>JAOXYA010000001.1:2400131-2415674 GCA_028565675.1 Sorex palustris
CACAAATGTGTTTGGTTTTAATATACTTGCGTGTATTCTCTTATATAGGGGCTTAAAGGGTCGCAGAATGAAATCACCAACCTTTATACACTTCCCTCTTATTATGGTGGGAAGATACTGGCTAGTTGGGTGGGCATTAGAATATTATCTGTAATGAATTATTATGAACTACTTCATAAAAATAAAATGTATAAAAATTGCAAGATAAAAAATATCTTTTGCTAACCTTCTGCTTACTGCTCCAGCATCCCTGATGAGGCTCGCCTCCAGCTGACATCCCTGGACCTCTTCCAGAATGGGAGGCAGAACCTCTCTCTGCCGGGTGAAGCCCAGCAACCTCCATGCCCGACCTGCGCCTCATTAGGAGCCCACACCACAACTATAAATCATGCGGCTGTTTATGTGGCCACGTGGTATTTCTGCTCAACACATAATGTACTGTTCACAGTTATTCTTCCTGTGTGAGGATGGGCAGAGAAGAAAGAAATTAACTTCTAGATAATCCCTCTGTTTCTTCTGGGTCAGGGAACTACAAAGACTCACCCCTCACCCCCAGCACATCAAGAACTAGAAAACCAATGAGGAAAAAACACAGAAGCCCACGACGCTCATTGGATAAAGTAATGTAAAATAAATATGTTATATTCCTGCTAAGGGGGCAAGCTGGGGGTTGGGGGGAACCTGGATATATTGGTGGAAGAACGAGGACATTGGTGATGGGATTAGTGTTGGAATGTTATATGCCTGAAATAAGCCTGTTAGGATCAACTTTCTAAATCATGGTGCTTCAATAAACATTCCTAGGGGAAAAATGTACACATTAACAAATATCTTTTATACTTCACTTATCTTTTTTAAGTTTTAAAAAAAGTATTTTCTTTTTACTTAAGTAAATAGTAGGCTATTAAGTAAAGCTCCTTAAGTAAAAAAGTTTTGGGGACTTGGTGGAGGGAGAGATTTGGCTTTGGGGCCATATATGTTGGTTCTCAGGGCTTACTCCTAGCTCTGCACCTAGGGCTCACTCCTGGAAGTGCTTGGGGGACCATATGTGGTGCCAGTGATTGAATCCAGGCAGCCATGTGCAAAGCAAGAGCCCTAATGGCTACACTATTGCTCCAGCCCAGTAAAATGTATCTTTTAAGAAAAACTTTCATTTTATATGTCTCTATTTATTTCTACTGGGGAAATTGATCTAAACATCCAAAATTTTCGCATTGAAGTCCGCCCTATGAAACCACCACTGAGTAACTTTAGCTCCATGCTGACCTTCAGACTTGCTGCCTTTTGCCACAGTCCTTGTTGCCAGAGGATGTCGCCATTGATGTCACTCTGAGCAAGGAGAGGAGGCAGCACAGAGCAGGTTGGGGTATGGTCACCCAGCAGCCACTTCTGTGGAGAGGGTGGGAAATGACAGGGGCTGCCCAGGGTCAAGAAGGGGCATGTGTTGGAGCCCGAGTGCTGTGGAAAAGTCATGTTCACAAGCCTTGGCGGTTGGTGATTTCCTCCTCAGACCCACGGTCATGGAATAGTGAAGTCTGCAGATTTTAAGAGGTGTTGCTCTTGCTAAGGCTCAGTGGGCAGCAGTGACCAAGAGACGTCTTCTGTGGGAGATGTGGGGCAGGGAGTATGCTGCCCATTTGGGGAGGAAGAGTTTTTGTTTAATGCATCTCAAAAGAAACCATCTACAAAGAATTGCAATGTAAGAACACATTGGTTCAATATTAATGAATCTACCAGAGCTAAGATTTAGGCAAAGTAGAAAAAATTAAAATTAAAGAAAAATTGGCTTGGAGAGATAATATAGGGGATAAAAAAAAAAACACTTGCTTTGGAGGCTGGAGAGAGTACAACAGATAAGGTACTTGCCTTGCATGCAGTCAACCCAGGTTCGATCCCCGGCATCCCATATGGCGCCCTGAGCCTGCCAGAAGTGATCCCTGAGTGCAAAGTCAGGAATAACCCCTGAGAATTGCCAGGTGTGGCCCAAAAAACCAAAAATAAAAATAGATGAAACATTTGCCTTGCATGTAGCCAACCCCAGTTCAACACTACATATGGACCTGAGCCCCACCAGGAGTGAGCTCTGAACACAGAACCAGGAGTAAGCCCTGAGCATCACAAGCTTGCCATAAACACCACGCCACCCCCACCCCCAAATTGAAACTTGTAACCAAAATAAGCTGATAAACCTGTAGGAATCACAACTTGGCTCTTACGGATTTATTTTCTGCTCATTTTATTTGCCATTTCTTAAAGTTTTGTTGGAACAAGTAATATAAAGAAAAATTATTATGTGCCTAAGGGAGAAGGTTGGGGATGGGAGGGACAATGGGGACATTGGTGGAGGGAGGGTCACACTCGTGGTGTTGGAACACTAAATGCCTGAGATAACTATAAAATAAACAACTGTAAATCACAGTGTTTTTTAATAAAAATAGAATGTTTTTTTAAAAGTTGTTAAAATCCCTTGTGATATCTGTGAAGATGGCCAGAGAAGTAGTATGGCAGGTGAGGCATTGGCCAGATTCTCTGCCCAGCATCAGACAGGGTCTCCAGAGGACCACCAGGAGTGATCCCTGAGTAGAGAGCCAGGAGGGAGCCCTGAGCACAAACTAGGAGTCAGTCCTGAGCACAAAACCAGGAGTGATCCCTGAGCACAGAGCCTAGAATGATCCCTGAGCACAGCAGGTGTGGCCCATAATGAAAAATTAAATTAAATTACGGAAAAAGAAGAAAGAAACCCTGAAGCATTTCATAAAATCCTTGCACATTCTTTGCAGTCACTCATCTCCAGGCTGCTCATCTCTCGACTGTCCTGGTGCCGCTGGACATTCCCCACCCGGCGCCTGAAGGGGAGCCAGACCTGGGCTGGGCACGTGAAGGCCATCGCATGCCACCCACCTGCGTCCTTGGCCCCAGTCCTTTGGCCTGGGGAGAAATGGCGCAAGACCCCACCTCAGAAGGGGATTCTTAGTCTGCTCCTTAGAACCATGACTCAGTGACAGCTACAGAGAGAGCAAGGGGCCAGGGAAGCCAGCCTAGCCCAGTGAGGAGGGCATCTTCATTAGGAATCCCCCGAACCCTGACAATTTGCTGCTTGGAGTAACACCCACCTCCAGTGAGAGAATTGCACAAAGGGACCAAGTGGAGTCAAAGAGAGCACCAAGTCACAGGGGGAAAATAAGAAATCACCTGACAGGTGGAGGGCACAAATTCAATCCATAGGGGTCCCCAGGGATCCCCAGGGCCCTGCTGAAGTCTTCCCTAAGCACTCCCTTCCCCCAAACATGGTGATTCCCCCTTTATTGGTACTAGGGGGTCCCCCTGCAGCTCAGCAGCACCTTTCTAGGTCCCTTTAGGCTGAGAAAAATGTCTCAGACACGGAGCTCATCCTGCCACCCCCAGCCCACCCCACCACTGGGAGACCACACTGGGCTGGCCTCGGGGCTTCTGGCTCTGGTCCAGTGTGACTTCATTCTGTTCTGGAGTGGGTGCAGAGCTTGGAAATAAGCGACCCCACAGTCCACAGGATTCTTGGGGGTCATCCTGAGCCCACAACAAGTGGCACTGCAGCCTGACAGGCTTGTGGATGAGAACCTTTTTGTTTGTTTCTTTGTTTGGGATCACACCCAGGGATGCTCAGGGATTACTCCTGACTCCTTAATCAGGAATTATTCCGGGTGGTTCTCAGGAGACCAAACATATTGGATGATAGGAATCAACACAGGTCAGCTGCTTGCAAACCCAGACACTCCCTGCAGTACTCTGGCTCTAAGCCCTGGGGGACCTTTCTCTCTTGCTGTGGCTGGGAACTAGCTCTCTAAGGTGCTGGCTCATGCCCAGGGGTAGGACTGGGGCCCAATCTTCTGGGGTGGTTCCTTCAGGAAGACACCTGGGTAAAGCTTCATGTCCCCCAGGAAAGGTGGTGAAGACCACACTGGGCGGAGTCACAGGCCTGCGGTGCCCACGTAAAGCCTCGTCCCTTGCAGTTCATCCTTCTCCCGTTTTCTAGACAGCTGGCTCCTGCTGCAGCCTCCTGGGCCACAGCTGCCAAGATCCTGGTCTCCCTCTGACCTCTGCCCCGGCATCCAGCTGCTGAGGACCCCTGTGTAAGGACTGTCAGGGTCCCTGGCTTGGCACAGGTCCTGCACCTCTGTAAAAAAAAAAAAAAACACCTTCCCTGTGGCTGCAGCACAAAGCTGGTCTGTGGTCTGTGGTCGTGGTGTGCCTCTCCCCCTGTGCTGGGAACTGCTCTAGCTGCCTGGACAGGCTCCACCCACTCCCCCTGGGCTCCAAGGAGTGGGACCACCGCTCTGCTTTCCTCCCTCTCCTGGTAAACACCCCCGTTCTGGCTACGGAGGGGCAGGCTCAGAGGCTTCCCAGAGATCCTCAGAAAACTCAGCTCTTGTTTTGCAAAATCTTGCTAGTCCTGGCAGCCACGACCATTTTTACTTCTTTTCTTTATTTTTGTTTGTTTATTTGTTTGTTTTTATTTGGGGTGACACCTGGCGATGCTCAGGGCTAACTCCTACCTCTTTACTCAGGAATTACGCCTGGTGGGGCTCAGGGAACCATATGAGGCCTCGAGGATGGAACCCCATAAGGTGTGGGTGCAAGGCAAACACCTTAACTTCCATCCTCTTTCTCCTAACCCATGAGAAGTTCTTTCACAAAAGAACAGGATGAAATAAATGGCCCAGAGAGGTAACTGGACTTAACTTGCAAACTTTGCACATAGTAGGCCTAGATTAGATCCCTAATACCCCATGGTTCCCCTGAATGCTGCTGGGAGTGACCTTGAGTACAGAGCCAAGAGTAGCACTTGAGCACTACTGATCCCAAAAACAAAAACAAAAAAAATTTAGAATAGGATAAAAACATAATAAGTATATTACCCCTATCCCCAAAGCCCCAAATCAGCACAGATTTTTTTTGCACTTTTAAATTTATTTTTTAATTTTTTAATTGGATATCCATGAGATAGACCAATACAAAGCTGTTTGTAATTGGGTTTCATTCATACAATGATCCAGCACCCATCCCTCCACCAGTGCACACCTCCCATCATCAATGTCCCCTGTTTTCCTACCACCATCCCCCAGCCTTCCACCCCCTACCCCCAGCCTCCCTCTATGGGAAGCACTTTCTTTCTTTCTCTCTCTCTCCTTTTCCTTTTGTGCATTATGTTTTGCAATACAGGTGCTAAGAGGTCACCTTAGTGTTTGTTCAGGGCATTCAGTATTTTTATCAGGACAGTAAGGCTGGAGTAGCTTTTCAATTGGGTGGCAGCTTTCGGGTGTGGATGTGACTGTCAAGGCTTCCAGAAGTACAAGGAGATGGGGGGAGGTAGCCCATCCCGACCCTGAGAAAGCCTGGAGATTTTAGTCATAAAACCTGCATACCAAAATTTTCAGCAGATTATACCTTGGTGAGGTCCATCCTGAGACAGTGGAGTCAGGTTGGAAATATGGTGGAAATTTTGGAATAAGCACACTTATTTTTCATATAAAACCTATTTAACATTAAACATTATCTCCATAAGTTAAAAAATAATTAAATATATAAATTTTTTAAATAAAGAAAAAACATAATATATAAGAACGGTATTATTTTGTGAAACTTATACTTTGGGTCATGTGCAAAAGTATTTTTCTATAGCTGAGGTCAGGTTTAAAACCCACAGTTTGAAAAAAAAATAACCCCACAGTTTGGGGGGCTGGAGCAGTAGTACAGCAGGGAGGATGTGGCCTTGAATAGAGTTGACCCAGGTTCCAATCCTGGGACTGAATATGGTCCCTAAGCCCCACCAGGAATGGTCCCTGAGTGTAGAGCCAGAAGGGAGCCCTGAGGATGGCTGGGTGTGGCCCCAACCCAAACACAAATAGACCCTCAGTCTGAAGACCACGGGCCCCATCCATCACAGCAGGTCTCGGGGGTCAGGCTCTGGTTCAAATCTCACACCTCCCCTTACCCAGGTGCATATAGACATTGCCCTTCGCCTGGAGCCTGGGCAGCTGCTGCGAGGACGGAAGGTAAATTTGCGGCCCAAACTGGGGGGACAGAGCCTGGGCCTGCAGATCTAGGGTCCCCAGACTGGTGCCTGGGTTTTGCGAATGTTCCGTTCCACCTTCTCCTCCTGTTCTCCTCCCTCTCCTTCTTTTCCTTCTGTCTCTTCCTCTTCTCCTCTTGTGTGTTTGGGGTCCAACACCCCAAGGTGCACAAAGCCTTCCTCCTGGCTCTGTGCTCAGGGATCACTCTTATTTTTTTTCTTTTTAGGTCACACCTGGTGATTCACCGGTGTTACTCCTGGTTCTACACTCAGGAATTACTCCTGGCGATGCTCGGGGGACCATATGGGATGCTGGGAATCAAACCCGGGTCGGTCACGTGCAAGGCAAACACCTTACCCTCTGTACTATTGCTTCAGCCCTTCAAGGATCACTCTTGGCAGTTTTCAGGGGTCCCTATGCAGTGCCAGAGATCAAACCAAGCCTGGCCATCTACAAGAGAAGTGCCTGACCCCTCACTTGCTCCCTAACCCCAGAGGTTTCTGCCTCCAAGCCACCTGGCTTCTGGGCTGGGGAGTGATGCAGGGTTCAGACATGGCCAAACGGGTTTGATTCCTGACACCCAATATGTCCACCCCACCAGCAGTGAGCACTGAGCTAGGAGTAAGCCCTGAGCACTTCAGGTGGAGCTCCGAAGCCAAAATAATTTAAAAATTTTAAAAATCTACTGTCCTTCAAGGTTGGTAAGATCTGTGCTGGTCCAGGACGCTGATTACAGGCCAGCAGGGGCGGGAGGGGCAGGCCTGGGCTTTGAGATCAAGGGCTATGCAAGGGCCAGGCCTGGTCATCCTGGCTCTGCTGTCCTCTGTCCCCACCTCGTGTCCAGGAGACTCAGCTTCTGCCTCTGTCCCTGGGGCCAAGAAAGCACCTGGAGAGGAGGCTCACCTAGAAGTGGAGGCAGCACGGAAGCCCGGGGGTGGCCACAGCGCCGAGACAGACACACACAGGCCACGGGCACACCAGCTCCGCGTCAGATGCTGCCTGGAGTCACATCCATCATCCCGTCCTTAAGACATATTAAAATGGATTTAAAAAGACATTTTGCATCTTCTCTCCTTAACGCCCACATTACTGCCACACATCGGCTTTTGTTTTAATTAAAATCGGTTTTGAAATCCTCCATGAAACTTCAGTGGGATTGTTAAAGGCGCAATTTCCTTATCGGCAGCGCATCCCCGCAACATACTGTAATAGTTATTTTGCAACAAAGCACAAGTCTTATTAATTTAGCTCAATCAAATCAGCACCGCGTTAATTTATGGGGCTGTAAAAATCTGGCAGTGCTCTAGATCAAGGAACTGAGGGCAGGCAAGACACCAAGTGGGGTGTTTGTTTTGTACAATGGTCCCTAACTGCATTTCTGTGATTTAAAAGCTTTCCGAGGCGTGCGATGATAATATTACATGCATATAGAATTGTGTGTTTGCTACGCCTCATTACTCCCCACAGAGAGTCAAAATCATTTGGTATTCAACTCCTACCTAAAATATTTCCTTTTCCATACAAATATTTTTTCTGCTTTAAATGGCTTTGCTATGTTTAAAAAAAATTTTTTTCCAGGGCTGTGAAGCAAAATCATTTCTCCTTGGCATTCTGTTGGGGTCCGGTACTGATCGTTAGTGGAGGTGATTAAGTCATTAGCTCTGCCCCTCTGGTCTCCCTGAATATCAGGAGAGGGGGATTTCTGGGAGGGTACCCGGGTTCTGCTGTTCCTGCTCTCTTTCTAGAGTCTTCTCTGGGGACGTCACATGTGTCTCTCTGGGCCATAGCTTCATAGCAGGCTGCACAATACCAAGTAGAAGCATCTGCCAGGACAGGGAGCTTAGTGGTAGGGGAGGGGAGAAGGGGCATGGGCTGGAGAAGGGAGGCAGAAAGGGTGGAGAGGAGGAGACGGAGCTCAAAGGAGCCAAGGACTCATCCAAGGTCACACAGCAAACAAGGAAGAATTGCACATTGGAGCCCCCCCACCCCACCCCCACCCCCATCTGCGAACCCTGCATTTCCCGGTGCCCAGAATGAGGGTTCAAGGGAGCAGACACTCACTGGAGCAGCCGATCTCCAGGTCCCTGCAGTGCTGGGGACAGCCCTCCTGCCCGCCCCAGTCTCCCAGGGGTCTGATGTGCAGAGCCCGGTTGCAGGCATGGGGACAGGCGACGCTCAGACCTGGACTTGGGCAGCGCTGTCCTCAGGGAACAGAGACGGGGCACTGCCCTGTAACTGGTTTGCTAACTGAAAGGTTGGCTAGGCTGTCTCCAGGCTGCATCAAACCCCATTTCACAGGTGAGGAAACTGAGGGACAGACAGTGCAGGGGGCCAGCCTCCCCGGTCCTGCGTGCTCTAGAGCACCGACCTCCCCTGGCGGCCCTGCAGGCTAGGATGGCGACTGAGGGGTAAGAAGGGGACACGTGACATGTTTCCTGTTGGTGGGATAAGCAGCTGGTAACTGGGATGGTAACGAAAGACACCATCTACCCACTTCCGGGCTGCGGCCAAGCCTTGGCGCTGTCCTTCAGTGCACATGCGCACACACACACACACCCACACACACACATACACACACACACACGTGTTTCTTTAGTTTATTTATTTACTTATTTGGAAGCTTGGGGACACACCCAGTGTTGCTCAGAAGTTACTCCTGGCTCTGCACTCAGGGATCACTCCTTGCAGGCTCTGGGTACCATATGGGACGCTGGGAATCAAACCCTGGTCAGCCACATGCAAGGCAAATGCCCTTCCCTGCTGTTCTATTGCTCCCGCCCCCATATCACTTCTGGAACCAACCCCATAACGTCCTGTCTCCCTCCTGTTGGTGAGTGGAGTTTCTGGTGATCATGTGTGGGTGCATGCAGGTGGGTGAGGGGGGAGTGTGGAGGCCTTCACTGCACTTGCCCGCAGTCCAGACTAGCCCTGGACAAAGCTCTCATGGAAAAACTAGCAAACTCTCACTTCAGAAAGAAGGCCAGCTGTCCTCTCTGTCCTGCTGACACTGTGAGGTCCCCAAGGCAGAAGAGGGGTGATGGATACACAGGTGACCGCTCTTCCCAGCTCCAACCCTCCTGAGGCCCACGGCTGCGTGTCTATGGGTCCAGTCAGAGGGCAGGAAGGATGCAGAGGGGATGTTGGGAGAGGGGCCTCGGGCAGTTGAAGGGGCCCGAGGTCTGAAGGAGATGGAGGCAGAACCACAGGCAACCCACAGGCAGGGCAGGGAGGGATGGTGGAAGTGGGAGGTGAGGTGCTGAGGGAGTCGCTTTTGGGGGCCCTGGCCGCAAGCTTCCCGTCAAGTACTGGGAGAGACCTGTGGGGTGCAGCCGGGTAGGTGAGGAAATAGCCCGAGCAACAGCCTCCTCAGAGTGGGCCCTGCCCTCCAGCCCAGCTCCTCTGAGTGGGCCCTGAAATCTCAGTCCAGCTACTAGACACAAGCCCAGAGTCGGAGGCTGGAGCCATAGCACAGCAGGTAGGGCATTTGCCTTGCACACGGCTGACCCGGGTTCAATTACCAGTATCCCATATGGTCCTCTGAGCACTGCCAGGAGTAATTCTTGAGTGCAAAGCCAGAAGTAACCCCTGAGCATCGCCAGGTGTGACACCCCGCCAAAAAAAAGAAAAAAAAAAGTCAATGGCCCCTGTGTCCTGGGGTGTTCCCTGGAATGCGATTGGCGCTGGCTCTGGGGTACGGCAGGAGGCTCAGGAGTGTCCAGAGGCCTTCCTAGTTCCACCTCCACAGGCTGTGCTGGACCTCATGGCCATCCCAGGACCTAAGCAGCCACTGCCCCAGGAAAGAAGCTATACTGTGGCTGCTTCCCAAACAGCTTCTCTCCGCTGGGGAGATGCCCGCTGACTCCCAGGGTGCCTTTGTGTGAAGAGCGCCAGGGTAGCCTCCTGGGGCACACACGACCCTGGGAACCCAGATCAGAGCCGTCTGGCCGGGTCCCAGGGATGGACCAGCCTGTGCCGTGCACAACACGGTCCTGGCTCAGCCCCCAGCCACCTGGCCCAAGCCCTCAGAGCCTCTGCGGTCACTATCTGCTCCCTCTGGTGGAGCATCACCCCCTTCTAGCCAAGGCCTGCGTCCTCCCCCCAAAGACGAAAGGATTCATGCCAACAAGGAGCTCAGAAGCTCAGCATTCTGCCCTTGACCAATTCCTGTCAGGGGGTGGGCCACTGGGGGTGGCCAGCTCTGGCAGAAGACCCAGGAAGACCCTCGGCATAGCGTCCCCGAGCCTCCCTCTCCTCGCTGCTCCTTAAGGCTCTCTAAAGAAGAGGGCCCTTCCCGGGAGCAGATGGCGGCTAAGTAGGAATGGTAAATAGTTTTAATTACTGCATGACGATAAAGGGGCGACGGCAGGAGCAAGCTGCCGCCGCCGCGGCCCAGAGACTGTGCCGGGCCCGATTTGTCTGCCATGTGCTGCTCTCAGTCTTGGGAGGGCTTTAAAGAGACGCCGAAAATATTAATTGCCCGCCTCACTGGCCTATCCATCTTCACAACCGAGTAACACGCTTTTTTAATTTCAGGGGAATCGTTTTCAAATGGGAATCATGCAAATGAGTATTTTAGCTATTCATTTGTTTTACTGCGAGCGCTTTGTGAGCAAATGGCCTACAGCTTGCAATGAATTAAAAGACATGGGCACTGGAGACCGATTTTTAATACAAAGTCTTGACTCAGAGACGACCCCAACCAGCAGCAGAGAAAATGTTGGCATAGCAACTTTGGGCATTTTCATGCAAATTGGCTTCTATATAGATGATAGGAATGCAATGTTTTCCTTCAACTAATCATCATAAAATTAGTTTCACTATATTTAAATGCCTCCACTTAATGCATTATATCCATATGCATGAAATTGCCTCCGCTAATGCAGTACATAAAATGCCAAAGACACAATGAATAGCCAAATTGCAAGCAGTTATGTTATCTCCCATAAAACGGCTCCCCTCCCCCCTTCTATTTTTTTTGAGTGTGTGGGTGTTGTTATTGAACGTGTGGGTGCCAAAGGCATCTATCACAAATTGCTATTAACAGAGACTCACACACACACACACACACACATCCTCTAGTTAAGTAACATCAAGGTTGTAACACAATCTAACAAAAGCAGCCTGGGCAGGGCCAGTTGGTAGCTACCCACTGGGCAGCCAAGCCTCCTGAGACAGGGTCCACAGCGGGAGGAGATCTGGGCTTTCCGTGACCTCCGCCAGGGGCAACACTGGCCCCCTCTGCATCTGGAGCCCCAAAGAGAATGTGTTTGAGCTGCTCTGGAGCTCATCTGGCCCAGAGTTGGATAGGGGGCAACCAAGGTAGAGAACCTGTGGGTGCAGATTCCCAAAGCCGTGCTGGAGCTTGAGGCAACACTTGCAGGGGCAACCAAATCCTACTGAGGAAGGCTGGGGAGGAAGACGCAGTCCAGACCCCCATGTTCTGTCGCAGGAAAGTCTCAATATGGTCATGGCAGGACACCTCCAGGAAGCGAGGAATACACCCAGGGCCAGATGATCAGAAGGTGGCCGGGAATGACTTAAACTTGGGTCTCTAAGCTGAGTGTCCTCTGTGCCAGGCTGCCCTCTGCAGGTGACTGTAAGTAATGGCAGGGGTGGGATCTCACGCTCTCTTTTCTGCAGCAGTTGGCCCTCCCTCCAGACAGATAGAACTTTGTGGGTCTTCCTTCAGTTTTTAGGCTCTTGAATGGAGAAGCCCCCAATATGGATGCCATGTCCTCTTAAGATCAGGATTCAGAGAGACTGCCCCCAATACACAATCTGGATCTCCCCTCCCCTCCAGTCCCACCCATGAAACAGGGAGTGATCTTGACCCCAGGCCTGGTGGGTATGAAGTTGACTTTTCATAGTCAGGATGCGGGTTATAAGGAAGAGAAGCAAGGATAAACTGGACACAGGATGAAACAGTCCCTTCCTTTCTACATGGAGGCAGGTCCAGAGTGAACCAGGGAGGTGTTGAAAACAGTATGGTGATTCCCTTCCCCCCCCCCCGAAAAAATTAAAAATAGAGCAGCCAGAGAGATAGTACAACTGGTGAAGGCACTTACCCTGAACATGGCCAAAGCAGGTTTGATCCCAAGTACCACACATGGTCCTCCAAGCACCATTAGGAGTGATCCCTGAGCACGAAACTGGGAGTAAGGCCTGAGCACTGCTGGATATGCCCTAAGTAAAAATAATTAATAAAAATAGAATTAATATCCATAAGATCCATTTGGTACATTGGAGGGTATGTACCTAATAGAAGCAAAATCAGGAACCTAAAGAGATTCACACCTGGACTTCCTAACATCACTATTCACAGTAGCCAAAAGACAGAGCATGCTACATGCACTGAGGGTGGCCTGGGCCAGCAAAATGTAACATGTGTACATGTGAATAGTAATCGCCTTTAAAAGAAGGGAGTTCTTGGGGCCAGAAAGATAGCACAGCAGCAAGACTCTTGCCTTGCTTGCGTTCAACCTGAGTTTGATCCCTGGCATCCTATATGGTTCTCCGAGCCCACCAGGAATGATTCCTGAGCACAGGGCCAGGAGTAAGACTTATATTATACATGTATTTAAAAAAAAGGAAGTTCTTGGGCCCGGGAGAGGGAGGTACCCTGGGGACATTGGTGGAAAGGGACCATACTGGTGATTGGATTGGTGTTGGAGTACTATATGCCCAAAACAACTCATTATAAACGACTTTGCAAATCATGGTGTCTTAGTAAAAATTTTAAAGTTTTAAAAGAATGTTTTTGTAGTCTGGAAACCAGTATTATCACAACAAAAAATAATAAATTTAAAAAATGAATAGAAAAAACATGAATAGGAAGTTCTTTTCCATTAAAAAGCAAAAGAAGGAAGTTCTGACATGTTCCAATGGGTGAATCTTGTAGGTACGCAAAGTAAAACAAGTCAGTCACACGAAAGCAAACTGATTCTGCTTCTAAATGGGGTCTAACGCAGTCAAATTCATAGAAACGGAGAGTTTGCAGTGGTTGTCAAAGCAGGGAAGAGGCAGGGAGTTGATATTCTTTCCCCATTCAGTTGGGGAAAGAATCAGGATGATGATTGCCCAATAGTGTCAAGGTGCCTAAAGCTGCGGAATGGGCTTCAGAACGGTCGGGCAATCAACTTTACATGGTGTGCACTTCACAATGAAAAGTTGTAAAACCTAAGAAGAAGGCATTAGGCAGAAGGTACTTGGCAAAACCCTCCCATGTGTGTCACAGAAATCAGAGATAAATTCCATGGGCAGATGCTGAAGAGAAAAGTCCCCTCTCCACTCAGGGTCTGCTCATCACCATGGAGGTGCCTCTGTTGTCAGTAGGAGCTTGTTGAGTTCAGCTAATTGGTAACATTCAACAGAGAAAGACCCTAGGAGTGATGGGCCTCGCCGGGACCCATGGCACAAAAGAGGAAGTCCTCCCATCCTGCGATGAACTGAAGGAAGAGAACATTACTTCTCAGTCTCCCTTTTGCCCTCTTGACTTCTCTCGTCCATCCCCAGCACACAGAGATCCACCATTATATTTCTTCCTTTTCCTCTCCTATTCTTCTTACATGAGGGGTTTCTTCACCACTTGCTCCTCTCTACCAGCACACTCTCTGGCAAATGAAATGATTTGGCCTAGCCTTGCTATTCATACCAATGCTTCCCCTAAACATAGGTCTGGGGGCTTCCAACAGCAGCCCAGAGGTGCAAGTTTTGGAAAACCCAGCCAATCTCCATAATGGCAAAAATGCCCTCTGGTGGCTATAATAAGATTTGCCAGGGGGTGGTTGGTGGGGCAATGAATTCACTAGAAATTGGGGCCCCCTGATTCAAGCCAGGTCCTTGCAGTGGCTGCAACTGTAAGGATACGAAGCTACCTCCAACACTGGCTCGTTCTTGTACTGTACACACCCCCACCCTTCACCCTTTACACACACACACACACACACACACACACACACACACACATACACCAGCAGCAGCAGTTCCCCTGGATCGGTCGTGTTTCTTCCTCCTTTTGGAGAGCCTCCTTCTACAACAAGTATACTTCCAGTTCAGAAAGTTACAATGGAAGGAACAGTAAAGATAAGCAATTAGCAGGGCGTCACCAAGAAAAGCCTGTCCCAATTCACTTGCTCTTCCTTCTAGTGAGGTGCTGCTGACATACTGCATTAGGAGCTTTGCAAAGCATTTTCCAAGTCTCGTTGCTACCCTGATAAACCAAGTGCAGAGATGTGGCAAGATGAAAATGTCAAGATACAGATTCGTGTCTGGTTAACTGACCCCACACAAATAGGGAGCAACTGATGAGAAGTTGTCTCTTTGCGCATTGTGGTTGTGTCCCCTTATTACTGTCCTAGTTTGCATTTTATTGCCTTAAAAAAAAGACTCTAGGTACCAGGGAGATAATACAGCAGGTAGGACACTTGCCTGGCATGTGGCCGACCCAGGTTCAATCCCCAGCATCCCATATGGAGTCTGCCAGAAATGATCCCTGAGCACAGAGCCAGGACTTAGCTCTGAGCAAAGCCCGGTGTGGCCCAAAAACAAACAAAACGACTCTCAAAGTGAACTTTCTGCATTTCCATCCATCACAGGATCACTTATAAGATTGAAGAAACACTTAGTAGGCTGCAAAAGAATTAAAATAATAAAATAGGCTTAATGCAATAAGGTGAGATTCAACAGACCAAAAAACATAATTGTTTAGTTTCCAATGACGTCTAAGCAATCAATTGACAGGGTCTAGGATGGGGCAGTTTAGTTTGCAGGGGGATCTCCTTAGTCCCTGAGGGTTCTTCTTCTCCAGAGACTGGTTCCTAACTAAAGAACTTGAAGATCTGCTGAGAGAACAAATGTCCACTTTGATAGTTTGGAGGTTTTGTTTGTTTGCTTGTTTGTTTTGCTCTTAGGCCACACCTGTCCATTCTCAGGGAGAACTCCTCCTTCTGCACTCCGGGGTCACTCCTGGTGGTGTTCCGAGGACCTTATGGGATGCTGGGGATTGAATCCAGGCCATCTGCGTGCAAGGCAAGCACCCCACCCACTGTTCTATTTCTCTGGCCCCTGCTTTGATAGTTTTAATGCAAGTGTAAGAGTTGGGGGTTCTGGGCCATGAAAGGGTCAAATGACTTGGCCATCGTGGGCTAAGTCTTGAGCTACAGCAGGAGAGAGACAGATCGATCCTGGCCAACAACCCTCTGCTTCCCAGCTTCGAGACCAATAGGAGACCACGTGCTGGCCATTTGTGAGGGATTAGGAGGGCTCTCAGAGTACTAGGAAGGCTTCCCCAGAAAAGGTGGCTGTGTAAACACACAAAAAATAAAAAGGCCGGCGGGTCAGGCCGTTTCCCCACTCCAGGGAGGTGGATGGCGATGGTCAGGCGAAGGAAGGAAACGGGGGCCAGGCTGGTTGGTCTTAGCAGCCGTTTATTACATGGAAGAGATGTATGTCATGGAGGCCTCAGGAATCCTCAAGCACGTGCGCCTTTGTTCTC
>JAOXYA010000001.1:2417873-2428104 GCA_028565675.1 Sorex palustris
AAAGAAAGAAAGAAAGAAAGAAAGAAAGAAAGAAAGAGAAGGAAGGAAGGAAGGAAGGAAGGAAGGAAGGAAGGAAGGAAGGAAGGAAGGAAGGAAGGAAGGACTTCCATGAGGCCACATCCCCAAGAATGGGGGCAAGACTATCAGCACAGAATCTAGCGTGAGTAAAAAGCTTGATAAATGGCACCTTCAAACAATTGTTCTCCCCATCTCAATCAGGAGGACCGAATAATCCAGCTTCTCAATTTGCTCCAGCAATTTCAGTGAATTCCTGCCGTAGATTAGTTCGGGTAGCCCATTAATGGGGTCTGGCACACCAAATCCATCCATTTTGCTCTCTTAGAGGCAGGCTCCATCTTGAACACCAGAACCATGAGGTAATGAAGGCATTTGATGGGCTGTCCACAGGCCAGCTGTACTCTCCCATTTAGAGTCGCCACCACCTGGGAGCCCATCAGTGGGTGCCCTGAAGAGATGATGCAGAAGAAGGAATGGGCGGATGAAGCCTCAAGGCTGCCGCCATGGGCAGACGGATGGTGGGTGTCTGGTGAAACAGACTGGCAGGGGCAATCCCAAACTGGCTGGGATTGGGGTGTCAGGTGTGTTCACTATAGGGAAACTTATGGGTCAGTAAATGGGAATGTAGGGGTCAGAGACATAGTGAGGTAGATAAGTGTTTGCCTCGCACATGGCCAACCCAGATCCAATACTGGCACCTTACAGGGTCCCCTGAACACTGTCAGGAGTGATTCCTGAGCACAGACCAGGGGTAACCCCTGATCATTTTCAGGTGAAGCCCCAAAACCAAATATATATATATATTTTTAAACTGCTTCACAATTGATCTCTGAGTATCAGTCTTTGCCAGATTTATATATATATGTGTGTGTGTGTGTGTGTGTGTGTGTGTGTGTGTGTGTTTAACTGCTTCACGATTGATCTCTGATTATCAGTCATTGCCAGGTATATTTTTCAGGTCAACACAACTCCCAGGCACATCGATTTTTTAGGCTAGGGTCTTCCTGGAGTTGGGCAGGCAACTTCCCCCATCCCCTCCCCATCCTTCCAAGAAGCCCCAGCAGCTATACCCACACCCCAAAGCCACTGTCAAGTAAACAACAGCCCAAGTTCACAACTTCACGACTGATTACGGGAGAGAAGCTAAGCCAAGCCAACGCAACTCCTGGGTACGCAGGTCTGGGGGCTGAAAACTCTGGGGCATCTCAAGAGCGGGAGTTGAGCTGAGAACTCAACTCCGTTCTACAGATCCCGGTGTTCCTAGACCGCAAGGCTGCATACACAGCTCGTGACCCCCCCCCCCAAGTTCCACAGTGTTGGATTAGGTGGGAAAGTAGCACAGAAACCCGCTAATCTCAACAAACCAAACACTGATGAAAAGGCTCAGCCCAGAGAGTGCAGGTGTCCCTTGGACAATGACTCCCGTAACCCCATTGTGGGACATAACAATTGTCACAAACTTTCTTTTACTAAGTTATTTGTTGATAATTCTACTTGCCATTTTGTTATAACAAGCAATATAACGCTGTAGCATTGTCCTCCCATTGTTCATCGATTTGCTCGAATGGGCCCAGTAACGTCTCCATTGTGAGATTTGTTGTTACTGTGTTTGGCATATTGAATACATCATGGGTAGCTTGCCAGGCTTTGCCTTGCAGGCAAGATACTCTCGGTAGCTTGCCAGGCTCTCCGAGAAGGGCGGAGGAATCAAACCCAGCTTGGCCAGGCCAGCTGCACACAATGCAAATGCCCTACTGCTATGCTATAGCTCCAATATAGGACTATTTTTTGCCTGCAAGGGGGAAGGCTTGGGGATGGGTAGGAATCTGGGGACAGTGATGGACAGAAGGATGGAAGGGTTGGTGTTGGGACATGCAATGCCCGAAACAACAGTAGTATGAACCACTTTGGAAACCATGGTGTTAAATAAAAAAATTTTTTAATTTATTATGTTTTTGGGGGGCTGGAGCAATAGCACAGCGGGTAGGGCAAGCGGCCAATATGGCCAACCCAAGTTCAATTCCTCCACCCCTCTCAGAGAGCCCAGCAAGCTACCGAGAGTATCTCACCCGCATGGCAAAGCCTGGCAAGCTACCCGTGACATTTTCTATATGCCACACACAGTAACAATTGTCACAATAGAGATGTTACTGAGCCTGCTCAAGCAAATCGATGAACAACGAGAGTTCAGTGACTGTGATGATTTGTTTTTTGAAGGTCAAAACGAACCGACTGGGGAGATAGTATAAAGGTTAAGATACTAACTACCCTTGCACAACTTACCCCAGTTGAATCTCTGGCACCACATATGGTCCCCTGAGCACCACCAGGAGTGATCCCTGAGCACAGAGCCAGGAGTAGAAACAGTCCAAAACCCCTAAACTAAAGAACCGAAAAAAATAGGAAAGTGAATGTAAAAATAGCCATGATGAGCAAAATACCAGAATTTTAAATAAAAGCAAGATAGTAGGCCTCCAGTGTGACAGGCACGGGCACACTGTCTTCCTTCACGAGTGTGTCTTCCTCTAAGCACTTGTACTGTAGGGGTCAGAGAGATTGTATAGGGATTCAGGCTCTTGCCTTGATGCAGCTGACCTGGGTTCAATCCCCAGCCTCACATACGGTCCCTGAGCACCACCAGGACTGATCCCTGAGCACGTCTGGGTGTGGCCCACCCTACCTCTCCTAGATGTTCTGTATAAAAATATTACAGTATTTTTGAGCCCCACCCATACCCTCTGGAATTCTGCACTCAGCACCAACATCTCCCTTCCCCTCCCTGGTCCAACTGAGGCAGAGGAGGAACCTGTGGGTAGACAGCGGCCAACTCACACCCCACACAGCTGAGCATTTCCCACATCTGGGGTCACAAAGTGGTTGCAAGGAACAGTGAGCCCTTTGCCACAGGGTGCTATAGAAGCCACAGAGTTTCTTTTTTTTTTCTTTTTTTTTTAACTTTTTGGCTTTTTGGGTCACATCCGGCAATGCTCAGGGGTTACTCCTGGTTCTGCACTCAGGAATTACTCCTGGTGGTGCTGGGGGACCATATGGGATGTCAAGAATCGAACCCCGGTCGACTGCATGCAAGGCAAACGCCCTCCCTGCTGTACTATCGCTCTAGTCCCAAGCCTGGTGTTTCTTTAAGAAACAAAAGCAGGCTGGAGCCATTAAAAATTTAGTCCCACAGATTAGTAGCTCCTCTCTGAGGTGCTTATTTATTTAATCTTGGTAAATCTGGGCCAGCTCCTCCCAGCACCTGTGCGGGCCCCTGAGGACCGTGTCACGGTGCCGGCTCAGGGCTCCCCGGCCTGCCGGCTCGCTCACAGGGAGTGGAAGCACCTTAGTCTCATTACTCAGATGGCTAATTGCGAACTGATTTAATTAAAGTATACAGAAATTTCCCCAAGTTAGTTACATTTCATATCACTCCATTAGGAGTAATTGGCTGGGATGAGAGGCTGCTGGGAGGGCCTGGCCAGGTGGGTGGGGGCTACTCTGAGGAACCCGCCTCCTCTTTGGGGCCTCCTGGGACCACCTGGGCACTCTGAGGTGGCAGACAGGCATGGGGCGGCTCAGCCAGGCAGGGCAGGGCCCTGGAGCGGGGCGATGCTCTTCTCTCTGCAGAGTAAATGGTTCCAGGCGGGAATGGCCCTTGCTGGCCCTTGCCCCTGGTCCTGGCATGTCCTGCTTACCAAGGAACCAGCATGCGGCCGCTGAGCACGGCAGCGTCGGATTTGGAGTCGGAAGCTTTGGCGTGCAGGTGCAGATGCAACCCTAACTTTCTGGACAAGCTTGGAAACTTGATTCTTTCCCTGGGTCTTGGTTTGCTCATCTGGCAGACAATGGGACGTGGAGGAGCAGGGACTGAGGGGACCCACCCCATCCTTGCCTCCTGCCTCCTTCCAATGAGCACAACCGGGACTGCAATGTCCACCCACAGCACAATTTTGACTCCTTCTAGAAGATTCTCGGAATTAAGAGCCAAAGTGGCTCTGCTCTCCCCTCCCTTCTGGAAGATTCCTGAGGATTGTCCTGGGAGCACCACTGAGTGTGTCCCAAATCCCTCCCCAGCCCTTCTCCCACAATTTTTGAAAATAAAAATAAATAAAAGTGAGCAGGCTCCATCCCACCACCACCCCCCCCTTTTTTTAACCACACTCAGCAATGCCCAGGGCTGACCCCTGACTCAGGGATCACTACTGATGGCGCTCAGAGGATCATATGGGATGCTGAGGATGGAACCCTGGCAGGCTGCATGCAAGCATTCTTCCTGCTGTGCTATCACTCTGACCCCCTGGATATTTTTATTTTATTTTATTTTATTTTATTATTTTTTGGGGTCACATCCGACAATGCTCAGAGGTTACTCCTGGCTTTGCACTCAGGAATCACTCCTGGCAGTGCTCGGGCAACCTTATAGGAAGCTGAGAATCGAACCCGGGTCGGCCGCGTGCAAGGCAAACGCCCTACCCGCTGTGCTATTGCTCCAGCCCCCCTCCCCCCACTGAATATTTTTAAAAGACCCTTCTCCTAATCTATATACGCCCTAAGTGCCCACCCCCCAAAATTCTAGTCTGACACCTTTGGGAGGCTAGTGGCTCTCGAGAGAGAGAGGCTCCTTCTTGCCCTCAGAAAGAGCCCAGAGCCCTCCCGAGCCCTCACTCATGTGCGGTTACCGTGAAAACAGTCATCTGTGAGTCTGGTGCAGGGAGTGGAGGCACCTGGGCAATGCTCACAACCTGGGCATGTTTTCAGCTGTGCTTATTTGTTAGACTCTTTTCGTTTTGGTTTTGGGGCCACACCCAGCAGTGCTCAGGGCTTACTCCTGGCTCTGCACTCAGGAATTACTCCTGATGGGGCTCGGGGAACATATATGGTGCTGGGGAGTTGCATGCAAGGCAAACAACCCTCCCTGCTGTCCTGTCGCTCTGGTTCCCTCTCGGCCAGGTTATGCCCTGTGGTGCCCAGGAACCACTTGGGCTACACGGAAGGGGACACGCAAGGTTTGTGCTCTGCCACTTACGCCACATCCTGACAACTACCTCTGGAGACCCAGACTCTCATTACCTTCCCCTTAAACTCACACTTTCTGTTTCCTTTTTTGTTTTGTTTTGTTGGTTTTGATTTTCGTTTTCGGTTTTGGTTGTCAATTTTTTTTTAGAGCCACACCTGGTGATAATCAGGGCTTACTCCTGGCTCTGCACTTAGACATCACTCCTGGCGGTTCTTGGGGGGATCATATGGGGTGCCGGGGATCAAAACTGGGTCTGCTGTGTGCAAGGCAAATGCCCTCCTGCTCCATCACTCCAGCTCCTTGATCTCAGACTTTCTGCAGGCTAAATGTACAAGCATAAATTTCTGGGGTTCTTTGGTGTGGTTGGCTCTTTGAACCTGGTGGTAATGGGGACCCCCTCCCTCTTAGCTCTGTGCTTGGGTTTCAGCTCCTGGTGGTGTTTGGGGGTCCAAGTTGGTGCTGGGACTGAACTCCAGCTCCGACATACAGAGCACTGCTCAGCCCTTACAGCCGGCTCTGACCAAGGCCCCTGGAAGCCACCTGTTCAGTACTTGATTACATCATCCTGACAGACAAAGGCAGTAGCCTCTTGAAAGTGTTTAAGACTCTTCCAGCCTCAGCCTTCTCCTTTGTAACGTGTGGGGGAGAGAAGGAGCTTGATAAACTCAAACAGCAGAGCCTTGGGGGTGGAGAGAGAGTACCATAGGGAGGGCGCTTGCCTGCACACAGTTGACCCAGGTTCGATCCTGGCATCCCATAGGATCCCTGAGCCTACCAGCAGTGATCCCAGTGCTCACAGTGGCACAGTGCCAGGAGTCAGCCCTAAGCACTGCCAGGTGTGGCCCAAACGCAACAATAAGAGCTTCAGCAGAAGTCACCGAGACCGTCTTGTGAGCCGAGGGGCAGGGAACCCATGGGCAGAAGGAACACCACCGTGTGAAGTACTGAAGAAGCAGAAACTGCTGTGGCCCATCAGAAGAGGTGGCAGGGACTTGTGCAGGGCCACATAGCAGAGCTAGAGACCAAGGCCTCTCACAGAGACACGAATTCTGCAGAGACATGAATATCTGAGGCCACTGCCAGCCACCACCCGAGTTACAGCCTTCTCAGCCTATTTGCTTCCACCTTGTCCTTGGTGCATGTGCTCACTGCAACAGAGTTTGAATAGTGCTTTCAGATAGTGCATCCCAGACTTAAGCCTTGCTTCGTGGTCCTTCTAGAAGGTTCCTGAACCCTGCTCGGCTGTGTCCATCCGTTCAGCCCTCCTCCAGCTGGCACTGGACCCCCTGAAGTATGCCTGGGATACTGAGGGGGATTCAGAGAAAACCTAGAGGTGTCCAGCGGTGTCCAGCTCAACAGTGAGGCCCCCTGGCTCCCAGGGGAGGAAACGAGGCCTGGATCCCACCCCCAGCTTTCCAAAAGCCCCAAGACACTAGGTTAGAATGCAGCAAAGTCTCATTTGGTGCATCGTTTGGTAGCACATCAAGGGACCCTTGTGGACAGAGTTGCAGCCCCGACACCCAAGTAGCAGGGGAGAGGTGTGGGGAGTGGTGGGTCCTCCCTCTGCCTCTTCCACCGTCCTCCACCACATCTCACCCCTGAAAAAGCCAAAGTAAGTCATTTGGGAAGGAAAAACTACTAAGGACCACAAACTTAGGGCCAGACCCCAAGTCCCCAAGCACTACGGAGTACTAAGGACTTTAGATATTCTCCATATTCTCTCTCTCTCTCTCTCTCTCTCTCTCTCTCTCTCTCTCTCTCTCTCTCTCTCTCTTTGTTTCTTTGGACTATACTCAGCAGTACTCAGGATTCACTCCTGACTCTGTGCTCAGAGATCACTCCTAGCAGTGCTCAGGAGACCCCAGGCAGTGCAGGAATTCAACCCAGTTGGCCTGTGCAAGGAAAATGTCCTCCTGGCTGTCCTACCCCAGATACCCTTGTCTTTCCACCTTACAGCATAATCCTGGGGATTATGCAACTCACCTCAAGCTCCAGAGGCCAGCGAGAGAAAGATGAGAGTGAGAAGCTCGTTGTGACCTCTGGCCAGAGACAAGCCCGTCCCCTCTGTGTTCAGGGGTTCAGAGGTGGCAGCCATGAGGGAGAACTCACACACTGGAGTAATGCAAGCAAGACGGGGCCAGAGCAACAGGACAGCTGGGAGGGCGTTTGCCTTGCATGTGACTGACCTGGGTTCGAACCCCGGCATTTCTGAGCATGGCCAGGAGTGATTCCTGAGCACAGAGCCAGGAATACACCCTGAGCATCACGGGGCATGGCCCCAAACCAAAATAATATAGAATGTAAGCAAGAGGACAGTCTGTTACAGTGTCTGGGACAATTCTCTTCCCTGGAGCAGTGACCAAGAACCAGGAATCACCACAAAATGCACCTAGTTTTAGGGTGAAAGAAGGGGCTTCCTGGCCAGAAGGCAGGGAAGGCTTGCCTGGGACCCCAGTCTCAGCCTGGAGCCGGGTGGCATCATGCTGTCCAGTTGCTTCATATCCAGACTTCGGACGGCTGCAAGGCCCTGGCAGCTTCGTCTGGAGATCTGGGCCCTGCACTTGACCTTCTCCTGCTTTAAGATTCTTTTCCTCAAACCAGAGGGTAACAGATGGGCATTTGCACCCCCAACTGTGCCTCTCAGCCCAGAGGCAACAGAGAAAGACGCTGCATTCCAAAGCGGCCACAGGTGAGTGCCCAGACATTGGGGTCGAACAACAGTCAGGCAGGGAGGGCATCTGCTCTGCATGGAGCCAACCTGGGCTGGGTCCCTGACACCCCATTTGGTCCCCTGAGTCCCACCTGAGCACAGAGCCAGGAGTAAGCCCTAGACATAGCTGGGTGTGGCCCAACAAGCAAAACTGGACTCCCCCACTGTCCCATCACTCCCGTCTCCCGGTTCCCTGTCCCCCACTGTCCCATCACTCCTGCCTTCCGGTTCCCAGTCCCCCACTGTCCCATCACTCCCGTCTCCCGGTTCCCGTCCCTCAACTGGCCTTGTGACTCTTGCCTTCCTCCTCACCCAGAGGTTAGTCCGAGAGAACCTCTGTGACGTGCTCCCAGCCCTTGTCCTCTCCCTCCTCCTCCATTCACAACAATTATGTCCACTCAGGGTTGCGCTGGGTGCTGGCCTTGGACACCCCGGCCCTCAGCTCCTGCCCACCCTGCATCCTTTGGGCCTCAACCCCTTCCTGCCTCAGCAAAGTACCAGGTGGTCCCCCTGCTCCCTGTCCCAGCCCCACTGCCTGCACCCACCTCGCTGGTGTGTGTACTTAAGGCTGAATTCTATATCTGGAAATTCATTAATTTTTTTGTGGGTGCCAAAACGCGGATCATTTGTGCTTATCCTCAACTAAATAAGTCAGGTCATAAGAGGTAATGCCATGGGTAGTGGAATGTAAACAAACACATTCTACCTCAATAAACATGCTAATTTCCAGCTATAATATTCACAAGTAACAGATCCATCACGCGACCCTATTTGGCAAAGGCAGCGGGCCTCATCCGTCAACGAGGGTGGCACACGCCAGTTCTCTGCGGGAGGGAAATAGTACAACTTAACTTGCTTGATGACGCCCTCGGGGGGAAACATGAGCCTCATAAATGAGCCTGGAAATGTGATAAAAGGATAATCTTGCATAAATGAGCCTATATCATCATTACCTGCCCCGGCCGAGGCCCGGCACGGGCTTTGAGTGATGGAGTCCCATTTCCTATCAATTACGGCCCAGGAGCCCGCGCACCAGGCCAGCAGGAGCCCCCGTCCTGCCTGTCCCACCAGCCACCCTTGCCTGAGGCTGCCAGGCAGAGGTGTCAGGAAGGTGGGGTGGGAGGAGCCAGGCTGGTCTGGACCCTGCCTGTACCCCTGAAGTAGCACGGAGGGCTGGACCCTTTACCCCACTTCCCGAGAAAAAAAATGAAGAGACCCATTGTTCTCGTTTACCATCAGATATCTTGGACACCTTGTCCATGCCAGAGCACTGAGCCAGGTATTGGGGGAGCAGAGGTTTGAGGCCCGAGAAGGCAGGGGAGGCCCAGAGTCTGCTGGATGTGTGGTGGCCTGGCCATGTTCAGAGGTAATGTCAATCCCTGGCTTGGAAGGCAGGACGAGGGTCGGTGTAAGCAGGACTCAGCATAGGGCATGGCAAAGACAGGCCAGCCCCTCTTCTTGCTCCCCCCCTCAGGACCACCCCAGGCTCTGCCCCCATAGGAGTTGGATAGTTGGATGTCTGAGCCGTCCCCTCTGTCCCTGCCCATGAGTCCTTTCAGCAGAGGACAGAGGGAAGAGGGTCAGACTGACACCATGGGCACCACTGGGACTGGAGCGACAGCACAGCAGGTAAGGTGCCTGCTGTACACACAGTCAACCTCGGTTTGGTCCCTAGTGCCCCACATGGTCCCCCGAGTCCCACCACAAGTGATCCCTGAGCACAGATCCAGGAGTAACCCATGAGCATCACTGGTGTGGCCGAAAAACAGTAACAAAAACACGCAGGCACCATCTTGGAAAAGTAACTCTTTTGTGGGAAGGGTCACAAGAAGTGATGCTCAGGGCTTGCTCCTGGCTCTGCACCCAAGGATCACTTCTGGCGATGTTCAGAGGGCCATGTGGGGTGCTGGGGATCGAACCCAGGTCAGGTGCATGTGAGGCAAATGACTTTCTTGCTATGCTATCGCTCCGGTCTCACTGGTGGAACTCTTGATCTCCCCTTGTTCTCCAGACCACCCCCTCTGCACACAATGCTTGGGGGCCCCACTCAGCAACTGACACGTGGCTGATGTCCCCCCCACCGAGTGCTGGCTGTTACTGCCCACTGCCCTCTTCTCTCTCACTCTGACAAAATCTCCACTCGCACCTCAGGCTTTGGAGAGAATCATCCAGGGGAACAACCACTGGCTGCCTTGACTCCTCCAGGATGCCGGGTAGTGCCCAGAAAAAGGCCCAGGGCCGAGCACATGCTCTGCCTGCTGACTCCCCAGGGTCCCCAAAGCACTGCGGAACCCAGGGAACACGAAGCTAGGAGCAGCCCCTCAGCGCCACCGGGTGTAGGACACAAACAACCAAACTGAGGGGCCGAAGTGATAGTACAGCGGGTAGGGCATTTGCCTTGCACACAACAATCTGGGTTTGATTCCCAGCATCCCATATGGTCCCCTGAGCACTGCCAGGAGTAATTCCTGAGTGCATGAGCCAGGAGT
>JAOXYA010000001.1:2455234-2481181 GCA_028565675.1 Sorex palustris
CCCAGTAACGTCTCCATTGTGAGACTTGTTACTGTGTTTGGCATATCGAATACATCACAGGTAGCTTGCCAGGCTTTAACATGCGGGCAAGATACTCTCGGTAACTTGCCGGGCTTTCTGAGAGGGGTGGAGGAATCGAAATCTGGTCGGTCTTATTGGCCGCTTGCAAGGCAAATGCCCTACTGCTGTGCTATCGCTCCAGCTAAATTACAGAGCCAACAATACTGAGAGCAAAAGATCCAAACAACAACAACCAAACTTAAAAACATGCCTGTCAGTGGGGCTGGAGCTATAGCACAGCAGGTAGGGCGTTTGCCTTGCATGCGGCCAACCTGGGTTCGATTCCCAGCATCCTATATGGTCCCTTGAGCATCGCCAGGAGTCATTCCTGAGTGCAGAGCCAGGAGTAACCCCTGTGCATCGCCAGGTGTGACCCAAAAAGGAAAAAAGATCAACATGCCTGTCAGAGAGGCAGGCTGGAGTGGAAGGGAACCTGGAGACACTGGTGGGGGGTGAGGTTGACTCTGGTGGTAGAGTTGGTAATGGAACATTGTATGCTTGAAACCAAGTATGAATGACTTGGTAAATCGCGGTGCCTTAATAAAAAAATAATAAAAATTCATTTGGTTTACTACAGATTTACTACAGACTTCTACTTGGAAACTTTTGTTTCATAGTTGATATTAACATCTATCATTCATATGGTGTTGAATGGTAGGATTTTACTAATTGACCCCTACTACTCATGATATGTGGGCATACATGGTTTTTATTATTTCAAATTATACTTTAAACCCACTGATAAGTGCACCTAAAATAAAGTCTCATGGATCAATACAGTAATGACTCCTTTTTATGAATATTTAGAATTTGATTATCACAGTTTGTTTTCAAAATTAGGTTATCTAAAATTCTAAGTAAATGTTTTAACTTAATTGTGATATGTGTTATATTATGATAACTAACTACAGTACCTTTTCTCGATCACATATAAAAACTACCTTTAATATTTTAGAAATTTCAGGAATCAAGACCAGTTTTTCCTGAAGGTATTTGGATTTCAATATTTAACAATGTAAAAATATTAATCTTTCTATATGAAAGTGCTACTTTCCAGTTAAGAAAATACAACCACACCTCGTGGTATGCATTCCACTGTACCAATAATTGTTGGGCTCAAAGGACATAATTTATGCTTATTTCTAAGGCACAGAAATCACACTCAAAATATTACATTTGCACATGTTACGCTAAAGTAGAAAAGTTTTAAATGAAGTATGAAGTCATTTTCACTGGGCCTTTCTTTTTCTTGTTTGTTTGTTTTGGGGCCACACCCAGTGGGCAGTGTTCAGGGATCACTCCCAGCTCTGCATTCAGGGATCACTTCTGGAGGTACATAGGGGACCATATGGGATACTGGAAATTGAACCCCCGTCAGCTGTGTGCAAGGCAAGTGCCCTACCCACTGTACTATCTCTCTGGCCCTCACTGGGGGCTTTCGTAGCACTGTTGCTCCATTGATTTGCTTGAGTGGGCACCAGTAACATCTCCATTGTGAGACTTGTTGTTACTGTTTTTGGCATGTCGAATACGTCACAGGGACTTGCCAGGCTCTGCCGTGTGGGTGGGATACTCTTCGGTAGTTTGCCGTGCTCTCTGAGAGGGATGGAGGAATCGAACCCGGGTCGACCGTGTGCAAGGCTGTATGTGCCCTACCTGCTGTGCTATCGCTCCAGCCCATGGTCATAACGATTTTAGTGATTGACCCATCGAGCAATCTGTTTCAGTGATGGCCCCTGGAGCCAGATCCCCACCCTTTCTCTTATCAGACCCTCGGTGCCCAGAGAGAACAGTAAGTTCAATAACCGCAGATGGATCTTTTTGCTTCTCCTCGGTCATCCAGTGTGACTCCCTGGAGAGAAGGGAGAAGACAGCAGCGTCCGTAATACGCTTTGCTAGAATTACTGGTAAAGGAAATACAGAGGAAAAATTCAAGGTGATAGTGGAGTCGGTCTCCTGCATTCTATCAGCTTCTTGGCTCAGCGCTAGGGTCGGCTGCTGCATCCTTTGGCAAGACTTCCCAGCAGGGTGATCCTGGGGAGAAGAGCCTTACCTTCTCTTTAGATTTAAAGGGCCAGCCTGCTGCATGGTAGATTCTCCCCTAATATCATTAGCTGTGCATGCTGCTAATTGTAGTGACTGCTAATCCATCTGTGCGGCCAAAATGATATTAGCTTTCAATAGGATTTACATACATCCAGGCCTGTTTCTGCATCAGCTAGCAATTAAAGTTTAAACTGTTGAACATGCAGCTTGCTGTAGGCTAAGTAATATTTAATAGCATTAACAAAGCATTTCCCTATTCCCCCTCCAAATCTCTTTACAGGCTCATCAATTTGCCATCACCTTGGTGTGGCACAGCCAGCTCGTCTCCTAACAGCTTCCAGAGGAGGGCACTGTCAGAGAGACAGACAAAAGAAATGCCAGCAGCACATACAAGTATTAGCCACTTAATTTATGCTCTTCCTTACACACACACACACACACACACACACACACACACACATTTAGTGTAGGAGGTGTGCTAGCTGTCCTTTCAAATAAGCTTTGAGAAACTGTAAATCAACTTATTTGGACTAAAAAGGGCTCTAGAAGATGAATGTGAACTAAAAGGTCCTTGAAATCATTTGGAACCATGTGAGGACTCCAGCTCTTTCAAAGTTCTCCGTCAGCAGCATTAGAAGCACTCATGATTGGCTTGGTAAAGACTTCTTGAGATTACAGGAACTCAGGCTAGAACATAGCTCCAAGAGGATAAATTCCTTGTCTTATTCACAGCTAGATGTGCACACATCTGGCATAATGATTAATGCGTAGTATTGAGTAAATAATCATTGGAACGATGGATATAGGCTCCAAGGGATGGAATCAAACTTCCTGACCCCTTAACGATCTCCTGAGAGCTCTTCCCTTGTTCACTGTTCTGCACATATCTCACCGCCCACCCACTTTTTTGCTTCCGTGCCATTTGCCAAGGGTAGACAAATTACAGGTGGAGAAGAAGGTCCTTCTGACTTAGAAGATGTTCTACTGTGAAATCTTCTAAGCTGAGCTTTAGATTTCCCTGTTTGGGGCTCACTATTACCACCGATGAGTCTCATTATGCTGTGACCTCAGGATGAGAGGGTGCATCCCTTTCCTCAGTTTTTAAATGATGTTTATAAACCCAGCTCCCAGAAGAGAACAGCGCAGAGTCTCCTGCCCCCAGGCCTAGCTGTCCTCGCCGGGGCCCCTTGCAGGGGAGCAGGTTGAGTTTCCCTCCCCGGATCTAGGTAGATGATATCTGGGGGTGGGAGGGGGGTGGGAGGCGGGGCCGAGTCTCTGGGCTCCGGTGGGGGAGGGGGGCCACTATCTGTGGTTGTTGAGGAGGATTTCCAGCCAGCAGGGGCAGGAGGTGATGAACTGCCGCGAGTAGCTGGGCCCCCAGCCCTTGGCGAAGCTGATGCGCACGCTGTTGGGGTCGTAGGGGCCGTGCGCCGCGTCGGGCTCGGGCGCGTGGTGCAGCTGGCCCGAGCGCTCGAAGTCGAAGACCTTGATGGAGTAGCCGGGGGGCACCTTGCGCACGACGAGCGTGCGGCCGGCGCCCGGCGCGTCCAGCGTGGGCGAGTTGACGAAGATGGGGTGCTCGCCGCGGTTGTAGGCCCACACGCCGTCGGGCTCCTTGCTCAGCTGGATGCCGAAGCCGATCTTGCTGCGCGTGCGCCGCACCGACTCGCCGCGCTGCTCCAGGTGGAGCTGGCCCAGGCAGAAGCCGCTGCCCTGAGGTAGGTCGTAGAAGATGCTGACAGCCTGCTCGCACACCGCGTACAGGCGGCCCACCCGCGTCCGGTGCTCCCAGTACGCCACGCTGCACCAGTGGCTCGGCTTGGTGGCGTCCGGGGACATGCTGGTGTCTGTGGGCGAACAACAGGAAAGGGAGGGTTATTCCCAGGGGTGGGCGCTGGCTGTGCGTGCCACGGACCCGGGTTCCATCCCCGGCATCCCACAGGGTCCCCCGTGTGCCCCCAGGAGTGATCCCTGAGTCAGCCCTGAGCACAGCCAGGGGTGGTGTCAGGGCTGCCAGGGCATTGCGGGCGGGGTTGCATTCATGTTCAGTGGGTTTAGTTGTCCCCCAAATGTCACGTGGTTCGGGGAGAAAGCCCAAGGGTGCACATACCCAGTGAGAGGGAGAACTTGGGCTGTGTCCTGGCACCCCCGTGACCCACCCCAACCCCCAACACCTGCTGGCTGTGGTCCATGTAATCAAGAACAAGACATTCTAGGGAGAATGTACAACGGGGAAATAGTACAACGGGGAGGGCGCTGCCTTTACACGGAAGTGATCTGGGTCCCATCTCTGACACCCCATACCATCTCCAGCCCAGCCAGGAGTGATCCCGGAATGCAGCCACGAGTAAGCCCTGAGTACGGACCAAAGTTCAAAGAAAAGGAAGTTACAGTAGGAAGCCAACCCCTCTATGCACGCACCTCAACACAAGATAAAGACTTGACCCTACGGGTAGGGCAAAGCAGCCACCATGTGCCGTGGCCAACCCACTCTCGGCCCTTAGGAGAGAGCCTGCGGCGCCCAGCCCCAGTCAGCCACAGGGTAGTCAAGTGCGTCCAGTCCATCCACACCTCTGTCCACCTCCACAACCCCGGCCAGGACTCAGAGCAGAGTAGAGTGACAAGGGTTGCTCTGCAGGACACGCTCCTGTAGTGGTCCCACACCTCAGACCCCGCCTCTGCCTGTGAGCAGCAACCTAGCAGGGTTTCCGGGGCCACCCTGAGAGTGGGAGGAAGGAAGGGAGGGTTCCAAGTGCCACACAACAAAACCCCTCTTCAGACCAACACCTAAGGAGAGTAGAGATAAGGGCCAGATGGAGCGTTCCACGGCTTGGAAGCTAATCTCATGAGCTGGGGGAAAAGGCAGGTGGGATGGAGAAAGGACCACTAAGCAAATGATGGTTGGCAGGATCACTCAGGATGGCAGATGCATGCTGAAAATAGACTGTAAGACCAAACATGATGGCTGCTTAGTACCTGTATTGCAAACCATAATACCCAAAGGGAGAGAGAGAGTAAGAGGGAATGTGCCTGCCAGAGGCAGGGGATGGGAAAAGGGGGGAGGGTGGCAGGAGGGACACTGGGAACATTGGTGGTGGAGAATGGGCACTGGTGGAGGGATGGGTACTCGATCATTGTTGAACTGGAATGCAATCATTGGAAGTTTTTAAGTCTCTAATTGTATCTCACAGTGGTTCGTTAAAATTAAAAATATAAAATAAAATAAAAAAACAAAAACAACCAGGGCTTGTGCAGAGACGGCGCAACCACCGGGGTTGATAAGGCCAGTCCCCCTGCCTGTGGGCAGCTGGAGCAGACCCAGCTGCTCCTTTCCCCAGGCTGCACGCCCCCAGGGAGCTCCCAGGGGCAAGAAAAGCAGTGACATTCCAGCCTGGCCAGAGACCACTAGCCCAACACTCGGGTAGTGACCAAGGCCTCTGGGGGCCTCAGGGGCAAAGATGGGGCAGCCAGGATACAGGCTGGACAGCAGGCACTGGGCGGACAGTGGGCATGTGAAGCCCCCACCACCCACTTCCCAGCAAAGGAGGCTGAGAGCGAGGCCACGGCAGGTCAGGGTCTACATGAGCGGGTGCCCAGCTGGCATCCTCCGTCCAGGCTGAGCAAGTCTTCCCTCTGAGCCTCAGTTTCTCTCTCTATGACCATGCTTGTCAGTCCTAGGGGTGCTGACCCATCCAAGGGAGAGTCAGGACCCTGCTCCGGGCACAGGCCAGAGGGACTGGGGGCCTGCTGTGCCCGTCCACAGGGAAAGGGCCACTGGCCAACACGTACCCCTCCCTCAGGCCTGTGGGCTGTGCCCCCTCCACCCCATCTGATGCCCATGTGATGCCCTCAGTCCCTGCATCACTGGCTTGCAGCAGGGTACCATGGGATTGGAGATGAGCCCCCAAACTGCCCAGGGTCCAGGCTGCCCCAGCAGCTGGCGCAAGGACACTGACACCAGCTGAGCCAAACCTCCACCCTCACCCGATGCCCTGCACAAGGCCCCCACCACCTCCCTGGGTCCAGGAGCTCTACACCACCTCTGTGACCCCTGCCCTGCCCCCTCAGGTTTCAGACCCTCCTGGATCCTCAGCGTGGCTGTCCTCACAGTACACGAGGGGTCCAGCCTGGGTGAAGTCCCGGAATCCAGACCCAGCATCACACGACCCCAACAATCCCCCACCCCAGCTCTGCAAGGTATGAGCCTGGTGTCCCCTCTCCTTCCCACCCAGCACTGCCAGGAGCGGTTCCCCACAAAGCAATCCCCACCCAAACACTCTCCAGGTCTGCAGCCCACCTGACCCAGAATCCTGCACAACTCCCGGGCCTGCAGGCCGGGCTCAGCCCTCCTCCCAGTCCCCCAGGGTGAAAAGCTGCCAGGGAGTCACTGACCCAGCTCTGTCCTCTAAGCCCTGTGTCATGGGCCACGTACGTAGCTGGGAGGTGGGTCCAGCACCTCCAGCGATGCTCAGGCGCCGTGAGACACAGGGATCAAAGCTGGGTGTCCAGCATGCTGAGCTGGGTGGCCAGCCCACAGATGCCCTTTCGGACCTGCACCCACCCTGGCATCAGCAAAACCCCATCCCTCTGCTCCCACTGGCACCAGGTTGGCGGGGCAAGTGCAGGAATGGGACAGTTCACACAGTCAGGTTCTAAGTTTCCTCTGTGGGGACAAAGGAAAGCGTGTCTGGGTCTGTTGGCGGGGCCCACTGCTGGCACGCTCCCTCTGAGCCCCGATTCTCCCGGAGACGAGGCACTAGGGTTCCCCCAAAGGTCCGGGACAGGGGATGGAGCCTGAGAGCCTAATGCCAAAGCGTGACCCTGGACACGAAGGTGTCCAAGCCAGATGGGCCGAGGCGCTCCTTGCGGTCAAGACTCAGGTTCCCGCCTGCGGATGGACGTTCGTGTCGCAGACACAGCCCACCTCTGGGTTTTCCAGAAATTCCAGAGCAGATCAGCCGGGTGTGGAGAGAAGTGGCTGCTCAGGTAGGAGCTTCCCAAGGGATCTGAGGGTTCAAGGCCCAGAGTGACCACTGTGGGAGGTCACAGCAGGGCACAGTGGGCTGCAACGCCCCGGCCGGACCCCCTTTGCGAGTGACCCACTACAAGGGAGAGAGATGTGGGGTGAGTTTTTTGAGGGGGAAAGGTGGGTGTCCTCCTCCTTGCCTGCCGCTGGCAGGACAGGCCCCTGGACGAGCTGCTCTCTCCCAAGCTCGTGGCCGCAGCCGCCCCGCCATCTCCCTCAGCCATCAGCCTAATTAGGAAGCCGCTCCTTAATTGCAAATAAATACCGGGGAGTCAGACCCGAGCGAGCGACATCAAAGGTGACCGCGGTCTGACCGAAACTCCTGCTCAGTAGCCCCTGCCCGGGGCCTGGCCTCACGCCCAGCCGGACTCGGGGTGTGCGAACGGAGTGGGGGGGAGGCTCAGTCTAGGACTGTGCCCCCCAGACAAGGCATCACTCTTCTCTCTCCTGGCTCACACTCTCTGCGATGTGGCGAACATTCCCCACAGCTCTGACCTCTGTGGGCAGCAGGGACTGGTGGCCCGGTCACCCCCAACTCCTAGGCGGAGACCCCACCCCTGGTGTGGTCACTCAAGAGGTGGGGGTTGGGGGAACCTGCCCTGTGCAGGTGGGACGTGTAGATGGGCCCCCCCCAAGACACACCCATCCCTCTCTTGTGCCTCTTGGCCAGCAGGGACAGAGCCCAGGACCAGCCCAGCCCAGCAGGTAGTGGGCGCCCGTGAGAGAGAGGGTGACCCCATTTCTAGGCAGGCAGGCAGACAGACAGAGCTGACGCAGGAAACTGACGAGGGAAAAGAAAGTGTCGGCTGGGGCTCAGGATACGAAGGGGCGGCAAAGAAGCCAGGACGGAGGCTTCTTTCTAGAACATTCAGGGGGTGAGGGGTGGGAAGGGAGGGCTCCTGACAGGCTCAGGGCAGGACTGTCTGGGAGGAGGAGGAGGTAAGACAGGGTCTGAAGGAACTGCTGGGGTCAGGGGGACAGTCGCGTCACCACTTCCCAGCAGAGGAAAAGCGAGCAGGAGGAGGGCCAGTGCCCTGCCCCACACAGCAGGACCCCTTGGGGACAGGCGTGTCCCCCTGATGCTGTGATGCACATTCCTGCCACCAGAGGGTGGTGGACGCCTGTGGTGGGCAGCAGAGAGGCTGGGCCAGGCAGCCAGTCCTCCCAGGGCCCCCTCTCCCCCTACCCCAGCCAGCCCCTCTGCCCCAGGGAGGGAGCTGGGAGCCCAACCTGTAATTTTGTGGGGGTGCTGAGGCTCCCGGGGCGGGGCCAACAGCAGCCTGGGGGCGGCAGGGAGAGCCAAGGGCCCAAGAAAAGCCTTTTTCCCCTCTTCGAATCAGCAGTTTTTGGTCAAAACAAAGGGCATGAACGTTCTTGGGGCTCCCTGTGGGACCAGCCACTCTGAGCACACGCATGCAAGGCAGCTGGTTTGCTGGGGAAGGGCCACACCGCTGCCCACCCTGCAGGGGCCTCAATCAAGGTCACGCGGAGAGGGGACCAGAATGTGCCTGAGGGCTCAGACGTTTCCCAGGAGGAGCTGAAAAGCCCCCAAGGGCCGGGCCTCTGCCAAAGCCATTGGTTCCCATAAGCCAGAGCCCCTCCGGCCCCCCAAGGGCCAGGCAGAGGGAGAAACAGAGGGGTGGGGGCAGCAGCCCAGGGAGGAGGGAGTCTGCCTTGTACACAGCCGGCACTGTATGGTGCCCCGAGCACCACCAGACATGGTCTCTGAGTGCAGAACCAGAGTCAGCCCTGAGCACTGCTGGGTTGGCCCCCAAACAAACAAAAGAAGTATCCCATCCAAAGGTGGAGGGAAATAGGGACTCAGGCCCCAAGAGACCCTGGAGACCTGCCAGAGGGCAGCAGCGTGCTGGGGGCAGAGGAGCCCAGGCCCAGTGCCCGTTGTGTCCAGTGCTCTCTTCTGTCCCCTGCCAGCCCTGTGTGACTTCAAATTGCAGCAACTGGAGTCTGGGAGTGAACACCTGGCCCACATCTGGCTGACCTAACACCCTGCTAAAAGCCTTGTTTGCCCATTAGATAAGTAGTTTCTGTTATCAAACTCTTTCCGCTTCACCTTCCTTTGTCAGTTTAAGCTGCAGACCCGGCTTTGGACTCCGCAGCACGCCCAGGGCTACCCCAGAAGGGCTGGGTCCCTCTTTCGTTCCTTCCCCCCTCTTCTGGATGAAGGGTCCGACCTTCACGCAGGGTGCCGGCAGCAAGACAGAAATGCACGCACACAAGCAGGACCACGTTAGTGGACAATGCTTCGAGGGAGCCTCGGCGCGGAGCCCTTTCAGAAGCAGGGCCCAGCTGACCGGCGGTCATGCTGCTGTCCCTCCCTACTCCTGTCTCAGTCCAGCGCCTCTGGCTGGAGAGGAAGCCCTGCGTCCAAAAGGAAGTGTCTAATGGGTCATTCTATCCCGGGAGGTCTGGGCACGGCCTGCACAGGGCCCACCTTGGCTCTCAGGAGCAGGAGGAGCCAGCCCCATGCCCCCAGATGCTCTGCTGGGACAGTCTCACCACCACGACTGGGACAAGGACAGTGAGGGCGAGGGGTTGGGGGGAGGGGGGCAGAGCCCCTTCACCACAGTCCCTGGGGCTCAAGTTCGAAACTCCACAGTTGCAGAAACGGGGTCCCCCGGGAAATCAGGACAAGCCAGCACATGACACTTAGCGCGGGGACCCCGGGCAATTGCTCCATCCCCTACTCTATGAAACATGAGTGTTGTGGCAGGGACTCCACCAGGGTATTGGGGTTAATTGCACGGGCATCCAGATAGTATCTGGTTCAGAATAAGCCAGCAGCAGTACAGTGGGCAGGGCGCTTGCCCTGCACACAGCCAACATGGGTTGGATCCCTGAGCACAGAACTAGGAGTAACCCCTGAGCATTACCAGGAGTGGCCCAAAATACAATAAATAAATAACCAAAAGGGACTATTAAAAAAGAAGAAAAAAAACCTCAGAAGGGTAGGAGGACTTTTTTTTTTTTTTTTTGCTTTGTTGGGTCACACCTGGCAATGCACAGGGATTACTCCTGGTTCATGCACTCAGGAATTACCCCTGGTGGTGCTCAGGGGACCATATGGGATGCTGGGAATCGAACCGGGTTGGGCGCATGCAAGGCAAACGCCCTACCCGCTGTCCTATTGCTCCAGCCCCCAGGTAGGAGGACTTTAAAAAAAAAAGATAATAATTCAGAGAATTCAACATGTTGAGCACATGTCCTGCTTGCAGGAGGCCCAAGTTTGGTCCCCAGCACCCCCGAGCACTGCTGGGTGTGGCCCCCAATTCCAACCCTCCCAATACCAAATAAGTACTCCCTAAAACAACTACAATTGGCCAACCCAGGTTCAATCCCCAGCACCCCATATGGTCCCCCACCCAGCCCACCAAGAGTGATCCTGGAGGACAGAGCCAGGAGTAGCCCTGAGCAACTCAACCAAACAAAAACCAAAATAAAACAACCACAATTTTTGTTTTGTTTTGGGGCCTCACTTGGCAGTTCTCAGGGGTTACTTCTGGCTCTGCACTCAGGAATTACTTGCAGTGGTGCTCGGGGGACCGTATGGGATGCCGGGGATCAAACCCAGGTCGCAAGGCAAACACCCTACCCACTGTACTATCGCTCTGACTCACAACCATGATTTAAAAAAAAAAAAACTAATTATCACCATCTTCCCTTTGTTTGAGAGCAGACATTATGTTGCCCGGCTAGGGTTCTGTGATCGCTCCTGCAGAGACGATGGGCTGCTGGCACTGAGCGTGAAGGGAAAACCCACAAGAAGTACTACTCGTTAACAACAGAAGAAATAAAATAATCCAGTCAGCACTGAAACAGAGTATGTGTTTAAATCCACATGCTGTGAGTCCCTTAATCGCATTTTAAATGACTGAGTGGGGTCAAAGCAACAGCACAGCGGGGTGGGAGTGGAGGGCCACTTGCCTTGCACGAGGCCAAGCCCGGTTCAATCCCCGCACCCCAAATGGTCCCCTGAGTACTGCCAGGAGTGACTCCTGAGTATAGAGCCAGGAGTAAGTCCTGAGCACCACCAGGTGTGGCCCAAAAATAAAAAGAAAAAAGGAGGTTTTTGCCTGTTGCCTGTGGGGGCCCCTGGTTTGACCTCCGATACCTGTGATCCCCCAAGCACCACCCCCAGAAACCTCCACGCACCAGAGAGCAGCCCCGAGCTGCGTGCCCCAAACAAAACTAAATAAACAAGATGAGAGAGAGAGAGAGCGAGAGAGCGAGAGAGAGAGAGAGAGAGAGAGAGAGAGAGAGAGAGAGAGAGAGAGCGCCTGGCTGTGGCATAGCAACAGCTGTGCCTGGCCTGGGTGAGGGTCATGGAGGAAAAGGGGGAGGAACTGAGTTCTTCAAGTCAGGTGATGTCAGGGTCCGCACTTGCTTGAGTCCGATCCCCCGCACCCCGCAGGGTCCATCCCCGGAGCCCTGCCAGAAGTGAGCTCTGAGCACCACCGGGTGTGGTCCAAAACCCAAAACCAAACAAACAGAAAACAGTTAAACATGTCGTGCCATGCCTGCAGTCCTCAGCTCAGAAGCCGTGGCGCCGGGTTCAAACTCGGGGTCAGTGGGGCTTCGAGACGGGCCTTGCCTGACGACTGTGGCCGCGACCCCAGTTGCCAACGCCCCCCCTCCCACCCCACAGGGCAGGGTGGGGCACCGTGGCAAAGGGGGCTCCGGTCTTACCCGACAGCCCGCCTCCCTGGGACACAGACTCGGCACTCAGGGCTCCCAAGAGCTCCCTGTGGATGGAGCCTCTTTGCTCTGGGGCCCAGGGGACGCAGTGCTGGGGACAGAGCCTCGGGCCTCTCACCATAGAGTGTGAGATTCGCTCAGCCAGTGCTCCCCAAGGCCCTGAAGAGCTGGTTTCTCCACCAGTGCCCCCTGCCCCTCCACAGCCCAAGGAACACTCCCCGCCTCCCCCCCCCAGTCCCTCCATGGGGAGGTGCCGGCTGACACAGGCCCTTCATGCTCCCTCTTGAACTGCTCAAGAGACAGGATGATGGCCCCACTCTGAAAACACAGCCCCAGACGCAGCGTGAGGTGGAGCCTCACCCTGCATCTCAGACGCAGGAGCTGCTAGAGGTGGGAGATGTGGGGTGTAGGGCAGTCACCATCCTTGGTCTCTGCAGAGAAAGGATGGTCAGACTGCCCCTTCCCTGGCCCCAGGCCCACCCTGGAGAAAGGGATTTCAGGATGAAATGATAATGAAGCCGAGTAGTTTTGTTTGGGGGGACACATCCAGGAGTGCTCAGGGATGACTCCTGGCTCTGCACTCAGGAATCACTTCTGGTGGTGTTGGGGGACCCTATGGAGGGCTGGGGGTGGAACCCGGATCAGCCAGCTGCCCCTGAGGCTGGCGCCCTCCCCGCCGTGCCATCCCTTGGCCCAAGCTGTCCAGTCTTTCATCCTGTGCAGTAAACAAACGAATCCTGAAAAGTGAACCTCAGCCTGAAAGGAGCTTTCACCAAGGCCGAGAGCTCAGGCTTGCTCTGCGTGGCCGCGCTCCAGGCCCCGGTGCCCAGCAGGCAGGAGCAAGCCCGGGGAGCAAGCCTGGCCCCTCCCCGCCCGTGTCTCCTGCAGCCTGGTAAGACCACTGCCCCAGCCCACGGCGGGCAGGCACTTGCCATGCACCATAGAAGTGACCATTGGGCACAGAGCCCTGAGAGTAAGAGTCAGCCCTGAGCACAGCCGTGTGTAGCCCCCAAACCAAACCAAACCAAACCAAACCAAACCAAGGCGCTGGGCCTGCAGTGAGACTGTTGAAAAACAACCTCTCTCTCAGTGCAATACCCTGTGGGAGCAAAGCTCGGAGCCTTTTGCTGCAGGAATTGGTTCCTTCCAGGGCTCTGTTCAAGGTTCCATTGGTGGCTTCCAGCTGCTGTATGCTTCGACCAGCCCCACTGGCGTTACTTTGGTGTCTGGCCACCACCGAGGTGCTCTAGGGGTCACTCATAGTCATGCTGTCCGACCATGTGGTTCCAGGTTCAAACCCAGGGCTCCAGCATAAGCACAAGCTCCAGCCCCTTGACCCCCCTCACCAGCCAACCTGGCCCTGGGGAGCTGCCCTGGGCTGCGCAGGGGCTGGTCTCAGCAGGAACCTGGCTCCCACCACCTGGGGGTTTCGCCCAGACCCATGGCCCTGGGCGACAGCATCGGTGGGAGAATCCAGAGGCCCAGGAAAGGCCAGTTTGAGGGGAAACGCAGGTGGGAGTGAAGGGGCTTAACGGCCAGCCACGGTACCCCAGAAGGAATAAGTTTCTGTAACAAGGCTCCAAGCTTTGCCCCCATCCAAATATCGCAGGAAAAGGTCAATCTGTGCAATTGTTTTTGGACCCTAAAAGCCCCTCCCCCCTGCCACCGCCCCCACCACCACACCAGGGGATAGCCTGTCCTCCCTGTAAGGTCCAGAGAAACTAACAGAAGCCCGGAAAAGGTGGCAGATGGGGGGCTTAGGGGGGTGGGGGGTGGAGGAGAATCTTCCAGAACAAGCCTGCAGCCTTGTTTGTAAACCAGCCAGTTAATTCGTGCTGTGTCTGGGCTCAACTCTAGCTGCCAGCGCTGATGCTCACAGGTCCCCACCCAGACCAGGAAGAACATGGTGCTCTGGGGGTTCAGCTAGGCTGGGCTGGGCTGAGGTGGAGGTGAGGGATGGGCTGGGGGTCCCCGTATGTGGACCAGGAGGATCCAGGCATCACAGGCTTCCTCACCTCCCAAATATGACAAGTTGACCAGTCCAGCCTCCTGCCTCCCACTTCAAGGAGGCAAAGGACCACAGGTGCTCAGATGACACTGTTTTGGTCAAATGATGAGACCCACGCCCCAACTCTGCTTTCTATGGAGTGCTGGGGTAGGGGACAGCCTCAGGAGGAAGTGTCTGAGGCCGGCAGCTTGACTTGAGGACTTCCTATAAGAATCCCCCACCCCCGCCCCGGGCAGGACACTCTGGGGGACAGGAACCCACAGGCGGGCAGAAGCAGCCCTGTTTGGAGAACCGTGGTGCCCACACTACCCTGGTTCCTCCCCACCAGCTCCCTCTCTCAGGGCAGCTGTGTACCAGGCCCACTGAGGGGGCGGCAGGGCCCCCAGGGCTAAAACTGTAAGAATCTGGCCAAGATGGAACACTAATGGTGGGAGCCTCAGGAGCCCTGGATAGGACCCCCAGCACTGAAGGGTGGTCTCAGCACCAGGCAACAGGCCAGAATTAATCCCCGAGCATGGACATGGGGTCCAACCTGCCCCCAGACCTAAACATTCAGGACTGATGTGGCGTGTACCACTGGTGGTTCACACACGCCTGGTTTAATCGACACGCCAGCATTAATGTGCTCAAATAGACCCCCTCCTCCCGGGACCCCCAGCACGCACTCCTCTTCAAGAATGCCTCCACCCAGAGCTGTGTGTCCTATCCAGGGGACTCAACGTGGCCATCAGGCCGGTACTGAGCTACCTGGGAGTGCAGCAGGGGCGCTGTCTGTCCCCGCACCCCACGGAGGGGGGGTCTAACATGAGAACCCCACAGGGGCAGAGGGACGGGAGGACGGGCCCTGCTCGCAGGAGATCCCGGAGTGCGGAGGAGCTGCCAGGCACCGAGACGGCGGCTGTGCTGGACGCACTAGGAAGCAGGGGGACAGTGTCCGACAGTGGCTGTGCTGCTGACCAGTCAGTCCCCCCAAGGGGAGATGGCCGGAGCCTCATTTTCCACCATCTACTTTGTCATCCTTGGATTCTTCTGGAAAAGACCAGGGGCCTGGGAGGTGCCAGCCATGCCCAAGTGTCTCCCGACCTGCCCATGGTGTGACTGAGGGTCAAAGCTCGTCTGCAGGGCCCTTGGGAGGTGGGTGGGAGACACTGTGAGTCTGCAGAGGGCTGCTCAGTGGCCCTGGCCACCCTGAGCCGCTCCCGACCTTCCAGCCCGCCTAAGACGTCCGACAGCTCAGTCCCTTCTCACGAGCTGTCCAGCCGCCCCGGAGGGCCCTGAGCGAAGGGTCAGTGGAGGATCCCCGGCTCTCAGGAAGGTCAAGTCTCAGAGCCAAGGTCACACAGCCAAGAGCCAGAGTCTGGACCCTGAGCTCCCTTCCTTCCTCCCGCAGCCGGGAGGACTCAGCTTCTCCGCAGTACCTGGACCTAGCCCGGGTCGGCGGGCAGTCCCTCTCCCTAGGGTGTGACCCGTCCCTCCTCTAGGCCTCCTCCCAGGCCCTGGCGCCGGCCTCACAGTCCCCCCCACTTCCCCACCCTTCCCCAGGGCACAAACCAGCCTGCGGGCTGCCAGCGTCTGCATTCCTGGAGCTCGTGCCCAAGCTGGGCCCAGAAGGAGGATCCGAGTAAATCATGCCCATAAATCAAGGCCATTGTGAATTTCCCTTTTAGCCACAGGCAGAGTCAGGCTTTTCCGTCCCCCGCCGGAGTTAACCATTCTCTGTACACAGTATCGCCCCTGGCGGGGCCTGGCTGGGGGCCAGTTCTCAATTATTAATTAATCGGGGAGGCAGGTCGCATTCCTGGCCACCTAACCACTTCCTCCTCGGTTGGTCGGGAACTCGCCGGCCGAGCCCTTTTAGTTACATCAAGAGTCTCACAACATCCCAGACCTACTTTGTGGCCACAGCAGCAAGAAAGGACACTTAAAACCAGAATTTAAAAAAAAAAAAAAAAACAGCAAAGGGCTGGAGAAGCAGCTCCCAGGGCTGCAGTGCTGTGGGCAGGAGCCCGGGTTCAGGCACTGCCTGGCCCACGGCACAGCCGGGAGTGACCCTGAGGACCACCGAGCCCAGAGGCAAAATGCGACAGCCCCCAAAACAAGTGAAAAGAGAACAGCCGAAACCCCGAGCATCCGGCAGTCACTTCCCCCTGACAACGAGTGGCACCTCCTCTTGCAAATCGGGGCTATGTGTTCCAGCCATGGGATGCCCGGTGTGGGGGACCTGGGTAGGTGGGGAGCCCCCTCTCAGCAATGGGCAGTCCGACAGGGGCTAGACACCCCTAGGGGAGCATCTTGAGGAATGGTGAGGGAAAGGAAAACAGGTTGATATTTTTTGTGGGGGGAGTTTGTTTTTTTGTTTGGGGGACCACACCTGGTGATGCTCAGAGATTACTCCTGGCTCTACACTCAGGAATCACTCCTGGAGGTACTCAGGGGACCATATGGGATGCCGGGGACTGACCCTGGGTCAGCCCTGTGCAAGGTAAGTGCCCTACCTACTGTATTATCTCTCTGGCCTCTCTTTTGATTTTTTTTCCCTTGGGTTTTAGGGCCACACCCAGCAGTGATCTGGGTTTACTCCTGGCTCTGTGCTCGGGGATCATTCTTGGCAGGGCTTGGAGGACCATATGAGATCTGGGGATCGAATCCAGGTTGGTAACATGCAAGGCCAGTGCCCTCCCACTGTACTGTCTCTATCCCCAGGATCTTACTTTCCTAATTGATAGAAGCCCTTCCCTCCTTCCAGCTACCAATCAGAATGGGTACCTTGTGTCTGCGTAATGCTGGAGGGGTAACACCAGCTGAATGCATGGCAGAAGTGAAACCCAGGACATCACAGCTTCCTCCACCTTCCTGCCCTCCCTGGCTGGGTCGTGTGACACAGGATGTCAGTCCCACTTGAACTGTCCTCCGAGAGCAAGACGGGAGCACGAATAACTTAGGGGTACACAGACCGTCACCCAGCTTACAATGGTTTGATTGATTCCTTTTCGCCAGTAGGCTAACAGAACCCAGACGGCCAGTTCAGCAAGGTAGCGCTACAAGCTACGCTTCACTTCCAGGCAGCAGACAATAAATCATACCAGAGAGCCACACCTAATTCTGAAACAGACTTTGCAGCAGATGACTGCCCGACTCCAGGCCCACCTTAAACGTCCTAAGCGCAGAGACAATGGGTCAGGCTGGTCTTCAGCAGGCCAGTGTGTGAAACGCACTCAACAATTCATTTGGTGGGGGTGGCGCGACAGTACAGTGGGGAGGGCGCTTGCCTTGCACATGGCCAACCCAAGTTCAATCCCTGGCACCCCATATGGTCAGCTGAGTGTACCAGGAGTGATCCCTGAGCACAGAGCTAGGAATAACCCCTGAGCACTGCTGGGTGTGCTCCCTCCACCCCCACCCCCCCACTCCCAAATACAGTTCCCTCGGGCCAGAGAGATAGTATAGTAGGCATGGCACCTGTCTTACTTATGGTCAACCCAGGTTTGAGTCCCAGCACCACATAAGAACCCTGAGCACAGAGCCAGGAGTAAGCCCTGAGCACTGCTGAGCGTGGCCGCCAAATCAAAAAGAAACAAATAAGTAAATGAACATCAGGACAGGCCCCTGTGTGAGTAGAGGGATGTTATTTGCATTTTAGGAAAGATCTCAGAGTCTCCTGCCTTCCCAGCTATTCTCTAAGATAATGTGCGATCTCATCCCCAAGTTTTCAGATGATATTAATATTCTGGGGCAGGATCTATCCTGAGGCTCAGTACTGAGGCATTTGGAGAAAACAAGCATTCCGTCAAGATAACGTGCCTATATAATAAAGAACCAGTAATTAGGACTCATAAATCTAGAGTTTGTAAGTAATTCCAAAAGCAGCTGGGTTCAAGTTTAAAAAAAAAAGTCTTGATAAACAAACGCAAAATATAAATAAGGTTTAAGAGAACTGTTTATTCGACGAACGCTGTATAAACAACTGGCATACCAATTACGAATCCTCTTATCTGCCCCCTAAAGCAAGACCTGCAAATGACCTTTACAGGAAACACCCCGTTTGCATTGCGCAGTCTTTGTAAAGAAAAGAAAAAAAAGAATCAGAAAACTTGGTTTCTTAGACAGTGCCCTGCTTCCCAGCACCCACACAAATGGAACGGCTGGGGGAGCCCCGCTCCATTTTGTGTCTGGATGATGGAAGATCCAGAACCCCCAGCCCCCAGAGGGCGTCCTGAAAGGCAAAGTGACCCTTGGCTCCGGCATGCCTACCTGCCACCCAGCTATCTCTATGCCCATCTGGAGTAGCACCGTTCCCTTGGGCTGGGGGCCAGGGGACGCAGCCAACTGGGACATTCCCCCAGGAATGTTTCCCCACGTGGACACCCTGTGGGTCAGGGTGTGGAGAGACGCCTCCTGGGTGCCACGCAGATGCCCCCTGTGTGCATCTCAGAGGAATGGGGATTCCCAGCTGAGCTGGGGGTCTGGGGGCCCTGTGTCACCTGGTTCCCTGGACAAAGCCAGCCAAAGGGCGCTCTCGAAGGTGGACAGACTGAGGCCCCAGAAGCAGGCTGCAGACCAGCCTATAGTTCAGGGTTGGCCCTGCTGAGTCCAGGGGTGGGGGTTTGGGGGGTAGGGGAGGAGGTGTGGATGCTTGGGGGATGGACGGACAGCAGGTTCTGGCCAGGCAGAGCTTCAAGGACACCAAGTCCGGAGCAACTGCCTGTGTTTCTGGGCACGTGAGAGCTGGAGTCATGCCTGCGGGACCCAGGGTCACCCATTCCCTGGAATGCCCCTGGCCGGGTACTCGCCAGCAGCCACCAGCCTGGCAGGCCTCCGTGGAATGCGGCAACCTCATTCTAGAAGGACTTGGCTGATGCCCAGAGCATCCCCTGGGAGAGGGGGCTGCAGGCACTGCTCAGTGGCTGTCTCAGAGGTCTTCTGTACCCCACACCCTGGATGGACAGTGCCCACTGTGATAAGGGGCCAGCCTTGGGGGAGGCCCCAGGTTAACAAAAATCTCTGCAGCGTCCTTGGGGGAAGTGGCCGGTGGCACTACCCTGGCACACAGCCAACCGAGGCTCGATCCCAGCACCTGATAAGGTCCCCCGAGCCCCACCAAGGGGTGATCCCTGAACACCACCAGGTGTGGCCCAAAAGCCAACAAATAAATGAATTAGAGACCTACTAGGGCTGGAGTGATAGCACAGCGGTAGGGCATTTGCCTTGCATGCAGCTGACCCGAGTTCGATTCCTTCATCCCTCTCGGAGAGCCCCGCAAGCTACCGAGAGTATCCCGCCCGCACGGCAGAGCCTGGCAAGCTCCCCGTGGTGTATTCGATATGTCAAAAACATTAACAACAAGTCTCACAATGGAGACGTTACTGGTGTCCACTTGAGCAGATTGATGAACAACAGGAGGACAGGACAGTGCTACAGAGACCCACTGAGCAGTACGCCCTAGCAGGTGAGCGAACCCTGAGTCAGTCCATCTCTGCCCTCCCCTGCACCTGTTCCACTCTCACGCTCCAGCATGCACACCGGGCCCCAGCCTCAGCCCCTGAAAGCAAATCCCTTGTGGAGAAAAGAATGGACTGGGAGTGTTTGAAGAGCCACTCATTGTGGACCTGAGGTGCCGTCAGCAGACGGAGATGCATGAGGCGCCTCCTGCGGGCAAAGGTGCCCCGCGGGGAAGTTTCGAGGCTGGAGGAGAAGAAAATAAGGGAGAAGGCGAAAGAAGGGAGGCTCTCACTTTGTAAATATCATTCCTCTGGCCAGTTCCGTGGTATTTTGTGGGCTATGCACACACTTTTTGTTTTGTTTTCTTTTCCCTCAAACCAAAGTAAACCTCCTTAAAACTTCCCAGCCAAGGAGAAGAAGAAAAAGAGCATAAACATTCTTTGCATCTGGCCCTTGGGGGAGAAGGGCGGTATCAGCCCTAGCCCACAGCAGTTACCCAAACAGGGGCAAGCCCAAAGGGTGCCCCTGGCAGACTCCTCACTCAGAATGGCCCTCGTGGTCATCCTGCAGACAGCCCAGGCCACCCTGGGCCAGGTGCACATCTGGGGAACGGACAGTCCCCCCTCCCCAACTGTATCCCCCGCAGGCAAATGTTGGAAACTGAAAATTATAGGGTGCCATGGAAAATGCCAGCTAAGGGTAAGATCAACTCCCTTCAAAGAGAAGCTTGGAGGAGGTTAGGGGCATCTAGAGAGTGTCCAGGCCGTCCCTGCGGCCTACACAGAACAATCTCCTTCCTTTGCAGAAGGGGAAACTGAGGCTCAGCGAGCAGAAGCCACAATGCCTGATGGTCATGGCAGGACGGGGTCATCCATACATACCGCAGTCTCCTCCAGGAACAAACCATCCCAGCGGGCCCCGCCAGCATGAATTATTTTCACCCAGAAGGTCTATTTGTTTGTTCTCGTGGGGCGTGGGGAGCGTGGCCTTCAGCCACTCCCAGCCCGCGCCGGAGAAGTGGCCGCCGGGGCTGGCCGGCACCAAGGCTCTCTCAAGCAAAGGATGTGCGTTGCAAAAATGGGGCAAAGTTTCCTATTCTGAAGATAACATTGTAAGACACAGGAAGTCTGCAAGCCGGGCCTGCGTTTCCAGCACCTCCTCAGCAGACCCACTCACAGCCGTGTCCTCTGAACTCAAGACGCTGGACGTCCCTGGCCGGGGCACACGGTGAGGGGCAAGGGCGGTGCTGGCAAGGGGCACGGCTGAGCCCGGGTGTTAGTCCGGAGAGTGGTCTGCGGTCTCCCCCGCCCACGGCCCCTCCTACCCACACCCACCTCTCCCGTGGGGAGGCGTCCACGTCTGCAGCCGTGGGGCCAAGGGTAACACAGAACGCACACAGGGTTAACAGAGCCGCCCGCCCGCCCCCAGGGCCCTGGCGTCCAGATTCCCAGACCCGCCCCTGGAGGTTCTGATTCACGGGTTCTGGGTGGGGCCCAGGAATCTATGTTTTCAACAGAATTTAAGAGGCCCCTTTTCTGGCTGGGATCTGGACAGATCCCCCGAGCGGGGCGGCGGGTTCAACGGCCTGGCACGGCAGCGGCGAGGGCAGGAAGGAGGCCAAACCGAGTCCAGCGGGAGCGCTGGGGCCCGCGGGGGGAGAGGGGCAGTGCTGGCGGAGACCTGGGCAGCCCGCTCTTCGCGGGGGGCCGGGACAGGTCCTGCCGGGCTGCTCCCATCCCGGTCCTGCCACTTCTGGGCTGTGCGTCTGGGGACAGCCCATGGGAGGATGGGCTAATCCACCCCCCTACCTGCTTCTGACCTGCACTGAGAAGCGGGGCTGCCCCCAAGGAGAAGGGGCGTGGCCAGGGATGAAGCCCCGCCCACCCGCACCCCAGAGCGCAGACCCAGCTCTGCAGAGGGCTCCAACCAAGGCAGGGCAGAGCACTGAGCACAGTGAGGCCAGCAGGGGTGGGAGGAGGCGACAACTGTGGGTGACAGAGGGGTGCGAGGTCCCGGGAGGGTGACAGGCTTAGCCCCAAGGAAGCCGGCAGATGGAGAGCTGGAGGAGATGGAAGAGGACAGAGCCTGGCAACATCAGGCAGTGCTCAGGGCTCACTCCAGGCGGTGCTCGGGGATCATATGCAGTGCCAGGATCAAACTGGGGTCAGCTGCATGCAAGGCAAAGGCCCTCCCCACTGTACCACCTCTCTGGCACCCAGACTCACATTTCCACTGGACCCTGACAGGGCTGATGAGCACTTGTTCCATGAGCACAGAATCTGGGCAGGGGGTAGCAGAGAGGGCAGCTCTGCTGGGCTCCTCGGTGTGTACCCTACACCCCAACAGGCTGAGGGCATTTAAGGCGGCCCCGCCTCTCACTTCCTCCCTACAGCTGAATGTGCCCAGCCAGGGACCACTGCTTCTCCTGTCCTCTCCCTGGTCTCCATCAGCAAGAAGACAGACTCAAGAAAGAGGGCTAGTGTAGCATCGAGGGCTGCAGTGAGTGCCTCGCCTGTGTGCAGTGAGTGCCTCGCCTGTGTGCAGTGAGTTCCAGCTCCGGGTCACCTGGTCCAGCAGTCACTGAACACTGAATCCTTGGGCTGAGCCCCAGGCCAGTGGGTTACTGATAAATGTGCATCCAAAGCTGGCTCTGCTCTTCCCACCACCCTCCATGCTCTAGAATCAAGTTCATTCCTCCAGTGCTTGGCCAAGTCCTTTCTGCCCTCACTGAACTGCACTTTCAAAGCAGCAGTATTGGGCATATAAAGATTTCTCACCATCTTGGTGCTGACCGGAAAGAGGGAGGGGTGAGAGAGAGTCTCGCTGAGACCCCGTTTGCTGTGTGGATGAAGCTCCACACACAGTGCACGCTCACTCGCTCACCAGCTGTCCACGGAGGTCTCTGTGGCAGTGGCCAGCAGTGGTGAGACAGTTGGGGGGCGGGGGTCTGCGAGGCTGAAATAATGACTCCTGTGTCCCCTGTGATCTCCTAATGAAGGCCTCTGTTCCTCGGCACGCACTCTTGACTTCTTTTATGTTGCTGCCTGATGTTTTTGTCTAGCACTGTTCAATGTGCCTTTCCCCCCTTGCTCTGTTTTGTTTTGGGGTCACTCCTGGCAATGCTCAGAGGTTCTTCACTCCTAGTTCTGCACTCAAGAATCAATCACTCCTGGCCGTGCTCAGGGGACCAGATGGGATGCTGGGGATGGACCCCTGGTCGGGCAGGTGCACAGCAAGCACCTTCCCCTCGGGATTATCTCCCCACCCCTCACTTTTTTTGTTCTTTACTTTGGACCTTCTGAAGTAGTTTTGTTTAAGCGTGCAACTCTCTTCTGGAAACTCGGCGTGCAGCGGGAACTGAAAGATCAGTCCGACAGCCATCAGTGCCATCACTGCTCCTGGGTTTTGCCCTCACCACATTGTCATTCTTCTTCCTTCCTTGTTTTTCATGGCAGTGGGGGCAGCTCCTGGCAGCGCTTCGGGGGCCCTGAGGTGCTGGGGAGCAGAGCAAGCCCCACACACGCAGGGCATGATGATTCCCATCACTCGGTCATATCCCTGGCCTGTGTGCATGTGTGTGTGTGTATGAGAGAGAGAGAGAGAGAGAGAGAGAGAGAGAGAACTGTTTTCCTTTTTTAATCCACACAATACACTGTAACTTTCATCCTGTTCAACTGGTGCAGTGACGCTGCAGTGGGCAGTGTTCGAGAGAGATGTTTGGGGTCTGACAGAGGCTCTAGGGCCTGCATAGTGACACACGGGTTTGCATTTAATCATTCAAAGGCACACCTTTCAAAAACGGACAGCCATGGACAGCCGAAAGCTCAGGCACCCTGTCCTCCCCGTAGCCCTCTCTCTGCCAGGCCTGCCTCAGCTCTGGGAAATGCAGTCTCGTCAAGGATGGGCCCCAACCCACCAGAGACCTGGGCCAGGGGCCACTCCTCTACTGGGCCCAGCGGGGTTCCCTCCACACTAGCTGCGGGCCTGTTCTGCAGTGCCCACACTCTGCTGTCCCGCAGACACTCCTCACCCAGGGTGTGTGGCAGAATGCACGGCCAGTGTCCTACATTTCTCATCTGCAGCAGGAAATGGAGGCCAGAAAGGCCTGGGAGAACCTGGGCTGAGGAGAGGACCCTGAGGGGCCAGATCTAAAGGGAACAGCCCGGGGAGGTTGGGGTCCCTGCAGAGGGTCACTGGGACTGTACCCAGGTATGGGCCAGGCATGGGGTCTGGGATGACCAAGAGTCAGAAGACAGATGCCTCTAAAGTAGCCACAAAGTGGAACCACAGCCATCCGGAGACATGCACACCTCCACCTCTCTCTGCGGGACACACGGTATGTACCTCTGGTCACAAATGATTCTGATTTGCTGGTGATTTTAGACAAGTCACTCACCCTCTCTGGGACCTCTCTTCCTTGCCACTAAGGGACTCGGCTCTGGGATCCTCCCCAGGGCCACTGCTCCCCCCACCCCAGCCCTGTGCGGCCGGTGGGCGGAGAGGGGAGGATGGACTGTGATGGAAAACAAGTATTTTCAAGGGATGGGAGTAAACACCCCTGCTGGCAGGGCAGGGCCGGCGGAGTCCTGAACTAAAATCCCGAAACCGTTAAAAATAGGAAAAGAAACGGTCCCGTTCACATATTTTGCAAAGCTAAGTTAAATCAACATCTGCAAAAAATATCCCCGTTAAACGGAATAGCAGGATTTCATTAAGTAAATTGCAAGTTGGCAAAAATTCTGAAAGAAAGGGGGAAAGCCACGGGCCGGCCTGTAATTTAAACCTTACTTTAACTGTGACAGCAGAGCTGCAAAGGGTTCGGCTTCCAAGCGAAAGGGAGAAGAAAATAAAATAAAACCTAAAAAAAGAGAGAATTCCCCCACCCCCACAAAGGGCCTCCTGCATGGGGGGCGTGGCTCCCCAGCTCCACGGACCCACAACGTTTGCAGTAATTATAAGGTCACCTCACTTTCCCAGGCTGCACACACGGAGGAGGGGTGGGGGCGGGGCACGTGGCCTCGGTCATTTGGAACCAGGGCTCAGTTCTCTGCACACCACACCGCACCGGAGGCGGGGCTGCCGGGCCGGCCCAGGAAAGGGGTGGTCCCGCCCCCTGCCCGCCCACCCATCCCCAAGCGGCTCACAGGCTGCTGGGGGGGGGGGGGCGTTCCCTAGGCCTGCTTGGGCCTAGAACCTCATCTCCCACCGCACGGATGAGGCCAGTGGCCGCCCTGCCCGGGGTGGACAGGGAGATTTGTGACAAGTACCCGGAAAGCACAGGGACCCCCAAAGTCCACTTCTGCAGAGGAGAGGGCTCTGGTGGGCTGGCAGCACCCCCCTTTCAGCACCTGCCCTGCCCTGAACTCCCTCCAGCCCGCACGTGAGCTGACCTTTGCTAGACGGTCAGCATGTCCACAGTTCTCAGGGATGGAGGCCGGGGCAGGAAGGTGCCTTTACTGAGCCAGAAAGACCCCCCCACTCTCACAGGGCCCTCCTGCGACCTCCGGGTCCTCAAACACGCCAGTCATGTGCCCCCCTACCCAGACCCCAGGGCTTTACAGCAGCAATGGGAAGAACTCGCACTCATCTAGAATGGGAAACTGAGGCAGGGCCCCGGGAGGTGAGAGTGCGGCCCTGCCCTTAGGAGGGTCCATATTCCAGGTCACTCTGAAGCCTGAAGCTTAGAGTGGAGGAGACTACCCTCCCCCCACATAAGCCCCCACCTCAAACACACACCCCCCTCCACCCACACACACTTGAACATGCACCCCCAAAGCGAACCGGGAGCAGTGGAATAGACTGGAGCCCAGGGAGAGATGCTCTCAGCACACAATCAGCTGCCCCCAATTTCCAGAACACAGAAAACGTAGGGAGGGATAAGGTAAGCAGGCAGCTTTTATAGCTCAGAGAGGGAAAGGGACTTGTGTAAGGTCACATAGCTGACAAGCTGCAGAGAAGGCAAAAGGGACAAGATCAGAGCAGCACCCCCAGCCCCCAGGTGGAAGCCCAACTTCTGGGTCAGCTGCGACCCCACAGAGGACCCCACGCTGGCATCTTGAAGGCTTCTCCCCCTGCAGGATTCTCATTACCTTTCCCAGAGCTTCTGTGGATGAAGACCACCCTGAGCAGACCCGCCCCGGCCACCCTAGCTGCACCCAAGACAACAGGGGCCCTTGGGGAGACGCGCACGAACTGAGGGGCCGGAGACACAGCACAGCAGGAGGACGCTGGGCACTGCACGCAGCCGGTGTGCTCAAACCCTGGCACCCCAAGGGGGTCCCCAGGGCCCCACCGGGAGTGATGCCCGAATGCACAGCCAGGAGTCAGCCCTAAGGAGCACAGAGGGTCCCCCTGTGACCCTCTTGAGGGTCCAGTGCAGGCAGGGGGGAGCAGGAGGCAGTGCAGGGTCAGGGCACACGCTCGGGGCATAAGCCTGGCATGCACCAGACCCACTCAATTCCCAGCACTCCCTGTGATCCCGGGGAGTACCAGGTGTAGCCTGGGGACCGTGAGAGCAAGGCATCCCTGGGGGCTGACTGGCCCTGGACCCCCAACTCTTGGGAGGCCCAATGGAAAAAAAAATGTGTGTGTGTGTGTGTGTGTGTGTACACACACACACACACACACACACACACACACACACACACACACATAC
>JAOXYA010000001.1:2482937-2500457 GCA_028565675.1 Sorex palustris
TCCAAACTTTGCAAAGGGACAGGAGAAACATACATATTCATCAGGATTTGACAACATAAAACACACACACACACACACACACACATACACAGTATATAACTAATCTATTTAATCTATAAACTCCATATACCAGGTCTGGACAGTCCTGAGCAGCCCCCCACCCCCAACACACACACACTCAGCCACACTGTGGGAGCCTCCACACGCGTCCCAGAGCAGGAGGAAGGGCATCAGGGAAGGCTGCCTGGAAGCAGGGTGGATAGGGCAGGAGGTGCCTTCTCACCACGCCAGCAGAGCACCTGCTCGTGCACTCACCTGTGCCAGGTAAGCATTCATGCTCAAGCCCTGAAGAGTGGCCACACGAGCACTGCCCACCGGACAGCCAAGGGTGGGCAGTGGTGGTGGCCGCAGGACAGACGAACACGGGGGAGAGCCCTGCCTGCTGGGACAGTCAGCACCCCTCGAGGAGTCTCCTGAGAGGCAGGGGTGAGCTTGGGGTGCAGAGCACCAGCCAACGCAAGGAACTGCATCACTGTTTTTGTATTGGGGGCCACACCACGCAGTGCTAGGTTACTCCTGTCTGCATCAGGGATCACCCCTGGTCAAGGCAAGCGCCCTCCCTGCTGTGCTATCTCTCTGGCCGCAAGGTTTTTCATTTCTTAAGCATCTAATACACGCTGAGAACCAGGCCAGCACTGCTCCTGGGCCATCGCTGAAACAGCCAGGCTGGCAAAGTCCTTGTCCCCTGCAGCGGCAGGATAATAAGGCCAGCGCTGGGCACAGCTCCGACTGGCCGGTGTGGCCCTGCTCTCTTCGCCACAGCCCTGCAGGCTGCTGGTGGGTCTCAGTACATAGCGGCTCAACAACCCCAATGCACACAGCACCTGCCCACGTCTCCTCAGCCCTCCCCGGGTGCTCAGCCCAGAGCGGCATGCATGCCCAACGCTGGCTTCAATCCCAGGACTGACCCTGGACGCAGGGACCTGGCTCCCCTTGAGAGTTGGGAAATGCCAGAAATGAATGACCTCCCACTCCCCCAGCGGCGGCCCGAGAGCCGGCTCCCTCGCCGGCCCTGAAATAACCCTGGTGTGAGTTCAGTCCTGGCTCCCAACTGACAGCCGGCGTCCAGGCCAAGTGCCCACAGAGGTAGCTGGTTTGCTAACGGTCCCCTAACTAGCCCCCGAACAGCCCCTCCCCTGCTTGCCCGCGCTCTCCCCTCTGGGTCCAGCCTCTGCTGCCACTGCAGAGTGCAGGGGTGAAGGCATGTCTCTGCAGGCCATTGCACCCAGCACCACCCCTCCCCCCCAACGGGAGTGCTCCTTGAGAGCACAGTAAGAACAAATCTGCTGGGGGTGGGTGGGGGACACAGAATAAAGATCTGTGAAAACTGAGTCGTGCGCTCCCATCTTCATCTCCAGAGACAGACACTCCACACTGAGAAAACCTCCCCTGGAGGTCACAGGGCTGGACCCCGGAAGCGCCCCCAGGAGGCGCGGGCTTCCCAGGGGCGCCCAGAGCCAGAGCAGAGTGAGTGTGTGATGAGTCACTCTTTGGGCGGGCACTCCCCGCTGGCACTGTCTCCATAGTGTCTGCACACATCAAAGGACGCGTGCTCCCCGTGACGACACAGGCGGGCGCAGCCCCCGGGGCCACTCCCAGGGCAGGCTCCATGGCATCAAGAGAAGGTCACAGGGCAGGAGGGCGCAGGAGGTGCCCACAGACGCCCTGGATATGGGGCACAGTCCCAAAAGGGTCAAAAAGGGTCCTGGTGGGGTTGGAGTGATAGCACAGCAGGGAGGGCGTTTGCCTTACACGTGGCCGACTCGGGTTCGGTTCCCAGCATCCCATATGGTCCCCCGAGCACCACCAGGAGTAATTTCTGAGTGCAGAGCCAGAAGTAACCTCTGTGTATCACCAGGTGTGACTCAAAAAGCAAAAAAAAAAAAAAAACAGGATCCTGGCTTGCTCAGTCCTGAGGTGGTATGTGTGGGATTGAGTGGGTGGGGACGTGGCAGGGTGGGGGTAAAGGTTGCAGGTGAATACCTGTGCCCGTGTCAGTGTGTGTAAGTCTGACCTCTACAGGTAGCGCCTCTCTACAGGTAGCGCCTGGCCAGGCTTAGAAAATGTGTCTTAGGGGCCAGAGAGAGTACAGCGGGTAAGGTATTTGCCTTCCATGCAACTGACTTGGGTTCAATCCTGCATTTTGTGTGATTCCCCAAGCCCTCACCACCTGGCGTGAGCCTTGGGCATAGGCAGGTGTGCCAGCCCCCCTCCTTGCCCAAAAAAGAAAGACAGTGTCCCTTCATCACGGGACACCAAACCCAGCACTCAGTGCCCCTCTGGCTCCCGGACTATGAGGCAGAGATGCACCCCCGGCAGCCACCAGGGCCGGGCCACCCTCTGCTGGTACCTGCCATGTCCACACTGTGGATCAGAACAACAATGTCCACAGTTCCCAGAGGGTCCAGGAGGCACCTTGCGGCCTAGCCCCGGGAGGAGCCTGGATGTCTGTTCCCAGCTTCTGTCGGGCTGTTTCTCGCTCAGCCTCTGCAGCAGACAGGGCTCGAGTTCCAGGGCCTGTGGCAAAGCTCTTCTGGCCCCTACTGCAAAAGCCCCTCAAGGAATAGGAGAAACTGAGTCTCACATCCCACCCCACATCCCGGCACTCAACAAAGGCTCTGCAGTGGCATAGGAAACTCAATCCATCTCTTTTTCCTGAGGGTCTGGAGCAAAAGGGAAGTGAGACCCCATAGGCTAGGGGAAACCCCCTGGAGGGGGGCAGGCACTCGAACCTTCCTAGGGAGAGACCACAGGGTCCCCTGAAGCCAGAGAGTGATTCAGGTGGCCGTGGAAATGGCCACGTTTTAAAGATGAAAGTCTGCAGTTCCCTGAAATGTGTAAGTAGTGCTTTTTCTCTCACACTGAATCACTGAAAACGTTTGCGCATTCCTTGCATTTCTCAGGGCACTGTTCATTTTTATTTATTGTTGTAACCCAATGCCCTTAGCAGCGTGAATGGGGCTATTCGAAGGAAACTTGTTTTGCAATGGGGCGAGTGTCCCAGGTCTCTTAAAAGGTTCATTATGTGTGTGGCGGCTCGGGTCTATTAATAAGCCTGCAGCGTATAGGCAGGGCTGACTTTCCACTCAGCATTATATTTTCCACAATTCTGTAAACAGCTCCCCTCCCCCCCCCACCGCACCAACCTTTTTGATATCAATTCCTCCCTGTTATTTCCCTAACCACTCTTCTCTCTGGGCCTACTTCTTATTTAAAAAAAAAAAAAAAGGAGGGGTGGGCGGCGCAGGGTATAAGACTGGGAGAGAAAGAAATCACCCAAGCTCACATATTTTTTCAATTAAGCCACGCTTGGTGCCAAAATATATGGATCCCACTAATAGCCATAAGTAATCTTAAGGTCTTTTCCCCAAATATTTTGATTATTTTACAAATCCCCCAAGGAATGTGCTCTTAGGGTGATTTACAGAGCCCAGGGGGTCAAGACAGGAGAGATATGGGGGCGGGGGGGGGCTCAGTGCCCCTCCAAACACCGTCTTGTGCTTGGGCTGGAGAAGGAGCCTCCAGGTGTCTTGGGGTGGGGGACATTCATGCTGGGTGCAAAGGTCAGTGCTTTCCCCATACAGAGCAGGCATCAGCAAGCAGTCCCCAGGAAAAACAGAGAAACTGGAGGTGAGGTGACCCCCAGAGAGGAATCCCCAGGGCCTGCGATCCCTGAGTCACTTCCACTTGGATTTACTGTGCATTTAGGTGGGGTGGGGCGCTGGAGCCATAGCACAGCAGGGAGGGCACTTGCCTTGCACAGAGCCAAGCCAGGTTTGATTCCCGGCATCCCATATGGTCCTCTGAGTATTGCCAAGAGTGATATCTGAGGACTGCTGGGTGTGGCCTCCCCCAAAAAAGTGGGATGTTTCCTGTTCAACTTCGGTCAGTTCAACACCACTCACGTCTCTCAACATCTAATTAGTGCAGATATCTACGGGCAACATCAGCATCAGGCACCAACTTGGCATTCAAGACTATCGGTGAACAAGCTGCAGGCACAGACGGAAGCCAGGCTGGGGGCAGGGGCACCCTTGAGGAAGACAGAGCCAGGGATCATCCAAGACAGGGACCAGGAGAGGGGACACACACGCTGTGACAGGGGCGGAGGGCAGGGTGCTGTGTTCTCAAGAGGGCAGCCTGTGGTCACTGACCACAGCCCAACCCCAGGATGGGTCTAGGGCAGTGGTCAGGGTCCTGCACACGCACACCTGGCCACACAGCCAAGGCTAAGTCCCCATACCCTGCTTGCCTAGGGGAACCAACCATTTATTTTTTAGTTTTTGGTTTTGGGGCCACACCCGGCAGTACTCGGGGTTTATTCCTGGCCCTGCACCCAGGAATGACTCTTGGTGGGGCTCGGGGAACCACACGGGATACCAGGGGCTGAACCAGGTCAGCCATGCACAAATGCCCTGCTTGCTGTGCTACCACTCAGGACCCAGAACCAAGAGTTTCTGTCTTTCTGGCTGGGTTTTGTGGTGGCTGAGCAATTGAAGGGAAGGGATTATTCTCTGCGAAGTGTAGGTGGGGTCGGAAGGAGTTTTGTGCTCTAGCATTCCTGCCCAGCTCCCAGGGCAGGGGGTCACTCTGAGATGAGAGGAAGGCTTCAGTCCATGACCCCCAGGACCCCCAGGGGGCTCAATCCTTCCCCTAACCCAGAACTGGATGCCTCGACTCACTGGCACGGCTTTGGTCTGTCCAGAGCCACCCCCTGCCAGTGTCCCACAGAGAGAGCCGGGCCCACTACGGGGAAGTCTGGCGGCCAAGCCCACTGGGCAAGGAGTCAGCCTTAGTCCCAACGGGTGCGGTCTCCAAGGGTCAGACCCAGATCCTCACTGTCGCCGCCTCCCGCAGAGCCAGGGGACATCTGCCCAGAACCAATGAGCTTGCCAGCATGCCCAGGGTCCCGCTGCGGGCATGGAAACCCACCCCAGCAAATCCGGAAGAACCTGGAGGCTGCATTCAGAACAGCAGGTTCAAGCCACAGAGCTGAGGGGCAGAGCAAAGAGCTGGGGGGTCTTCCGGGGACCACACACGGCCACTGGCACAGCAGCCTGCACGTGGGAGGGGCCAGGTGTTGTGTGGCCTTTCGAAAGGCCTGGGTTTGCAAGCTCCAGAAACCCCCAGGCTTGATGTGCACACCTCAACAGGGGACGCAAGGGTCACTCAGGCCCACTCTCTTCCCTGTCCCCTGGGGGGTGGGAGAGGCCCGAGGGTCCAGGGTCGCAGGCAGCAGCACACTCTTTGCCCTGCATCCCGTCCCCACCTCCCACTGACTCACAGGGGACTCTTTTTGAGGGTGACACACCTGGCTGTGCTCAGGGATGACTTCTGCCTTGTGCTCAGGGATCACTCCTGGCAGTGCTCAGGGGACCGTGTGGGATGCTGGGGATCGGATCTGGGTCAGCTGCATGCAAGGTAAGCGCCTACCTGTTGTACTGTGACTCTGGCCCCCAGAACCTCTAACCCAGACCCGCCCGTCCCACTCCTATAACCCAGACCCACTGGCCACACAACCCCCAGAGTGTGCCCATGTCCCTGCAAAGCGTTAGCACCAGGTGTGGATAGGTGGAGTCCTGCAAGCCATAAGGGGGGGGCCTTCCCGCCCCCAGGCACTGAGAAGCGGTCCTTGGCCACCAGGCACAGGCCCAGGGAGGCCGCACAGCACCCAAGGCTGCACCCCAGGTCCAAGTCTGGTTTCTCGGGGCTTCGTGCCCTCAGCAGCCCGGCAGACACTGCACCCAGTGATGCCCAAGGTTCGCCATCCCAAAGTCAACGCGCACCCCCAAGCCAGAAACACTTCTCCTCTCAGTTGAGTGGAGGCAGGTCAGGGAAGCAGGACGGGGACAGGGGAGCCCCCAAGTGCTGCTGGACTGAGGGGCCAGGAAGGGAACTGTTGAGGGCAGGTGAGGGGATCAGAGAAGCAGGGTTTTCAGGAAGGGCCACACCCAACAGTGCTCGGCATGGACTCCAGGCTCTGTGCTCAGGGAATCACCCCTGGTAGGCTCGGGGACCGTAGGATGCCGGGGAGTAACCCCGCACACAAGGGGAATGTTCTACCCATTGGGCTATGGCTGCTCCAGCTCCCTATAAACTCCTCACCCAGGAGCCTCCATTCTACTACAGCTCTGGCCCCAACAGAGCCGGGATTTTAAAAGCAGGGAATTGGGGGTGGGGGGTGAGTCTCCCCGTCTGAAATGAAAAACCTATAACCCTGTTTGAGGAGGCCCCCAGCGTGGGTTGGAGCACTTTATCTGTACCGCCCTGGAGGGGAAAGGCACCACCCCACTGCTGACTGGACAGGGACCAGAATGGGCAGCAGCAGGCCTGACCCAGTTAACACCCACAGTGCTGAAGTCTCACCCATTGGGGCACTGGCACCCACACTCTCAGCCTGCAAACCAGGAGGAGGCCTCGAGAACCGAGTCTCGTCCCAAGAACACAAGCTCAGACAGTGAATACGCATCCACATGGCCTTCAAGATATTCTAGCACTCTCCAAGCAGTGTGTGTGTGTGTGTGTGTGTGTGTGTGTGTGTGTGTGTGTGTTGGGGGACGGAATGCCACCTCTTGGGGTGAACAAAGCTCAGACTCTAAAGAGCTCATGGACATGTCTGGAGGACTACACACAGCCAGTAGCTATCCAATGGGCTCCACAGCCCCTAAGTGCACAGCTGAAGCTTGGAGCAACGCCATGGGCAGAGCCAGGTGCTAGCTAGGATGGGGCGGAGGCTGCAGGAGGCCCACCAGGAGGACTGGCAGCCTGAGCCCCACTCCCCCTGGCTCTCCTGAGCGCCCCCCCCCCGGACCGGGGAGTGGCCAGCTGGCCACGTGTCTCCCTTCCCTGGCAGGAGGCCGCTCCCAGCACCGTTCTTTCTCCTTTTTCATTTTCCAACTCCTCCTGGCTCAGGGCTTGGAAAGAGCAAAGGGCCATGAGCCTCCGGATCCGGGTCCTCGCCTGCACGGCCGCCGGGGAGAGAACGGATGCAGCCTTTCCGGAGGGATGCTGACCCGGGGCGCGCGCGGCCTCTGACCCCCGCTCCCCTTCTAGGAATGCAACCCCAGGCACAGCACGGGGATGTGCTGGGATGTGCTCAGATGCTGGTGTGCACGCCCGCTGGAGGCCACACCCGTGACGGTCCCTCAGACCCTGAACACACTACAGCAGCCGGAATGTCCGGTGGGGATTCTGGGTCAGCAAGAGGATGGGCGGGGCCTGGACCCACACAGCTGAGCATGGAGCTGTCCCCGGTGTGGCCACTGAAACAACCCATCAGCACCTTCTCCTCCTGGGGTGAGCAGGAGCTGAGGGAGACGCCCCGTATGTTTGCCCAGAAAAGTAATACTCCACTAATCAAAAACATGGGAGGGCCAAAGAGCCAGTACAGTGGGGAGGGCGCTTGCCTTGCACGTGGCCAACATGGGTTCAATCCCCGGCACCCCATATGGTCCCCTGAGCATCACCAGCAATGATCCCTGAGCACAGAGCCAGGAGTAAGCCCAGAACACTGCCGGGTGTGGCTCCAAAACCAACAAACAAAAAACCAACAACTGTGTGCAGAGACACTAAATTATTTTGATTAACTTCCCAAACATTTCCCTATATAAAAATCAACATATTTAATTTTTTTTTTTTTTTTGCTTTCTTTTGGGTCAGACCCGGAGATGCTCAGAGGTTACTCCTGGTTCTGCACTCATGAATTACTCCTGGCAGTGCTGAGGGGACCATATGGGACGATGGGGACCGAACCCTGATTGAGTGTGTGCAAGACAAATGCCCTATCCGCTATACTATCACTCCGGCCCAACATACTGAATTATTAACACAAACAACCGCACCTCTCCCCACCTAAGACAAGTCAGTCCTCGAGAAACTGACTTACTGAATTAACCATCTAGAGAACCCAGCTGCATGGGCTCCTATACTACAATGAAAACAAAAGCCAGAGCTGGTAAGATCAAGGGACCTGAGCGGTGGTACAGCTGGGAGGGCACTGGCCTTGCACTTGCCTGAACAGGGCTTGATCCCTGACCACCCCTTAAGCCCCACCAGGAGTGGTCCCTAAGTTCCGCTGGGCGTGGCCCAAACATCAGGGATGGATGAAGCTCAGTGGCAGAGCCTAGGCCTTGCCTGCATGGCTGGGCCCAGACTCCAAACAACCCTCACAGCATTTCTCCACCCCACCCTCATGCCCTCAGAACTTCATGGGGCAGGTGCCCATTTCCCAGAGGCAGAAACGACTCCACAGGGCAGTCCAGAGGCCTCAACTTAAGACCTGACTGCGAATGACTGACTGGGGGGTAGGGGAGAGGAGGCCCCAGGACGACCCACCTCCCCTGGGAGCAAATCAGCAGCATTGCCCGTCAATCCTAGAGTAGACCCTGAGGCGCACAGTGGACAAGGGCCACATGGGCAGAGTGGGGGCTGCCACACTGACAGTCCAGGAAAGGAAACTCACGGCCAAGGACTCGGCAAGAAGCCAGGACACGTAGCAGCCTGGGCACACGTGCTGGTCTCAGGCCACAGCGGGGGCCACATCCACAAGCCACGGGCCTCCAGGAATCATGCGGGAAGGCGTGGACCCAGGTCAGGTCAGGTCAGGTCAGAAATGCCAGTGGTGACTGGGCAGCTTCAGCTAACAGGACCATCCGTGAGAAGGGCTATCAGAGTACAGGACAAGCCCCATCCTTGGGTGACCATTTACACTGCGAGGCTAACAGGGATCCCAAGAGACCCTGAGACCATACATGTCCAAATGAGCAGGCACACACAGAGCCTCACCTTGTGGGGCAGGCAATATCCCACAACAGGCCATCAGAGCCCCCTACACGCACATGTGCGCACACACGCACACTCACTTGCATTCACACAAGCACACATGCACTCACATGCACACATACGCATATACACGTGTGCACATACATTCACACATGCATATGCACGTGCATTCACATAGGCTCACTCACATGAATTCAGACACTCACATGCTTTCACACACATACATACACGTGCATGCATACCCATACATTGACACAGGCACACTCACACGCCTGCTCTGAATTAACACACACATACACATGCCCACACATATGCTTCTATGCATTCACACATGCTCCATGAATTTACATGCACACACACACAAAGACGCTCATTTGCATTCACACATGCACACACAATCTCACATCATGTATTCTCACACACACACACACACACACACACACACACACACACACACACACACCGGGCAGGGCTTCCTGACCACGGCAGGAAGCTGGGACACAGGAAAGGAGCGTGACCTTTCACTGACAAGGTGGGAACCAAGAGGAATTTGCCCCACCCCCGCTCGCAGGCTTCGTATCTGTCACCAAGCCCTGGGTGTTAAGGGGTGACATTTCTGGGAGCCCTGAGTTGCTTGCAGCAAAACTCAGAGTGGCAGGACCTGGAAGGGTTTTCTGGTCCAAGACTTCGGTGCCCAGAGCTTGATCTGGAAGTGGTGCTGAGGAAGGGGAGACAGGTCACCAGGGGCGGCACACCCCTGAGCCTCGGCCCAAACCTGCCTAGGCTGGCTCAGAGCCCCACTTCAAGGCCAGCTCAGCAGTCAGTGAGAGACTGCGGGGTGCTTGGGAGCCTGGGGAGAGGACCCCCCCTCCAGCCACCTCAGTGACCCTGCCTGAGAGGATCAGGACCCCTCGACCTCCCCAGGGCCTGGTTCCAAATGACCCTTCCTCCTGAATCCAGGCACTGGTCTGGGTTCTGGGGGTCGAGAGCGCCTGCATGGGGCATGCTGGGCTTCAAGGCAGGGATTTAAGCTCCAGAATCCCCCGCGGCCACAGCCTGGGTCCCTGCCTTCCACTTAGCAGAGGATGCTGTGTCCCAGGAGACCCTCGGCCCGAAGCACCCCATTTCCATCCGAAGCGCCCCCCTGTGCTGGGATGCCCATTCTCCATTCTACCACCCCCCGAATTTCCATCCATATGGGGTGGCCAGCATCCACCACCACCTCCCAGCTGCTCCCTCCCTCCAGATGCAGAAACTTGAGGTGAAGAGGAGAAGAAGAACCCAAAACTCTGGCAGGAGCCCACGGAAATGCCAATGACCTTCCTGAAGGGAAAGCAGGTCTGCGACCGGGGATCCCTGGACCATTCTCAGTAGGATGAAATGGGCCGACCCTCTGCAGGTGTGAAAAGGTGGGCTGACCCTTCACAGGCTGAGGGACTGATGATGGGGTGGTGGTGAGGGAGGGGTTTCCTCTCTGACTGCCCCCAGAATCCATAAGGCAAAGACAGTCACCATCTTCCCACCCGGTTCCTCAAGGAACCAGGAAGCCAGAGGAGATCATTTTCTTCTTGTTGTTATTTTTTAAAATACAAATTATTTCCAGCCGGAAGGCAGGGGGCTGAGGGCCACTGGAGGCCTCCAGCCGCGGCACCCCGGCACCCTGCCAGCCTCGTAAATGCCTGGGAGGGAGCCACTGGTTGCCATGGAGACGAGCTCCTTACTGCTCATTTCCCTGGCTCCCCGCTGATGGATTCGGTGTGTTTCTGTCTCCAAAGATATTTCCTCCCTCCAGGGAACTGCCGGGGCCCTGGGCGCCAGCAGGATATCATAGCAGACTCAGTTTCCCCAACCAAAGTGCAGCAGGCAGGAGAAAAGGGAACAGAGAAAGTTGGCTCAGCTGTGGTCAAGGGCCCCCCACTCCCGCCTCGCTCTGCCTCTGCCCCCCGCTCACTGGGCTGCTGGTTCCTGTGGGTGAAAGGGAAGCGACGTCACCATCCCACCCTGGCACTTGGAACCACCCCCCTTTCCCACGGTGTCACCCCACCAGGATGAGGCAAGGAGTCTGGGCTTCATTATCTCTTCAATTTTCCCTAGTGACCCATAGCATCACCGTCACTCTCCTTGACAAGGCTCAGAGAGGCTATGGAGTTTGCCAAGGGTCACATAAGACACTGAGGGGTCAGACCCTCCTCGAAGCTTTAGCATCTAAAGCCAGTTCTCTGCGAAGCAGAAGAAAGAGCCCAAAGACGTCAGGAACGATGCGAGACCAGCCAGCACCCACGGGCCAGGCAGAACATTTTAGAGATTCCTCCCCCTGCCGGTGCTGGGAGTTCCAGGAGGCACAGATGCCCATTCTACCACCCTGAACAGGCCTGGCCTGCCCAGGGCAGTGGTCAGGGAGGGGCAACGAGAGGAAGAGGAGTGTCCACTGTCCATGGGTGCAGCCAGGCCCACCGAAGTGTGCCCCCAGGCAGCTCAGGGCCCTGTAGACCCAGAGGCTAGGAGAGAGGGCAGCCATCAAAAACAGTCTTTTGGGAGTGTTAATGACACAGGGAAATATTTATGTCATGCTAAGGGGAAAGGCAGGATGTAAAATTGTATTTTTTTAACAGAAAAAAAAACCACTTTTTTTTTTAACCGAATAAGCCAGAATGTTCGCAGCGGCTTCCAGGTGAGCCGCAGTGTGGGCGTTCCTGCTCAGACCACGTGGCACTCTGCACGGCTCCTCCACGAGCTCCACAACGTGCTGTCTCTTTGGAAAACATCAGCCAATAGGTGCGCTGGAAGTGAGCCAAGATGATGCCTGGCCAGTCCCTCCTCACAGCACGGAGCTGACCCAAAGCCTGGACGCTGGGCGGGGCCGGGCGGAAACAGCAGCCAAGAGCCCGGAACAGCTCTCACCCAAGCCCAGAAAAGGGGGCTTGGAACTCCAGAGGACCACTGGCCGCCGGTGGTCAGGCCCATGTTCCAGCTCCAGGCAGGTGAGGGCCTGAGCCACCTGGTGAGACGGCAGCAGAGGCAGCCTGGGACTGCCTCGTAAATATTCCTGGTGCCCTGCGCCCGAGAAGGTGCCCAGCGGCTGGCACACCCAGCTACCCCTCCCCTCTCTGCATCTTATCTCTGGCCCCAAAGACATCATGTGCGGCTGAGGCTGACCCCACGTGCAGCCCAAAGGCCCCACTGACAGGACTCCCACACAGCACCAGAGCGAGAACCCCCAAACCATCACAAAGGTCACGGCAGGAAATATGGCTCCAGGCCAGGGACACTGGGTTAGGGACCCTGGCCATGCCCAGGTCCACAAAGAGAAGGAGAAGGAAAGATCTAGAACCCTTGGAAGCCTAAGGATGCAGTCTGGATGGGAGGGCAAGCAGGAAGAGCAGAAAGGAGATCTCTCTCTCTCTCTCTCTCTCTCTCTCTCTCTCTCTCTCTCTCTCTCTCTCTCTCCCCCTCCCTCCCTCTTTCTCTCTCTCTCTCTCACACACATACATACTCACACAGGCATAAAGACACAAAAACACACACCTAGACACACATAAACACAGACACACTCACACAATCACAGACACAAAGAAACATTCACACAGCTAGAGACATATTTACAAACACACAGAAACACATCCAAACAGACACACATAAACACACAGACACAGACAAACACAGACACACACTCACAAAGGCAGAAACACACACAAACACACATAGTAAACACACAGACAGACAAACACAGACACACACACTCACAAAGGCAGAGACACACAGAGACAGACACACATAGGAACACACAAGACACAGACACACTCTCACATACATGGAGAGACCCAGGCTGAGAAGGACTCAGCCTTTTCTCTCTCCAAACTTTCAAGACGGCTGCGATGCTTCTTCCAGGAGCCCCCACCCCAACTCCCCTGCCCCCCTGACTGCCCCTGGAAATCCCCGACTTTCACAGGGCACATAAGAACAGGCCTATCAGTGACCATGTTCCCTCCCCTGCCCATCCTCCAGCTGTGTCCTGGCCATTGTGGCACATCCCTACTTGCTTCCTTGCCCCCGGAAGTGGCCTCTGTCCAAGCCCTTGCCGGTGTCAGTGACACAGCATCCCAGTGTTTCGGCAGTTCCCCGGCTGGGAGCGAGCGCAGGGGGCAGGAACACACGTGTGAGCTACATGCCAGGTGTGGGTTCTGCTCCAGACCCCGCATGCTTCCACAGTAGCCCCAGTGTGCCCCTGAGCACTGAGCCCCCGGTGGACTCGCCAATCACTGCTGGCCCTGTGGTTCCCCCAACACAAATCCCTCTACAAATGGCCCCTGTAAAAGGCCATTGTCAGGACGGAGGCCGAGAGCAGGCACTGGGATGGGAGCCGGGGGCCTGACACTCTCAAACGGTTCCGATGGTAGAGCTGCGTCCCTGTATTTCCTCCTAGAGAGGCACTTCCCATCCCAGCGGCACTCGGGCCCCCTTTCAGGGACCAGGGTCCATTTCCAAATGTGGGGTCGGGGGAGGGCTGCTTACTCCTAGTGATCCAGAGTGGAGTTTGTCTGGGGGGGAGGGACCAGTCATTGAGTGCCCACCACCACCTACGACCCGGCTATCAGGCCTCCCTGCCCTGCAGAACCCCCACCCGTGTGTCATTGGGAACCTCAAACCGGCACAGGCCAGTGGACTGCAGTGCCCAGAAAAGGCCCAGCAGGAAGGGAGATGAGGCTGGGGAGGAAGACAGGATCCTCCCCCTCAAAGGACCCCCATCCTCCCCCCAATCATGCATCTTTCCTGAGGGCCTCACCCTGCAGGTGCTGGCACACGGAGAAGCAGCAGGCATGGGGTCGGGTGCAGGCCAGGGGGCTGGGGGCAGGGGACAGGGGACAGGGGACGGAGGAAGGACACAGAGGACAGGGGACAGAACATGGAACAGAAGACATGGGCTAAAGCACAGGGGGCAGGGGACGGGACAGGGGGCAGGGGACAGGGGACAGGGGACAGGGGCAGGGGACGAGGACAGGGCATAGGACGCAGGGTGCAGCTGGCCGCTCCCCTTCTGTCGGGGTGGGTGGAGAACGGTGAGCCAGCCCTGGCTCTGGAGAGGAGGTAGCAGAAGGACTGGGCCTCCAGAAAAGAAAACCAGTATCTTTTTCTCCTTTTTTTTTCCTTTTTTATTTGGTTTTGGTGGTGCTCTGGGTTGACTCCTGGCTCTGTGCTTAGGGGTCACTCCTGGCGGGGCTCAGGGAACCATATGGGGTGCCAGGGATTGAACCCTGGCTGGCCCCATTGCCAGGCCAGCACCCTCCCCTATACCATCACTCCGACCCTATGAGCCGGTGTTCTCCTCCCAGCTGCTGGACGTCACCACTGGACCTCCAGGGCCAGGGAAGGGCCCCCCTGCCCCCCCGCCCCGGCCCATGACTAGTGCAGGCGTGGAACACGGCATCTCCGGGCCAGAGGGATTGTTCACAGGCGGAGCGCAGCAAAGCATATTCCGTGTGTGGGAGGCCCGGCTCTGTCCCCAGCGCCAGTGAGACTGACCCCTGAGCACTGCCAGGTGTGACCCCAGACAGGAAAATACCCTCTTTGTTGAGTAAGAACCTCGTTGTCCCTGTTCTGAAGACACCCACCAGGGTGGCCCCTCGAAGTCCAAGATGCCGCGGTAAACTGTGAGCCAGCACCGCGGGAGGGCCTGGCACTGCATGCAGCAGCTGACCCGGTTTCAGTCCTCAGAAACCCACGGGGTCACCGGAGCCTGCCACAAGTGAGCCCTGAGTGCCGAGCCAGGAATAAGCCCTGAGCACAGAGGGGTGTGGGCCCCAAACAAAACAAAACAGCAGCAACAACAACAAACAACGCAGGAAATGTCAGACGGAAGAGGAACCCTGTTTGCAGTCGTTTCTGGAACGCACCCGTTTCTCACTGTCTTCTGAAACTCAGACACACCTGGACGTCCTGGAGTTTGTTGGGTTTCGGGGAGGCGGGGAGGAAGGGGACACTCGCTGGTACTCAAAGCTTACTCCTGACTCTGCATTCAGGGATGAGTTCTGGCAAGGCTCAGGTGGCCATATGGGGTTCCGGGGACCACACCTAGGTGCCTAGGGGTGAAGGAGGGCCAGGCAAGCACCCTCACCCCCATCTTCTCACTCTAGGCCCGGCCTGGTGCTCTTCTCTACATCAGGGTAATAGCTGCACCTCAGTCCTGGTCATTTTTGGGGACAAGCCAGGTGTCTGGCAGTGAGTCGCTGGGTGCCCAGAAGCCCTGGGGCTGGGGTGCAAAAGTCCGTTTTTTCTCCTTTCTTCTCAGGCCCCCATTCAGTCCAGCAGAGACACTGCCCAAAAGGGGAAGGGCAGCACCTCACCTCCCCGAACACAGATGCCATGAAGCTGACCACAGCACAGTGGCCACGGGCATGCGGGCATGTGCTCAGAGAGGCACACCAGCAACCCAGTCCTCGCCACTGCGGGGACATGGCTGACCCAGTGACAACAGCTGTCAGCAGTGACAACTCCAGGCAGCTCCAGGCCCCTTTCCTGCTTCCACAGAGAACACGGTTCCCCTCCCCGCCTCGGCTCTGCTCCCACAACCCAAGCCAGGCTACCTCGGCTCCGCCGTCACCAGGACGGTCCCACGTGGGCTCTGGTGTCCATTGAGCCCGGGCTGGCTGCAGAGTCCCCTGAACCCTTTGCTGAGCATCGCTACGGACCCGTAATAAAGCACAGGCAGCCGTTGTGACTTCCTTCCCTGATGGGCTCCCACAGGGAGACGCTCTTGAAGGAGAAAGCGACATTAGCTCTCAGCCCTGCCAAGGGACCGAGAGCACAGGCTGGCCAGACAGGCACCGTGCCATCCGGTCTGGCTCCAACCCAGCCCTGGACTCTGGCTTGGCTTGGGTGGCCGGTAGGCCCCAATCACCCCAGCTCCCGGCTCTGCTGTAGGCATCCAGGGCCCTGGGACAGTGTCCCGGCATTCTGGTGGGGATGCTGCCAGCATCTCGGCCTCTCTCTGTTCTCAACAAGGCACGCCGGGGAAAGACCAGCTGGCACGGCCGTCTGCTGGCCAAAGCGCTGGCCTGCCCTCCTGCCTGGACCCCAGGTAGTGGCACCGACCAGACACTCGTGCCTGCCAAGTGGCCTGCCCCCATGTGTGGGGGCCACAACAGCAACTTAAAGCACCAGAGATATGGGAACAGACTCCAGGGCTCGACTCTCCTGGCACCTCCCCGTGGAACTCCAGGGGACGAAGTCTAGTCACAATGTGGCGCCACCAATCACTCCTACTTCCAGAACTTTTCGTTTTTTCTTATTTTGGTTTTGGGTTACCAGCTATGGTCAGGGCTTCCTCCAGGCTCTGTGCTCAAGGATTACTCCTGGCAAGCTTGGGAGACCCCATTCTGGGAACGGGTCCTGGGGTCAGTCGTGTGCAAGGGGAGCATCTTTTCCACTGTCCAATCTCTCTAGGCCCCTCCAGAGCCTTTTCACCCACCTGCTAGAAATCCCTTACACCAAATGCCAGGTTTACAGTAAAGTCAGAGTGACTCACATAGCTCCTTCAGATGAGGAAAAACCTCTCTGAGCCTCGGTCTCTGAACCAACAAAACGAGAGGGTCGCTGGGAGAACACCAGGCTGAGCAAAGTTCATTTCCTCCAAGGCGAGCAGACGTCACCCGAACAACGGCACGGCGGGACGCAGCCGCTCACGGCGTTAGACCCTGCGGAGCAAGGCAGCCGCTCCCGCTCCTGCAGACGCACAGCTGGGACCGCACCAACGGCCTCCGGTGCTTTCCCGTGTCGTGCCGACTCCATTCCAAACCAGACTTACAAAGGCCTTTCAACTCCACGCCTGGGGTGAGGTCAGCCAAAACCTGTATTTCCAAGCACGGAGCTTTGAGGCTCTGGAAACAGTCAGACATGGACTTCAGAGGGGCACCGCTGGCAAGAGGCCGCCTGGGCCTCCGCGGCCTCTGGACAGGCTGCACTGGGGGCATTCCCCAGCCAGACAGGCTGGGCCCGGGGATAGGAGATCCCCTACCACCACCACCACCACCACCACACACACCCATCTTCCTCCAGATACCGGGCAACCCAGCCAAGTGCCTTGTCTCTCGGTTCTGTGAAATAAGGGTTCCCCAGGGGAGGACCCGGCTTTCTTCCAGGTCCCCCTGTCTGTGGTCTGTGGATCAGATCAGGTGCTAGGGGGGTCAAACTTGGCCAAGCCCTCTGATCTGGGGCTCCCCATGGCCTGCCAGGGATGAACAGGAAGCCAACGGCCAACACTTGGGGGCATCACCCAAGAGGCTGGCGGCTCCCCATAAACTAATTTCAGCTTCGGCTATCTTAGGGGATGACAGGGTAAAGGAGATGCTGCCAAGAGACCAGAAGGCAGAGAATCGCCCACTTTGCAAATCTCCCTTTGATACTTGGCACCAAATACTGAATACCCGAGCCATCAAAATCCTACGCATACGGGGTGGATCGAGGAAAAGATGGGGCCTTTCTCTATCCTGTCACTATCGCTGTCCTCCCGTTGTTCATCGATTTGCTCAAGCGGGCACCAGTGACGTCTCCATTGTGAGACTTGTTACTGTTTTTGGCATAGCGAATACGCCATGAGGAGCTTTCCAGGCTCTGACGTATGGGTGGGATGCTCTCAGTAGCTTGCCGAACTTTCCGAGAGAGACGGAGGATTTGAACCTGGGT
>JAOXYA010000001.1:2518475-2530324 GCA_028565675.1 Sorex palustris
TTCGATTCCCAGCATCCCATATGGTCCCCTGAGCACCGCCAGGAGAAATTCCTGAGTGCAGAGCCAGGAGTAACCCTAGCAGCGCTGGGTGTGATGCAAAAAGTCAAAAAAAAAAGAAGAAGAATAGTGGGGTGGGGGTGTTGCTGGCGCGATAGTACACAGCAGGGAGGGCGTTTGCCTTGCACTTGGTCAAACAGGGTTTGATCCCTGGCACCCTATCCGGTCCCCAGAGCGCGATCCCTGAGGAGAGAGCCAGGAAACAGCCCTTAACATCGCCAGATGTGGCCCCCAAACAAACAAAAATAAAAAATCAACAAAATCTTAAAGAGCAGGGCCGGAGAGAAAGCACAGGGGTTACGGCACTTGCCACGATGTTCCAGCCCTAACCCCCAGCAACACATAGGGTCCCTGAGCCCACCAGACACGATCCCTGAGCGCAGAGCCAGGAATAAGTCCTGAGCACCGCTGGGTATGGTCCCCAAACAACAACAAAACTACAACGGTAGAGGCCAGAGCGCAGATCAGGCCTGATCATTGAGCCACCCAGCCCACACTGGCGGGCTGAGCAGCACCAGGTAACCCACAGGCACCTGTCAGACCAAAAATCACCACCACCACCACCACCACCAGCCAGGGATGTGGCTGCAGGACAGCCCGTGTCTCGCATGGAATCATCTGAGTTCCATTCCTCACCCCACGGAATACTCCCAGGTACCACTAGGAAAAGCCCCCCAAAATAAATAACAGCCTCAGAGCCTAACTGAGAACTCCTTTTCTTTTCTTTTTTCCTTCCTGTGGTGCTGGACATTGAACACTGGGCTACACACGTGTAAGGCGCACTGAGCTGTTCCTCACCCTTCTGAGTAGGGATTTCCTAGGAGAGTTTTGCTCTGCACTCAGGAGTCACTCCTGGCGGGTTTGGGGGGCAGTAGGGGATGCCAGGGGCCAAGTCCAGGTCGGGCATCTGCAAGGCAAGTGCCCTGCTGCTGTTCTGTCGCTCCAGTCCCCTTGGGGGCTGCTCCTGGCTCTGTGCTCAGAAGTAACCCCTGGCAGTGCTCAGGGGCCCATGCGGGGTTGGCTGCTCTCTAGGCAGACACCTTCCCTGTGACACTCTCCCCCCAGCAGAGTTTGGCTTTTAATGACTAAAGCTCCTGAATCAGCATCCTGGGCCTGGCTGCCATTTGTCATTTAAAGAGGGCTACAGCACAGGGGCTGGAGCGATAGCACAGCGGGTAGGGCATTTGCCTTGCACGCGGCTGACCTGGGTTCGATTCTCAGCATCCCATATGGTCCCCCGAGCACCACCAGGAGTAATTCCTGAGTGAAGAGCCAGGAGTAACCCCTGTGCATCACCGGGCGTGACCCAAAAAACGGGAAGAAAAAAAAGAAAGAGGGCTACAGCACAGGCTCCGCCATCTCTCAGGCAGCACTGAGGTTCCTAGAAGGATGGAGAATGACAGGCATGCCCCCACCCACTCTCCACCCAGGCCAAACCCCATGTCCAGCCCTCGGAGGGTGCCATTTAAGACAGGGACATACTGGGGCCAGAGAGATAGTTCAGTGGTTAAGGCAAAGGGTACCCGAACCCTGCCAGGAGAGATCCCTGCGCACAGAGCCAGGAGTAAGGCCTGAGCAAGGCCTGAGCACTGCAGGGTGTGCTCCCAAAAAAGGGGAGAGGGGGAACTAGCACAGTGGGTAGCGGATTTGCCTTGCATGCAGCCAACCTGGGTTCATGCCAGGTAGCACTAATAGTCCCCTGAGCATTGCCAGGATTCCTGAGCACAGCTAGGTATAAACCTGCCACCTTTTACCTTTTTTTTTATTTCCAAAAAAGAAAATCAAAATGACCAACAACAACAACAACAACAACAAAAAAGCAAAGCCCACTTTTAGCTGGTGAGTTATAGGGAAATACGTAGCTATAGATTATAAGTCACGCTGAAACTGTAAGACCACCTGCCCAAAGTCACTTCCTCTTTTTTTTCCCCCTCAATTTTGGTAGGGGCCCACACCCTGCAATGCTCAGGGCTCACTCCTGGCTCTGCACTCAGGGGTCACTCCTAGAGCTCAAGGGAACCTGCAGGGTGTTGGGGGATCAAACCCAGGTCAGCTGCATGCAAGGCAAGTGCCCTACCCACTGTGCTCTCTCCTGCGCCCCCACTTCCTCTTTCCGGGTTTCAGTTGTCCTGTTGGTAAAATCATCCTGGAGACCAGCAATTTCCCCACTGGTCACCCTGCACAGCTGAGGGCCACTCAGCCACTACCAGGCTGAACCACCCACAAGCTCGGGGCAACAAACCCTGACATCCTCACTGAGGAGCCCCAGTTCCTGAGACCCTGGAGGGGCCTGCTCATTGCCAGGAACTTCCAAGCCACTCCTGTAATTATGCTAACCTCAGAAATGCTGACACAGGCCTGGGGAACCGGGTTGGGGGTCTGAGCTCCAGACCTCCCACCCCCCCTCAGTTTCAGCCCCCCCCCTCTATACACAGCAGGGGTCCCTCCACATGCTCACCCGGCCTCTCACGGAGGAAAGTGCCTGCCCTAGGTGATCAGGGAGCCCTTGCCTTGCACCGGGCCAACCTGGGTTCGATCCCCCCCCATATGGGTCCCTAATCCTCTCCAGGAGTGATTCCTGAGCACAGAGCCAGGAGTAAGTAACTCCTGAGCACTGCTGGATGTGACAATATCCCCTCCCCAAGAAAAAGTGCCCGCACTCAAAGAGTTGGTCATACTTCAGGAATGGGCTGTCCACGGGACACTCTGCCCTAGGTCTGAGAGGTTCTGGGGGGGCTAGAGGCACTCTGCCACCATGGGGAGGGAGAGGGGGCATAGCCAGGCCAGCAGCCTCAGAGGATGATGGAGGGAAGAGGAGGGGCCTTGCCCAAATGCCAAACCAAACCCACTGGGACAAAGTGGGCGTCTAAGCCCCATAGCAACTGCCCAAGGCTCCTGGCACAGTCAGGCCAGGCCAGAGGGGCCTGCCCAGGGACACCAGCGGTCAAAAGCACAAACACCCGGATTTCCAATACCCCATGTGGTCTCCCCAAAGTTGCCCAGAACACATTCCTGCCTGCAAGGGGACTTGTCCACAGCCCACTGTGTACATGCAGACTCCTGGCCCAGCTCGGGGCCTTCACACACAGGCTATTTCTGTTTCATTTAGGGGCTACACCTGGCAGTGATCAGGGCTCACCCCTCAGTCTGCTCTCAGGAACTACTTCCGGCAAACTTGGGGGACCATCCAGGGTTCCGAGAACCAAATCACAGTGGGCCGTGTCCAAGGTAAATGCCCTGCCCGCTGTATGATCACTCCGGCCCCATGGAGGCTGTTTCTTTTCTTTTCTTTTGCTTTTTGGGTCACACCCGGTGATGCTCAGGGGACCATATGGGATGCTGGGAATCGAACCCAGGTCGGCCGCGTGCAAGGCAAACGCCCTACCCGCTGTGCTATCGCTCCAGCAACAGAGGCTGTTTCTGAATCCACTCTTTGCCACTCCTCTGGCCAAGGTGAAGTTCTGGACTTCAAAAGGGGGAGGTGAAGTCCTCCCCGCAGTGACCTCATGGCCAGCCCATTCGTCACACTGCTAATTAATACACACCTACGAGGGAGGGGGTGAGATGCCTCCTGGGAGCAGGTGGGCAGGAGGAGGGAGGGAAGTGCCCACCCACTTCCAACTTCCAGGAAGATGCTTCAGTGAAGCCCATTCATCTCCCATGGGCCCATGCCTGAAGGTCACTGAGAGGCTAACGATGAGCTGAGGAATTTCGAGATGTAAATAGAAGAAGTTCCAGCAGTAAACAGGCTGTGGGGTGGCGGGTCTGCTCTGGCCCAAGTGTGGGGTGTTTGCAAAGCTACACCCCATTTCCAAGGCTTAGCCGGGCAACTCCCCCTCGTCCCCCCCCACCCCAGCCCAGGACGTGGGTGGCCGGCACACTTACCCAGTGGCTTGTACTCGTCAGGAGGAGAGAGCCGCGAGTAGGGAGGGGGCGGGGATTCTGCAAAACAGGAGACACATGTCACTGCGGGGCTAAGGAGTCACGCCTGCTGTCCCCTCCTCCCCCACCCACTAGGATGCCCAAGGCCCACAACACTGGCCAGCACACCGGGCTGGGCCAGCATCTGCCCCTCCCACCCTGGGCTGTGTGACCTCCAACAAGTTCCTTCACCTCTCTGAACCACTCTGAAACGTTTCATCAGACAATAATCAGAGACAAAGTTTAAGTACTGAAAACTGCTTGGTACAGGACCCGAGTGATAGTATAGTGGATAGAGCATTTGCCCTGCACACAGCCGACCGGGGTTCAATTCCCGGCATGGCATATGGTCCCAAGTACTGCCCGGAGTGATTCCTGTGTGCAGAGCCAGGAGTAACCCCTGAGCCCGGCTGGGTGTGACCAAAAAGGAAAAGAAACAGCTTGGGCAGAGTGGAAAAAAAGACTTCCGCCAACAATTACCATTAGTAGTAGTAACAGTGTAACAACAGAAAGGAGGGCAGAGGAGGTAAAGTTGGAACTAGGGCTGCCAGGCTGAGCACAGGAAGCCGAGTTAAATGGAAGTCTAGGTGGAGGCCGCGCCCCTTTCCAGTGTGAGGAAGTCCCTTGCAATATCTGAGATAAACTTATGCTAACACATTTCATGTCTCAGTCAGGCCTCTGTAATGACAGGCTTTGGGGGCAACGTGTCATTAGGTGATTTCATCGCCATGCAAATGTCCTGGAGTATAATCAGGCAAACTTTAAGAGGGCTCAGCCTGCCCTGGCCAGCCTCTGTGCTGGAGCCATTGGGACCAGCGACCCCTGTGACCCATTGACCCCCCAAGCGGTGGTGCGGGGCTGGCTGCGTAGCTGAATGCCACGGGAAGTGGGCGTTCGAGGTTCCACGAACAGATATGGCAACCCTGGTTCCCAAGTGAGCCCGGCAGTGCAGGCCAGGACACAGAAGCTGTTTGCAAGCAGGTTGCGTTAGCACTGACGCTGACAGCCTTGCACAGGTATCTGGAAACAGGAAGCTGATCCCAAAGCCCACCTGGAGGTTGAGACTGAAACCATGTCCCTCTGGAGAAGGGGCCAGAAGGACCCCGGGGAACAGACCCCCTGGGAGTGCTTATTGTCTATGGTATTTTTCTTTGGTTTCCTTTCATTTGCCTAAAATACTCCTGCTTAAAAACATATACTTTGTCTTCAGAAAGATTCCTCAGCCTCTTGCTTTAGGGAAGTAACAATTTGCTAAACTAAGTAACAATTTGCATGAATGAAATGACCCTTCATTTTCCGTAAATGAAACTAAGCACCATCAAATCGCAAACTAAAACAAACTCTCAGTGGTAGTAAAGTGGTAATAACTATTATTAGGCAGGTATCAGTAATGACACGGGCTAATAAGTGTTTTTCGCAATTAGAATAAGGCACAATTAGTTGTAGGAGCATTTTTTTTTCTTTTTCTCTCTGCACCCAAAACAGCTTCATCTCTTCCCTGCTGGGGGTTCTTTTTCTGCCAGCAGTTGCTCCCACAAAGGACAGGGAAGGCTGCCTCGGGACAGGGATGGCTACGGGCCGGGTTCGAAAACAGCAGGAGCTGGCCACAGTGCAGGCACTGAGAGCCAAGCCGAGACGCGGGCTTCTCTTCCTGCCGCGTTTTCAAGTTCATTCGCGTTTTCAAGTTCATTCGTTATATTCTAGCCTTTGGGCCTTAGGTACAAATGTGGTTCATTAAGCTCGCTAGATGCCCATGTTTATGTCACCCCTTTCTGAAAACAAATGAGTTGGCAGTCAAGTGTTCCCTTCTTACAGACAGGAAACCCGGCTTGAGCACTGTGCCCTGCCAAACCCACTGGGGCTGGCATTTGTGCCCGGGCCTCACTGCTACCCCTCACTCCAGTGACATAGGCCTCCAGGGGGCACCTCTTTTTCCATATCACCACCAGGCAATGGGGAGGGGGGAACTTATCACACCTAGCAAAGACAATACAGTGGGATCTCTGCCTTGCATGAGGCTGATCCAGGTTCAATCCCCAACACCCCACAGGGTCCCCCCAGCACTGCCAGGAATGATCCCTGATCACGAGGGGGGGGGGCAAACCCCTGCTCGCATAATAAAAAAAAAGGGTGTAAGGTGTACACAAAGACAATGGTGATAAAAATAATAAGAAAAGCTGACAAAGATGCAGAGAAGGAAGATGAGATGTTGGAGGCAAAGGCAGGAGCCCAGGGAGACAGCCAACAAGCTGGGGACCTATCTGCCACCACTCAAGAGGCCAAACACAGGAAGGGCTGGAGGGGAGGTGGGGACAGAGGGAGAGAGAGAGCAGGGGGTAAGGAAGAGAGTGTTAAGGCCCAGACTCCCCCCACAGGAGCCAGTAAGCCACCTGGACAGTGGAAGTGACCCCACAGAGCCCATCAGGGGCCCAGACCTCCCTGACTCCCTGCTTCTACCCTTCCCATGCCCCACACTTCTCTGGAGGTGACATTGCATGGTAGGTTCGCTCTAACCAACAAACCTGGAGGGCCCAGGACACAGAGGGCAGGAAGCTGTCAGCCTCAAGCTCCTGGGTGATGCTTGGCAGCTGTGGGCAGGCAAGGGAGTAGGACATCCTGGTCTACCCTGGGGGGGGAGGGGCTTGACCTTGACCTGAAGGGGTGACTGGAGGCTCATGCCTAGAGGTGTGAGGCCAGACACACCTGGAAGGCACCCCAATGCCAGAAACTGAAACAGTGATTGGTGGTCCACATGCACAGGCTCCTGAACCCTACGCAGCTCCCAAAGGTGCCAGGCTGGATCACTGAACCCCATCCCAGGCCAGAGAAAAGTTCTGAAGCTCAGAGACCTCCCCGTGAAAGCCACTCTTTAAGAGTGTCGGTGTTCACCCCAGCAAGCTCTTGTTTTCCGTGAAGGGACCACCTGTCCATGCAGATGTGCACCCAGCTGCCAATTCTAGGCGAGGAGAGTCCTATACCAACTTTGGTTGTTTGAGTGATTCAGGTCCTCCGAGTCCCTCTGTTCCGTTCAATGCTGCTCCATAAAAGCACTTCTGAACACTCTTAATCACTCATCACAGCCATTTCCAGCATCCCCAGAAGAAGTCCTACCTATCCCCTTAGAGGGGGAAACACCCTCCACCCTCAGGTCTAGAGAGCCCCTGAGCTGCCACTTCCTGTCCTGGATACTTGCCACAATCCGTGCCTGTGGCCTTTTCTCCCAGCCCCTTCTCCTTCTCACAAGGGTTTCCAGATTCACTCCCACTGTGACCTGCTCTGTTCATTCTCTCCCCAGTCCAAAGTCACCACCTTTTCTGTGTCACCTCATGGACATCCTGATTGTTCCCACTTCTCGAGGTGGAGTTAGGGAATCTTTGGCACCCCTTTAATTCACCCAACTCCACCAACTCCACCCAGGCACTGGGAGAAAGGGAGTCCAAGACAGAGGCAGAAGGATGGGGGGGGGGGGGGTAGAGACACACACAACAAACACAACAAAAAATAGGCAAGGAGGAGGAGCAGCCCAGGCTCAGTTCCTGCAGAAGGTGGGTTCATTTAAAATGAAGAACTTTACAGCGGACAGGGTGTTTGCCTTGCACACAGCCAAACTGGGTTCAACTCCCAGCATCCCTGAGCACTGCCAGAAGTGATCTGGGAGCCAGGAATATGTCTGACACCGCTGGGTGTGGTCCCAAAACAAAACCAAAAACCAAACAAACAAACCCAAAAGAACTTGGGTGCTCTACACATGCAGTGTGTGTGTGGGGGGGGGAGCAGAGAGAAACTGCAGCCCCTCAGGCTCACAGGCTTGGCCTCAGGCACCACCCCAGGGCCAGCAGAACTGTCAGCCAGGTTCCAGGCCTGACCCTGGGGAGTACTTAGCCTCCAGAGAGTCTCTGGGGATGAGCTCAGCTTCCCAAGCCAGGAGAGTTCACAGCCTCCTGCCCGACCAGCTCCAGTTCCCATTCGGGACATCACCTTCCCCTCTGAACTCTGCAGCCCAGACTCCCGCGGGTGGTCGAGGGCTGAGGGTGGGGAGGGGGACTCCCCGCGGGGCCTGCCTCCACTCGGAACTCCAGCCCCCCGCCCCTCCCCCGCCCAACCAGGGTGGGAGAGGCAGAAAAGGCGCTCCTGGCGCTTTAAGGGCCGGCTGAGCTTAATTGCCCGGATTCCCCAGGCAGCCAGATAAACAGCGCGGCCGGCTGGCGCCAGCAAGAGGCAAACTGCACATTATCACCCCTTCCTCACCTCCGAGAAGGAGCAGGGCTGGGCGAGGGGCCGCCGGAGGGGCGGGGCGGGCTTGGAAGCCCAACTTGAAATTGATCTCATTTCAAAGGGATAATGCCAGGCCAAATAAAAGGAAAACCTTCTAGCCCAGTCTCATTCCGACAGTCCCGGCCTGGGAACCCTGCGTTTCCCTAGGCTGTCTCGGGCTCCTCCAGCCCTTTAGAACCTTGAGCGCTCTCTCTCTCTCTCTCTCTCTCTCTCTCTCTCTCTCTCTCTCTCTCCTCTCTCTCTCTCTCTCCATATCCTCTCGCTCTCTCGCTGTCTCTGTTTCTCTCTCTCTCTCTCTGTCTCTCTCTCTGTCTCTCTCTTTCCCCGGTGCAATTTGGATAATAGTAATTTACTGAATATAATTACAGAAAAAAAAAACGGTGGTGAAGCAAAGAGCAGGAGATTTATTCCAAACTTAATGGATACTTTGGAGGAGAAAGGAGCTCCCTAAACATAGGTTGGAACCGTGATTAAAGTATTTCTCCACATTTCCGTTCACACAGGCACCCAGCTCAGAGCAATGGCTTTACCGGAGAGGGAGGGCCAAGGAGGGCCTGACCCCACAGGAGCAGGGGGCCCTGGACAGAGAGGTCCCCCCACTTTGACACAAATAAGAATATGGTATGGGTGGGTGGTCCTTGTAACCTAGGATCTGTCTCAGTCTGGACCTCAGGATTTTATGTCTCCCCATTTTGGGTGGTGTGTGTGTGGGTGTGTGTGGGGGTGTGTGTGTATATCCATCAGTCCTTCTGACTGTGTGCCCTGGAATACTCTCTTTATTGGGACGCACACTGTTGGGTGTGTGTGTGTGTGTGTGTGTGTGTGTGTGTGTGTGTGCGTGCATGTGTGTGTGTCCATCCATCAGTCCCTCTGTCCGGGTGCCCTGGGATACTCTTTATTAGGACGCGCACTGCTGGGCACCAGCTATGCGCCCGCCTGGTTCCAGGAGCCAGGCTGACGGTCAGGCATGGCATAGGGTGGGGTGGCAGCCAAAGTCCCTGTACCCCAAACCATCAGGGAGGGATGAGGCACAGCCGGCTGGCCTGGTGCCTCCTGGACACTCTGGTCCTCTAGCTTAGTGGAGAGGCCTGAGAACAGACTTGAGTCCTGGAGAGCACCTCCTGGGGGAGTTCAGGGGCAGAACTTCTTAGAGAATGAGATAGAAAGGCCAGAGACAGCACAGCAGGAGGGCGCCGGCCTGGCACTCTGCTCACCTGGCTTTTATCCCCAGCACCCCAGAGGGTGCCCCAAGCACGGCCAGGAGTGATCCCTGAGCAGAGCCAGGAGTCAGCCTGAAGCACCGGCGGGTGTGGCCCCCAAACAAACATGAGTTAGATGTGGAGATTGTTCCTCCAGCCCTGGATACCAGACAGGAGATTCAAGAAGGAAGTTACAAGTCCAAGGTCAAGATGCCTGGCCAGCCAGGAAGAGCCTGGGGCCAGGCCTGCGGTCAGGACTAGTTCACAGGGTCTGGGCCCTCAGCCCTCACCCCACAGCTGTGCAAGCCCCAACTCAAACCAGCCCCCAAGAGGCTTTCCAGCCCAAACACTAGGGACAGGGCTGTGCCATGCCTAGGGACCCCTGCTTTGCCCCTTCCCTTCCCTTCCCTTCCCTACTCACATCTGAGCTTGCTGGCACCCACCTCCCTTAATCTATCCTCTAAGCCCCCACTTGGTTCAGACTAGAGCACTCCCAAGGGCCATCCTGTTACACCCCAACAAGGCCCATTGGCTCAGACCCTCAGGCCTGGCTCTACTGCCCCCTTTCCCCAGAAGATCAGGTTTCCAAAGGGCACAGATCCTACTCAGATTCCACTCTCCCCACTACAGCACCCAGCATGGAACCTGGCAGGCAGGAACACTCAATAGCGCCTGCAGTGGGCCTGGGGAGGAAGAAAATCCAAACTAGGGTTGTCCCAAAGGCCGTGTGAGCCCCAAAGTGACTGGGACAGTCAGCTATGAGCAGGAATGAGTTCTGCTCCAACAGAGGGGCAAAAGAGGCACAGGAGCCCCAAGTTCTCCCAGGCCCAGCAGTCTCAAGCTCCCAACAGTTGCCTCAACAGAACCTCCAGGGGACAGTAAGAAGCTACAGGCAATGATGTGATGGGGAAGGAGGGGATTCAGAGAGAGAGAGAGAGAGAAAGAAAGAGAGCGCGCCCAGGAAGACAAAAAAAAAAAAAGAAAAGAAAGGGGGCACTTGTCACAGGTAACCAGCTTCCTCAACTACTCACAGATGCCTCCTGGACCCTGCACTCTAGGGAAACACCTGGACACAATGAGACAGAGTGATGGAGAGAGAAGGAGTGAAGATGATAGAGAATGAGAGTGAGGGTGGAGAAAACGAGAGGAGGAGGATGGAGCAGGTGAGAACGAGTATGATGGAGAATGAGAGAGAGGATGATGGAGAGAATGAGAGGATGATGGAGAATGAGTGAGGATGTGGCAGAGAATGAGAGCGAGGTTGGTGAGTGAAAGTGAAGATGATGGAGAGAATGACAGTAAGGATGATGGAGAGAGTGAGAGCGAGGATGATGGAAAGGAGAGCGAGGATGATGGAGAGAATGAGTGAGTGTGAGGATGATGGCGAGACAGAGTGAGGATACTGGAGAGAATGAGAGCGCGGATGCTGGAGAGCAAGGACGCGAGGATGTGAGCAAGCGGAGTACCTGACCCCCTCGAGATGCCTGGTGCAATATAAGAGCAAAAGGGTGAGCCCCACTTTGAGCTGTCACCCCACAAGAGTTTTCTGCTCCAAAGTCTCCAAAGGGGAGCAGTTTCAGTACCACCGGGACTGAGGCCCTGCGAGTCTGCCCCCCAATCACACAGCCTGACACAGAGACACAGAGACCCACACCCACAACAAACACTTGCTACAGACTGGGGCCTCTGGCTCCCCTTGGGCGCGCCGTACCCCATTCCTCGCTGTCCCGTGTGGCTGGGACCACACTGCGTCCACCTTCGCCACCGGAGACTGGCCAGGGGACGCGCGCACCGGGACCCACGCCCCCACTCCCCCCCACCATCGCCCCGGCTGGGCGCGGTGCTCACCTGGCCCGCAGAGCCGGCTGAAGTGGTAGGGGTTGCAGCACACGGTGGGGCCGTCGGCGGCGGCGGCGAAGCTGTGGCAGCCGCACAGGGGCTTCAGCTCCACGGCGTGCTGCAGGTCGGGCCAGCGGAAGAGGCGGCCGAGCAGCAGCTGCGGCGGCGCGGGCTGGCCGCCCAGGCGGAGGTCGGCGCGCGGCACCAGCACGCAGCCGCCCGGCACGCCGCCGCGGGACTCCACCGCCTCCAGCAGCGTGTCCAGCGAGCGCTCCTTGAGCCGCTTCAGCAGCGAGTACGTGACCGTCTTCAGCTCCTGCTCCAGCAGCAGCAGGCGCGAGCGGGCTTCGCGGCTCCGCCCGGCCGCCGCGGGCTCCGGGGCCGGCCCGGCCAGGGGGTCGCCGGCGGCCGCGTCGCGCTCCGAGAAAAGGCAGCAGGTCACCGTCTCGCAGTCGCTCTCGGGCAGCCCGCCGGGGCCGCCCGGCTCCGCCAAGTCCCGCGGGGCACCCCCGGCCCCGGTCCCGGCCCCCGGCTCGGCCACGGGCCTCGGGGGGCCGC
>JAOXYA010000001.1:2532831-2559181 GCA_028565675.1 Sorex palustris
TTCGTGTGTGCGGAGAGTTGTCTCAGCATGGTGGTGGCTGGTCCTGGAGGTCTTTGGCTGCCGGAGCCTTGGTCGGGACAGGGAGGAAAGCTCAACCCGCTCCTCTCCAAGGGTCCCGGCCGCGAGGACAAGTCAGGCGCGAGGGCAGAAGTTATGTTTCTTAGAAAGGAGCTGGTAAGAGAATACAAAAATAAACTACAGAAAATCCTAGCAGGTTAAATCATTGATGAAGGACTGGTACCCTGATCACCAGCAGGATCTCCATCACTCCGTGATGAGAGGAGGAAAGTGTGCAAAGGGCTGGAGTGTATTCTCTGCATGTGGCAGCACGCCCCCTCCCCCAGTTCTATTCTCAGCACCACATTGTTCCCCAAGCACCAGTGGCGTGATCTCCAGGCACTGTGAGGGGACAGCCCCTGAGCACTGCTGGTTGTGAGCCCCAACGAAACAAAATCCTCAGTCATGAGAAAATAAACAATAAAGAGACAAAGTGACTTGAGCAGACACTTCCAAAAAGAAGATAAACCAGAAGCAAACAAACAAATGAAAAGATGCTCCTCTATATCACTAGTTACTAAGAAATTTTTTTTTGTTTGGGGGGCCACACCCAGAGATGCTTGGGGTTAAGCCTCAGGGATCACTCCTGGTGGGCTCAGGGGACAATATGTGATGCCTGGAACCAAACCCAAGTTGGCGCCATATGCCAGGCAAATGCCCTCTGCTCTGACTATGGCTCTGAGCCGTAGTTATTAAAGGAATGTAAGCTAAAACCATAAGATTGAGACTCAGAGACAGAGCGCTCACCTAACATGCAGTTTCCAGGTTTGGTCTCCCAAGTCCACCAGGAGTGATCCCTGAAGGCAGAGCCAGGAGTAAGCCCTGAGCACTGGCAGGTGTGACCCCACAGCGAAACAAACAACAAGCACCTTAATAAGACATGGCTGTGCACCTATCAGGCCATGTGAGCTGAAGACACTGGCCCCAGTGAGAGTGGCTAAGGCAATGAAGCCCCATCACAAGATTCCCTCAAAGAGCTGGCTGTAAGGAAACATGCCGGCCACACTGCCAGGTGGTTGGTGTGTCCGTGGCAGCTTTGCTTCTAAGGGTGCAACACTGGCAGCATTCCCATAAGATGCACGAACACAGCATGCCCTCCGTGGAATACTACTTGGCATACAAGGGAACGAGTCTCCAAAGAACTGTGCCGAGCAAGAGGCTTTCCACACAAGAGCACAGACTGTCTGACTCCATCGGCATATAAAATTCTTGGCATTCCTGGAAATGCAAATCGATGTATAGTGACCTAAAACAGATCAGCAGTTGCCTGGAGACCAGGGGGAGAGAGGGAGCAAGGAGAGATTACCAAGGGGCACGGAGATGCTTTTGGCAGTGGTGGACATGTTCATTTTCTTGATTACGGTGATGGTTCCGTGAATGTAAACATACGTCAAAGTGTATCACGTCGCCGACATTAAATCCGTGCGATTTATTCTACGTCAGCCACATCTCCAACAGAACTGTTTTAAAAACATGCAAGTCAGGAACACAGAGATAAATCGAACCTTGATTCTGCTTTCCTGGGGAGCAGCTGGGGCAGGGGCCTGGGGACTCATCAAAGCCTGAGGCTAAAGGGTGAAGTTAGAGGGATGAGGCTCATCCCAGAGCAAAGGGGGGACCAGGGGGGATAGAGCTGAGGGCAGAGCCTTCTGTGGTCCTAAAGGCGCCCCCCCCCCCCCGCCGCTCCCCGCGCCAGGCGGGCTCTGCCTTATCTTCGTGGTTCGCTCTCCAACATTCTTTCATCCTCAAACGGTCCCAGCCAAGAGAGACTTCCTGAAATTCGTGGGGCAGCCCCGGGAGGCCAGAACAATAACTGCGCCCCCACTGAGGCCAGTACAGGTCATGCTGTTTAACCCTTGCCTCGACCAGGAAGAACTGATTTCACTAATAAGGAAACTGAGGCAGAGCCCGGAGTGACTGTACGGCGGGGAGGGTGCTTGCTTTCCATGAAGCTGCCCTGGGTTTGATCCTTGGCATCCCGGATGGTCCCTTATATCACTGCCAGGAGTGAGTCCTGACTGCAGCGCCAGGAGTAACCCCTGAGCATCATTGGGTATGGTCCCTAAATAAAAACAAATGAGGCTGAAAAAGGGGAAGTGATGGACCCAGGATACTGCGGTCTCTCTGTCATGGCATGCCCCAGAAGGCCCTACATGAGACAGAGAAAGAAGCAATCCTTGGCAGGGTGTCCCCACCTTATGGGAGAGACCCCTCCACCACACAAGGCATAGGGTCCCTAAATGCTGCCTGACTCCCCTGTGGTCCTACTCATGGTGCTTCTCTTGTGTTGGTTACGTTTTGTTTGTTTTGTTGGGGGACCACAGCTGGTGGTGCTCAGGGCTGACTCCTGGCTCTGCACTGAGGGATCACACCTGGGGGGCTCAGGGAACCCTAATGTGTTGGGGATTAAACCCCAGTTGGCCGTGTACAAGGCAAGTGACTTGCCCGCTGCTGTCTCTGCAGCCCTGCTCCTTTGTCTCAGGCCAAGCAACTCTTTCTCTCTCCCACTTTTAAACACGTTCCGAAGCGCTCTGTTTCCTGGCAAAAGGGTCTGATTTACTGAGGGTCTTTACGGGGCTCATTTCAGGGCTCAAGCAGATGAAGCCACAGTGAGAGGTCCTGGCGGCAGCACCCCGCCATCCATGTGTGCCCAGACCCCACAGGCACCAAAGCTGAACCCTCATTCTACTTCTCCTGAGCCCGCTGGCCAGACGCCCCGCAGGCACCTCGGAACGGGCCGGAAATGCCAGCCCGCCTGCCATCTCGGCGCCCCGAGCTCTGGCTGTTTTCCTGGGGAGTCATCTTACCTTATCAAGTCACAAGTCCCTGAGTCACCCCCCGCCTGGCTCCCCGGCTGTCCCTGCCGAGCTTCCTGTGGCCTCCTCCGCCCGCCCCATATTGTTCCCTGCCCGCAGCCGGCCGTCGGGGACGTGCTGTCTGGCCGGGCCTGGCGACTGCAAGCCTCTGGGAACAGGAAGTGCATGAGGCCCGGGTCATTCCCAGGAAGTCCACGTGGGATGCGAGGGGACGTGTCCAGCAGCAGAGCCAGTGCCGGCGCTAGCGTCAGCCTTGTCCTGCTGCCCAGGGACCAAGCCTGGTCTGGTCTGGGGGTCTGTGTGTGCCCACCCTGAGGACAGTGCTGCCAAGGGTTTGGGGCTGGAGGAGGTCCTGGGTGGTGGAGGGACAGGCCAGTGTCACTGAGACATGGCTGCACCCAGGTGGCCGTTGGTCTTTGTACTTGGGGTGCTGAGGCTGCCAGCGGGGATCCTTGGGTTTATTTTCTTGTTTTGTTTTGCTTTGTTTGGGGGCCACGCCCGGTGGTGCTCAGGGCTGACTCCTGGGTCTATGCTCAGGGGACCACATGAGGTGCCAGGGGGCAGAATCTGGGTCAGCTCCGTGCATAGCAAGAACCAGACCCAGGCCTCCCCAAGTGCAAGGCTCCTGCACCGAACCACATCCCAGGGCCCCTATATTCATATTTTACCCTCTTGTCTGCTCATGCCCTTGCATGCCTGCTGAAGAGAAGCCCTTCAAGTTAATTGCCCTCTGCTTTCTCAGGTGCCACCCCTTCCAGGAAGCCCTTCCTGATAACCTCTGCCAGAATTAGGGGCACTTGTCAGTGGCTGTGCTGACTGCTGACACACAGCACTTGCCACACACTGATCTTCAATACCTCTTTCCTTGCCGGTTGGTCCTTGGGATAGTCCAAGGATAGAGATCTGCCCTTTCTCTGCCTTTTTAATTTCGCCTTCATGAAAGGGGCTGCACATTTCTGTCACGTGAATAAAGCACCTATTCTAGGCTTAGGACCAGTTAGAACCGCCTCTCCTCTGAGAGTCAAGCAAGTTTTGGTAAACTGCCTTGTGCCTCAGTTTCCTCCCCTGACCAGTGGGTCTGTAAATGTTCTTGGGACCATATGGAAAAATGTCTTCCTCATCCTTTTCTGCGGTGAAACTGGAACCGGGGGAAACTTTCTGGTTGGGGAGAGGTTTAGGGAGCCCCAGAGACATCATTGAACCCCTTTGGCTTGGCACAATGCAAAAGTCAGGCCTGGAATCATCCCCAGAGACAACCAATATCCATTCACAAAGGGCTGTGATTCACACCCCCCCCCGCCGTGACCTTCATTCACCTTCACAGGGGTCCTGTGACTCCCCCACAATGGGTGGTGCCCATAGTACAGAGGAGAAAACTGAGGTTGTGAGGTCCATGGCGGGAACCAGCAGGTCTGAGTGTCTAAGGGGCCACACATGTTTGCTCTTGGCCCTATAGGAAAGTCCCAAGTGAATAGACTTGCTCACTAAGGTGGGATTTCAGGCAATGGTGGAGTGGGAGAGGCAGGCGGGGGTCGGGGGGGGGTGTTTGGGAATCAGGAGCCAGCCAGGGGTTTTTCCGAATCTGCCCCCATGGGGGATCCTGTCCCCGCACTCAGCTAGACCAGGAGAGCAAACAAACATGCCCGAGCTGACTTCCCGGCCCAGGAGGCCTGGGAGGGGCTTGGCCATGGTCCATCTGAGCCGGCTCCCCACCCTCCAGACTCATAAGTTCAGGCAGAAGAGTCTTGAGGAAAATCTGCTACTAATTAGGAAATCAATTAGTTGGTGTGCGTGTCACAGAACGCTTTCATGGGCAGCTGCCTTTCGGGGATTCCTCCCTCCTCCATTCCCCAGCAGCCCACAGCAGACCTGGCCGGGGTGGGATGGTTCCTGCACCTTCTGTCAAGGGCAGCCGCCTGCATGGCTCATCTGGAGCCCATTACCAGAAGGACGCGCGCCACTGACATTGGGCTGGCCAGGGCCCGCCTGTGCCTACTTTGGGCCCTCCTGTGCCTCCTGTACCCAGCGGGCAGAGAGGAGGGACAGACTCAGGGGACAGAGCCAGAGCACAGTGGGGAGGATGCTTGCCCTGCTCATGGTTGACCCAGGGTCCAGAGCACTGCCAGGAGTGGTCCCTGAATGTTGAGCCAGGAATAAGCCCCCCCGAGCACTCCTGGGTGTATTCCCCCCCCCCCCCCCCACACAGAGCAATGTCCCTGCAATTATCACACATACACATACACTCACACACATGGCATTGTCCTGGAAAATATCACACACACATACACGGCTCTGTCCCTGCAAATACCACACACATACACACACACGGCATTGTCCCTGCAAATATCACATACACACATACACTCACACACACATACATACACACACACAGCATTATCCCGGAAAATATCACACACACACATTCACAACTGCATCCTTACAGACAACCCAAACTGCAGACTCTCACTGAGTGCAAACCTGACCTGCACATTCACAACCCCACTTATCTGCACTCATAGAATCTCCCACACTCCACACAAAGGGGCTTTACACATGTCACCCCCAGATGCACTGACCTCCCACTAGATCTGGGAACCCATGAATATTCCACGGAGCTAGGGTGGGTCTTCTAGATCTTTCACGACAAGCCTCCTGACATTCTTACAGGGGAAACCGAGGCCCAGAGAGAACACAGGAATTGCATAGACTGATACCCACCGCCCTCCTTCCTTCCCCATATAGTTAAAGAAGTCACAGGCTGGAGCATTTTTGTTTTATTTTAGGGTGACACCCATGGTGGTCAGGACTGACTTTTGGTTCTGTGCTCAGGGATCACCCCTGGAGGGGCTCAGGAGACCATGTGGAGTCTTGGGGATTGATCTTAGGTCTGGTCTAACTTTGGGCCTCTTTATTTTAGTTTTGAGGCCCCGTTGTCAGTACTGGAGTGGAGGGTCAGTCCCACCGTGCTCAGGGGACCATGCGGTGCCATGGATGGAGCTGGTCCCAGGGTGACTGGGTGCCCACCAGCAAGGCAAGTGCCACAACCCCATTCTAGCTCTCTGGCCCCTGAGCTGGAGAATTGCCCAGAAGATCCAGGACTCAAGAAAGCAGGAGATAAAAAGATTTTTTTTTAAAGGGAGGGGTTGCAGAAGTAGTACAGCAGGTAAGACGCTTCTCTCGCACACGGCCAACTTGGGTTCAATCCCTGGAATCCCGTAGGGTCCCCTGAGCACCACCACGGGTGACCCCTGAGGACAGACCCAGGAGTAACCCAAGAACCACCCAGTGTAGCCCAAAATCCAAACTAAAAAAAGAGAAAAAAAATTTTTTTTTTTAGAAAGCAAGCAAGCAAGCAAGCAGGATAAGAGAATTTACCCAGAGCCCAGCCCCTAGAACTTCAGCCAAATCTTCTAAGGAGGAAATGTAAAAATAATCAACAGGAAGGAATGTGTGGAGCCCCCAATCCCCTAAACCCTGCCCACTGATTCTTTACACTGGACCCCAGTGCTGCAGGATGCTGGGCCTCAGTTTCCTCAACTCTACAATGGAACAAAAACTGACCTCCCAGGTTGTGGGAAGGGAGGACAAAGACAAGTGTCCAGAGCTCCCTGCCCTGGCAGGCCATAAGCCCGGCCAGCACTGCTTCCTCTGCCTTTAGATTCCCAGCTGACCGGTCACTGAGGCCCAGAGCCCTCAGCTACTTCCCCAGCTGACCGGCCGCTGAGACCCAGAGCCCACAGCCAGCTTCCTTAACTGACCTGTCATTAAGGCAGAGCCTGTGACCGGCTTCCTGGCTGAGAGCTGTATTCATAGGGCCTGCAGTGACCACAGCGATGAGCTGGACTTGCCTCTGAGACACCAGGCCTGCAGGGTGCACGGAGCCCCTGGTGGGCCCCGTCTGGGAAGGCTAAGATCCGACTACTCCGGGGACCCCTGAGAGTGGGGGGCACAGGGAGGTGCTAGACAGGCTGCTATGTCCAGGCAACCATGTGCCTGCTCTGCCCAGGGTGGTTGGCTGGAGTCTGGGGTGCAAGAAGCAGAAAGCAACGTGGGGGGTGTTTTGTGGGTCAGGAAGGGGGCAGCAGAAGCCAGCGGGAGAAGGAACTCACTCAATGAGAGGATTGGGGGAAAATCTCACGAGCCCCTTGGCAAACGCAGACTCAGCCCCACAGTGGGAGGGGAGCTAGGCTGTCTGTCTACTCCCCACCCCCACTCCTGTGGGAACAGAGCAGGAGACTGGAGCTTGGGGTTAGGTGAAGGATGAGCTAGTCTCTGGTGCTCCTGGGCCTGTGCAAACTAGGCTGAGTGAGTGTCAGTCTGCCTGAGTCTGAAATGGGCAGGTCGCTGACCGTTGCCATGCAATACCATATGAATGTGGGGCGGGGAGGAAGTTCCTCTGTCCCAGGGGCTAAGCTAGGCCCCACCAGGCCCCACTGACCCTTCACCTTCCAGGGGGCCAGCTCTGCCTGGGGTGCTGCCCCCACCAGCCCAGCCCTCTGGGAGTGGCTGTCCCTGAGACTCAGCTCCACAGAGCGGCTCCTGCACTGGACACGGGGTGGGGGTCTGCAGGCTGAAGGCAGCGGGCGCCGGCCCCACCCGTCCAGGCCCGCCCAGACCCCTCTACCCCCCGCGCCCCCATCGCCCTCGGTCCCCGCCGCCCTTTCGGAGACCCCGGCGGGCGCCAGCGGCGGGAGAGGCGCGCCGAGGCCTGGCGGGGGACAGCGCGGACGGGACGGGCGGGCTGGGCGGACGCAGACGCCGATAAGGCGGCGGCGGCTCCGGGTCCGGAGCCCAAACTCAAACATCCGGCGGCCGGGCGGCGCGCCACGCTCAGCGCAGGGCGGCGGGGAGGAGGGGTGCAGGGAGGGTGCAGGCCGGCCCCTGCTGCTCAGCCTGCCCCCAGCCCCACGCTCCCGCCGGCAGGTGCTACCAGCAGCCCACCCGCCCCCCACGGAGAGGAGGCGCTGGCAGAGGGCAAAGGTGCAGGGCTGCGACACTCCACCCCAAAACTTTGTCTGTGCAGGAGCCTGGCACGGCAGAGGGGACACCTAGCACTGAGCACCCTAGGCGCAGACATGGGTGATCTCTGCCCAGCACTGTTGACAGTGGGTACCCTCTGACCCTGAGCGGGGGTGGGGTGGGCCTGGCCATTCTCCCTCCCCACCCTCCCTCATGCATCTCCTCTGCTGCTTTCATCTCTTAAAGTCTCTCCTCTCCTGGACAGGACAGGGGCTCACTGTACCCCAGACCCTAAAGAGATAAAGGGCAGAGGAAACCTCTGCCAGTGAGAGAGAGAGAGAAAAAGAGAGAGAGAGCGAGAAAGACAGACAGACAGACACAGACACAGACAGAGGCAGAGAGCACGGCCATGGGTGAGAGGCTCAGATCCACCCCTCACCAGATCTCCTGGGCCAAGAATGATCTGGGTGGAGCGGAGTGGGGAGGAAGTAGAGCAATAGTGCAGAATGTAGGGTGCTTGCCTTGCACGCAGTAGATCTGGATTTGATGCCCAGCATCCCAACTGGCCCCCTGAGCACTGCCAGGAATAATTCCTGAGCACAGAGCCAGGAGTAACCCCTGAGCATCGTCTGGTATGTCTAAAAACAAACAAACAAGAACCAAAAGAACTCACAATGGAGGGACCACCGTGCTAAGTACCCATGTTGGTGTGGGGGTGTCAGACTGTCAGCTGCCCTAAGGTGCTGGAGGGGGGGTGTAGTTAGGGGCTGTAGGAGCACTTGTTTGCCCAGGTGAAGGAGCAAGAGTGCAGGGTCCTGTGTGGGGTCTTCAAAGCTGGATTCTGCCCCCTGAAGCCAGGTTGTATGGTGCAAGGCAGAAGCGGGAGTGGTGGAGCTGGTGGCAGGCTGAGTCAGCGCCTGTAAGAAGACCCCGGAAGGCTGGGGGGCCTAGAGACCATGAAGGACTCATTTTCTGCTGACCCCCTCGTGGCCAGCCCAGCCCACCTCCTTTATTTGGGGGAGGGGGGCCACCCGGCAGTGCTCAGGGGCTATGCCTGTGCTCAGGAGCGACCCCTGGCGGTGCTTAGGAGATGGTGTTGTGCTAAGGACCAGGCTGAAGTGAGCCTCTTGCAAGACAAGAGCCATCCCCCTTCCCCACCTTCTCTCCTGCCCACACCCCACCTCAGGGTCCACTAGCTTGGCTCCGCCTGGACGCCCTTGACTTGCCACCAGGGCCTCAGCCCCTCACCCACCATCCACCTTCAGAGCTTCCCAGACCCAACATGAAGCTGCACCCATGGCCTGCTTCCATGGCATGCCCCGTCTGAATGTCCCAGGGCTCCTGAGACTCCTGCCTTTATGGACACGCCCCATTCCCTCACCAGTCCCTGCATTTCCCGGACTAGAAACTCAGGGTTCTCCAGCACCCAAACTCACGGACTCCCCGCCTGCCCAAACCCTGCCACCGCTCTCGGGGTGCTGCAGGTCTCTGCCTGCACTGGGCGGCACAGGGGGCTGGTGCTGGCTGGGGACTGTGGGGTCAGGGCCTGCTGCTGTCCACTTTCAGCTGTGGCCCCTATGTCTGAGAGCAGAGAGCCGAGACTGGGGCCACGCTCTGCAGCTGTCCCCCCAGCTGCCCTCACATTCCCACACACATCCTGTGAAAGTCTTGTCTACACCTTGTCAAGTGGGGGAGAGGGCTGGCCTGGCCGGCTGGTGGCAAAAAGTCACAGCCACAGAAATGGGGAAGCAGGGACAGTCAGCATACACACAGCCCTGGGCAAAGCAGGCCTGGGGGCGGGGGGCGGGGGGGGGGACATCCCAGGGTCAGAAAGACAGCCCGGTGAATAAGTCACTGGCCTTGCACATGGCCAACCAGGGTTCCCTGTAAGGTCCCCCAAGCCCCACCAGGAGTGATCTCTGACCACAGAGCCAGGAGCACAGCCCAGTGTGATCCCTGGCTAAGAATAAGCTCTAAGCACAAGTAAATGAAACAGAAAAGATGAGGATATCACCACTGGCACAGCACCTTTCAGACAGTGAGCGGGGCTGCCGGTCCCTGGAGATGCCTGTCTATGCTACCCCGGCCTGAACTCCCTGCATGTCTGCACTCCCCGGAGTGCTCTCTTTGTGGGACAGTCGCCCCTGCTAAGATCCCCCAGAAGTCACACCCCAACAGCAGTGGGGCAGTGGAGTGGCCACCATGCCCATGGACGCCTGGGTTCCAGCCCTCGCACCAAGCTATGGGAAGAAGCCCAAAGGGACCGCCACAGCCTCAGAATGCAGGAGGCTGGCCTCAGTGCCCCTCGTCACATGGGGGAGAGTCCCTCCAGAGAACTGAGGCAGGAGGACCACTGCAGCACAGAGGAAGACATGACGTCCAGGCAGCTGTGGGCAGCCTGGGGTGTGGGGTGGGAGGACAGCCCGGGGAGCCATGGTAGGGCCCAGCCAACAGCTCACAAGTGTTCACAGATAGGGTGTCGCTCCCCCGGGGCTGGCCGTGGGCTCGCCTGCCCCACTCAGGGGTGGTCTGCTCTCCCGATCCAAGCAGGAGCAGGAGGACGGGAAGGATCTGCAGGGTTCTCGGAGTCCAGCCCCTCACTGACGGGTGGGGCAGCTGAGGCAGAGGATGACACAGGCCAGGCCTCTGGATCCAGACTCCTGGTGCCTCTTCCCTCTGGCCTCTGGAAACACCTGAATGAAGCGGCTCCTCCTTCAAAGGCACCAGAGACTGCAAGGCTGGGCAGCCTCTCCTGAATGCCTTTGGCTTTGGGGGAATATATATATTTTTTGATGTGTGTGTGTGTGTGGGGGGGTGGTTTGGGACATAGTCAGCAGTGCTCAGGCCTCATTCCTGGCTCTGTGCTCAGGGATCACTTTTGACAGTGCTCAGGGCTCACTCCTGGCTCTGCGCTCAGGGATCACTCCTGACAGTGCTCAGAGCTTACTCCTGACTCTGTGCTCAAGGATAACTCATGGCTCTGTGCTCAGGGATCACCCTGGCTCTGTGCTCAGGGTCACTCCTGGCAGTGCACAGTGCGGGGAACATATACATGATGCCAGGGATGGAACTGGGGCGGCAGCATGAGGGCCTGCACTCCTCCTGCCATGCCCTCTCTCTGCCTGAGTGCTCCTTGGAGGGTGCTGCCCGCAGAGGTGCAGAGGTGCCGGGGCCCCAGGAGCTGGGCGAGTCCCTGCTGTGGGTTTCTACTCACCGAAACACGGACACACAAACCCACACTCTCTCTTTTTCTTTTTCTGAATCACCATGAGATACAGTCTCAAAGCCGTTCATGACTGGGTTCCAGGCCCAGGCTCCAGCACCCGGCCTTGACTGCCCACATTCCCACCACCAGACTCTCGAAGGGAAAGTCTCCAAGGTGCAGGGCTGCAGCCTCACATGGGCCATCGCAGCCACAGTGACAGAGAGGATGTGGCAGGAGACCCTCAGGAGCACAATCTGCAGTCCTGCAGAAAAGAGAGGAAAAGAAGGAAAAGAGAAAGAGAGGGTGCCCAGGAACCGGGCCAGTGTCCCCTGGCACCTGAGTCCCACTGACCTGGCTGAGCTTCAAGGCTGGGCCCTGAGAGGGCTGTCTGGGCCCCACGCTGGAGCGACCATTTCTGTCTACTGACCTCCTGATGGACCCTACACTTCGGGGGGGCTCCTCATAGGGGTGGGGCTGTGCCTGCAGCAGCCCACACAGTGCTCAGCCCTCACCGGCCAGCCCTGCTGGGACCACTGACCCACAGATATGGAGACCAGGCAGCGAGGGAGGCCTTCGAGTGCCCTGACCGGTAGCGGGGCTAGGAGGCATGGGGGTCACACTCCTCGCTCACTCACTCATTCACTCACTCACTCACTCACTCACTCATCCATTCATTGATTCATCCACCCACTCACTCATCCTGTCACGCGCCCTCTTGCCCCCTGGCCCCTCCAGCCCACTCACGGGGCACTGTCTAGCTGCTGCTCCTGCCGAGGGCTCAGAATGAGCCAATAGCCCCTGCTTTCAGGCTGCCCCGGGGGTCAGCACCTGCGCCTCCCAGAGCTGAGGTCAGGTCTGAGCAGAGTGAAGGGAGGTCCAGAACTCTGTCCAGAGCAGGACAGACTTCCCAGAAGCCTTGGCAGGGGCAGGGACAGGGGTAGGCCAAAGAGAAGCAGAGTGGGACAGTGGGAGTGACCATTTCTGTCTGAGTGGCCAGCAGCAGGGGCTGGAGCAATAGCTCAACAGGTAGGGTGCTTGCCTTGCACGCGGCTGACCTGGATTCGATTCTCAGCATCCTATATGGTCCCCCAAGCATCGCCAGGAGTAATTCCTGAGTGCAGAGCCAGGAGTAACCCCTGAGAATTGCTGGGTATGACCCAAAAAGTGAAAACAATAAAAAAAAAAAGAGTGGCTAGTGGAGAGAGTAGTACCAGTCCCCGGCCCTCAGGGTGGGGCGCTGAGGTCTGCCGGAGCTGAGATGAGGTTCTGACACCTGAAGACAGGTGTCTGCCGGGTACCAGCTCCTGCCACTTCCTCCTGGGGGCATTGGGAGCCACAGGTGACAGTGCTCAGGGGCTACTCCTGGCTCTGTGCTCAGGGGACCATCTGCCGCAGGGACATGGGGAGACCAGAGAGGAAGCCTGGAGTGGACAGTGGGATGCCCCCCAGGCAGGTGAGGGGGCTATGTGGCAGGGGGCCCCCGACAGAACCAGCCGCTCACGCCTGGCAGCCTCTCAGGGGTGCCGCGCTGGGATGTGGCTGGCCCCGGCCCTCCCCAGGGCCTGATAAAGTGGAGAACAGAAAGCTGTGAAGGGAAGGAAACCCCAGCAGACAAAGGAGGGAAGGGCAGCCTGATTCCATCGGCTCCAAGCCCTCAGCCACCCTGGCGGGCTGGGCAGGGCAGGGCAGGACGTGCCGACGCATGGGCGGGCAGCCTGGGGAGCGGGCGGCAGGATGCAGGGGCCCGGCTGTGGCCAGCGCTGTACTGGCGGGGTCGGAGACAGGGGCCTGGCCAGAGGGACAGGCCCTGCCACTGCGACCCCACACAGCCGTGCCCACCAGTGAGAGAGCCCACGGCCAGGTTGGACCCTCCCTGGGCTCCGACCCCCGGCCCCGACCTCTATGGGTCTGCCGGGACCCCACCGGGCAGGCGAGGAGGATGCAGATGGCCAGACTCGCTCACACAGCCCCTCCTCAGCTCTCTGCGCCTCTGAACATGCCCACCTGGCAGACGGGGACACTGAGGCAGGAGCAGTGCCCGTCTGAGCAAGCAGCAGACTGCCCTGCCCCCAGAACCTTCTGTGGGACTCAAAGGGAGAACAAGGAGCACCTTCCCCCTGAAACTTGGGCAAGAGCCTCTGAAACCCCAGGGGGTGGGGGAGAATGCGGTTGGACCCAGAGGAGTGATGCTTGCACCCCTCACTCACCTCTCAGAGGGCAGAACGGTCCCCCAGAGGCTGCAGCCGGGCCCCTGGCCTGCTCATGCTCAGGACCACCCTGGAAGCCCACTGTAGACAGAGGTGAGGGTGGCAGGAGGGAGGCGCGCCTGCGGGGGGACTTCTGTGGCTGCACAGCCGAGGCGAATGGCACTGTGAGACCCCCTGCAGGCACGCCAGGCCCACCCTGCTCAGACTGCAGACCCTGTGCGTGCCTGAGCCGACCCTTTGCTGTATTTTCAGGTTCGGGGAGGTGCTGGGGATTGCTCCTGGTTTTGTGCTCAAGAATCACTCCTGGTGGGCTCAGGGGACCCTATGGGGTGTCGGGTATTGAACCAGGGTCAGCCACCGGCAAGGCAAGCACCCTCCCTGCTGTGCCATTGCTCAGACCTCAACCTCTTCTTAATGGGCTTTGGTTAGGGTTCCACAGAGAGCCAGGCCTTCTCCTACCGGGACCAGCTCACCACTCTTGCAGCCCTCGGCACAGAAATGGTCTCCATCTGATGGAGGAGCACTGAGGCTCAGAACCTTCTTCAAGGTTCCCTCCAGGTCCCTGTTTTCTGAGGAGCAGGCAGACCTCAGAAAAGGAAGACTGCTTGGAGGAGGTGTGCAGGGTCCCTACTGCAGCCCCACTCACCCTCCCCCCCTACCCACCCCCTGCTCCCCACAGATTCTACAAAGGCTGAGGTCAAAGGTTCCTCAGCAGCAGTCCTCCAGGGCTGACCGCTCCACTTCAGGACTTCTGGGATGTAGCGGGGCTCCCCAGACTCTGTCTGACACTCAGGAACACAGTCCATCCAAATCTCGTGCTCCTGCTTTTTTTTTGGGGGGGGTGGGAGGGTGGAGCACACCCGCAGTGCTCGGGGTGGGTTCACCCCTGGTGGGTTCAGGGTCATGCCTGGGGCAGGTGCTTGCTGTTCCATGGCTCCTGCTCTGTGGGTGTCTCTCTCTCCTGAGGGTCTCGGGGTGAAGCCTGACCAGGGCTGGTTGGGGTGGGAGAGGGGCCCTGACCCATAGGCCTGAGACAGCCCCTAAATGACAGTCGTCCCCTCCCTGGCTCCCAGGGGCCCTCACCTTCTGGGGCTGAGGCTGGGGCATGCTGGCTGTGCCTAGGTGACCTGGAGGTACCAGAGATGGGGGCTGGGGGTGCGGGGGACCCGAAACACAAAAGAAACACAAGGCTTCCCCAGAGGAAAAGCCCAGAGTCTGAATCTTGAACAGGAAGAAGCAGGGTCAGACGCAGGAAGACAATGGGCGGGGCTGAGCCCGGGACAGCAGGGGGGCTGGGGAGGATCTGCAGGTGGCTGCACAGGCAGACCCAGGCTGCAGGCCTTGGCACAAGGCTTCCTGAGCCTCAGTTTCCCCACTTGGAAAGAGGCATAAATGCTCAAGAGGCCAGGGATGGGCTCAAAGGCAGGACACAGGTCCCTGTCTGTGCCCCATGCACAAAGCAAAGCAGCCTTGGCTGAAGGGGCAGAGGACTGGGGGGACTGGGCCAGCCTGGGTAGGGGCGCCCACAGCAAGGCTTTTCCTTTCCTAACCACCCCAAACTCCGAAGTTCTGACACTCAACAACAGCTCCTGCAAGCACCAGGGGCTCACGGGCACTTTCCCTGACAGGTCCCTGTGGCAGTGTGTGTGTGTGTGTGTGTGTGTGTGTGTGCGCGTGTGTGCATGCATGTGTATCTGTGTGCGTGTGCACGCATGTGTGTACATGTGTGTACGTGTGTGCATGTGTGTGCGCACGTGTATGTGAGTGTGTGCTTGTGTGTATGTGCATGTGTGCACATGTGTGCATGTTCATGTGCGAACACATGCGTGTACATGTGCATGCATGCATGTGTGTACGTGTGTGCATGTGTATGCACATGTATGTATGTGCATGTGTATGTGTGCATATGTGCACATTTGTGTACTAGTGTGCACTTGTGTGTGTCTGTATTGTGTGTGCAACAGCCACCTCAGACCACCTCAGACCTGGACTCTGCTCCAGGTGCTGTAACAGAATCACAGAGTAGGAGGGGGCTGGAGTGACCATAAAGCAGGCAGGGCGTTTGCCTTGCAGAGACTGATTCAGGTTTGATCCCTGGCACCCCATATGGCCCCCCCAAGCGTTACTATGAGTGATTACTGAGTGTAGAGCCAGGAGGATCACCAAGTATGGCCCCAAAACAAAACAAAAATAGGGGCTGGAGTGATAGCACAGCGGGGAGGACATTTGACTTTCACACGGCTAATCCAGGTTCTATCCCTGGCACCCGAAATGCTCCCTGAGCACCACACCATCAGGAGTGATAACTGAGCACAGAGCCAGGAATAACCCCTGAGCATTCCTGGGTATTACCACCAAAAAAATCTCCTCCACCAAAAAAAATCACAGATAAGTCACCTTAAGTGTTAGAAATTCATTTTCAGGCTGGAGAGACAGTACAAGGGTAAGGAGCTTGCCTTGCACATGGCTGACCCAGGTTTGTTCCCCAATAGCCCACAGGGTCTCCCAAGCTTTGCCAGGAGAGACCCCTTAGCACAGAGCCAGGAGTAAGCCCTGCACACCGCTACATCCCCCTGCCCCAATTAATTTTCAGGCTAGAGGGATAGTAGAGGATGAGGCACTTCCCGTGCATGCAGCCAGCCCTGGTCCAGTTCCCAGAAACACACGGTACCCTAGTCCTCGCCAGGACAGACCCTGAACACCACCAGATATGGCTGGAACTCCCCCCCCCCTACACACACACTGCCATCAAGAAGGAACTCACGTTTTCCCAGCCCAGAGAGGAACAGTTGTGGTCCGCAGCAGGCATGGCTGGTTTCCTTCAGTGGCCTGCGGGGCCAATGTGGGGCCTCCCCTCCCCCAGAAGTCCATCTCCTCTGCTGACCTGGTGTGAACCCAATCTGCTCTCATAGCCTCGCACTCAGATCAAAGCATCCCTGACCTAATGGGTCGGGCTTCAGACATGGAGCTGGGTGCCCAGCAGCCCCATCCAGGGACCCAGCTCGGATGCCCCTTCATGGTGTGGCAGGTGCAGGGGTCCTCCTAGTGAGTGAGGAAATGGGCAGGACCCCTTAGTACCTGCCCAGTCCCTTGTTCTGGGGACAGGCTCCTGCTGCCCAGAAGCCTTGGAAAGGAAGGGTGGTTGAGGGCAGTGGGGTCACCACATGACACGTGCCCTCAGGTGCCAGGACGGGCAACCTCCCAAAGGCCCCTGGCATCCCCGCACAGCTACATTCTCTTCTCTTTTCCCTTTGATTTTTTTTTTCTTTTTGAGTCACACCCGACAATGCACAGGGGTTACTCCTGGCTCTGCACTCAGGAATTACTCCTGGCAGTGCTCGGGGGACCATATGGGATGGACCATATGGGATGCTGGGAATCAAACCTGGGTCAGCAGCGTGCAAGGCAAACGCCCTACCCACTGTGCTATAGCTCCAGCCCCTTCCCTTTGATTTTTGAGGCCTCACCTGGCAGTGCCTCACAGGGCTTCCATCTGCTCTGTGCTCAGGCATGCCAGGGTTCGAACCTAGTCTCAGCAGGCCAGGCCTGCTCCCTCCTTCTTGTTCTGTTTTCATTTCCTTCCCTGGGGCCTGGGAAGCTATAAACAACTCTACATAGACGGAAATAGGAAAACCGAGTGGAAAGGAGAGCAAGCTGGGTCAGAACCTCACACTCCCTTCACAGTTTAAGTTAGGAGAAGTCGCCCCTACCATGGCTGGCAGAGACCCCCGGTCACATCACACTGGCTGTAAGAGGCGGGACCCAAGGCCAGAGATGTTCTCTGGCTGGTTTCAAAGTGCAGTGAGTCCCCCCTGCCTGCCTCTGGGATGCTCCGGTCTGGAGCCAGGGGCTGCGAGCAGAAGGCATTGCTCCAACCCTCCTGGACTCAGTGGCTCGCTGTGGGGTCCTCTCTGTGGTTCATCCCCCACATGGTTCCAGGGGCCCGGGGTACTGGGGCTGAGCCCAGGGCCTCCAGCACTCAGCCACCTCCCCTGGCAACCTCAGATTGTCCCTCAGGGGATCCCAGGTGCCACAGCAAGGGGAGATGCAAGACCCCCTGATCGGGCTGGAATGATAGTACAGCGAGGAGGTAGGGCATTTGCCTTGCACGCGGCCGACTGGGTTCGATTCCCAGCATCCCATATGAGCACCGCCAGGAGTAATTCTTGAGTGCAGAGCCAGGAGTAAGCCCTGAGCATCGCCGGGTGTCACCCAAAATAAAAATATAGACCCCCTGATTATCCACTGGTACCTGAGAGGTTTCCGTCAAACCAGGACCCTGCGCCCCACTTCCCGCCTTGAGCAGGACCCCCTGCAGGATGATCGGAGGCTGCGAGCAGTTCTCAGTTCCGCTCTGGAACTGGGGTGCCCACCCCATGCCCCGCTGCTCTCTCCTGCAGACTCAGACCCAGGGGCCCCCAGGAGCCCTGAGTCCCTGGGGAAGGGAGGGAGACTGGGAGCACATTTCTTCCACTCTGCAGCGATCCTCATACAGGAACTTATCTCCGGAAGTGCTGGCTCTGAGGTGCCCCATGGGCAGAAACCACCACTGTTTCCAGTTCACAGAAGGGTGCACGGAGGCCCAGAGAATATAAGCTTGCTGCCTACGCCCCCGGTGCTTGCTGCAGGGGCCTGTCTGTGGTGGGGTAGGAGTGGAGGGATGCTGCTGTCTTCAAGCCAGGGGCAAAAAGAGGGACTCCTGGATCCAAGACAGAGAAACAAGTCCAATGCTGGCCGGAGGGATGGGGTGCCAGCTGTGAGCCCGCAGAGCACAACTGGGACTCAGAGGCACAGTGCTCCTGGCAGGGCGGGGGAGGCAGGGGACCGTCCAGGGGCCAAAAGGGTCAGTCTCTGAGCCAGCAAGGTACCACGAGGGGCCCCAGGGAGGTTGAATCAGGTGTACCCTGAAAGGCACCAGGACAGTCTGCAGGTCAGGGACCACCCCACTAGGTGGTGAACAGGCTGGGCCTGCAGACAGTCTGGTGCCTGTGTGCACCAGACAGAATGGTCCAGACCACAGGGCTGCCTGATGGGGACCCAGGCCCTGGCCCCAGAGAGAGGGGCAGTCGGGAGGGACCCTAGATCCTAGACCCAGAGAGGGGGCAGTCGGAAGGGACCCCAGGGCAGGGAGCAGAGGCCAAAGCCCTACATCAGAGACCCTCTGGGGTATGGAGCAGAAGGGGACGGGGGTGGGGGGCGGCTGAGCAAAGAGATGGGGGCAGGACAAGGGGTCTCCAGGTACCTCTCAGGGCCAGACAGGGCTTTAGGGGGGAAACTGCAGGCAAGTAAGAATGGGTGTGTGGGTGCATGCTTGCGTGTGTTGTGTAAGTGTGTGAGAATACACGCTATGTAACGATGTGTGTGCTGTGAGTGAATGGGTGAATCTGTGTGTATGAGTGGGCATCTGCATGTGTGTATCTGTAAGTGTGTGTGAGTAAGACGGGCTGGACTACAGCAACTGGGAAGGGGCTGCAGGCAGGAGAGAGGAAGGAGAGGAAGTCGGGGAGCCCTGAGGAGGTGGCACCAGCAGGAGGTGCAGGGGGTAGGAATGGAGCCCTCAGGCTTGAGGAGGCTCTGACCTGGGCCCTGTGAAGCCATCCTACCTGCTCCAAGCCCCGAGAACCAGTGCAGCTGTGGAAAGACCGGGGCAGTCCAGACTGGGGGGGGGGGTCCTAGGGTTTGTGGGACTAAGTCTCCCTCCCACACTGAGCCCTTCCCTCTGCCCTGCCCCTCTGCCCTCCATCCTCCATCCAAACTATCCCCAGTAGTGGAAACCACCCCTGTACCCCAGCCCCAAAGGTATAGAGTTGTGGGGTTCGGCCTTCCTGGGGTGGGGGGGTGTCAAGTGCCGTGGTTCTGATGGAGGAAGCATTTGGCAGTCACTGTGTCACTTTAAAAGACATCAGAAATTCATCCTTTTACCCCCAACAGTCTGCTTGCTCCCAGACACCCCGCGACTGCCCCTGGGAGCGCCTCACCCCCACCCCCGGGGTAGGGCTGTCCCTGGCAGAGGGACGGGGGCTGCTTTCCCAGTGAGCTCAGCCGGGAGGGACACGGTGGCGACAGCAGATAAGGCCTGTTTAGCTCTGTCTGCGGGCTGGGGCCGACAGTGCGGCTACAGCCTCTTCCCCTTCCGGGCCAGTGTGGGGGGCCCTGGGCGGCTGGGCCAGGGGGGCTGTCCGGGCGGGGAGGGACCGGCGGGGTGGCAGGCAGAGGCGAGACTGGCTGGGATGATTTTATCTTCCCTGTCACTGTTATTTTTTGTTTGTTTTGGGGCCCTACCCATGGGTGCTCCTGGCCTACCCTTGACTCTGTCTGTGCTTGGGGATCACTCCCGGCAGGGCCCAGGGGACCCTCTGTGGTGCTGGGCATCAAACCCGGGCCAGTCTTGTGCAAAGCAAGCCCCCATCCACTGTCTGATCTCTCTGGTCCCTGGAGCAGTCTTCAGAAACTGTTCCATCTTCCTTTCTCATCTGCAAACTCAGAGAGTCACAGTTCCCACGTCTTGGGGTTCACTGCTTCTGGGCTCGACAGCTTAGAAACACAGGCACTGCTGACAGGCATGTTCCGGCTGTTTTGTCCTTCCTCACATGAGTGAGGGATCAGGCTCCTCAGGGCTTTATGGCCCCTGGGATAGACCAGGCTGTCACACCTCCCTGCGTCTGGAATCAGCCGTGGCCACTAGAGCTGCAGTGTCATCTGTCACTACAGGCCAAATGGAGTTGGTGCTGTAACTCAGCAAGAATGGACGGGAGGGACTGGAGCGATAGCACAGTGGGTAGGGCCTTACCGATCTGGGTTCGATTCCCAGCATCCCATATGGTCCCCTGAGCACTGCCAGGAGTAATTCCTGAGTGCAGCGCCAAGGGTAATCCCTGTGCAACGCCGGTGACCCAAAAAGCAAAAAAAAAAAAAAGAACTGATAGGAGACTCCTCCTCAATCTGACTGCATGGCACGCCTGATGGAACAACCTGGGGTGGGCTGGGATGCATGCTCAGGGGCTCTGACAGCCACAGGGGACCCCAGCTCCTGAATTAGGGGTGTGAGTCGGTCTCCCCCACCCAGAGAACTGGGGACCCAGTCTGCTGGTAACGGGGCTGTTGGGAATCACACTGAGGACATTCCTGGCCATTGAACTCTGCAGTCAGAGCTGAGGGGCCTCAGGTGGGTTGCGGGCAGGTCGGGGGCCAATGTTCTCTCCCGCAGAGCCAGGAAGGAGCCAGGGAGCCACGAGCCTTTCTAGAGAAGCAGCAACATGGGATGGTGCGTGTGGGAGGGGCTCGGATACTGAGGAGAGGGGCAAGAATTGGGGTCTGCCTGGGACTGCCACGGGGCCCCTGTGGCTTTTAGGTGAGTTATCCAGTGTGGCTGGGTTAGGGGGAGAGAAGAGGGAGGGAGGGATAAAGGAAGAAAGGAAAGAGGGAAAGAGGGAAGAGAGGAAGGAAGGAGGAGGGAAGGAAAGAAGGAAAGGGAAGGAAGGAAGGAAGGAAGGAAAGAAGGAAGGAAGGAAGGAAGGAAGGAAGGAAGGAGGAAGAGATGACCGAAAGTGGAGGGAGGGTGGGAGGACAAGGGAGGGGGAGGGGGAGAATAGCTTCTGCGGCCTAGGACCAGAGCAGGATGCCAAAGGAAAGGACCTTTCCAGCTGATCACTTTAGGTTACCTAGGGTTATAAGTTAAAGTTTTACTTGGCAGAAATTTGCGACATTGAACTAGATCCTGGGTAAGAAGAACAAAACTGGGAGCCTCATGCTTAGTGATTTCAAACTATATTACAAGGCTACGCTAATTAAAATCATATGGCACTGGCATAAATCCCAGGCATCAAGCCAACGGAACAGAAATGAAAGATCAGAACTAATCCCTTACATATATGAGAGGGCCTGGAGAGACAGTACAGTGGGCAGGGTGCTTGTCTTGCACACGGCCAACCCAGGTTCAACCCCTGGCGTCTCATATGGTCCCTGAGCCCTGCTGGGTGTGACCTGAGCATGGCCAGGTGTGACCCCAAAACAACAGCAAAATAAACAGCTTAACTGCCAGGAATCCGTAAACACAGACCCAGAGTAGGCTCTGAGTGCCGCTGGGTGTAGCTCCCCAAACCACAAGCCCACTTTGGATATAGCTCTGGGGAAATTATCCAATTCCATATACTCAAGGAAAGTTTGGTTTTGTTATATATCTTGAAAAAATATTGTTTGACAAAAAGATAAAGATAGTGCTGGGAACACATGCCCAGAAATGAAGTGAGGGACCTGGAGTGGACTCTCAGGCCTAGCCCATGGCAGCAGGTGTGTTTGGAGCACTGCCAGGTGAGCTTCCAAGCACGATGACCAGGTGGGCAACCTCCAGCACCCCAACAATCACGATAAAGAGAAAGGAAGGAATGGAATGAGATCTCTTACAGCACAGCAGAAATCAGCTAGCTCAGGGCAAGAGCCCTGACTCTACAGGATTCTCTCAGAAAACAGAGGGTAAGAACTTCCTTATGTTTGGAATTGGCAGCAAACCCAGGTATGCAGGGCTTGTGACTGAAAACTCCAGGTCAACGGAATGGGGAATGGGTGACTTTCCCCCGTCTACCCCTGCTTCTGGCAACTTGACATCACACCCACAAGCCACCTCTTGCTGATGCCAGATAATCTCATCAATGGCCATGGTTCAGAGATTTGTTATAAATCTCTAGCAAGAGAACATAAAACGACACACCATAGCCAGACTCCGCACCAGGCTGATTCATTCGGGGCAACCCAGAGAGGAGCAGGTGAGGTCCCTCCTGTCCCCAACAGAGCCATCCCTGGCAGCCGAAAACCTCCAGAACTCAACCACTACCATGCTCACAGCCGCTCTCCACACGCTTGGACTGAGCCTCACCTATGAGTGAAACTATCCCTGGACTGCGTGGCTGCATTTGTGGCCACGGGACATCTCATACCTCATACCATTCATACTCCAAGAGTAGCGCACCACATTTGATGGGGTTTAAAGTAGAAGGCAACTAATCTTAGGGGAAAATATATTTTTACATATATATACATATCTGTATATCACCCTGTTGCTCATCGATTTGTCAAGCAGTCGCCAGTAACGTCTCCATTCATCCCTGTCACGTGCTAGTGTAGCCCGATGGCATATTGAGGCTCTTTCAGGGTTAGGGGAATGAGGACCATCATTGTTACTGTTTTGGCATATCGAATAAGCCATGGGTAGCTTGCCAGGCTCTGCCATGTGGGTGGGATACTCTCGGTAGCTTGCGGGGCTCTCCGAGAGGGATGGAGGCTTTTGGGGCAGCCTCTAATCACCTTTACAGGTTTTCCCAGTCAGGCATATATGTGGGCAGGATACTCTCAGTAGCCTGCCGGGTTCTCTGAGAGTGAGAACTAGAGAATAAGAGGTTGTATGTGTGTGTGTGTGTGTGTGTGTGTGTGTGTGTGTGTGTGTGTATAATCACACAAGGCTCAACTTTTAACAACATTATAGTAATCTCTTATAGAAAAGCTTAGTAGCCCCTCGGTGAAATACAACAATCTTCATACACTTTCCTCAAAGGAAACTTTTTTGGATCATTTTCAACAGTTTATTCATAACAAACAGTACAAAATAAATTATTTTGGTTCTGCTTTGGGGCAGGGACTGGGGTTCGGGATGGAAACATATGAAATATGGTGGTGGGAAGGTGTAATGGTGGTGGGATTGGTGTTCAAATATAAAATGTAATAAATTATTGTGAAGTACTTTATAAAAGTTAAATTAAATTAAAAAAATTTTAAAATACCAAAAAAAAAAAAGAATTTCCTCATGGCATGTTGGGAAATGATTTCTTGGCTGTGGCACAACAGTGAGGGCAGCAAAGGCAGAAAGGAAAGCGACCCCAGACTTAACAAGCTCCCCACAGTAGAGAAAGCAACAGAGAGAAAGAGAATGCAAGGGCTCAGGCGGCCAAAGGTCTTGTACATGGGAGCCCCAGATTCGATCCTCAGCACCATACGGTCACAGAGCACCGCCAGATGTTCCCCCACCCAAAAGGGGAAAAAATAGAAAATAGAAGCCAATGGAAATAGCACAGTGGTAGAGTGCCCTTCCTGAAAGCATGAGGTCGCAAGTTCGGTGCCCAGAGCTCATGCACTGTGACCCGAGCACCTCACAGCTGCTGCCATCACAGGACGGCTCAGCCCCTCACAGCTGCCACCTTTCGGCACTCCAGAAAGTTCCAGGTTTCAGCACCACAACTGGCAGATGTGCAGGGGCCGGGAGAAGGTCAGACGCTGCAACTGGGACAGTGGCCAAGCCCAGCCAAGAGTGGCAGAAAGTCCAGCTGTGAACAGTGAATCAACAGGCAAGCGTAGTTAAGATGGACGGTGCCATCGCCGGGACCAGTGTGGCCCATTTGCGTTGCACCCGAGAGGTAGGACCCCAAATCACTGCCGTGGCAGCTGTGAACACAGCCAGGTTCGTCCCCCAAACTCAAGAAAATAACAACAATGCCCTCAATTTAAAAACAATAATAATAAGGAGTGGATTCCACTGTTCTAAGCCAAGTTCTGGCTCAGGTCCACACTTCGTCCTTGCAAGCCCAGTTCACAAATATCACCATATCCTTGGGAGGTGGGGGGCGGGGCGGGGTCCTATTGTTTGTCCCTGGGAGGTTAAAGAGCCCATTGTCAAAACTGCAAACAATTGAGACCCGGAATTAAAGCTGCCTTCTGTGCCCCCTCTGCTCAGAAGTGACCTCAGAAGAGGTCACATCCTCCCCAGCTACTATTCTCTCTCTCTCTCTCACACACACACACACACACACACACACGCACACACACGCACACACACGCACACACATGCACACACATGCTTGTACACACTCACACAGGCACACACGTGTGCATGAACACGCATGCATGTACACACTCATACAGGGACACATGCATACACACATGTATACACATGCACAAATATGCATGCACAGATCCAGACACACATTCATATGTGCACAATGTGCATGCATATGTAAACACAGGCACAGACATGCACACACATGCACATACACATGCACACACAGGTACACACATAGGCATGCACACACAAGTGCACATACAGGCACATGTACACAGGCACACACATGCACATACACATACAAGTACACGCATAAACATGCACACACAAGTGTACATATAGGCACATACACACAGGTACACATAGGCATATGCACATAGGTACATGCACACACACGCACACGCACACAAATACACACACAGACATACCCCCCCCACACACACATGCATACACACAGGCACATACAGGCACATAGGTATATGCACACACGCACGCACGCATGCACGCACATGTGCAGACTCGGTCAGCCCTCTTTGAGTCCTACTCTTGCCCTGCTCTTCTGCTTTGGCATCATATGTATCGAATTGTCTCTTTTCCAAGACTACAGTGAAATGAAAGATGCTACTACAGTTCCAAGGTCCCGGGTAGCTAAAAGATACCGCCCCACTCTGCTCCCTCAGCAAGAACCCAGGACTGACCCAGAAGAGGCAGGAAACTGCCACGTCTCCCGGGCTGGGAAGGAAGTGCTCGCAGCCCTCCAAGGAGGGATTCCAAGGTCCCAGTCTAGAAAAGAGGCAGCTCGCAACTGCTGAATTGGACATAGAGGCAGACAAAAATGGGGGCACAGGGTCCAAAGTTCAGGCTTCCAGTTTCGTTCTTCTGTTGCTGTTGCTTATTATTTATCTCTGGCTTTGGGGCTAGACCTGGCTATTCTCAGGGCTCACTCCTGGCTCTGTGCTTGGGGCTCACTCCTGGCTCTGTACTTAGAAATCACTCCTGGTGCGCTCAAGGGATCCTATAAGGTGCTGACGATTGAACCCAGGTCGGTCACGTGCAAGGCAGACACCTCTCAGCTATCCTACGCTATCCTGTCCTGTCCTGTCCTGTCTTGTCCTGTCCTGTCCTGTCCTGTCCTATCCTTCCTGCCCCCCTTTAGGTGGTTTGATTAAGGCTCTGTGATGCACAGTCGTTCATAATAGAGTTCGGGCATATGAGGTTCCAACACCATCCCACAGTGTCACCTTCCCTCCACCTGAGTCCTGAGTTCCTGCCCACCCTACAACCTGCCTCCCTGACAGGCACATTTTAAAGCTGAGTTACTGTAGTTTGGGTCTCATGCGTTGGTACTGTGGATGAGAAGTACCACAGCTCTATCCCGCCGAGGAATCCACGCCCCCGCCCCACCCGTTACCTTCCACCTGCCTCTTTCCCTCTGTTTCCTTCCTTCCCTGTTCTCAGTTCTATAATCCAGGGATCAGGGTCATCTTAGTGGCCCCTCTGATTTCTTGCATTCCCTGGACCTGTTAATTCTACATCCCACAGATAAGTGAGATCATCTGGTGTTTGTCCTTCTCCTGACACACTTCCCAAGATGCTGCATTGCATCCGGGCTACAGCCTTTCTGCATCAGGGCTGGCAGTGGCAAACATCCTGTTGTGCATATACACCTTCATGTGGTGGATGCTGGATACCCAGCAATTGTGCTGAGTGCTGCAGTGAGGAACCATGCACACGCCCTCTTGAACGAGTGATTCTGTGTCCTGGGGATAGATAGGAGTCGCTGTGTTGCAGCAGCTCTGTTCTCTTCCCAAGAAATCCCTGTCCTGTCTTCCACAGGGCTGAGCCATACATTCCCACCAGTGGTTCGAGTGTTCCTTTTTTTCACTACCTCCCCACCAATGCCGATCATTTCCAGGTTTTTCGCCCTGCCATTGTCATGGGTGTGAGATGTTATCTCATTAGTTTGTAGTTCCTTGATAAAGAGTGATGGTGAGAATTGTTTTATGTGACTTACTGGCTCTCCGCCTTCTTCAGAGAATTGTCTGTTTGGTTCCTCTCTCCATTTTTTGATAGGGTTTTGGAATTATTTTTGTTCATCTTTACAAGTTCTTTATATACCTTGGATATATATTAGGCCTTTATCTGGTGTGCTGAATGTAAATGTTTTCTCTCCCATTTGGCTGGATGTCTTTTATTTATTTTAACTAAAAAAATTTTTTTTTTTTTTGCTTTTTGAGTCACACCCAGCGATGCTCAAGGATTACTCCTGGCTCTGCACTCA
>JAOXYA010000001.1:2559281-2575646 GCA_028565675.1 Sorex palustris
GGTTGGGGGGGGGGGGAAAGGGGGTGGGGACAGTGGGAGGAATACTGGGAACACTGGTGGTGGAGAATGGGCACTGGTGGAGGAATGGGTACTTGACCACTGTATAACTGTAACATAATCACGAAAGTGTGTAAATCTGTAATAGTATTTCACGGTGTTTCATTAAAAAAACAAAACAAAACAAATAAAATATACAAAGCAAAAAGTACTAGCAAATAAAAAAGTAGGGTGATGCTGCATACAGACACCTGACCCAGGGGGACGTTAGGTAGTTCCTGCTTATCCGATAAAGTACCCACACTTCTGTTTCTGCAATTAGATTTACACAGAACAACTTTCCTTCCATGGACTCCTTCCTTCTCAGTGAATTTCTGAGAGGACTAGAGAAATATTAAAAACAAAAAACCTACAACTTAAGAACCTATATAACAGGGGCCAGAGCAAGAGTACATCATGGAGGGTGTTTGCCTCATACACAGCTGATCTGGACTCAATCCCCAGCACTCCATACGTTTTCCGAGCCAACTAAGAGTGATTCCTGAGCGCAGAGCCAGGAGTAACCCCTGAGCATCACTGGGTATGACCCCCAAAATCAAAAGAACCACCAACAAGCCTACATTATCACTCAATATAAATTCAGGTTCCCCTAAAAAATTCACCGATTTCTTAGTAAACCAACAGTGGCCTGTCCTAGATAGATGTCATTCAAAACACTAAAATATATATTTTTAAATGGAGGTCGGGGGATAGTGAAGGAAGAAAAAAGTAAATGCCATTATATGCAAATCCTTCCTGCAGGGTTGTGGCAGGGAAAGCATTAAGAACATAATTATTAGGGGCTGGAGTGATAGCACAACAGGTAGGGCATTTGCCTTGCAAGAAGCCAACCCAGGTTCGATTCCCAGCATCCCATATGGTTCCCTGAGCACCGCCAGGAGTAATTCCTGAGTAGAGTCAGGAGTAACCCCTGCACATTGCCAGGTGTGACCCAAAAAGAAAAAAAAAATTAGAGGGAGGAAAAAAAAAAGAATATAATTATTGGGCTGGAGTGACAGTACAGCAGGGAAGGCTGTTTGCTCTGCATGCAGCTGACCTGGGTTCAATTTCCAGAATCCCATGTGGCCCTCTACGCTCTGCCAGGAGTGATTCCTGAGCACTGCCAGGTGTGGCCCCAAAACAAAAAACAACAATCAAAAAGAATGTCATTCTCTTTAGGGAGCCACAATAAAGGCTTCTGTAAATCTGTTTGAAAAGCAGTTGAGGGAATGCAGACCAAAAGGGAAAGCCTATATCTGACACACAAAACTGAGGTTTGACTGCCGACACCTCAGGTGCCCCCCATTCCCTCCAGCATCACCAGGCCTGAGCACTGCCAGGAAGGGCCAGCCAATTGTGCAAAAACAAACACAACAGAGGGAAGGAGAGCTCAGTGGGCAGAGAATATGCTGTCCCTGCAGAGGCCAAGGTCTGACTGGAGGGAATGAGCACTGTGACGAGCACCTCCAACACTGGGAGCACCCCCGAGCACCGTAAGGTCTGGCCCCAAAATGAAAATAAAAACATTCCAGAGTTGACATCTTACAATTTTTGCTTTTATCTTTCTGCTTAATAAGCACTTGCTGTTAAAGACACTTTAAATCAGGATTTAAGAATAGTAATATTTTCTCTTGTTTTGGTTTTCAGGCTACACCTTGTGATGATCTGAGGTTATATTTCGCTCTGTGCTCAGAAATTACTCCTGGCAGTTCTTGGGGAACCACATGGGGTGCCAGCGATTGAATTCCGATTGGCCACAAGCAAGGCAAGTTCTACTGTACTACTGCTCCAACCATCCCCCACCCTCACCCCGCATAATATTTCCATCTTGAAAATCTTGAAATTTCCATCTTGAAAATGTTTTTGCAGTGGATGGGGTTTGGGCCACAACCTGCAGTGCTCAGCGACTCCTGGCTCTGCGCTCAGAAATCACTCCTGATACTGCTCACGGGACCCTATGTGGTGTTTGAGATCAAACTGGAGTTGGTCGCATGCAAGGCAAGTGCCTTAACCCCTGTACTATCCCTGTCCCACAGATTTTGTTAATATTATAGAAACACATTGAATGATCTCTGTACATGTATTGGTGAGCAATTCTGATGAATCTCTTAAGACGAATAGCTAGAAAAGTAAATACAGGGTGATGGAGTTTAACAATTAGAGGATTATTGATGTGGGCCCCTATTTGTGTTCTTAAAAAAAAAACCAAGAAGAAAAAAAATCATTTTGAGATTTCAATTTGAGTCCTCATAAAACTCCTTGGGAAGTTTTGGTAGCATAACTGCAGCCCTGTGGGCACTCCCTGAGACCACACTGAGCAGGCAGGGGCTGGAGGCGGTGGCTCCACCAATATGCAAGATGTAGCTAGGGATGCATGCAGACCAGGCACGGGCCCCTGCAGCCGGAGCACTGAAGGAAGCAAAGAAGCCCCTGAGGGGACCCCGACACTCCGAAGTTAACACACACACACACACACACACACACACACACACACACACACACTGCAGCCGTCTCACAGGAAACAGGCTTCCCTCCTACCAGAGTTGCGCTGGAGGACAGGGGAGGCGCCTGGAAGATCTTCTCCACGGGACTCCAGGAGACGTCCAAGGTGATGAGCGAGCGTGATGAGGCGCCACAGTCGTCTATGACGCCGGGCTTGAAGAGCTCATACTGCGCAGAGCCCTTGGCCGTGACCTGATGAGGATGCGGCAAACCATTAGCTGTGCCTTCACATGGTCAATTGCCAAGCCTGGCCTCATTCTTTTTCCAAAAGGGAAAAAAAAGTGCCACACTTTTTATCTCCAATGGATGAAAGCACAACGGGTAGGGCGTTTGCCTTGCATGTGGCCGACCAGGGTTCAATTCCTCCGTCCCTCTCTGAGAGCTTGGCAAGCTACCGAGAGTATCCCACCCACACGGCAGAGCCTGGCAAGCTCCTCGTGGCGTATTTGATATGTCAAAAACAGTAACAAGTCTCACAATGCCCGCTCCAGCAAATCGATGAATAACTTCGGGAGGACAGTGCTACAGTGCGATTTTTAATCACCAAGACTAGCTAAGGAGGGCTCGACAGTACAGTGGCACCTGTCTTGCATATGGCAGCCCCTGTCCAATCTCCAGCACCATGTAGGGTCTCTTGAGCACCATGGTGGGTCATTCCTGAGCAAAGAGCCAGGAATTGTCCCTGAGCACCACACCCCACCAGATTAACCAAGAAGCAAAAATTGCACATATTTAATCATTAGTTATGAAAATAAATACAAAAAGACTGGAGGTAGTATAGGGTAGGGTTCTTGCCTTGCAAGTGGCTGATGTAGGTTTGAACCCCAGAACCACATATGTGCCCCCGAGCCCCACCAAGAGTGATCCCTGAGTGCAGAGCCAGGAGTAAGCCCCGAGTACTGGTATGGGCCAAAAATTGAAGGGGGAGAGAAAAAGTGAAAGAAGAAAAGAAACACACATTTTGTTACTACAGAGAAATATGTAGCCCTATTAGCAGTAAAAGAAATATTAATAGGGAAGGCGGGTAACAGTGTGAGGAAACAGGAGTAGAAAAGAAATACTTACACTCGATGAGTGATGTCTTTTCTTATGCAATTTTTTTAAGTCTTCAAGACTCACATCTTTTTTATCAGCTATAGGATGGGAAAGAAGAAAAAAACTTTTGTAAATTTCAAAGTCACATTTAGAGTGAGAAAATCTAAATTCTTAAAAGTTTGAAGGGGGCTGGAGCAATAGCACAACAGGTAGGGCGTTTGCCTTGCACACAGCTGACCCAGGTTCGATTCCCAGCATTCCATGTGGTTCCCCCCCACAACCAGCACCGCCAGGAGTGATTTCTGAGTGTATGAACCAGGAGTAACTCCTATGCATTGCCGGGTGTGACCCAAAAATGCAAAAAAAAAAAAAAAAAAAAAAAAAATTGAAGGGGGCTATGACTCAGCACTAATAACAGTTAAAAATTTAGATCATGGGAGCCAGAGCGATAATGCAGCAGTTAAAGCACTTGCTTTGCAAGCAGCGGACCCAGGTTTAATCCCTGGAACCCCATGTGACTCCCAAAACAACAAGAGAAAAAAATATTTAGGCCAATTGGCCCTTGGCCCAGTGTCACAGCTTCAAGAGAACATGACACAGCCAAATCTTCCCAGGGAGTGTGTGTGTGAGTGTGTGTGTGTGTGTGTGTGTAGATCTCCCTCTCTGCCTAAAGGCCTAGCAGCCTGGAGCCACATCAGACACCTTCCAACATAGAAAAGGCCCAGCCCGAAACTGCACTTCATCAAAATGCCAGACACCAACGGTTCCAGATCCACATTTCCTGGATTGCAGCCACACAACACCTCCAAATTCCATAGCAGTGTCAGCCCAGCCGGGTGACGGTAGGATCACTGATTAGAAAGCTGCAAAAAAAAGCCCACCAAGCTCAGTGAGCCCAGACAATAACACAGAAGGCCCCACTAGCACTAACTCGCACAGCAGATCTTCGGACAATGGCCTTAGTAACACCACTGCCAGATAGGACAATCATCATAGACTGACCACTATTGATCTAAGATTTGATAATTTTATTTACTCTTGTGTTTGAATGAAAAATTTGATTGGGCCTGCATGGGGGGAGGCTGGGGTGGTGGGTGGGAAACTGGGGACATTGGTGGAGGGAAGGGCACACTGGTAGTGGGATTGGTGTGGGAACATTCAATGCCTCAAACAATTGTATTATGGTAAATAACAGGGCTATAATAAAAAAATTTTTTTTTGAAAAGTCTTAAACATTGAAAAAAGTTTATGAAAGAACAAAAATGGAATCAAGGTCAATACTACCGCCTCAAAATATAATCAAATGCCTACTTCTATATAGGAATCAAATTCTCATTATATTCAATTTTCACCTCCCGTGAAAATTTTCAAAAACACAAACAAATTAAATTAAATCTGAACAAAAAGTCCTACCTCTGCCCAATCTCTTTGTTTGTTTTTCGGCCTAGCAGGCAATGCCCAGGGTTACTTCTGGCTCTGCATTCAGGGATCACTCCTGGCAGGGCTCAGAAGACCTTACTGGGTGCCAAGGATTGAAGCCGGGTCAGGCAGCATACAAGGCAGGTGCCTTGCCTGCTGTCCTATGTCCCCAGTTCCCACTGCCCAAACCTTTGGAGGTGTTTCTGGTACTCCTAGAGCACCCACATGCTGCAAACAGCACACGGGTCTACTCACGGTGGCTAACACTGTCTTTCTGTCTGCTTGTCCTGGGCTGAAGACTCGACTCAGCAGGAACTTCCTGCGTGTGTGAGCCCTGGGATGAGTTTCCAGCATCACCCCCAAGCCATTATATGCACTCACAGTAAGAAGTGGAGAACAGAATTACCCCCTCTTTCCTGCCTCCACACTCCTGAAAGTGATGTGTGAGCGCTCACCTTGACAGCTGACTACATACAAGATGATTCCGGTAATGGTGCTATTTGCTGTGACAAGCTCAGCTCCAAGCCAGCAGGTATTCTCAGGATCTGAACCGTCACATCTTACCCAAAGGGGAGGAAGGGCAGTAACTGGCTGATCAATCTTCAAATGAGTCATACTAGGATTGTGAGCCATGGTGTAAAATCCAATTAGCTGCCTAGAAAACCAAAGCAGGGAGATTAATTAAGACTAGAGAGACAAGAGACAGGTCAAGAGATTTCAAAGGTTTCATCACTGAGAGTCTCCCTGAGGGTTTCACTTTAGGAAATGAAGTGGCTGTGAAGTGGTAAAAGGCAGAGCAGGTAGATGAAGACACATATCCCAAGAAGAGGAAGTCTGATGGGACTGGAATTCAGTGTGGTGAGATTGAGTGGGAAAGAACAGGGAGAGATAAGAAGTCAGCTAAAGAAATAAGTCACACCATCAGGAAAGATGGTGCAGAGTTAAGGCACTTGCCTTGCCTGAAGGCCTGGTTCTACCCCCAGCACTGCCAGGAGTCACTCCTCAGCATGGAGGCAGGAGTAGACTGAGACCATTGATATGGCAGCAAAACCAATATAAATATGAATAAATAAATAAGCAGGAGGTTGAGGTGATCCTGGCACCACAGCCATGCTCCAGTCATTAGATCAGTTATGGAAATCTGAATACGGACTGCAAACAGGGACCAGTAGTGGTAAATTGCTAAATTTTGATCAATTGCTCTGTGATGAGTAAGGACATACACTCATTAGGAAACACACAAAGTTGCTAGCAGTAAAGTAGCATAATGTCTCCTATAAAATGCCAAGACAGTACAGGAGTGATAGTATAGTGGGGAGGACGCTTGCTTGTCATGCAGTTGACACAGTTTGATCCCCAGCATCCCATATGGTCCCAAGCCCTGACAGGAGTGATCCCTGAGTGCAGAGCCAGAAGACAGCCCTGAGCATCAATGGTGCGGCCCCTAGACAAAAGCCAAATGATGAGATGTGAGCCGAGATATGTCTTAAAGGGGAAAGGTCTTACGAGTGTGCAGCCATGAGTCGGGACTGCTGGTGCCACAAACACCTGCAGCTCTGCCGTCTGGGCCCCCCAGAGCCCTACATGGTGTGCCTGGGAATATGTACAAGCACAGCAACTAAAGCACCCAACCCCGACCAGAGTAGCAAGGAAAACTCTGAGCTGCTGGAATCTCGTGATTCCCAGCGAGAGGAGAGTGCTCACACAGCAATTCCAGTGAGAACAACATGCAGAATGTACGGAGCCCAGTAACACAAAGAAGATGGGTGGGAACTGAAAGTGTGCACTCAGCCCAGATAAGGTGAGAGGCACCACCCAAGGCGGTGTGGACCTCTTCTGAAAAGAAGCCCCCCAAAAGCCAAAAGGCCACGTGAGACTGAGACCATCTGGAGAGCCCGGGGTCTGACCACACCTCGCGGGGCTCAGACGCAGACAGTGCCCGGCCCAGGGCACAGCAGCACCCGGAGACAGGAAGGGGACTGTGAATGAGCGCAGTGGAGATGGGAGCTGTGTGTACACTGTACGAGAATGCTGTGGGGACTGAAACTTGTGTGAGTGAGGATAGTGGGGAAGAGAATTCAGAGTGATAAAAATGCAAAAAAAAAGTGAATTGGTGAACTTGGATTGAGAATATAGTAATTCTTGTACTTCTAATTTTTCTCAAAGTTTAGAATTCCCTGAATTTACCAGAATGCATCTTTCCCTCTCAAGTACATGAAAAGCATTTAGTACCATCAGATGTTTTTAAAAAAGTCTACTGTTACTTCAAAAAGAATTATCCCAGAAGGAAGGTTTGGAATGCAGGAAGAGCAAAGAAAGAGTAAGCATATGGAGCAAAGTGAACTCTAGCTGAAGAAAACACAAATAACATACATCAGAGGTTCTCAGACTTATCTGGCCCACCACCCCCTGCGCACAAAAACAAATCAAACATCTCTCATAGCCGGCCTGGAAATCGTCAAGCAAACAAAACACCCACCGCCCGCTGTAAGGCCAGTGAATTGCACTCTCCCCATCAAAGCAGCGTCACACTTTGGAAAACACTGATGTATAGATTGCAAGTGCAGTATAGAAACAAAGACCAATACAACACAAAATCAAGAAGCCTTGAAAGAAATGACCGAATGAACTTCAGCACAGAAAAACATTTTAAGTTCCACACTGCAGAATAAAAAAAAACCCAAATGAAGAAGAATCCCTCTGTGAAGACCATTACTGCAGTCAGCTGCTCATCTTCAGGGAGTCTCTATGTGGGCTCGGGGGAGGCGGGGGCAGAGAAAGCACCTCGTTGCCCAGGGCCGAGCAGAAGCAGCGCTGGGGAGGGACCAGTCCGCCTTCTGGAAGCTCCCTGCGCCACAGGGCCGAGCTACTCAGAACAGACAATGGAGGCTTGTGTTGGTCACTCACATGAGATGCGAAGGTCTGAGGCCAGAGTGATAGTCAGCGCACAGGGCTCTTGCCCTGCACACGGCTGGCCCGGGCTCAATCCCCATAACCCAGATGGTCACCATCTGTCAGGAGTGATTAAGTCAGAGTCAGGAGTTATTCCTAAGTCTGTCTGGGTGTAGGGTAGGAAGGGAGCGAGAGAAGAGGTTGAGGGGAGGGGAAGAGGAGGCTGGGTGGGGTGGAATGTGAAATTGTGGGTCAGGGAGCTGGCACTAGTTGCCTTGCTTGCAGTCAACCCGAGACTGATCCCTAAGAATAGAGCCAGAGATGAGCCCTGAGCACTGCCACGTGTGGCCCAAGAATGAAAGAAAAACAATACAAAAGCTCAGAGAAGCAAGCTGGCGTGGTCAGTGATTTTACAGACAGCAGCAGGCAGCAGTGAAGGAACACTGGAAAGGAACCACAGACAGCAGGAAACAAAGGCACAGGGGCACGAGACAGGGATGGTCACTGCACCCGAGTGTTCATGGTCACCTCTGGCCTTCTCTGGCCCCTGCAAGATGACATTCACTAAGGAGCTGGTCACACAGATTCAGGGAGGCTGGGGGTCCCTGGTACCCACAGCCTAAGAATGCTTCCCCCCAGCTGCCCCCTCCGTCCCCAAGGAAATCTTACCTTGCCCTCCTGACTGGTAGGGCGAGTGGCCCAACATTCTCACCAGTGGAGAGATCAGAAATGGTCGTTTCTTCAGACGGCAGTTCTTCATCTTGGCTTGTTTCTTTCTTCTCCAAAGGCTTTAAGAATGGTTAAAGTTACTCAGCCAGGTGCAGGGACATTTAAGAACCAACTGTTCATTGCGGTAAAAAAAAAAAAAAATCACATATGCAGGGCCGGAGTGGGAAGGGCATTGATTTGCCTTATACACAGCTGGCCTGGGTTAGATCTTTGGCACCTCATATGTTTCCCCAAACCGGCCAGGAGTGATTCCTGAGTGCAGAGCCAGGAGTAACCCCTGAGCATCGCTGAGTGCTGCCCCCAAACAAACAAAAAAAGCTTCCATTTCCAAACCATCGAGCAAACTAGCTGTTAGCAAGAATCAACATCCCTGAGCACTGTTGATATCACCTACAACACCCCAACCCGCCCCCTCGTTAACCCTGGAGCCATCCAAGCACCATGAGAGCACCCAGATTGTCCCTGCCACTGGACCTGGAGCCAAACCGCTGGACTGGCAGGCAGGGAATCACTCAGCGCAGAACCAGCAGTACCTGGGAGATCCTGTCCTCCCCTTTAAAATCATAACTAAAAGCTAAGTTTAGTAACAGTGGATCTTGACAACAGAAGTATTTTTACTTTATGATCAAAAGACATTGATTTAGGGGATGAAGAGATAGGCACAAGGAAAGTATGCATGCTGCCTTGCATACGGATGACAACGGTTCGATCCCTAGTTCGATCTCCAGCATCCCATAGGATCCCCTGAGTCCTGACAGGAATAATTCTTGAGTACAAAGCCAGGGGTAAGCCCTGAGCACTGGTGGGTGTGGCCCCAAAACAAAAACCAGAATATAAAAGTTGTAAATTAGCAGGGAGTAAGGATTGTAGTATTTTTTTTTAAATGTACGAGTACTGTTATTTATTTAGCCACTGATTAAGCTCAATTAATTGGGCAGGAACTCCACATTACTCGAATTGTAGTTCATCTTGTTTCTTTCTATTCCAAAGACTTTGTAAAAGCCTCAGTAAATTTATTTGCATTTTCTGTGCAGACATGCAATTGACATTTTATGTTTACATTTGAGATTATTCCCAAGAAACCAAATTAGCCCTATTTAACATTTAAAAAACAAAGGGCCAGGGGGACCAGAGCAATCGTACAGAGGGGAAGGCACTTGCCTTGCACATGTTTTACATGATAGACCCGGGTTTGATCTCCAGCAGCCCAGATAGTCCCCTGAGCACAGAGCCAGGAATAAGCCCTCAGCACCACTGGGTGTGGCCTTAAAAACAAAACCTCACAGGGCCCTGGGGCTGAAGCAATAGGGCATTTTGCCTTGCACATGGCCAACACAGGTTCTATTCCTCCATCCCTCTCGGAGGGCCCAGCAAGCTACCGGGAGAGTATCCCTCCTGCAGAGCAGAGCCTGTGGCGTATTTGATACTCAAAAAAACAGTAACAAGTCTCACAATGGAGACATTACTGGTGCCCGCTAGAGCAAAATGAACAATGGGAGGACAATGCTACAGTGCACAGGGCCCTGGGGGATGGCAGTGTGGCAGAGAATTCCTGCCTTGTAAGCATGAGGACAAGAGTAAGAGCTCCAATGGCACATCCAGGCACAGTCCCCGCAGCCCAGCGAGCATGACAACCAGAGAGCTAAAGTAGATGACTCCCAACATTGCCTCAGCTGGGTGTGTCACCCCTTTCCACCTCTCAGCCTTCAACCAACCACAATGGCGAGAAGAGAAAGGAGGAACACACAACACAACAAGAGTGCCCCGTGCCTCACCCATCTTCCTGCGATAAATGCAGCCTCGCTCTCGTTGAGAATAGCTTCCAGAGGGCTGGGCTGGCCTTTGCGGAGCAGCTGCACCTGGACATCAGCCTGTGAACAAAACAAGATTTTAGGGATCAGAAGGTATAATGATTAGAAGTACAAGTTTTGCACGTAGGAGTCCTAGTTTTTTTTTTTTAAAAAAAAAGAAAAACAAGGAAAAACAAAGACTTCACTTTTTTTTTTTTTTTTTGCTTTTTGGGTCCAGTCAATGCACAGGGGTTACTCCTGGCTCTGCGCTCAGTAATTACTCCGGGGACCATATGGGATGCTGGTAGTCAAGCCAGGGTAGGACGAAGCATGCAAGGCAAATGTCCTACTGGCTATAGTCCTACCAGCTACTCAGCTATCTCCTACCAGCGATTCAGCCCCTGTCCATGCTATTCTTATGCTTATGGGGACAGGTTTTCTCTTTGATGAGGTCCAAAGGACTGAAATCCAGGCCTCTTCTACACACTCTACTGCTGAGCCCCAGGCCTGCCCCTGTCCCCACACCTCCCAATATAGCTTATATCTGGGTTTACTCAGACTTCAAGACCACTTAGAGTGTACCCTGCCATGTAAAGTCATTTAGGATTAGAACCACACTGATGTTTCTCTAATTGCTACAACATTTACTACTATATCCCATGAAATGAGCTACTTACCACTTTTTCTTGATTATAAGGTGGAATTCAGAACTTAAATATAGCAGTTTAAAGGAGATGCTAAAACTTTAATTGCATCACTTATGGTCAAAAAGTTTGAAACTTAAAAGTGACTTTGAGAATCAAAAGTACCGGAGAGCCAGAGAGCTGGTGTCTGGGCTGAGCACAGAGAAGGGGACCCAAAACAAACAAGTGACAAGCAAGAGTCAGATGGGAGGACTCGGCACATTGACCAGGATATACCTGACTCCTGAGTTTCGAGAACAATCTAAGTAGCAAGAGATAATCTATATTTGTAATTTTGCTTCTGGGTTACTGGTCTGTGTTTTTTGCCTATTCTTCTCTTACGTTGTCTCCTTTTCCTTTATAGCCATTTGTAAGTGAATTAATTTCAGTCAATTCAAAACTTTCTTCTATTTCATGACCACTGAGTTTAAAAATCAAATTGGTCTTACCTCATAGATAAACGGGTCTGTTAGGATTCCTTTCTTTTCTTCATAAAACTCCCTGAAATGCAGAACCACATGTGAAAAACGGAGCCCCAGGTCTCTGTTGCTTAGACTCACAGGTTAGACTGCTGTATGACCATCGAAAAAGCAACATTGGAGTATTTAAGGCAACACCAAGATACCATGGGCAGGAATGGAAGGGGAAGCTGTGTTGTCTACTCTAGTCCTGTAGCTTTTCAAACACATCACCAGTTACTGTAGCACTGTCCTTTGATTAATTTGCTCAAGCTGGGCTTAAAGTCTCCATTGTGAGACTTGTTACTGTTTTTGGCATGTCTAATACAACACAGGGAGCTTGCCAGGCTCTGCCCTGCAGGCAGAATATTCTTGGTAGCTTGCCGGGCTCTCCAAGAGGGACGGAAAAATCTAACCGGGTTGGCCGCATGTAAGGCATTTGTTTGAAACGTAAGCTTGAAACTTAAAAGTGATTTGCCCTACCCGCTGTGCTATCGCTCCAACCCTACCACCCTAATCACCAGTTACTACTGACATTTAATTTACCATGACTTTTGGGAAGTGAAAGATGTCTGGGCTTTGGGCTGGAGAGGGAGGTTAAGATGCTAGCCCTGCGATGCTACTGAAGCGGGTTTGATCCCTGGAGCTCACAGAGGATCCCCAAAATACTGCCAGGGTCACTCCTCAGCAGTCAGGATAAGCTCCAGGGCCCCGCTGCCAAGTATGATTCAAATATGCCAACAAAGTCTGGATTCTGACCTGCCCTTGCATTTCTGGGGAACCACAGAGAAACTTCTAGGGGGTTCCAGGTCTTAGCTTCTATGGCTAAAACAAAGCATCTATTCTGTTTATGGACTGTAACTAGAAAAATTAAGTCAATTTAATAATCCTAAGGTTTCCTTTTAAAGTGTAAGTATGAAACTCTGGGTGATCATTTGACAGTTATTCAAGAACAATGATCTTAAGACATGTAAGCAAACTGATACAAAAATGCCAAAATATCAAAATTTACACTTGGAGGGGAAAAGAAAAAAATAATCACTGAATACCTGAGCACAGAACCAGGAGGGGAAAAGAAAAAAATAATCACTGAATACCTGAGCACAGAACCAGGAGTAAGCCCAGAGAACAGTCAGGTGTGGTCCCCAAACAAAAGAACAAAAGTTGGGGTGGGGGAGTCCACAGGCTAAATAAATAAGCATGAAACCACCAAGCTGTAAGGTGTGTAACCCGCCCAAAACAGTGGCGGGGACGATGCCCAGGATCAGGGGTCTGCCGTGCGCGCCCCCGACGCCGGGGCTTCGGCACCCGGACGCAAACCGACACGGGCCGGCGCGGCGCATCGTGGAAGGTCTCGGGGGGTCGTGAGATCTAGGGGCCCGGAGCGCCGGCGAGGGCGGTGCCCGGCGGGGTCTCGGGCGTGGCGGGCGCCGCGTCCCCGACCCGAGCGAGCGCGCGCGCGAGCGGGCGGCCACCTCCCGGCCCGGACCCCCCGAACCCCGGGGCGCGGCCTCGCCCCACTTACTGCAGCAGGCGGGCATAGAAGCCCTCGGCGGCGCGGTTCACTTGCTCCCACATCGCGCCCGCCGCGACGCGACTCCCGACCCGCCAAATCGAACTGCGCGCCGCGCGGACTTCCGGGGTTACGCCCGCCCACGACCGGGCCTTCTTTCATCCTCCGTCCCAGCCCTATCGGTCTATGAAGCGAAGGTGCCGCTTTAGCGCGCGCGGCGGCTCCTCCCAGACCCCAGTCATTCCCCATCCCCGTAATCAGAACGTGAAGACACCGCAGGAGCGACGGGTTAAAAGCTCAGGGTGGTGGTGGGGGGGTGGGTGGGAGCGGCTTGGACACGCCCCCTTAGGGCCAGACACAGCTCCCGCGGATCAGTCCGCGGAAAGGAGTTCCTCGCGTCTAGGTGCTGCTCCTGACTTTGGGAGTCAACAGATGTCGTAGTTTCACGCCCAGCAGGAGTAAGAGGCCCTTTTGTATTTTTAGGAGTAGCAGAGCAAGACTTTGCGACTTCGGATCTACTCTGAGGCGGGGCGGGGCGGGGGCTCCCGTGGAAGGTTACATATAGGGCGGTGGTGCTGAGCACTTCCTTTTCCTGTGCCTGCCGCCGGCCGGAGAGGAGCGTGGCCTTCTCTCTGCCGCCATGGTGAGTGCAGGTCGGGCGGCCTGGGCTCCCCGGGGGCCTCGGGCCCCCGCGGACTGGGGTCGGGGGAACCCGGGGGGCCGGGGAGGCCCTGTGAAGTCCCGGCGAGGAAGGCCGCGGGGACTCGGGGCGCCTTTTGCTGCGCGGAGCGGGCCGCGCGGGGCCACGGCCGCCATCTTGGCACAACGTGGGCGTCGCGGCCTGGAAGGGCCCCGGGACTCCCGGGAGCTTCGCGGGACTCGGCATTCTAGTTGCACGTGGGCCTTCGAAGCCCTGGGTTCCACGGGGCCGGGAGCCGAGGGGGTCTGCGAGGCTTAATGCGCTTTCTGGTGCCGCTGAGCGAGACTCCTTGCCTTGCTTAAGGTTTGGCCGGAGAGCGAAGTGCACGGTTAGCCGCTGCGGGCCTGTTGGTGCCGGCGGGTAGGAGTCACTTCATGAGAAATGTCGCGATCCTGGGAATGATGGTGGGATTGGCGACCGTTGGCTGCTCATTCAGCTTCGGGTTTTACCTACCTGAGCACCACCCTTCCCCCTCCCCCTTTATTAATGCTGGGCCTGCCTCGGCCGTGCGTGCACGGATGCCCGCGACGCGGGCAGGTACTCACACCCTGGCGGTTACCTGGAGAGGGACAGGCAGGGCTGAAGACATGGCGAGTAGCGAGTTGCTAGCGCCCGGCAGGAGGTGGGTGGAGGCTCGGGCCCACCCTTTGGAAACGGCTGATGGAACCATTAGTGAGTCAGAAGCCGTACTTAGAAGGGGTCTCCCTCTGTAAGGCTGGAGGTTGGAGGGAGCTGATCCTGGACCCAGACGGGGGGGGGTGTTTGGGGTGACCCATTAAAGATTATTCCCCAGCTTTTTAGAGTGCTTGATGAAAGAGTAGTGGTAATTTTTTTTTAACGTGGCAGAGACTTGAGCAAAGTAGCCCGTGCAAATGCAGTTTTGGGTGGTATCAGCGTTTATTTTTGCCTTCAGCATTGCAGATCATGGGAGCGCCCTGTACTTGAGTAGTTAGCGATTTTGTTGGGACTGTTGGAGGAACTTTCTGGCGTGGCTCCTCAGCGTGAATGTCTGCCTTTTCTTCCAGGCGTGTGCTCGCCCGCTGATCTCTGTATACTCCGAAAAGGGGGAGTCCTCTGGCAAAAATGTCACTTTGCCTGCAGTGTTCAAGGCTCCCATTCGGCCAGATATCGTTAACTTTGTTCACACCAACCTGCGCAAGAATAACAGGCAGCCCTATGCCGTCAGTGAGCTCGCAGGTACGGGTTTCCCCTCTTGGAGCGGTCTGACGGGGAGCAGCGCTGATGATTCCATCCTTTGGTCCGTGTTTCTGAAGCATGTGATTGTCTGGGACGTTCTGATGCTGAATCCCCTGTATGTACTAAGTCACAGGCAGGGTGATGGCTAGGTGATTGAACTTGATTTCTCTCTATTTTAGGTCACCAAACCAGTGCCGAGTCTTGGGGAACTGGCAGAGCTGTGGCTCGGATCCCCAGAGTTCGAGGTGGTGGTACTCATCGTTCTGGCCAGGGTGCTTTTGGAAACGTATCCTCTTTCCCTGCAATGACTGGTTTCTCTGGCATGCTAGCAGATTGCTGCTGGTGGGGGCTTTTAACTTGGGAAGGTTTGCTTGCCATGATGTCGTAATTTGCGTCTTACTCTGTTCTCAGCGACAGTTGCCTGCTGTCAGTAAGCTGGTTCAGAAGGTTGACGAAAATTTTTACTGAGCGAGGCAATAGCTCTTTTTGATTCTTCAAAGTTGAGAGTTGATCCTTAACTGAAAACTAGATGTGTCGTGGGGGGCGCATGTTTGCACCAACCAAAACTTGGCGCCGTTGGCATCGCAGAGTGAACACGACTCAGAAACGATATGCCATCTGCTCTGCCTTGGCTGCTTCTGCCTTACCAGCGCTGGTCATGTCCAAAGGTTTGTGATATATAGATTCAGAGGGGTTTAAACTACCTCTTTGACCTGAATCTTGCCCTTCTTATAAGTGTCAGTATGATGAGATTCCACTTAATTGGTCCGTGTTTCTGAAACACATGATATTTGTGGAAATTCTGATGTGGCAAGTTACATGCCATTTTGGGTTTCATGGGTCATAGGTTTCTAGTCGTGTCCTTCCATAGCTTTGGAATAACCAGGTTGATGTTGACTTGGCTTTGTCAGGTCATCGCATTGAGGAAGTGCCCGAACTTCCTTTGGTGGTTGAAGATAAGGTTGAAGGCTACAAAAAGACCAAGGAGGCAGTTCTGCTGCTCAAGAAACTTAAGGCCTGGAATGATATCAAAAAGGTAGACTCGAGAAAAACATTTACTTACAGGTCATTGACTTCAATCTTTCAAAAGCTTGAGTAATAGTAAAAAATTTGATGGGAATGAGATATTAATTGAAGTTATATAATCAGACCATCAAACCTTTTTAAGGTTTATGCCTCTCAGCGGATGAGAGCCGGCAAAGGCAAAATGAGAAACCGTCGTCGTATCCAGCGCAGGGGACCCTGTATCATCTATAATGAGGACAACGGTATCATTAAAGCTTTCAGAAACATTCCTGGTAAGTCTTAACACTGCCCTTGTAATTAGTCTTACCATGTTTACTCAGCTTTTACTGTGATGATATTCCGCTTGAAGGTCCGTGTTTCTGAAACATCTGTGATTTTTGTGGAA
>JAOXYA010000001.1:2575826-2586807 GCA_028565675.1 Sorex palustris
CCTCCCGTTGATCGTCGATTTGCTCGAGCGGGCCCAGTAACGTCTCCATTGGAGACTTTGTTGTTACTGTGTTTGGCGTATCGAATACATCACAGGGAGCTTGCCAGGCTCTGCCGTGCTCTCTGAGAGGGGCGGAGAATCGAACTCGGGTCGGCCATGTTGGCCGCTTGTAATGCCTTACCGCTGTGCTATCGCTCCCCACTGGTATACTGGAATTTCTGTCTAAATCTTAGAGTGGCTAAATGGTTAAAACTCTGAGATTCCTATTTGTTTGAGCAATGGGTTTTAAACTTGTGTTTTTTTTTCTTCTTCAGTCTTCCCATGCATAAGATGCTTAATACCGACCTTAGCAGAATCTTGAAAAGCCCAGAGATCCAAAGAGCCCTGCGAGCACCACGGTCAGTTTAGTGTTTATTGTGCCCATCTTAATCCCAGGCCTCTGGGCATTGGTCATTCCTAGTGCATATAATATGGAGATACTATCAAGACATTATCTTTTCCAGCAAGAAGATTCATCGCAGAGTCCTGAAGAAGAATCCTCTGAAAAACCTGAGAATCATGCTGAAACTGAATCCATATGCCAAGACAATGCGCCGAAACACCATTCTTCGCCAGGCCAGGAATGTAAGTGGTTATTTGGATCTTGCTGTTAAGTTTTTAAGAAAGAGTTGAAGATTAAACTTTCTTTCATTGTTGCAGCACAAACTCCGGATGGATAAGGCGGCAGCAGCACTAGAAGCCAAATCAGATGGGAAGGAGGTTGGCAGCAAGAAGCCTGTGGCAGGGAAGAAGGAGAAGCCTGCTGGTGTGAAAAAACCAAAGAAGGCACCTGTGGGGAAAAAGGCTGCAGCTACCAAGAAACCAGCTGAAAAGAAGCCAGCAGAAAAGAAAGCTACAGAAGAAAAGAAGAAGCCTGCTGCGTAAACGCCCATCTCCTATAAAAGTCAATCATTTGGACAGCTAAATTTTGAATAAAGACCTGATCAAAGAGGCAATGAAAAATAAGATGTTGGCTGTGTTGTCAATCTTGGTTAGAGTATTAGTGCAATATTAGTGTTTCAATTTAGTTTTATGAAATGATATTTTTGTTTTTTTTTATGTTGGGGTCCATGTAGTTAGTTGAATGGGAAAAGTGAGTACCATAAATCCAGATTACAAAACTCCTTTGTAAATAGTGTAATGTCCTAAAAAACACCTAATAAACAGCTTTTAGACTCCAGTCCTCTGGCTTTAAAATTCCCTGGGTTCCCCTAGTAGCACAATATATGCCCCCCCCCAACAAAAAAAATCCCTCTCATAGCCTCAAGCATAATGCAAAACCTCTATGGAGTTCAGTGACTTCAAATACCTTCTCTGGTGTATTCTCCCCTGGAGTGTAGCTAAGCCTTTGGCTTCTACAGTGCTTAGGACTCCTGAGGGATGCAAGATGACAAATTCTGTGCTTACTAGGGAATGTGTCCCGTTCATCAATTTTCTCCAGCGGGCCCAGTAACATCTCCAGTGTGAGACTTTGTCACTGTTTGGCATATCGAATACGTCACAGGTAGTTTGCCGGGCTTTGCCGTGCTGGCGAGATACTCTCGGTAGCTTGCTGGGCTCTGGGAGAGGGGCGGAGGAATCGAACTGGAGTCGGCCATGTTGGCTGCGAGCAAGGCAAACGCCCTACCATTGTGCTATCGCTCCAGCCCCCCCCCCAACACCTTGGTCTCTCCTAAAGCTTTGAGGCAGCTGTGCTGTCACCTACAGCTGCTGTCCGCCGGCCGCCTAAGACGCCCTCTGCAGAGCGTACAACTCAATCTGTGCAGACACAGATCCCGCCTGTGTTGAGGCTTGTGAGCAGCTGGCCTGGGAGTTGTCTGTTCTCTCCGAGTACCTAGTTTTCCCCAAGTGGCCCCCAGCTGTGGCGTCTAGACGGCTACTCGTCTAAACTTGGCCCAGAGATGCAGCTCCGGCTCCAGACGGGGCCGTCTCAGGATCAGGAGCATCGAGGTTTCCATCTGGCTCCAAAGAAATCTGTTCGAGGAGGCAGCTCGCGGTGGCCGGACTTCCCATGTGGCCCAAGGTTCCCGTGAGCAGCGCCACGTGTGGCACAAAAAAACTCGGAAAACCCTCCGGAAGCGTGTTGCAGCGAGCCTTACTGTGATTTCTCCGCCCAGCAGAGCCCGGGTGCCGTGACGTCATCAGCGGGCGCCGCGACGTTATCAGCCGGCGGCCGGGGCAGGCGAGGGCGCCATGCTGAGCCGGCTGCAGGAGCTGCGCAAGGAGGAGGAGACGCTGCTGCGTCTGAAAGCGGCGCTGCACGACCAGCTCAACCGGCTCAAGGTGACATCACGGCCCCCACCCGGCCCTCGGTTCCGCCGCGCTCAGACTCCCCGCGCGAGCCCCTGCAGTCTTCCTAGCCCAGTCGCGACCCAGGCCCGGCGCCCACACGCAGAGAAAGTGCAAGCGCCCCGAGCGCTCTGACAACTCCCTGACACCCCAATCCTCCTAACCCCAGCGCCCACAGCTCCTTGACACCCCAGTCCTCCTCCCCCCAGCGCCGACAGCTCCCTGACGCCCCAATCCTCCCCCGACAGCTCTATGGCCCCCGTTCCTCCTTCCCCGAGCGCCGAGAGTTCCCTCGCCCCCATTCCTCCTCCTCCAAGCACCGAGGGCTCCCTCGCCCCCATTCCTCCTCCCCCTAGCGCCGACAGCTCCCTGACACCCTATCCCTGACAGATTTTGATGCTGTAAAGCTGGGGACTTGGGGCTGGAGCAATAGCACAGCGGGTAGGGCCTTTGTTTGGCTTGCCTGCGGCCGACCCGGGTTATATTCCCAGCATCCCATATGGACCCCCGAGCACTGCCAGGAGAAAATCCTGAGTGCATGAGCCAGGAGTAACCCCCTGAGCATCGCCGGGTGTGACCCAAAAGGCAAAACAAACAAACAAACAAACAAACAAAAAAACCAAAGCGGGGCCTTCCATTGTGTAGACAGCAGGGCCCCAGAGATGCATTTGCCGCCAAGTTGGATATCGGGATATCGTTACCTTTCTTTCCGGGCGTGAGGGGTGCCGCAGCGGTGCTCAGGGCTTACTCCTGGAGGCATCACAACTGGTAGGACTCGGGGGACCATATGGAGCGTCGGGCATCAATTCCTGGTCCGTCCCATGAAGAATAAGCCCCCTTTCCCCACTGTATTCTTCTCTTTTACTCTTCTCTCTTCTCTCTCTTCTCTCTGTCTTTCTGTTACTGACTCCATGGCCATAATGAGATGTGGAACTCGATGCCCAGCAGGGCTTTTTCCTGGGCAGGTGCGTTGTGTACCTTTAGCGCTGCTCAGCACCCTGTGTAGGCATCATTATGTCGACATGAAATGAGAGCAATGAAAAACTCCCCTCATCATCGTTAAAGCTTCCTTTAACTGGGACATGGAAACAAGCATTTTTCTCAGTTGAGTCTGCCCCCGCCCCCTAAACTAGGGGTGCCCCTAAACTCATGCTCAGGAGTCCTTGGGTCCCCTACTGTCCTCAGCCAACAGGCCTGGTGGTTCAGTGTAAGGACCCAGGCCATGCAGCTCCAGGATTACCCAGAATATCAAGGAGGGCTATGCTGGGTGATTACTCAGGGCACCTCCTAGTTCTGGTGTAGTGAGTATTGCCTCTCAGCCCACTCTCGGGACACTTAATGCCCACGTTTCCTTGTATTCTTAGAGCACTGATGCGTTTCGAAACCGACTTCAAAGCTTACATTTATGTCCCAGGGAACAATTCCAATTGCTCTACTCCCTACCGTCACTTCCTATTTCTTTCGTGACCACACCTCATCCCACTTGTGCCTTGGGAGCGTGCACTGGGCCTGCAGACATGCACTCCACCTTTTGAGCTCTCTGCAGCTCTGCCTTACACGGGGAGCCACGCTGTGGCCTTTGAGGAACCAGCAGGTGACACTGCTGCGCTGTCTGCAGGTTCCCAGATCTGGGAGTGGAATCCATGACATCACTGCACTCCGGAAAACCCCCAAGGAAAGGGATTGAAGATTGCTTTGCTCTTTTTCCTTAAAAGGGGCAGGAAGTGTAAGTGCCCTCTCCTTCTTCCCTAGAGCTGCAGAGATTTGCTGGCTTCACTTCCTGCAGTTGTGCCAACCATTTACTTACTGCATCTTAGAGAATTTTATGTGCCCGAGTCAAGTTCTGAACTCTTCTCTTCTAGGTTGAAGAAATGGCATTGCAGGCAATGATCAATTCAAGCAGAGGGACCGGGATGCTGCCCTCGCAGCCTGCACCCGATCCAGCACAGGATGTAAGTGTGTGCCCAGGGAAGAAGGCACAGGCCTCTTGCCTGTGGGCTGCATGGAGACCAGAGTGTTCTTGTAAATCACATTTGCAAACCCAAGGGAGTCTGCAGAGTGCTAAGATTCTTCTAGTTTTCAGGTTTTCAAACTTATTCGGTCTACCACCATTTTGTTTTTGCTTTTTTTTTCCTTTAAAAAAAAGTTTACTTATTGCCCCATGCCCAACACCCAAATTACAAAAACAACAACCAATGGGCCAGAGCAGTATTAGAGTAGCAGGGAGCTTTCCTTGCATGTGGCTGAGACCGTGTTGTCTCCGGCACCCAGACACTGCCAGGAGTGAGCCTTGAGCACAGAGCCCGAGCACCACTGGATGTGGCCCAAAAACCAAAAGAACAAAGTATTCCTTGATGGTACCTGAGGCCACTGTATACCGCCCCCACCATCAAATTGTCCAGAACCCTGGTGGTGGTAATGGCCCACTTAATTCTGATTGAAAGATGGGTAAATCTCTAAAACTAAATTGTTAAATCGGTAACTCCTTTTCTGTGTTACTGATTTGTTGTTTTGGTTTTTGGTGCACGCCTGGCAGTGTTCCGGGCTGGTTCTATGCTCAAGGATCACTCCTAATTGGCTTGGGGGATCTAACCCAGGTCAGCCCATTCACGGCAAGTAAGTGCGCTCCCCCCGGACTATATTTTGGCCCCAGCTATGTTACTGACTTGGACCTGCTGCCTAAGCTCCAATGGATTCACTTGCCTTTGTTTGCCATTAGCCACTGGTCACCCGTCTTCTTTGCTCCAGTGAATCCAGGGCGAGTGGAATAGTGGGATCTTCCACTCTGGAATAAGCCTGGGATCAGAAACTATCTTTCTGCTCCAACACATGGGCTAGGAAATGGGACGGGATGGGTCAGGGCAGAGCCCTTGTGTGTACCAGACTCATGGAGCCTCGCCGGTAAGGGACCCAGGAGGCCCCCTGACCATTGAGGTGACGCTGGTGGCCTCCAGCAATGTAGACCCTGTCAGCACCGGATCCCTTTCACTTAACTGCAGTCCCAGTGGGTGGAGAATAATTGGGAATGGTCCCCGTACCTCCTGGGCACTGCTGGGCATCCACCCCTGGAAAATTGTGAATTCTACTTCCAGTGATATCCATCATACACTGGGGAGTTAGAATCTCGTTCATTCTAGACAGGCCATGTTTGTGCACTTGAGTCTTTTCAAACCAGAGGAGAGTTACGCATCTGAGCAGCATGGTGCTTTTGTCAGAGGGGTCTGAGCTCTTAAGAGCACAGCGGGAAGGGCACTGGCCTTGCATGGAGCTGACCCGGCCTCAATCTCTGGCATCCCATATGATCCCCTGAACACAGAGCCAGGAGTAAGCTCTGAGCATTGCTGGGTGTGGCCCAACACAAAAACCAGCCAGCCGCAGCCCAGCATAGCTCAGATTATATTTGCCCATCTTGGCAGTGGGGGGTGAGGAGCTTGGATAGAATTGGAAAGCACAGGCCAGTGGTCATACTTGGTAAAGCCTGGGCATGAACATGCATTTGAGATCGAACTTGATGACATTTTTTAAGAATTCGCTATTTGGGGCACTGGATAGTACAGCAGCTTGCCATCAATCAACCCAAGGAAATCACGTGATTTCCTGAGCCCCCACCAGGAGTGATGCCAGAGCATCATGGCCCCCCAAAAACAGAATTGGAGGGGACACACACTCAGCAATGCTTAGGGTTTACACCTGGTTCTGCACTCAGGAGTTACTCCTGGCAGGGTTTGGGGACCATATGGGTTGCCAGGGATTGAACCCAGGCCAGCCACTGCAAGGCAAGTGTCTTCACTCCATTATTATTACTTTATTATTGCTCCATTGCAAGGTCTTGCTGCTCTGAAGCCATCCCTTTCCTGCTAACCCACCCTGTCCTTGACTAAAGCAGATGCTGATGCATGTGGACAATGAAGCATCCATCAACCAGACAGCACTGGAGCTGAGCACAAGGTGTCACGGGCAAGAAGAGGAAGAGGAGGTGGAGGAAGAATCAGATTCCTGAAGGGGAAGACTCAGGGCTGGTTCATCTGGGGTCTTAAGGATCCAGAACTTTCTCTTTATGAATTCTCTCACCATAGGCCCGATGACCTACAAAAGGAAACAAGAACTTCAAGAGTGGAAAGTTGTGAAAGTGGGTCCACTAACTCAGGTTCTGGGGTGCTTTCGCAAAAATCACAGACCAAGAAAAGCGACAGTGGTTGGGCACTGGGCAGAGTGGGCGGGGCTGCACCTGACTCAGTGATTATGATGGAACAGAAATCGTCTCTGAGATGCCCTGGGCATTTACAAGCAGCTTTCGCGGCCAGTAGTGTCGCCTATAAGAAAACCCTCTCCGGGCTGCTGTCTGCATGCCACCAAGTCCCAGGGGCACAGAGCAAGACCACAGCTAGGAGAGAAAGGTGGAGGGCGCAGGGTCACTTGAGCATGTGCTGAGCCACAGGCAGCACTGCCCACTGTGGACCACCTGTGGCTACCTGCAGGTGGAGGGGCAGTAAAATACGCCAAGAACAAGGAGGAGGTTCAGGATCACAGCCACCAGGAGGGTGCTGGCTTCGTGGCAGCTGCCCAAGAATCTCCTCTGGGGGAACATACAGCAGGATGGGCTCAATCCCACACCTGGGCTTAGGGAAGAAATTTGCCATGAAAATGCAAAACCAGCTTGGTGATTGGGTTTAAACAGGAATGACAAGTTTCAGACTTGCTTATTAAACTAATGGTAGTTGGAGTTGAACTTCATTTCTTTGTTTTTGGGTCACACCCAGCAATGCTCAGGGCTTATTCCTGGCTCTGCACTCAGGGATCACTCCTGGTGGGGCTCAGGGGACTATATGGGGTGCCGGGGATTGAACCCAGGTGGCTACATGCCTTCCTTGCTGTGCTCTGGCACCAGCCCTGAAACTCATTTCTAGGTACTGCCCCTTTCCTGCTGCTGAGTTGGAGAGTTGCTGATCTGTACCAGCATCTTGTGAAGTTACTTGAGATGCTCAAACTGGAACAAAAGCAGAAGTCTAGACAAATATGTTTCTTGGAAAATGTCATATAAAAGGCAGTTTTATAGTGAAAAATATCAAGGACACATGGGGGGGGCAATCTAATTGAAAACATGAACAGTTTTAAAATTGGATGCGGCCAGGAGGTGGCTCACTGGACTGACGTAGTCCACTCACAGTTTGCGATTCCTGAGCACCAGGGGTTTCCAGCTCTTACTTGTCACCAGTCACTTGCCTTTCCTCACTACCTCCCTCACCCGCACAACGATGCGCTTCCCAACTGGCATTTTCCTAAGAGGCAGTGAGATGCTGAGACACAGGAATCCAGCCATCAGGGCTGGGGCGATAATGCAGTGGGAGGAGGTGCTGGTTTTGAACCACTGAGCCCTGGCACACACCCGTGGGTGACTTCCCTGCCACCACACAGATGGTGGGGCCAGCAGTTGGGACTGCTCATCTGTGGGGAGGTATGATTAAGCCTAAGTGGAACAGGAGGGAGCCTCCCTGCCCCTAGAGCAGGGCACAATGGGGTGCACCTTGCTGGGCAGCATGTGCAAGGCAGGCGCCCCAGCCCACCCCCACCATGTTTTTGCCTTATAAAGAGGAACAGAGGGGAGCTGTGCACAGGAGGGGGGTGGCTGGGAGATGAGGGTGTTGAGGAGCGTCAACTCTCAGGAAGTCCCATCGTGAGACCAGTCAACTCCACGGCAGGGTCTGGCTGACTTGCTGGATTTGTGCATTGAAGACAGTGACAACCACAACACTACACATTGCTCTCATCCATTTTAAAAGCATTTATTTGAATAAGAGATTCGATTTGTTAAACATCTGGATTAAGACAGTTCGAGGATTTCATACAATTCTTAGGCACTGTACACACTGCTGTTTACAAGAGCATCAGGACTTGGCTTTGGGGGAAGCAGAAATCTCACACACGTTAATGCCTTGGTAACATTCAAACTCCATTTCAGAAACGGTAACCGGAACTAGGGACATATGCCACCAAAGACCCCACACAGTGTATTTCAAAATAAATATAGAAATGCAACCAGAAGACAGACTGGCAGTGGTAGCGAGGGGCTCTGCCGAGGATCTGATGGGTACTGCGGAATTGTACAACCCAAAGCAAGAAAATAGTCATAATAAAGGTACGTGACAAACACATTCCGATGCTCAATTTTGAGTAGCAGCAAAGCATGCGGTACATGCACTGCCTGTGGAGTCTCCCAAGGGAAGCTGGCAGGGATAAAGTACCACCAATTCACAAGGAATCCTGGAAATACCGGAACTGAGCCAATCATGGGAGAAGGAGGCAACAGCACAGGGCCAGCAGGAGTGGCCCCGCAGTCACCAGCCCCAGTCAGCACTGAGTGTGTGTCCTCGCCCCAGCATGTAGCCATCAACCCAGGGAGTGAATGACAGGAGTAAGAATACAGACAGGCAGAGTTGAAAGGGTACAGCTAGAATTTTGGCACATGCTGTGTTCTTCATCCTTTGTCACGGGTGAAACGCACGTCTGCACAGGGACAGGCATGGGAAGAAGGCCTATGGTGACCCGGCCACGGCGCCAGGCAGGTCCCAGGGGCTTAGACGCCAGCCGTGTGGGTCGGTGTGCTGGGCTGGTTAAGGCCGATGGTGGAGCACAGCCAACCTGCAAAGTCCACTTCCTCCGCATCGGACCTCTTGATGAAAGCGTGGACCTGTGTGTGAGGAGACAGAGACGGGGGTGAGGTTTCAAACAGCACCAGCAGGGCTGGAGCCAAGCACAGCGGGGAGGGCATTTGCCGTGCACATGGCCCGCCCAAGTTCTATCCCTGGCTATCCAGTACGGTGCCTCTAAATCCGCTAGGAGTGATCCCTGGGCACAGCCAGAAGTAAGCTCTGAGCACTGTCAGGCGTGGCCCAGAAACCAGAGATGATAAAAAGCATCAAGGAGGAGAATTCCAGAGTTTCATTCTGGAGCTTGTGCTGCCTTTGAAATGAGCTCCTGGGAATTCAGTGGGCTTGGGGGGCGGGGGGGGAGGTAGGAAGGGCGGAGGGGGGCCAGGCTAATACAGACACGGACCCTCCAGCCCCCACCCCGTGAAGCTCTGGGCAACTTGCCCACTCCCCTGAGCTGATCCCCAGTCTAAAATGGAGTGGGTGGAAGCTGTGCTCATGGGGGGTGACTGGTGACCGGAGGCCAGCTCCCCACTACTTCCTATGCCATCCGGCGAGGACAGCTCTTGGCAGTGTGCTTGGAAGGGGAGCAAGGCCACAACCCAAACCCAGCCATGCAGAGGGGTGGCCCCCTCCCAGCGCTCCCCAAATCAAAAGGCCAGAGACCGAAGCACTCTAGCCCGCGCCCCAGGTTCGGGGGAAACCAGGTGGGGAGAGGGAAAAGCAGTGGGTGTAGCAGAGAGAGCGAGCAGAAAACGGGATTTGAGGACTCGGAAGGGACTTACCATGAGCTGCTTAAGATCCGCCCTCTCTGCAGGGTTTTTTATTAAGCTTAAAGGAAGAGAGAGATGATGAGCTGTTGCTGGACTCCGGTTTCAAATCTGTTAATGTGCTGCCCGCCCTCGTCTGTCCCCTCCAGGCTCCGAGGAGGGTGACTGAGGGGCACTCTTGGCCTCCTGTCCCCCACTCCCCAGGGTTGCTGCAGGGATCAGGGAAGCCCCCCCCACCCCCACTCCTCGGGCTCTGGGAGAAAGCGGTGGAGGGGACAGGGAGGGATGGGGCAGGTGTGTCCGGGGACAGGGGTAGGGGCTGACCCAGGTTGCTCCCCGGGAACAGAACCACTCACCATTTATTCACGAAGTCCTGGAACTCCAGACTGAAGACCCCACTGGGCAGTTTAGGGGGAGGCTGCAAAGATGGGTGGAGTGGTGAGGTGCTGGGCTCAGTCTCCCCCGGCCTCAGATCCCGTCAATGAAAGGGGAGGCCAGCATCCAGCCTCATCACCCTGATCCCACTGGAGCCCTGTCTGCGCACCCATCTGCAGGCTGAACGAGCCTCAGTTTACCCCTCTCCACAGGAGGAAGTCTGGACCTGCTGGTCTCTGGGGCATTCAGTCTCATGTTCCAATTGTAAACCCTGGTGTGTGGCGTTAAGGGTTTGGGGGTCTGTACTCCAGTCACAGGGGCCAGGCCCCACGGCACAAGGCATGACAGCATCAGGCTCGTGCCCGCCCCTGACACTGCCCAGGATGACACCCACAGCCCAGCAAAGCCCTTTCTGGAAGGCCTGAGAGGAATGAGCAGGGAATGAGCCTCCTCTGGGGGAAGGGAGAGGCCCGCTCCTGACCCCACTCAGAACAGCCACTGGAGCAGGGAATGTGCCAGGGCGAGGACCAGGCATTGCCGCCAGAGGCAGGGAGCCCTCCCAAGGCAACCCAGCCATGGTGCAGTCTGGCCTCCTGGGCCCAGGGCTGGGAGGAGGAGGGGTGCTGAGCCTGAGTGTGGCTCCCCGCGGGCGGCTCCATGGGCTGGAGATGGCAGCTGTATGGCCAGGAGAGCCCGGTCTGATCCCGGCATCCAGGAGTGATGCTGAGTATCATGCTGGGAGCTGCCCTGGCACTGCTGTGCGCTCAGGCCATCGAGCCCCACGGGGCCTGGGTATGATGCTGCTTGGACCCTGAGGGTCCTCAGGGCACAGAGAACCATGCTGGGAGCATCGAGCCAGCG
>JAOXYA010000001.1:2595648-2606486 GCA_028565675.1 Sorex palustris
TGCCAAAAACAGTAACAACAAGTCTCACAATGGAGACATTACTGGTGCCCGCTTGAGCAAATCGATGAACAACGGGACGGCAGTGCTACGGAATGTGGAGTTCATGCCCAATTTAATCAGCTTAATCAATGGCTGAATAAATAGCAGTACTCCTACGCTAAAAAAAAAAACAAAAAAAGAAAAATTTGCAATCTATTTATTTATGGTTTTTGGTTTTGGGGCCAAAGAGATGCTCAGGGCTGATTCCTGACTCTGCACTCAGGTATTACTCTTGGTGGTGCTCAGGGGACGCTCTGGGATCCTGGGGATTGAACTCTGGTCAGCTGCATGCAAATCAAAGTACCTTCCCCGCTGTGCCTGTCACTCTGGCCCCAAGATTCAAGAGCTTTCTGGTCTTGTGCATTCCCCCTTTACTCTGGCTCCCCCGGGAAACCTTGCCCTTTCTTCTCCTCTGAACCTCACACTCCCTCGTTTTCACTGTTACTGTTCACCTTTATGAAGGCCCCGTCACAGGGTCTGCCTGAGAAAATGCTAGACAAAACACAGCGGTACTACACTGCTGGGCGACAAAGAAAAGTAATTTTCTCAAAAAGCAGAAAAATGTAATTTTAGTCAACTGTCTTCTGGAGGAACGAGACATGATGTATTGCAACAGAAAAAACAAGTGACACCACCATTAATATCCAGGGCCCTGGAATGCTCTGGCAGGCCTGAGCACTTTTTTATAGCAGGGCCCAGAAAATTCTATTGGCCAATCTTTAGCAATACAAGCACCTGGGAACCTTTCTAGAATCTACAATTCAAAATCCAACCAGACTTTTCCGTGGAGTGACAGGGCTAATGGAGGGCTCATTCTTGCTTCTGAATCAGAAAACGCTACCAGCCGGGGGCCAAGACAGGAAACAAGGGATCAGCACTCAGAGTGACGGGCAGGCATTCGACTCTCCAAAAAAGGAGCCGCGGAGAAAGGGGAGAACTGTGTCACTCAGAGGGTCCACAAAACAGTCACCAGTAATGCCGTGATGTGCACCCCACACTGATGTGAGAGCCGGAGCACAAATAATGTGGTAGTTCCCCTCGCTCTTCCCGCAAACTCCCTGTACCTCTGTGAGTGTGAGGGCGGAATGGGGAACGGAGGGGAAACAGGATGGATGGGCCCTTGCTTCAGGTGCACTCACACACCCGTGGCAGAGCAGAGGCAGCTCGATGACCTGAGTGCAGCTTCACGTGGTGAGACCCCGTTCCCACCCCCAGCACCGCAGGGTTCCCTGAGTACCATCGGGAGCAACCCCGGAGCACAGAGCCTGGACTGTGGGCCACACTGGACTGTGCGCAGTAAAGAAAGAAAAAAGAGGCAGTGTGGCCTGGTGGTTAGGAGCTTTGCTGTCACACCAACCGGGTCCGAGCTCCAACCAACCTCCCACTTTCTGCCAATTCGACCTTGGGAGGTTTGCTTTGCTTTCCCTGTGTTTCAGTGTCCTCACCAATTAGGGTTGTTGCAAGAATGAAATAAAGGGGCTAGAAAGTGTGTGGGGTGAGGGGCTTGCCCCGCCAGGAGCATATATATTTATGTACAGAGCCTTGGCAGGCTCCCTGTGGAGTATTCGATATGCCAAAAACAGTAATAATAACGGGTCTCATTTCTCATTCCCCCGACCCTGAAAGAGCCTCTAATATGGCAGCGTCGGGAAAGACAAGTAAGGAGAGGCTGCTAAAATCTCAGGGCTGGGACAAATGGAGAAGTTACTGGCTCCTGCTCGAGTAAATTGATGAACAACAGGTTGACAGTAATACAGTGTGTGTGTTTAATTAAAAAAAAAAAAAAGAATTAAATGAAATCATGTACTTGAAACAGTGCTTGATGATCAAAAAATGGTGATGATTATTATTTGGGGGGTGGGGGGACCACATAAAACCATCATTTAATTAGGTCAGAACAATAGAATACAGGCATGAGATTCCCCACATGGTCCTTAGGCATCATCCTGCTCTGTGGCAACAGGCATCTACAGCCAGTATCAGCTGGGCGGGGCCTGGGTCTGCCCACGGCAGCATCTACATGTATCTACGCTCACTGGCACAGTCTTGGCTGCTGAGTCTGACAGTCACAGGAGTCTGTCCACGTGGCTACTGTCAAACTGTCTGGAAGGAAAATTAATGGATTAATGAGTCGGGAAGGACAGAGCTATGACACTGAAGTTTCCTTCACTGTTTTTTTTTTCTGGATCACAAAGGAATCTTTCGGGGGGCCACTTAGGAAATGAAGAGACACACACACGCGTGTGCGCGCACGCACACACACACACACACACACACACACACGTGTATTACTGCTGGAAATACCTTGAAGGAAATCACAAACAGCCCCTCGGTTTCACTCCCGTACTGCTGAATCGCCTCTTCATCCTCCGTCACCATAACAATCGGCATCCGGTCCTGGCAGTGGTGATAGTACCAGACGGCCGCGTGGTAGATACTCCTAGGGGGAAGCAAGGCTGTGTGAGCCCCTCTGGGAAGGTGCTTTCACACAGTCACACACAGACACGCACATATGTGAACATACGCACAAACATACACGCACATATACACACACATATAGACACACACATGCACGCACACACCTGTGCGTGTACACACACACACACACACACACACACACACACTGTTCCTGAGACCTGCACCCAGCTCTGCCCCTGCTAACCGCTGGCATGGGCTCTGCAGCACTCACCAAACACTCACTACAAATGTACCCTGGGTGAGCTGCTCTCAAATCTTCTTATACTGTGAGTTGTGACCACATAAAAGGTTGCCTAACTTTTGGAAGTTTATTTTTGTTTGGGGGCCACACATCCTAGTGCTCAGGGGCTGAGTTTGGCTCTGTGCTGATGTGTGACCCCTGGTGGCACTCAGGGAACATATGAGGTGCTGGTGATTAAACTGGGGTCAGCAGTGGGCAAGACAAGCACCATATCCCATACTACCTTTCTGGTCCCTGCTTGAATAATTTTTAAAAAAATTTTGTTTTATAATAAATTTATAATTTCTTCTAACATGTGTTTAATTTGTGTATGTATTTTACATTTCTTCACAACCAGAGTCATGTGAAAATTTCTTGGGCAATGAGCTAAGGGGGCTGTTGTACATGCAGGAAGCACGGGTTTCCCCAAGCACAACCAAGAGTGAACTCCTGGTCCCCAGCACCACACTGGGTATAGCCACCAGGTGTGCCCCTCCTAGGCAAAAGCAACAATGAAAAAAACAGCCAAAAATATCTCAGGTGAAAAGATGCTGCAAGTGGACAGATGTTTAAGAATCCCTGCTCTAGACTGGTAAAGTTGATATTTTTGTTTGGTTTTGGAGACCATGTTTGGCAATGATCAGGGCTCACTGACTTTGCACTCAGGAATCACTCAGGGGACCATATGGGATGCTGGGGATCAAACCCTTCCTGCTGTACTATAGTTCCGACCTCCATAGGCTTACAAAGCTGGGTCAACAAACATCTGAAATGTCTGACCACTCTTGTTCCTCTGCTTTTTCTTTTTTTCTTTTTTTTTTCTTTTTGGGTCACATCCAGCGATGCACAGGGGTTACTCCTGGCTCTGCGCTCAGAAATTACCCCTGTCGGTGCTCAGGGGACCATATGGGATGCTGGGAATTGAACCTGGGTCAGCCATGTGCAAGGCAAACACCCTACCCGCTGTGCTATTGCTTCAGCCCCTCTGCATGGTCTTGAAACTGGGAGACTGCACATCCTGTCACACTGCTCGACTGGAGGGCGCCACTCCACAGAGCTCCACAGGGGGTGAAAAAGAGTGTCAGCAGGCCTGAAGATGAGCAGCCAAGTATCTGGCTAACAGGAAAACTAGGCCGCGAGTGGCTGAAGATCATGATTTAATAAGGTCTGGCTAGGGAGTATTTATAGATACCTGAGCATCTACCTGAGACAATGAGCCCAGCAGGAAGGCCTTGCATGCGGCCAATCAGGTTTGACCCCCGGGCACCCCAAGTGCCACCGGGAGTGATTCCTGAGCACAGAGCTGGGAGTAAGCCCTGAGCACCACTGGGTATGGCTTAAACCACCCATCCCTCCAACCAAAAAGAAACTATCACTGTCACTGTCCTCCTGCTGTTCATCGATTTGCTCGAGCAGGCCCAGTAACGTCTCCATTGTGACAATTGTTACTGTGCTGGCATATCAAATACATCATGGGTAGCTTGCCAGGCTTTACTGTGCGGGTGAGATACTCTCAGTAGCTTGCTGGGCCGGAGGAATCGAACTCAGGTCGGCCATGTTGGCTGCTTGCAAGGCCAACGCCCTACCAGCTGTGCTATCGCTCCAGCCCACCAAAAAAGAAAAAGAAAAGAAAATCTTTCTGAAACGAATCTGAATGGGGATGGGGGTGGCGGCAGAGAGATAGTACAGTAGAGAGGGCATTTGCTTTGCAAGCAATAATAGGCTGGGTTTTCTCAGTTGGTCCTTGAGTACTGCCAAGAGTGATCCCTGAGCACTGCTGCTGGGTGTGGCCCAAACCCCCCAAAACAAACAAACAAATAGAAAACCTCCAAACAAAAGAATGTGAATCAGAGATCAGTCGAGCCTGGAGATGTGGGCTTAGGACTGGCTTCTATCTCCTGTGCAGTGTGCAAAGGGACATGCATCTAGCAGTGAAGATGCTACACGCCAGGCCAGAATGATGGGTCAAAGGGCTGGAGCAATCTCTGCATGCAGGAGCAACTAGCTTGATTCCCTGCTCCGTATGGTCCCCTAGGCAGCACCAGGAAGACCCTGAGTCAGACCTGGCCTCAAAACAACCCACCCACCAACCAAACAAACAAAAACCACGATCCCAGGCCCACTAACCTATGGAAAAGGCTCTTTAGTTCTCATAATTAAAAAAAATATCCCACCAGGTCTCAACACTCAGGAGTGCCGAGCCAGGCTGTGGAGTTGAGCATGTGACAGCTTTGAGCACCCGCATGGGATGCAGTGAAGAAAGATTTGCTTTCCTATCTCTAGTACTAAGCTCCATGGGAACTTAAGGATTATAATTAAGGACTCAGTATGTATCAGTACTTTGCTTAGAGAATTTAAATATTTAATGGCTATAAAGAATTACACGGGGAAAAAAAAAAGACAACTTAAAAACTTTGTGTGGTTAGGACCATCTATTTTACCTTCTACAGAGACCAACAGCTCCCATCTCCGGGAGTATTTCAGTGGCAGCTGAACTGAGCTCTGGGACCTCTTAGGGTCACTGCAGTGTGGGGTTAGGCGGTGGGAAATGACCTTCAGTTGAAGGGGCAGTAAGGAAGCATTCTGGCCTGTGGCCTCTGAGCTGACCTGGGCAGTGGTTCCTGGCAGGACCGGCCCTTCATTAGCCCACAACAGTCACACCCTTTATTGCGTCCCTCTGTCCCAGTCTCACATTGCCCACTTGGACAGGGCACAAGTGCCACTTCTGGGTAGACGTAAACTCTGACGCTACCATCAGTTCCTGAGAGAGCTGCCCCAGGACTGACTGGCCACTCTCGGCAGATGCTGACCAGGGAGCAGAGTGATGGGTAGCAGAGAATCAGAGATGGCTTTAGTGTAAAAGCAGAATGCTTGTGGGCTGGTGATGGTGATAGTCGGCGGTAGAACATCGTCTGGTCTGTGAAGCTGTGGGTTCTGTCCCTGGCTCGGGGTGAGGGGGGGCAGGGCTGGGGTAGGGGCAGGAGAGAAAAAGCAGGACTCCAGGGGGCTCAAGTGTGAGCAGATGCCAAGCACGGTCCAGGCCTGGCACTGCCTGGACACCCCAAAGGCTGGGTGTGAGCCTCCTTAAAACAAAAACAAAGCGAGAAAACTGGGGATGGAGGAATAGTATCGTGGGTGGGGCATTTGCACTGTAGTGGCTAAGCTGGTTCAGCACCCCATATGGCACCCCCTCCCCCCAACACTGCCAGGAGTAATTCCTGAGTGCGAGCCAGAAGCATAGCCGGGTGTGACCACCATCACCTCCCACCAAAAAAAAAAAAAACAAAAAAAAACTGAACAAAAAAATAAAGTAGGAACCAGGAACATACCAGCATACTGGTATTAAAGGGCTAAATGGATCACTGCCCCTGTCCTGCTAGCCAGAGTCTGGTTGACATTTACTCTGGGTCCTTAGCTCTCACCTCACACTACAATTTCTATTTTTTTTTTTCTTTTTGGGTCACACCCGGCAATGCACAGGGATTTGCACTGGCTTTGCACTCAGGAATTACTCCAGGTGGTGCTCGGGGGACCATATGGGATGTTGGGAATCGAACTTGGGTCGGCCTCGTGCAAGGCAAACACCCTACCCGCTGTGCCATGGCTCCAGCCTCACAATTTCTAAAACAGGTCCCTGTTGGACCTCTTTTAGATGGATGTTGGACGGATGTTGGATGGATGTCGGACACTGGCATGGTAAGTACTGGAGCACTCATCGTGGTCAGCTGCGATCGGCTTTCAAACTGCCGGGGAGACCGAGGAAAGATAGGTATGTCTGCGGCAGTCGCGCGGGCCTACCTGGTCTGCCACTTCTCCATGGCCTCTCCTCGTTCCCGCGGGACGTAGCAGGATTGCTGGAACTCATTAGCGAAGAGAACGCAGTCCCGGCGTGCATCCCGCAGCAGGCTCCGCAGCTTGTTATACTGCCTGTGGGAAACAGAGGAATAAATCTAATGAACCCGCGTCACCCACTGCCTGATCCTGCGACAGATCCAAGAAGAGGCATTTCAGGGTAAGACTGATTCCTTAACACCAGAGTGACCGGGCCTGGGTTACGGCTCAACAGCAGAGCATTTGCCTCACATGCGTGAGGCTCTGGGTTCAATTCCCAGCACAGCAAAATTTTAAAACAAACAAACAAACAAACCCAGAGTGACCCCTTCCATGCCTGGAGCAGTTTTTATTTTTTTAAGTTTTCTTGGTCACACCTGCCAAAGCTCAGGCGTTGCTCCTCGCTCTGCACTCAGGGCCCTGCACCTGGTGGGCACGGGGGACTTTATGAGACGCTGTGGATTGAATCCGGGTCAGCTGCGTGCAAGGCAAGCCCTCCCCGCTGAACTGTCACTCTGGCCCCATTCATTGTTGTTTTAAAGGAGGTCGACTGCCTACTTTCAGAGGGACAGACAGTGGGGCTGGGAGGAGAGCTCAATGGGCATGGCATGTGCTTTGGATACCCAGGTCTAAGCCCTGAACTGCATGCTCCAGGGACGTCGCCACTCTTCCCACACTGCAGCCTGGTCCTGAAACTGGGGCAGTCCCGAGTACTGTCAGGTGTGGCTCCAAACCACAGAACCAAACCAGCCCAACAACAGAACAGATGTGAAGCCACATATTCAATTAAAATAATAAAGTATCCAAGGTAGAAAGCTGGCCTTTAAAATGAGTTTTAATGTAATAAAATTTCTACCCTTCTATCCCCACCTCTTTCCTGCCACTATGGGTTCAAAAAATAAACCATTTTCATTAATGCAGAGGTAGAATGCTCTAAGGAACCCTCTTTAAATAAATGCCATGAAAAGATAGAAAGGAGAGCGGGAGGGAATGAAAGGGAAAAAAAAATGCCGTTAAAATCGGTGTGGTTTCAACACTTCATTAGAAAACAAGAAATGCTGATTATGTTTTCCAAGTAATTCTGATTGGGGTGGGCAGCCCACAGCCAGCAGCGCTCAGACTATCCTGGGCTCTGTGCTCAGGGATGATCCCTAGAGGTGACTGGGGATAGAACACGGGTCAGCTACAAGCAAGGCAAGTGTCTTGACTCTATAACCACAGTCATTCTGATTTTGAAGCCATCTTAAAAAGCATTAAACAATAGAAACTTAGCACATTTCCAAGTAGGAATAGAGATATTTAGTCCCCAGAATTGCCCATCCTTGGTGTCCGAGCCCTGTCAGGAGCAAGCCAGAGCACAGAGCTGGGAGCAGGCCTCAGGCACCACTGGGTCTGGCTCAAACACCAATAAAATAAAACATGTCAGTAAACAAAGGGACTCTCGTTTCTGTGGCAGGCAGTGCTCCCTGAATCCTGCACCCCACCTCTCCTGCAAGAGCGGGTCAATCCTTCAGCTTCACATGCAACCTTTGAAATCCTTTCATAAAGCCTGACTCCGGGGGCTGGAGTAATAGCAGAGCTGGGGGGGCTTGCTTAGCATGCAGCCACCTGAGGTTCGATCCCGGCATCACAGGAATGATCCCTGAGTGCAGAGCCAGGAGTAACACTTGTGCATTGCCAGGTGTGGCCCTCCCAAAAAGCCCACAAAGACCACACTGAGAAGAGGTTTGCTGAAGAGAGCCAGACAGTCCCTTTCTGCCTCGCCTGCTTCTCCCAGGCCTGGCTTCAAGCCCCCTCAGCAAGCACAGCCATCAAATGTTGGAGCCCCTGCTCCTGCAGAAACACCAGGAGAAACTGAGAGGGAGCCCTTAGTTTTGAGCAATGAAAGGTTTCAGAAGAGACTTTATAAACAGCTGTAAATATTTCAGAGAGAACAACGTTCTCTTCAGGAAACATTTTTCCTTGTCTGATTCTGCAGAGCTTTTGTTCCCTGATCTACATCACATAAAGACCTGAATTTGGAACAGTTCTTTCTTTTTTCTCTTCAGTTTTTCGGTGACACCTAGCAGTGCTCAGGTCTCACTCCTGGTGGGGCCCCACTCACTCCTTGGGGACCACCTGGGATGTGGGGGAAACAAACCCAGGTCCAAGGTATGAAAGGCAAATGCCTTAATCCTTGTACTATCTCTCCAGTCCAGGCACCTTATCATTGAAAAAAAAATTAATCAAGGGCTAAAGAGATAGTACAGTGGGTAAGGTACTTGCATTTAATGTGGCTGACCTGGCTTGATCCTCGGTACCTCATATGGTCCCCTGAATCTACCAGGAGTGACCCCTGAGTGCAGTCAGGAGTCAGACTGGAGGACAGTCAGAGGAAGGCCAGAAACTGCCACCAAAATAAAATTATTTAAAACATTTTTGTTGTGGGCAAGGTGGCATTGCGGACAATGGAGCAATGATCTAGCAGGGAAGGGATAAGGGAGGCACAGAGCCAGGGCTGAAGACGAAGCTCACCTTCACATCATCAGTGCTTGGCCCGTAACAGGAGCTCAGTGTTTTCCAAATGAATAAATGAATGAACTCACACCTTTTGTGGCCACCATGGTCCAAATATAAAAATTCTCAGAGCCAGGCTTCAAGCTAATCAGGGCATAAACCCATGCTGGCCTCTCCAAGACTAGAACGTTCCACCACCCAGCCCTGGAGGCCTTACCACTCCAATCGGAAAAGTGACAATCCTTGTCAATTGTCACAAAGTAACCCCCCTCTTTGAAGTTTCACCCACCTATATTTCCCTTAGATTTGCAGTGTGTGTTTCCATTTGTCAGCTACCGATTTATCAAGCCAGATAAAACAAATGAACAAATGGCAGAAGAATATTAATGGAGAATGTGGGGAACAAACAGCGAATCACTCTGAGTCTGACAGTTGAACTTTTTTGGTAGGCATGTGGGTGCCCGGTGATAATTTAATAATGCATCCATACAATACAGCCATATTTTTGCTAGTCAGGATCAGGTGATGCAGATGGAATTAGATATATGAGCATCTGGCAAGGAGCAAGCAGAGAGCATCACGGCACCAAGAACAAGTTTGGTCTGAGTGACAGGACAATCATGCCATAGAGTCAACTGTCTTTAGCTAAAAAAAAAAAAGCCCAGAAAAAAATAGAAACATGCACTATCTAAACATTTTAAACAAATTCTTTTGGGGTAGGCAGTGGGGGACAACAAGTAAACTATCTTCTTCAGACTTATTTATTTTTGGTTTGGGGGCCACACCCAGTGGTGCTCAGGGCTTCCTCCTGGCTCTGTGCTCAGATCACTCCTGGGGGACCAGATGTGGTGCTGAGAAAGATTGTGTGCAAGGCAAGGGCCTTAACCCTTGTATTATCTCTCCATTCCTAAACTGTTTTGTTAGAGGTGCTCAGGGCTTACTGCTGGCTCTGCACTCAGGGAATCACTCCTGGCGGTGCTCGGGGGCCCATACACGATGAGGGGGATTGAACTCAGGTTGGATGCGAGCCAAGCAAGCACCCTCTCTGCTATACTCCACTCCAACCCGACCTTTAGAGGACTTTCTAGCCTAATTTCTGTGCCCCATGTTTTCTCTTGCTCTTTGTGTGGTCTGCATGAAATTATCCTGCATCTGACTTCTGGCATGTAACTCCAACAAGAACACAGGTTTCTTGAGAGAGGGACCAAGACTTCCTTTTGTACTGCAGAAGGCTTGGAAGCAGGCGCTCCCAGTGTGCTTACCAGATGGGAAATACATGCATCATCGTATTTCATTCTATTTCATTCTTCTCATCTTTTGTTTTTGCATTTAGTGGATTCAGAGAAATGGGAAAGCAGTGGAAAACCAATAGGTTTTCATCAAGTTAACAACTTTTGAAATGTGCAGGGGAAAAAAGACATTTCAATTCCAATTCTTTGCTTTTGGATGTTCGAGGAATTGGTTTTTAAAAACAATCCTTATATTAAAAATAATTTAGAAAAAAGAAGCTGAAAGGGCTCAGCAATACTTCAGTAACCTGAATGACAACAACACATTGATTTTAGTAGCAGAAATTGAAATACGACATCTGGAGCAGCATTTAAACCTGGATGTGTACAAACAGCTATATCTTTGTGTCTGAGCAAAATCAACTTCCAGCTCCTTTTAAAAATATTCTATTTGAAAACCAGTGTACAATCTAGTTAATGCATTTTTGAACTGAACGCGTAATAAGAACAACTTATCATTTTCATATACAAATAAACACACTTCA
>JAOXYA010000001.1:2658951-2670752 GCA_028565675.1 Sorex palustris
GTGCCTTATCACTAGCCTAAGCACTGAACTATGAAATACATAAACACTCTAAGGTAAAATTCTTACTTCAGAGGCAATATTAAGAGTCCTTCAAGTCTTTTTGGAAACACTCTCGAGCCAGGAATGTATGTAGCCCATCAGCAGAGTATTTTCTTGACTCTGTGAACCCCTGGAGTTGAATGCACAGCACTGAAAAGAAAACCCAGTCAACAAACAAATCACGAGCAGTAATCTGAGACCTCAGAGGCCTGAGAAGATTTCATAAGTCTGCCCTGGTTATTTAAGATAGATTTGTATGATAGCTAACTCTTTATTTAAATGTATTTCGATTGAAATGTCAACATAGAAACTTAGGTAGAAATATAACTTGCTTTTTTGTTTTGCTCTATTTTGGGGCCGCACCCAGTGGTGCTCAAGACTTACTCCTGGCTCTGTGCTCAAGGATCATTCTCAGCAACCATCAGGATACTATACGAGATGACCGGGATCAAATACAATGTTAGCCTCCTGCAAGGCAAATGCTCTATGCATTCTACTACTACACAGGACAGGCACTTTGTTTTTAAAAGTAGACTCTATAATGTGTAAGTTTTGTTCAGCTAGGTTCTCTGATCTGCCATTTTTGAGGACAGTGTAAGTAAATGACCTCATTTTGTTGCCCAGAGTTCTGTTCATTGTATTCTTAATTAAATCCCATGAGACAAACTGAATGGGTTTTGTTCTAGCATTTATTGGTCTGTTTATCCAGTGGGAATGTCCTGTAAAAGTTTTCTAGAAGTCAAGGCAGTATAAAAATAAGGGATGGATGTTATTGGAAGATAATTCCCCATATGTCTTTTGCATCACTGCACACCTTGCAAACAAAAGTATTGAATTGGTCCATCCAGACTATTTTAAAATATATATATATATATATGCAAAAGAAGTCTATTTGTTTACTTTGACAATCATAACCAATTAGAAAAATCTGATGCATAAATGAACAGAAATTTATTGTCTCATGGTTCTCAAAGCTAGAACTCTCAAATCAATGTGTCAGCAAGAATACACCCCAGGGCTTTTGTACCTTTGGGGGTACCTTTGGTTCACACAGTGTGGCTGGGACAAGGGTTCTCTGATGCGGCGTCTGGATCGAGACTGAGGAGAACCGTGCCAGGTGTGTATCTGAAGGCAGGTTCCCATGGAGTGGCAGGAGTAGTTAAGTGCCAAGGCTATGTGCAAACCTTCCTGTGAAACAGATGGTCAGCCACAAGGGGGCAGTAAAGAGCACAGGAGGGGGCTCTTCCCCTTCAACCTGGTCACATAAACAAAGTCACCCTCAGTAACCCTTGTCACTGTCTGCAATGGTCACTTCTCTCTCTCCTTTTTTTTGGGGGGGGCCATACCCGGCAATTCACAGTGCTTACACCTGGGTCTGCACTCAGGGATCCCTCCTGGCAGGGCTCAGGGGACCCTATGGGATGCCTGGGGAGTTGAACCTGGGTCTGCCGCATGCAAGGCAGGTGCCCTGCCCTCTGTCCTGTCGCTCTGGCCCCCACTGGTCTCAACCTTCTCCACAGCTCAGCTTCTGAGGCCAGATGAGTCACTTGTTCCCCTCACCTCCCAAACGAACCAGCTTCAATAACCTGGTTTATTCCCCTCGCAAGATCTGGCAGGGAACTGGGCTTGGCGTCCACCTTCGGCGATGCCACCGGGTCAGGGTGGGCCTGGGAGAGGTCTGTGGGGAGCTCTTGCATCCCTGGTGTTTTTGGAGCACTAGAAGCTGGGCCCTGGCACAGCTGGAGCTGTGAAGGTAGACCGACTTGTCGGGCTCTGCAGGGGAGGGAGGGCGGGGGAGGGCAGAGGAATAGGCTTTTTTAATCACCTTCATTGCTTAGTCAACAAGACATTTCAGGGCAAAGGAGGAGAATTTCACCCTCAATCCGGGCCACCTTCCTACCACTGAGTTGAGATCCCTGGGGTTGGGGGGGGGGCGAGGTGACCTTGGATAAGTCATTCCATGTCAGCAGTTGCTACTTTGCCAAATCTCTCCTCCCCAGCCCCAATAGGGGAAGAAAATGAGCAATAAATCGAATGTTTCCAATAGCATTTTTATTTGATTCTGTGGTTTAACAACAACTTCCGTATTGGTTCAGACTCACCAGGAGCTTTCTCCACCTCCCTCCCCCAACCCCACAGAAAGTCTGATTCTTTTAATTTTGTTTTTGGGCCAAACCGGTAGTGCTCATGGATTACTCTTGGCTCTGTGCCTAGGGATCACTTTGGGTGGGACTTGGGTCGGGCATGGGGGGTGTGGGGGATCGAAGCGGGTCAGCTGCATGCACAGCCCTAGGCCTACCCGCTGTATTATGACTCCAGCCAGAAACTCAGTCCCTCAGGCTTGCTAGGTTCTCCCTTGGTGCATCCCGCATTTGTTTTTAGGCCACTGGTCTTAAAACTTGAGAAATGTACAGATAGTTCCATTTTAAAGTCAGAAAGGCTTCCCACAGGCCTCCATTATTGTCTTAAATTATTAATGTAATAATACTTAAATACATATAAATAAAAACGACTAGGCGCAAACACCTTGGGCTTATAACTCTTGTGTACTCTTCAGGGCCCCCACCAAGTTTATAAATTAATATGTAAATGGAAAAGCCTTATCACACTTAGATTAACAATATTAATTTAACATGATAGATGTTTTCTTGTGCAGAGACTTAATCACGCCTCGTTCCGTGGCCCTGGGCTTTGGCGGCTTCCTCCGCCGTGGCCGGTGACTCAAGACTCCTGCTATGTCTCTCAATCGGAAGGAAGGACGGGGGAACCTTTGTTCCTACTTGTGGTGGAGGGGTTCTGTGGTCAGCTCTCGCTGTGCCAGGCGGCTGCTTTGTCCCTGGTTAGCCCATGACAATGAGTGGAGCTCTGTTGGACTCCGTGCGCCTGCAGACTGCGCTGCAGAGCCAGGTGGGGACCCCTAGCGACCCCAAGCCCTGTGGTCACCTATTACAAGGAACCCCCATGGGAGAAGGACTCTTGAACTGTCTGAAATAGCAGCTCTGTGGTTGAAGGAGTTAATGCTCAAATGACTGCTAATCCTTCAGCCCTCCCCCACAGAGCCAGGCCAGGCTGAGCAACAGCCAGGTTCTGAGAGGTTGTGTTATTCAGCTGTCTTGTTGGCAACCTGAGGGACTGTCATGGCTCTGAACTAAATGGTATATTTGTCCACTAGTCTTACTGTCACAGAAACTGTTCTGAACCTCTGTGGAGTACCCCAGTCTCACGAGGCAGGAGGGATGGCATCGTCCCATTGCACGGATGAGAACGTGGAGGCCAGCCCAAGCCTCATCGACTGTGAGCAGTGTCTGGGTTCCATCCAGGTTTGCTCAGCACCGTCTCTGAGGCCACAGCCCACACAGGCTTCACAGCACTCTGGGCATAGGGCAAGGACTTGGGGATAATTCAGCATCCTCTACTCTGTGTTTCTCAGGGGACTCCAGGCAGTTCATGGGTCACAGGTGAAAATCACGGTGGGCACGAGGCTAGGGGTCAACTGTTAGGAAAGAGGGGTTCACAGGAAGGAAACAGGGTTGGAAGGGGGCCTTGCACGTGGCTGACCTGGTTTAGTCCCTGGCATGGACCCTCATATGGTCTTCTGAGCCACCAGGTGTGGTTCCTGAGTGCAGAGCCAGGAGTCAGCTCTGAAAAATGCTGGGTGTGGCTCCCAACAAACACAAACAAACAAACTAACAAGGCTAAGGACCTGGGGATTGTCGTGGCTCAGTTGTAGTTCAGTGGCAGGGCACATGCCTTGCATGAGTGAGCTCCTGGGTTAGATCCCCAGCACTGCAAAAAAAAAAAAAAAAGTTGTAACAATCATTGTGGGGCTGGATGGTCTCCTGAGCACTGCCAGGAATGATTCCTGAGTGCAAAGCCTGGAGAAAGCCCTGAGCATTGCCAGGTGCAGCCCCAAAACAAAACAAAACAAAACAAAAGGAAAAGAAAAGAAAAAAAGAAATGTTCTGGGCCAAACAAAGACATGAAACCTGAACAAAGCAGGTAAGATCTCGAGCTGCTCTGGACCCCGGGAAGGCTTAGAGAACAGCGGGTGGCCTCTGGGGTATGGGCGGCTGGTTTCCATGGAGACGGACCATGCCAGACTTCAGGACGGCACTGCCACTGTTGGGACTTCACTTCTTTAGGGGGAAGGGGTTGGGCCACATCCAGCTGTGCTCGGGGCTTGCTCCTGGTTCTGTGCTCAGGGATCACTCCTGGTGCTTCTAGGGGACCATGTGGGATGCTGGAGATCAAACGAGGGTGAGCCACAATCAAGGCCAGCTCTCTCTCTCTCTCTCTCTCTCTCTCTTATTAAGCCCTTTAAAAAATGCATTTATTTTCTTGTGTGTGTGGTAAAATTTATACAACACAATTCAAACATCTTAACCACTTAAAGTCATCCGGTGAGGTGTGAAATATATTCCTAATGTCGTGCCACTGTGACTCTCTCATGCCACCTCTATCTCCAGAGTCCTAGTCTGGGTTTGAAGACACTCCACAAAGCATCTTTGGGAGCTCCCCAAACCTGTGACCTTGAGTGGCAACTACAGTCTTGGTTTCCCAGGGCTGTGAGGGGGCCTGGCTTCCTGGTGGGGACTTGGAGTAACCGTGGAAGGGTTCTTCTGTACTTGGCTCTGCAGGGCAGGGAGCAGGGGAATGAGTGACCCTGTGGGCCTGTGACCCTCTTTTCCTCAGAGCCAAACTTATTTACAGCTGCCCTTGCCCTGCCGACCTGCTGGGTTTAACCAAGCTTAAAATAAATACAATAAATAAAACACCCCAAAATTATTTTATCCTGCGGTGGATGAGCAATAATCTACATATGCAAATAAATGGCATGCCAGTCCCCATGAATATTAATTGGGAGAGAGAGTCTGAGGCCTTAAAATATACACAAAACCAACAATTTGGCATTTCGCAACTCTTCTGGTTTGCTCCGCTAATCACGGCCTTATTATACTGGAAGGTTCTCCTGTTCCTCCTGGCTGGACTCCTCTTGGAACTGGGAGGTTCCTGTGGGGCACAGAGTCTCAGGTCTGAGGGTGGGGGCGAGGTGAGTCCTGGCTCTGCCTGACCATGGCAGTGACTCAGGGAGAGGAAGGGAGAGAGTTGGCTTTGGGGGGAGGTCGGCTGGTCCTACTCCCATGGGCCCTGACCCCTGGGTGGGCAAGCAACACGTCTGGGCTGGCTAGAAGTGAACCATTGCCGTCATCCTTTGCCTGAGACTCTTTCTGAGGGTGTGAGGGGGAAGTGGTGGGGAGAGGCATTTTGGGGATGAGTCCTTCTGCTCTGTAGGCACGCCCCAGAAAGGGTGGAAGCTGAACTGCCAGTCTTGTCTCCCGTTTGGGTAGGAGGAAGTGACTTAGTTTGTCCCCAGCTCACTTTACTTTTTTTTTTTTTGGTGGGGGAGGTCACGCCTGGCCTTGCACAAGGGTTACTCCTGGCTCATGCCCTCAGAAATTACTCCTGGCGGTGCTCGAGGGACCATATGGGATGCTGGGAATCGAACCCAGGTTGGCCTCGTGCAAGGCAAATGCCCTACCTGCTGTGCTATCGCTCCAGCAATTGCCCCCCCCACCTCACTTTTGAATGCCATCACATGTGGGCCTGAGTTAGGTGGTTGGGTCATAGCGGTCAGGCCCCGAAGGGATGAGATGAAGGGTTCGAAGCATGAGGGGATGGGTAGGCTGAGAAGTGCCTGGGGTGATGGGTGTCAGGGCAGGAGGGTGGGAACAGGGACCCTCAGGGTCAGGGTCCTGGCCGGGTGGGCAGGGAAGGGACCTGGGTCATAGTCAGGGCCCAGGACATGAGTGTGCTCAGCACTATGGGTGGTCCCATGTGAAGTGGGGGGCTGGGCAGCCTAAGTGGCCAGTCCAGCCTGGGGGCCCGGTCCTAGGCGGTCAGTATTAGGACCATCCCCCGCTTCCTAACTTTGCTTTGTGAAGCTCCATCCAGGATGTCAAGTTCCTGCCCCCACCTGGCACCGACAGTGTCCAGCACAAATGTGTCCTTTCCTTCCAGATCCACACATCTGAGTGACCATGCTGGCTCATGTGGAGGGAACTCTTGGGGTGTCGGTGTGTGCAGGTGTGTGTGGATGTGTATATGTACTTCTGTGTGTATATGTGTTTCTTTGTATATGTGTAGCTGGGCATATGCGCATGTTTGTGTGTGGAGGCGTGTGTTTCTGTGCATGCAGGTGTCTGTGTGTCTGTGTGTGCTTCTCTGCGTGTCAGTGTGTATATACATGCATGTCAGCTTTTTATGTGCTAGTGTGCCTATGCATGTGTCTCTGTGTCTGTGCAGTGCTCAGTGCGTGTGCCTCTGTGCCTTGCAGTGACTGTGTGTGTGTGTGTGTGTGTGTGTGTGTGTGTATGGGTCTGGTGCTCTTTGCAGTGTCTGTGTGTGTGTGTGCACGGGTCTGGTGCTCTGTGCAGTGATTGTGGCATGTGACTCTGTGTCTGTGCAGTGTGCACGGGTCTGGCACTTGGCCCGGTGGAGCTCACCACACCCAGCAGCCCTGGGCCTTGCGCCCCATCTTGAGGTACTCCCACTGCCCCTGACCCCGTGTGTGGACCCAGTGCCGATTCCCCGCAGCCCTCCGCGACCCCGTCAGCTCAGCGACCTGAGCCCCCAGCAGCGGCCTTGCCCCATCTGCATTGAGTTCGCACTGCCGAGCGGTGCATTTGCATTGTCTGCATACACTCGCTCTCAGCCCGCAGCTTTCAAGGTAAACGTAGCTGCTCTCCTTGAAGGTCATTATGTCAGGAATGGCTGATTTTTCCTGGATTCTTTCTGGTCCAGAACATCCCCCCTCAGAATGGGGGGCTCAGGGACGATGGACGAATTCTGCTTTCCCCACCATAGAGCCAAGGGCAGGGGACCTTGGGGGGGACTTTGGCCTTGCGGTTCTGAGGGTTCCGATTCCCTGGGGGTGACTGACCAGATCCAACTGTGCTGAAGGAGCCGGGGCAGGCGCCGTCCCCTCTGCCTGATCACCCCTGCGCCCTGCCCTGTGGGGTGGAGGAGAAACATCCCTGTCTTGGTGTCCAGGGCCCTTGCCCTCTCTCTGGCCGGGAGGGAACGTGAGGACAGGGTCTCAAAGATGCCAAGCATGTCCCTTCCCTCGGATTTCAGAGCCGTGTCAGGGATGCTCCAAGGCCCCGAGAATACCAGCTCCCAGTCTTCCTCCTGGGCCATCCCAGGCTTGTCCCCTCTTCAGATGGGGCCAGTTCTGTGGTCTCTGCGGAGTCGTTGCCATGTTCCCGCCCACTCTATGACAGGGCCGAGGAAGCTCTGAGTCCTGACCATTGGCTTGTGCTGTGGTGGAGACGGAACAAATCAGGCAGGGAACTGCCTTAATAGAGTCGGTCAGGAGGCATCAGTATGGCTGTCCCGGGGCCTCGGAGGGACCTTTGCCACCTGAGGGTGAGCCCAGCTCAAGTCTGCCTCAGACTAGGTGAGGTCACAGACTAGGTTCCCGGAGGCCCCTCTGGAGGCGGGTGTCTGCCCCTCCTCGGCCCGGTCTGCCCCTGAGGAAGCCTTTGTGAGGCCGTGCCTGTCACTGTCAGGGCTGAGAGTCCCCCTGTTCCCTGTCCGAGGGTCTGAGGTGGCTTGTTTGCTTCTCAGACTTGTGAGTCTCTTCACGCTGAGCCAGGCCCGGCCAGGGACCCTGGGCCACAACACTGATGGAACATCATGGGGTCGCCTCTGGGTACTGCTGGGGGCCGGAAGAGTGAGGGCACGGGGAGTGGGGAGTGGGGTGTCCACGGTTCTGTGAAGAGGGGCCCCTGTGACTTGGCACACTTGTATTTTTATTTATTTATTTAATTTATTTATTTTTACACGGCAAAGCCTGGTGAGCTCCCCATGGTGCACTCGATATGCCAAAACAGTAACAATAATGGGTCTCATTCCCCTGACCCTGAAAGAGCCTCCAAAACGGCAGCGTTGGGAAAGACAAGGAGAGGCTGCTGAAATCTCAGGGCTGGTGGCACTGGAGCGATAGCAAAGTGGGTAGGGCGTTTGCCTTGCACTCGGCCAACCTGGGTTCGATTCCCAGCATCCCATATGGTCCCCTGAGCACGGCCAGGAGTAATTCCTGAGTGCAGAGCCAGGAGTAACCCCTGTGCATCGCTGGTTGTGACTCAAAAAGGAACCAAAAAAAAAATCTCAGGGCTGGGATGAATGGAGACGTTACTGGTGTCCGCTCAAGCAAATTGATGAACAATGGGATGAGGGTGATACAGTGATTTATTTTTAATTGTATTTTCACTTATGTTTTTTTTCCCGCTTTTTTTTCTTTTTGGATCAACACCTGGCAATGCACAGGGGTTACTCCTGGCTTATGCACTTAGGAATTACTCCTGGTGGTGCTTGGGGGACCCCATGGGATGCTGGGAATCGAACCTGGCTCAGCCGCATGAAAGGCAAACACCCTACCCGCTGTTCTATTGCCCGGCCCACACTTGTATTTTTAAACATCAACTTTCAAGAGGCTTAATTCAGTTTTTAAATTTTTCCCACAGGAGTCTAAGTGTGAGTGTCACCACACCCAGCACCACAGGCCCCCCTGCCACCGTGTGCAGCCCCTGGCCCAGGCCTTCCCCTCCGGGGCCTCGCCCTGGTTCTTCTTGCCAAATGTCTGTGCCCTCTGCCAGCCCAGCTGGAGAGGCCGAGTCCTTGCCCCTAGCACCAAGCGGTGGAACTGTCAGCTGCTTGCAGGGCGTGGGTTCTGCCACTGTGGGGTGAGGGAGGTAGAGGCAGTGGGGGCCAATGGCTGCGTGGGGAAGGGCGGGTGCTATGGAGGGTCGTTAAGCAGATCTGGGAGGGCACCTCTGTCAGGTCCGTCCCAGCCACTGTGAGTCACAAACCCATGACTGGAGGGGGCCCTGTCCTACTGCAGAGAGCTGGTGAGACACCTGCAGCTTCTAGAAAGGTGTGAGTGAGTTTGCTCCTGTTAGCCTCTGTGACATAGAGATGGTCTCTGTGACAGTGTGACAGAGAGATGGTCAGTGTGACAGAAATGGTCAGTGTGACATCGAGACAGTGTCTGTGACAGAGAGATCGTCAGAATGACAGGCCTCAGTTTCCCCTCTGCAGTGGGTCACCACAGACCACATCCGAGGGACATGCCTGCCAGAGCTTCCTTCTGACCATCCACTCCATACTGTCCAAGTGGCCTGCCCTGCAAGGAGCCGGTCCCTGCATCTGCCTCGGGCTGCCCCAGGCCTTGAGCCTCAGTGGTGGCCTCCATCTCCCTGGCAGGAGGCACTGCAGCTGTCCTGGAAGAGGGGACACGGCAACTGCAGTTCCAGAACAGCACGTGCAGTTTCTGTCTCACTCCAGCATCGACTCCTGGAGGGAACTGCAGGGAGCTTTGAGCACAGCCCAGGGTTAGGGAAGAGCTTTTCCTGTGGGCCTCCGCAGCTGGAGGCAGTTAGGTTTCCTGGCCAGCACAGGCAGGGGAGACCCCCCTGCACCTAAAGCCCAGACCCCAGGAATGGGACCCCAGCCTGGCGGCCCCTTCTCCTCAGCAGGCGTGCATGGACCGTGGGGGCCGTTAGGACGCCCTTGTTTACCGTGGTGGAGATTTCTGTGGCGGTGATTTACCACCACTGCAAAACCCTGGGACCTGAATCCCAGTAGCCCTCAGTATAGATCCTGCATCGAATCAATCCGCTATTACCATGCAAATGCATCCTATAGGCTACCCATGCCTTTGCCTTTCAAACACTTAATACATAATTAATGATACTGCCAATGCCTCAGAAGACACTGCCCCCCAAAGCTTCCTGCTGTGATTTACACCCACCCTGACAAAAAATAAAAGATGGCTTTCTCAACTCACCTGCCATTCAGGGAGGCACCTCTCCTCGCCCTGCGTGGTTCCCGGGGGTGAGTGCAGGAGATCCACAGGGTGGGGGGAAATGGGGAGGTGTCTGGCCAGCTGCTTGGAAAATCTCCCCGTGCAGATGGTTCTCCTGTGACCCCGCTCTTCCAGTGGGGAAACTGAGGCCAGAGTCCCCTGGGATGTGGGCTAAGGCCGCACTGGCTCTCTCTGACCGGGAGCATCGAGGACCTGGTGTGGACATGAGCTGTGTGGTGGGGGCCAGTGCCCGAGTTTCTTTGAGTCTCAGCATCTTTTGTGTTTGGCCCACACCCAGGGATTGCTGGGATTGAACTCGGGGCCTCCTGTCTGCCAGGCAAGTGGTTTACCTCTGAGCCGCAGTCCCCAGGCTCTGAGGCGGGTTGATTCGGGTTTGTTTTGGGGCCATACCTGGTGGTGTTCAGGACTCACTCCTGGCTCTGTGCTCACTCTTGATGGGGATCGGGGGACCATGGGTGGTGCTGGGGATCAAACTGGGGCCAGGTGCTTGCTGGGCAAGTGCGCTGTCCCCTGTAGTATCTCCCCAGCCCCAAGTTGGAGACTCGGGAGTGATGGGCAGGTTGGGAACTGCAGATGTGTTGGGTGATTTCTTTATTTGGAACGATGGGAGCTTTGCTGTTGTCTGCCTGGTTGGGTCCACACCTGGCTCAAAGTGCTCAGGGCAGTCACTCGGGAAACCCCCAAGTGTTGTTGGGGATTGAATGTGTTGAACCATCTCTCTAGCCCGGGAGCACATGCCTCTGGGGGCACTGGCATCTTGGTGGTCGTCTGGCTGTGTGGAGGGAGCGATGTGGAAGGGGACCGACACTGGGCAGCGGTGCTCCAGCAGAAATCCAGTGAGGCTGTGGGCAGCACCAACCTCGGGAACAGGAAGCCCTGCTGGAAGCGAACAGGCCCGTCCTCACAGGGGTCAGCACTCAGCCCACAGCATCCAGACTGCTGCCGCAGGCCTCACCCCCAAGGACAGCGCCCCTGCCGGTGGAGGAGAGGGCTGAGGGGATTGTCCCACCTGACACAGGCAGCCTTATTCTTCCTGGGGGGTTGGGGTGGTCGCCCCTGCTCTCCTGGGGGGTGGAATAGGGGCCATGCATGGGCCGAGCACCTGTCCCCAGCCTAGGGCAGGAGGAGGCGCTGCTGGAGCGGGAGGAGGCAGCTGGGGCAACGGGGAGCAGCGGGAAGCATCCTGGATGGCGCAGTGAGACTCAGAGTCAGAGTCTGTCCTGCCCTGCAGACCCCGGGCTGTCTCCTACTCCTTCTCCGTTGCCTTGAACCTCTCTCGCCCCTTTTCCCCAGGCCACTCTGCAGAACACGCAGAGCCTTTTCACCCTGCCCCATCTCTGGGGCATGGTGGTTTTCTGAGCCGCGGTGCTCTTATCTAGTTTTTTACGCTGGTTCTCTCTGCACAAGTCAACCCAGATACTACCTCCCCCCAAGAAGACCTACTGAATTCCTACTCCCTCCGTTTGACTGGAGTCTGTAGCTCTGCTCTCCTGGCTCTCAGTTTGCCATCTTCAAAACTGCAATGGGAGTGTCAGGAGCAGAAATTTTAGATAGAGCCAGAATCCAGAACCTTCTGGCACCTGCTGTCTTGGTTGTCCGTTCTGGCCTCAGTGAGGTGAGATATGACAGCCAGCCTGTGGGGGCTATAGTGGGGGAAGCTGCAGCTGAGGGCTCGTAAGGGGCTCTGGGCTTGGCTGGATTTGGCCCAGGTTGGAGTTCCTGGAGGATCCTGGGGCATGCTGGGGGCCTTGGGAGCTGGGGGGTGAGGGGCCCCTGGGCGCAGAGACCCCTGGGAGTCGGTGATTAGAACAGTTCATCTTTGAGCATTGGGACAAATGCTGACCCCACAGTGGAACACTCAGAGTGGTTCTTCTGA
>JAOXYA010000001.1:2675913-2686478 GCA_028565675.1 Sorex palustris
GCTCTGCACTCAGGAATCACTCCTGGCAGTGCTCAGGGGACCCTATGGAATGCTGGGAATCGAACCTGGGTCGGCTGTGTGCAAGGCAAATGCCCTCCCCGCTGTGCTATCGCTCCAGCCCCGTGTGCCTTGTTAACTTGAATTGAGCGGTGATCTCCATGGATGTTTCTCAACGCTGGCCCTGTGTGCACCCAGGATAGTTGAAGGGGCCACAACATGGGAGCAGGGGGTCCACAGGGAGGGGACAATGTTGGAGAAAGGCTGAGGAATGCCCAGGAGAACGGCGGTTCCTGTTGCACTGTGAGGGCTGGTGTTGTCCTCGACAGAGAAAGAGGAACGAGGCCCTCCTTGTTATTGGTGTTGTTTTGGTGCTCAGGCCACCCCTGGTGGTGCTCAGGGGGTTTCTCAGTGCTGTGCTTGGGGGTTGCTCCCAGCGCTGCTCAGGGGACCAGGGTCTGGGTTTCCTACACATAAAATATGCTCTAGTCTGCTGAGCTTTTTATTTTTATTTTTTTGGTCTTTTTTTTTTTTAGCCACACTTGGCAGTGCTTAGGGGTTACTCCTGGCTCTGCACTCAGGAATTACCCCTGGTGGTGTTCAGGTGACCCTGTGGGATGCCGGGATCAAACCTGGGTGGCAAGGCAAGCACCCTCCCTGCTGTACTGTCACTTTGGTCCTGTAGAACCTTTTACCATGTCAAAGAAATGGTTTGGAGACTGACTTTGTGTTACAGTGTTGCCGGAAGAGCTTCACGAGGCCATGTGCCAGTTTCTCACCACTTCCCTAGTTTTGGTCCTGTGAGCCACATAAAGTGACAGACCCAACCAACACTGGTGATCAATGATGCCATCTTTGGTGTGTTTTTGCTTGGGGGCTACACTTGGTGGTTCCAGGGATTACTCCTGACTCAGTGCTCAGGGGTCCTCCTAGCAGTGCAAAGGGATGGACTCTGGGCCGCCCGCACTCAAAGCACATGCTCAGCCCTTGGGCTCTCCCGGCCCATGATGCTTCTTGCTTTACTTCCATCCTGAAGAGTTTTGGCCTTTCACACCACCCCTCCCCCATTTTTTTTTTAGTGTGTGTGTGTGTGTGTGTGTGTGTTGAAGCCACATCAGGGCTTACTCCTGGCTCTGTGCTCAGGGATCACTCCTGGTGGGGCTTTAGGAACCGTTTGTGGTGCTGGGGATGGAGCCCTGCTAGACCACCTGCAGGCCAGTGCCCTCCCTGCTGTTCTGTGTCCCAGATTGGCTCTAAGCAACGGGAATTTGGGGGGCAGATCCCTCAGCAGACAGAACAGGGTGAGACAGGCACAGCGCTGGCCTCAGGCTGACTCGTGTGTCGTTCGCCTGTTTCATCTGTCATCTCCCCAACTTAGTATAAAAATGATTTGGATGATGACATAAAATTAAAGTCTGGAAAATGCTCCGAGAACTTCAAAGCACTATACAAATGTGAGCTCTCTAACATCACTACTATTAGCTTGATTATTTCTTGTTCCTAAAGTTCAAAGTGCTGCAGAAACATAAGATCTGGCTTTGTTATTCTTCAGCTTATGGTTTTCTGTGAGTGCCTGGTCACATCCTTCGAAAGTGCCCCTCTAATGGGGATATTTCAGAACTGACGTTCGTGCAAAGCTGGGCTGAGTCCACAGAGATATGAGGATGAACACCTAGTCCCACTCTGGCCAGGAGTGGGGGGCTTACGGCTGATGGGGGGTGCTGCCTGCACACCTGGGAAACAGCCTTCATTATGCTGGTGTGGGTGAAGGGCGGGACTATTTGTAGCACTGCACAATTTGGAGCTGGGGGCATCAGAGGCCCTTTGTGGGTCACAGTCACTTCCTGTCCGATGACAGGAGGGTCCTGAGGGGAAGGGACACGCTGGCCCTGTGTGTCCGCTCACTTCCTGGTCCCTGCAGCGACAGAAACAATCCCCTTACCAGCAGGACAGTGAGAGAACACTGTGGGGTTCAGCGAGAACAGGGGTGGGGGGCCTGGAAACAAATCCTGGGGGGCAGCAATGAGTCCTGCAGGCTGGCCCTGGGCAGGGGTCTGGACTGTGCCGCAGTGTCAGTCTTTGCCAGGCTACTCACCTCAGCAGGGGAGGAGATGGCAGGGCTGGGCCCCTCTGAAAGCAATGCTGTGCCCAAGCCTGCCAAGGATGTGCCATGTGCTGCCACTAGCACTCAGTGACCCGTACCTGGGGCAGGGCTGTGGGGCCGGTCAGGCTTCAGGCAGAGAGGGTTAAGGACAGCCAGACGCCCCTGAGAGGTGGTGACTGAGCTATATGTGGGTTGTGCATCATAGGAGCACTTAAGGGCCACTGTCCCTTGGGGGTGGGGGGTGGCGTGTGCAGCTGATCCCTTCCGGGTCCCTCTGCAGTGACCTCCGGTGCCGTCCTGTGAATGATCACATTCACCCAAGTCAGCTGATTAGAGGTGGTCAGTGGCTGTCCTGTGGGCTAGAACTGGGTAGAGGGGTGTTCACAGAGGGGGACGAAGGATGCCCTCGTCACTGCTGGGGGAGGGGCACACACGTGGAGAGGGGGCCAGTGCTCTCCACTCCCCTCCCTCACACCAGGGAACCTGGCAGGGGGCTAAGCAGAATTGACGATATTGAAATATGATTCAGGTCCCATAAAATTGACTATTTTTAATTTTTTCTTTTCTTTTTGATTTTTGGGTCACATCTGGCAGTTCTTAGGGCTTACTCCTGGCTCTGAGCTCAGGGATCATTCCTGTTGGGGCTCTGAGGACTATAGAGGATGCTGGGATCAAACCCAGGTCAGCCGAGTACAAGGCAAGCGCCCTACCTGCTGTATTATCACTCTGGCCCCCAAATTTACTACTTAAGAGTATATCATTCAACGTCATTTTGTATGTTTATATTACTTTTTTTTTCCACACCTGGCTGTTCTCAGGGCTTATTCCTGACTGTGCTCAGGGATCACTCCTGGCTCTGTGCCAGGGCTCACTCCCAGCTCTATGTTCAGGGATTACTCCCGGTTCTGTGCTCAGGGCTTACTCCTGACTCTATACTTAGGGCTTACTCCTGGCACTGTATTCAGGACTTACTCCCAGCTCTGTGCTCAGGGCTTACTCCTGGCAGTCCCAGAGACTGTATAGTGTGCTGAGGATGGAGCCCAAATCAGCTGTGCACAAGGCAAGCGCCTTCCCCACCCTCCTCTCTCTCCAATACTTTGTCTATCACTATACTGTGGAGGCATTTAGTATAGTCACGGGGAAACCATCCTTTCCCTCAATTTGGGACCCATCACCAAGTCTTCCCTTAACCAAAGCCCTTTCCCTATTGGTGAACACGCCCCGTTCTCCCACTCCCCTCCCCCCACCCCAGGTAGCTGTGATGCTCCTTATGTCCGTGTGTCTGTCTATGGCTGCGTGTGACCTTCTGTGCTGGCTTCTGTCATTGGCAACACACTCTCGAGCTTCACCCATGTTGGAGCCCGGGCTGGTGCTTCAATGCTTCTCATTGCCAGAAAACACTCCTATTTGGTGCTCTCGACGCAGCCTGTTGTGTATCCATTTCTCAGTGGTGTAGAATCCAATTACGGCTCCTTTTGATTGCTCTGAAGCTTTTGCACAGGAAAGTGTGCGTGGGTGTGTTCTTACTGGTGCAAGGGTCTGCATGGGTGTAGAGTCGCTGGGTCAGATGTAACTCTACAGTTTGGATCTGAGAGTTTCCCAAAGCAACAGTTCCATTTACATCTGGAGTGTCTGACCCAGCACCTCTCCATCCTGTTCATACTTTTTATTCTTCAGTAGAAAATGTTCCTCTTCATTTTCTGCTGTGGGAGGTAGATTTCCTTGTGATTCTGCTTGTGGTTCTGTCATGATCAGTGATGTCGAGCTGCTTCTTCGGTGCTTATCAGCCATTTGTCATCTCTCTGGAGAAATGTTTGTTTAGCTCCTTGGCCCACTTTTAAGTCTGGTTCCTGAAAGTTTGCTCCAGGGAGAATGAATGAGTGAGTGAGCCAGGTGACTACGTACAGCAGACACTGTGTCTGCCACGATGTTTCGGATCCAGGCCTTGCTCTCAGGGCAGCTCAGCCTAGCATTGGAAGCAAAGGCACAGCTTACGAGTCAGACTGCTGTGATTAAGTCCTTGAACATCTGTAGATGCTGGTTTGGGCAAGGAAGGAAGACTTCCTGGAGGAGGAGCCATTTGAGAAGGATCATCAAGGGAGGTGGGTGAGCAGGAGTAAAGAAAGGTTGTTGAGTAACTGCAGGACTAAACTGGAAGGAGAAGACATAAAGTCTAGTTGTGTGGAAATAAAGGGCAGGGGGAAGGAGGAGGGAGGCAGCATGGGGCTAGACTCCAAAGGGGGGTTAGGGAGCCGTGGAGAGGAGCTGTCGGCATGACTGAGACATTAGGGTGGTGGGGCGGGAAGTCCTTGGGGATTTATATGTGTCAGGAAGACCCTGCTGGTCCCCAAGCCCCCCGGACAGATTTGCTGCAGCTGCTGCGGGTCCTTTTATGTGTTAGTAATTATCCTGTCACCACCAAAAATAATTTCATCCTGGGAAAAAGGAGGGTTTGGTGGTATTGGAAACTGCTGCCGCATGAGTGTGAGCGGCCTAATTGGGATTCATAAATCCACTTTTTAACAAGCACAATTAGGAATACTTACTGCAGGCCAGCTTGAGGAGACCGGAGCGTGCAGTTACTGGGGCCAGGTTTATGGGACTTTATTTAATGGGACGGAATATGAGGCTTGATCCTCGTAGGGGAGTGAGTCTGGGGGTGGACAGCCAGTAGGTAGGGTACCTCTTGGCAGTATGTGCCCCCGAGCACTGCCAGGGGGTGGCCCCGCAGGCTCCCAGGATCCCTGGGGTTGGCATTTCCCCCCCCCCCCCCGACCAAGGGCTGGACAGCACTGCATCCTAAGCCCTTTGCACTGAACCCCTGGCCTGGGTGACTGAGGGTAGTTGGTGGGGCCTCCAGACTCCTGAATGCTGCTAGAGACCCCCCACCTCCAGTTTAGTCCTGCAGTTACTAGAAAATGCTCTTCCAGGAAGAGGGGGCTACTAGATTTTTTTTTTGTGGTAGTGGGTGGTAGTGGGAACCAGCAAACCCTATCCATTTTTCAAAAATTTTAAATTTTATTTTCATAAAGTTGTTCACAATAATTGGTTACATGCAACATTTCAACACCAATCTCACCACCATTACACCTTCCCACCACCATTATTTCGAAGTTTCCTACCACCATTCACGCCTGCTCCAGAGGCAGATGCTAAATAATTTATTTTGTATTGCTTGTTATGAAGAGTATAAGATGTCTTGTAGGGTCTATCTCACAGTGATTCAACAAGAAAGAAAAAAAAATAGTATGAGATACCCTGATATCCTAAAACCTTATCAATCTGGGGAGAGATAAGAGAGTCCCCAGGAATATACCAGAGACGTGGACACATGCAAATAAAGGGGGTCTCATTCCACTCACCCCTTCCTTGCTTCCTAGTCACTCAGCGATGCCGATACCGCTTGCTGTGGGGAGGGGCTGGGCTGGGAAGGTTGGACAGTCCGAAGGTCCTGAAATAACTTGAAATCTGGAGGTGAGCCCAGGGGGACGGAGCCTATACGCAGTGGTGGGTGTAGGTAGGAGGGACCCCCTTGGGCTGGGAAATCCTGGAAGACTTTCAGGGCACTCGGGGCTGGGGTGGGGCTGAGGAGGGGAGAGTGCGGGAATGCTGAGGGAAAAGGGAATGCTTAGCACTAGGGACAGGTGGAGTTCCCCGGGACAGGAAGTGCAAGGAGCATCCTCAGGCTGCCAGAGGAGTGTCCACTGCGAGGGCGGTGGGCGGAGTCTCTGCGGGCGGCGGGAGGAGCCTCCTGGCGGTGGGAGGAGCCTCCCAGAGCTGTGGGCGGGGCTTCCCAGGGCGTTGCGAGGGGCTTTCCTTCTGGTGGGAGGAGAGCTACTGGGGCTTTCTCCAAATGCCCTGAGCTGGGCATTGAGACTGGTGTGGAGGCTGGACACAAGCCCAGACACCTGGGGCCTGTCAGGACTGGCGCTGCCCCTAAATCACTGTGGGACTTGAGGTCAGCACCTGCCTCTCTGTGGGTCCCAGTGTCCCCTGGAATTTGCTCAAAGGGTACTTCCTCGCCCAACAGACAGAACTCTTGACTGTTGAGTTGGGGTAGGTGGGAGAGAAACCCAGAGAAAGAGAAGGAAAAAGAATGGTGGTGTACAGGTGAATTCCTAGTGAGAGAGTGTGAAAGGGCTGAGTCTTCAGGCCAGGTAGATTAAAGAGGAGCAGCTGAAGATCCTCATGCGTGTGGATCAGAGCCCTCACGGGTCTGGTCAGTTCAGGAAAAGTCCACAGAAAGGGGCTTCTCTCAATAAGATGGTTGAATACATACTGAATGACTTGTGGGGGCAGGGATGATGGATGGATAGATGCATGAACTGATGGATGGATGGTTGGGTGGATGAATGAATGATAGGTGGATGGACGATGGTAATGGGTGAATTTATGAATGGATGGATGGGTGGATGGATGATGGGTGGATGGATGGGTGGGGGATGGGTATCATATAAAAACATGATAAGCATTGTGCCTGGTGTAAATGCAGGCTCCCTCTTTGGAATCAGATAGACTTGGGTCCTACACCCTTCTGCCCTTATTGGCTGTGTGTCATTGGATATGATACTTAACCTTTTTTTTATATTTTTTTTTATTGAATCACCATGAGAGCATTACAAAACTTTTGGGTTTAAGTCTTAGTCATAGAATGATGAAACACCTGTCCTTTCACCAATGCCCATTTCTCACCACCAAAACCCCCAGTGTACCCACATCCCACACCCTCCCCTACCTGTGGGGCAGATGATTTCCACATTACTCTCTCTCCACTTTGATTTCATTCAATATTTCGACCCCAGACCCATCATTATTATTTGGGATTTTACCCCAACACTCAGATCTGCCGAAATGGCAACTTTATTTTCTATTGCTGGTTATGAATAACATATGATGCCACACGGCCATAGTAGTGGCCATGTGATTTTGAAATTCCTAAATTTTAACAATTAAATCTGGAGGGATTTCTACCCAAACTTGCTGGGTTCTGAGATTTGTTTCTGAGTCTCTGGGATCATGGCCATTAAGCAGCTTTATCAGGAACCAGAGAGGCCATTCGTGGGCAGCAACTTGGGGTCTCATTGGGGCAGGGAGGAAAGGGCCAGCTCTACCCCCATCGTGTGAGGCCTCACATGTCTCATCACTGCAGGCCCAAACCTGACTGTCCAATGGCCTCTAGAGGATGGCAGCCATGGAGCCACCAGGGGTAACAGGCCAAGGAACAAAACCTATTCCAACCTGGGGTGGCCTGGTGCCAGTAACCTACTGCGGGAACCAGATGCATCTCTGCCAAAAGCAACTGGGTTCCAAGATTTGTTTCTGAGTCTCTGGGATCATGGCCATTAAGCAGCTTGATCAGGAGCCAGAGAGGCCGTTTGTGGGTGGTGACTCGGGGTCTTGTTGGGATGGGGAGGAAACGGCCGGCTCCACCACCATTCCATGAGGCCCCACGTGTCTCGTCACTGAGGGACCAAAACTGACTGTCCAATGGCCTATGGCAGATGGTGGCCACCGAACCACCAAGAGGGAGCAGGCGGAGGGACAGCACCCTTTCCCCCCTGGGGTGGCCCAGCGACAGCAACCTACTGCGCAGATCTGAACACATTTCTGCCAAAAGCCGCTGGGTTTTGAGATTTGTTTCTGAGCCTCTGGGATCATGGCCTTTAAGCAACTTGATGAGGAACCAGAGAAGCTCTTCGTGGGCAGCGACTCGGGGTCTTGTTGGGATGGGGAGGAAAGGGCTGGATCCACCACCATTCCGTGAGGCCCTGTGTGTCTCGCTACTGAGGGCCCAAACCTGACTGTCCAGTGGCCTCTGGTGGATGGTGGCCACCAGGCTGTCAGGGGGAACAGGCCAAGACACGAAACCCATTCCCGCCTGGGGTGGCCCAGCGCCAGTAACCTACTGTAGGGACCAGACGCATTTCTGCCAAAAGCCGCTGGGTTTCGAGATTTGTTTCTGAGTCTCTGGGATCATGGCCGTTAAGCAACTTGATTAGGAGCCAGAGAGGCTGTTAGTGGGCAATGACTTGGGGTCTCGTTGGGGTGGGGAGGACAAGACCGGCTCCACCCCCATCCCATGCGGCCTCACGTGTCTCATCACTGAAGTCCCAAACCTCACTGTCCAATGGCCTCTGGAAGATGGTGGCCACCAGGCTGTCAAGGGGGAGCAGGCGGAGGGACAGCACCCTTTCCTCCCTAGGGTGGCCCAGCGACAGTAACCTACAGCATCACCCACATGCATTTCTGCCAAAAGTTGCTGGGTTTTGAGATTTGTATCTGAGTTTCTGGGATCATGGCCATTAAGCAGCTTGATGAGGAGCCAGAGAGGCCGTTCGTGGGTGGCAGCTCGGGGTCTCGTTGGCATGGGGAGGAATGGGCCGGCTCTACCTCCATCCCATGAGGCCCCAAGTGTCTCATCACTGCGGGCCCAAACCTGACTGTCCAGTGGCCTCTGGAGGATGACAGCCACTGGGCTGCCAGGGGGAACAGGCAAGGCACAAAACCTATTCCCACCTGGAGTGGCCCAGCACTGGTAGTCTACTGCAGGGACCGGACACATTTCTGCCAAAAGCTGTTGAGTTTCGATATTTTTTTCTGAGTCTCTGGGATCATGGCTGTTAAGCAGTTTAGTCAGGAACCAGAGAGGCCATGCCTCCAATTATATAGCTGAGCCGGAGGTGGTTTGTGGGTGTGTCTCCCACATACCTAACTTTTGGCCATTTACTTTCTTGGAAAACTATGCTCCAAGGTTTTGGGGTCTGGCCAAAGGCACAGCAGCAATTTTGGGGTATCTAGAAGTCTGAAGGCGCCATGAAGCTGCTGATGCACTCACCTCACAGGTACAGATTGACCTGCTGGTGGCACCATACCCGCCCCTGGAATACTTCTTGCTGAGAAATAAGAGTTTACCTTTAACTAACTACATTATCAGAATGCATAATAATTGATAGGTTATTTTTTCACATTACTTTATGCAATATTTCATACTGTTTCTGGAGGGGGGCCCTTCTAGCAGTGTTTTTGAGTCCCAGCATTTTTTCTGGAAGTGCTTAGTGGTCAGAAGTCACTAGGGCTATGTCTGATAGTAGTTCAGGGGCCAAATAGTGCCTGGAGTTTGCTCAGTGCTCCACACATGCAAAGCATATTCCCTGCTCCAGAACATATTTTTTAAATAGAAATTCCCATCTAATTAAAAATACTTTAATTAAAACAGGAAGCAAAAGGAAGAAACATTTCTTAGTCCTTATTAGCATATTAAATAACACACATCTATTGTTTCATGGTGAGTTTGTTATGGCCTATTTTCTAAGTGAAAAAACATTCCTTGAACACATCTTTAGTCTTAATTCTGTTGCTAATCTTATTAATCTTCAAAAAGTTATCTAACATATCTAGGCTATAATTTTATTGTTTAAAAAATGTAACAAAAATAACTTTTTTGGTATACATTGTAAGGACAAAGAATATGTCCCAGAATAACTAGGGATGTAACTCACGGGTCAAACACCTTTTGTATGTGAGTCTCCTGGTTCAATGTTTGGCACCACACATGAAAGAGATAGACCGTATCTGTATTATAAAGCCTTCTTTAAAGGACAACACAATTCTGGGTTCAATTTTTTTCCTTTTTCCTTTTGAATCACCATGAGATACAGTTACAATGCTTTCATGTTTGAGTTTCAGTCATACAACGATCGAACACCCATCCCTCCAACAGTGCACATTTTCCACCACCAATGTCCCCAGTATACCCCCCCCACATCCTATCCCTCCCTCTGCCTCTATGACAGACAGTCTCCCCCATATTCTCTCTCTATTTGGGTGCATTATGGTTTTCAATACAGATACTGAGAGGCATCATGTTTGGTCCTTTATCTACATCTCCCTTCTGGAACGATCCCTCCAACCATCATTGACTTAGTGATTCCTAATTCTGGGCTCTATAATTAGAAATCATTATTGATCTGAGCTCCAAATTAGTAAATATTACCAAGTAGCTTTAAAGTTATAACTCTTGTACTCAAATCGTTTTCCCCCAAATATAAAATAATATATGGAAGTAGCATAATTTGTCAAATATAAATTTGCAGAATATTTTGTTTGTTTAAGGGGGCACAAATATCGCTTTTTTTTTTGCTTTTTTGGGTCACACACAGCGATGCACAGGGGATACTCCTGGCTCTGCACTCAGGAATTACTCCTGGCAGTGCTTGGGGGACCATATAGGATGCTGGGGATCGAACTCGGGTCGGCTGTATGCAAGGCAAACGCCCTACCCGTTGTGCTATCACTCCAGCCCCAATATTGCTATTTTCAATTAAAGCTGTAATATAGGGGGACTTCCACCTCTCCCTTCAGGAGCTCAGGCGTCCCCGCAGACGCCGGGAGAAAAGCAGCCCTGAGCATCGGCCCTCCCCTCTTCACTCCTCACGCGGCGCCCATCCCGTCTCATCACAAACAC
>JAOXYA010000001.1:2686578-2702652 GCA_028565675.1 Sorex palustris
AGAGAATGCCACTGATAACTAAAGGTAGCACTCTATTGATTGGAGTGTTGACTTATCAAAGAGCTGATAGATTAGTGCCTATTGTTCTGGCACAGGCTGTCCTCACACTTTTACGCTTTATCATGGTGTGATAAACAGGCACTTGAGACTAATTTTGCTGTTGAGAAAGCTGGAACCCAGGGAGGAGAAGACCTAATTTGAAGTGACACTGTAAATTATAAAAGGAGTTGGAGTTTAGATGCAGGCCCCCTGGACATCTCCACTTAAAAATTTTATTTATTGTCACACCTGGTAGTGGTTCAGGTTTTACTCCTGGCAAGTTTGACCATATGAAATGCTGAGGATTGAACCTGGGTCAGCTGCGTGCAGGGCAAGCACCCAACCAGCTCTACTATCTCTTTGGACCCTGGGCATCCCCATTTTAGACGTGAGAACATTGAGGTTAGTGGTAAAACACACCCAAGCTTCCCGCCAGGGTCCACCTTTTAGAAAGTCAGGCAAGAAGATAATAAAACAGAAGTTTAGGGCTGGAGTGATAGTACAGCAGGTAGGGTGCTTGCCTTGCATGTGGCCAATCCCCACTATCCCATATGATTCCTCTAGCACCACCAGGAATGATTCCCGAGTGCAGAGCCAGGAGTAAGCCCTGAGCATCACCAGGTATGCTCCCCCCCCTCAAGAAAAAAAAAAAGTTTGGCGGGCCAGAGCAACAGTGCATTGGGTAAGGTGTTTGCCTTGCACACTGCCGACCCGGTTTGATCCTCAGCACCCTCTATGGTCCCCTGTACCTTCTAGGAATGATCCCTGAGAACAGAATCAGGATTAAGCCCTGAGCACTGCTGGGTTGGCCCCAAAACAAACACAAAGGATGCTCAATGCTTTTCTGCTGGATCCCAGGCCCATCAGCCTTTTCTCCCTGCTCCACGTTTTCTGCTCCAGCAGAAGGTCCAGCCGGGATCTGAGAATGCACCCCCAAAGGGGGGCCCAGGAATCCCCCCCTCTCCTGGCTTAGCGTGCCTGCGGCCTGCTGCAGGGAGCCTGCCTGACCCACGCTGGCCGTGGGCCGTGCTGGGAACGATCATGGCAGGCCTGACCGAAGGCTTTTAGCTTAATTGACCCAGTGGCTCAGAATGGTAACTCATCAGTCAGCTTTCATTTTGTTCCCTTCATTTAATTGTATTTTCCTCTAGGGAGTCACCAAATCGATGGATCTGTTGGGTGATTTTTTCCCCCCTGCCATTTTTAAATCTGGGGGAATTGAGAGACAGGTGATTGTCAGTGCCCGTAACCCAACTGAGCTCCACGCAAGTGTTGCTTTCCTTCATTGAAAAGGCTCCCAATAAATCTGGTCAGATGGCTGCGCCGGGGCCTGCTTCTGAGAGCACAGGAGGGTGCCAAGAGGTGCCGAGAGAGCCTGGCATGGGGTTTTGGCTCAAACGCTCGCTTTAAAATGACAGAGAGAAAGCTGGCCGAGCGGGATACCCCAGGGGCACTTTGCCAATTATTCCTCTGCAGCCTGAGTACTTCCTCTGCCTCTTCTGGAGGGTCTAGGGATGCTCCAACCTGGAAGACCTGAGCTCGGGGTCCGGGAGTGGGTGTCCAATTGTCTTTCCTCTGTGTCGTCCCGTGGCTCAGACCTGAGGGACCAAAAGAGGTGAGATCAGCTAATGTCTGTGCCTTACTCCCGGGGCCCACCCTGGGATAGGGAAAGGGGCACAGATAGAGCTCTGGGCCTCTTAAGCGTTCACAGCCACTCCTAGGCTTGGAGATGCCCTATCTGGACACAGTCCTTGGGGAACTCCGATCAGTGTCCCCAGCTCCAAGGCCTGGGGCCTGCCTGTACCCTTCTCCACACCCTGCGCTCGTCTTCCTCTTGAGGTGCCCCAGTCTGAGGGAGATCCGTGGAAATACCCGATTTTTCTAGGCTGCTTTCCACCGCCTCTGGTCTGGGCCAGGTTTCAAGCAGAATAGAGTTCTAGAACTTTCCAGCTGGGACTGGTGCCGTGTAGAGGGATGAGTCGACAGGGTGTTGGAGAGATGTTTGGCAGCTGTGGGTCTCCTGCAGACAGGTGTGCTCCCAGCAGGGGCTGATGCCCAGTTTTGGGGGAGGTGTTGGGGTCCTTGGGTTGATGTGGTATGGTCAGAACCGAAGCCACTCCCCACCCCCCTGGGAGGTGGGTGCCCGAGCGGGTGAGTGGGTGCTTGCGAGAGGATCCGGAGTGTGTCTGCAGACACCCAGCGACTGGAACGCCCACTCCTGCGGGTGTGGAGAGATGGAATGAGAACAGCCATCCATCTCTGCATTTCAATTTTTTTTCCCCATCCTGAACGCTGTGCGGCTGTGAACTCTGTCTAATCAGCTCACAGGGGTGGAAGGAGAGTGGGCATCCCCTTGATCTGGGGGTTGATGTGCATAATTCCCTTTAATTCATCTCCATGGCTCTTGGAGAGCCCAGGGTTGAGAGTGATTTTCAAAGTCGCTAGCAGGAGTTCAAAGATGCAGTTTTCCGGCTGGACCAGTAAATTACAGGAGCAATTTGCCCTGAATTGCCGATGTGAAAATGCTCCCGGGTCCACCTCAGGGGCGGCAGGCTGGCCGCCTCTCCTTCCCAAGCTGAGGGGATTCCACAGCCCCTGACCCCTGACCTTCAGTGGGTCCCATGGGCCCTCCTGCTCCCCTTTCCTGATTCTTATTTGTGGGGGAGCTCGAGGTCAATTGTGCACTCCGGTGCTGACAAAACACCTTTACCCTGACTGTATGTCTTCGCACTTTATTTGCCTGTAAGATAAATTCAATTTCCGCATCGAGACCATCAGTCATTTTCTGATGTGATCTGTGCAGCTCGGCCTGAATTGAATCAGCCCCGGTATTACTGTGACAGTTTATTGGGTAAGAAAGTGAAATAAGATGTGTGAATTAAAGTGGGGTGTGGAGGTTCCGGGCCCAGGGGCTCCTGGCGGGGTGCACCCATGCTCCACGCTCTCCCCACCTCGCTCCTACTTTTCCTACTTCTCCTCACCTCGCCCCTACTTCTCAGATGCCGGAACCCAAGAATGGCTGGGGGGAGGGCAGGGTGTTGGGATATGCCAAGGGAGAGGCAGGAAGTCAGTGTGCTGAGCTGGGGGGATTGTGTTGCAGGCAAGACTCTTGCCTTGTAGGTGTCTGACCCGCTCCATCCCAGCACCCCATCCAGTACCCCCCACCCCCTGCCCCCTAGCCCTTCCAGGAGTGACTCCTGAGCACAGAACCAGGAACTAGTCCTGAGCATTGCTGCTGGGTATGGCCCCCAAACCAAACCAAAACAACTCAGGAAAGTCAAGATGTGCTGATAATGGAACCAGGTTCAACCTTTGGGTCTTGCTGGGAGAGTTGGCAGCGAAGCGGGGAGGATGGGGGCCTGGTGGGGCCCCAGCACTTCCAGCTGGAGACTTATGGTTCTGGGACCCAGAGTCCCCATGTGCCTGCCTCTTCAGCTGCACTCAGCCCCTGATGAGCAGGACCATCACTGAGCTGGTCCCTGGCCCCTGGTCCGCTTCTCCACATCCATTCACTCCTTCATTTCTTGCACTCCAAGCTGGGATTTGGGTGGCATGAAGGGGCAGCCGCCATAGCCCCACTGTAGGCAGGTGCCCAGGGCTGCCAAGTTTGCACGAACAGAGGCATTGGGAGATCAGGCTCTGCCTGGCCAGGCTTTCTCGCGGGGGTCTCCTTGCACCCCTGGCCCTGCTGCCATGCCTCCCTCTCCAAGGCCAGAACCTTTTCTTCTCCTCCAATCCAGCAAACAAGGGCTTGCCTCCCGCTGGGGGCCTCCCAGAACACACTCTCAGAATGCGGGTCTTGAGCTAGTGCCGTAGTCCAGTGGAGAGGATGCTTGCCTCACAGGTAGCCTACCCAGGTTCCATCTCCGGCTTCACCTAAGGTCCCAGAGCACTGCTAAGAGTGATTCCTGAGCGTAGAGCCAGGAGGACGCCCTGAGCATGGCCAGGTGTGGCCCCCAAACCCCAAACAAGCAAGACTGTGTGTCTCTGCGTGTGTAGATGGCCCAACTGAGTGGGGCTGGGACCCCCTGACTGGATTGGGACCGTCCTGGAAGCCAAGTGCTGCTCCCAGACCCCCAGAGAGTGCCGAGGCTCTGGGTCTGCAGAGGAGGGGCCTGCTGCCTCGATTCTCCAGCTTGGTAGTGTCGGGGATGGCGGGGCACCATGCTAGGAAGTCAGAGGGACACCCCCCGCCCCAAGGCGGGGTGGAGAAGTGGCTGACTTCGCTCCTGACAGAGTAGAAACAGTATTTATTGAACAGGGTTTCCAAAAATGGCAGAGTTCAATATTGTGGCTACTAGTCACGTGTGCTTATTTAAATAAAAATTAATTAAGAATAAATAGCATGGAGAATCCACTTTCCACCCAGAGAATGAGATACATGCAAACATAAATCAGTGAGAAGCAGACATGGATGCATTAATATCCAATGAATGAGCGAAGAGAACGGCCAGGCCGGAGAGGGACGTCACAGAACCGTGAAGGGCTGACTGATAGCAAGGCTGCAGGCCTGGGACTCAGGCAGGGTGGGTTTTGGTGACATTGACCATATACCCCCCCGCAAAATATCGTCTATTAGAAGATTATGAGTTGCCGGTGGCTGTTGAAGCTCTGATTCCTTTTAAAAAATTAATTAAATACAATTAAATAAAAATATTTAATCATTAAAACCAAATCCCCATGAATTACAAAGTTACAGAACCATTCATGGTTATCTGGCATACAAAATTCTAATCTGAATCCCTCCAGACACCGGCTATATTTCTTTTTCTTTTTTTTTGTTTTGGTTTTTGAGCCATACCCGGAATTGCTCAGGGCTTACTCCTGGCTCTACACTCAGGAATTAGTCCTGGCAGTGCTCGGGGGACCATATGGGATGTCGGGGACTGAACCCCGGTCAGCTGCGTGCAAGGCAAGTGCTCTCCCAGCTGTACTATGGCTCTAGATTTCTGAAGCTCATAAAACCACACCGCCAGCGCATGCAGAGAGGGCACTGCCCACTGCTGCCCGCAGTCCTGGGCCTTGTCAGTATAGACTCGGCTTTTACTTGCTCTCTGTTGTGGGAGAGCAAACCCAGGACAAGCCATATGCTCCTCCGCTGAGCCCTGCCTCTTTTGTTCCGTGGAAAGAGATGGGAGGACACCTGGTCAGTGCTCAGAATCTGGAGGCTCAGCCCTGCCACTGTGACCCCACTGTGCCGCCTTGGGCAGCTTGCTTTCCCTCTCTGTTGCTCTTCATGTCTCAGTGGAACAGGGGGAGCCATGTCACTGAGGTTCCCCTGAACTCTCTAGAGCTACAATCTTAAGTATCATTCATCTGACTGTCAGGGAGGGGCCAGGAAGAGGAGGTGCATGTGTCTGTGTGGGAGCACATTGAATGTTCTGTTTCAGGCCTGAGTCTGTTGGGCTCACAGTGCTCCCCATAATCAACCCCCTGGCATTGTGCTCTGCTCCACTCTGCCTTAACCCTGAGCAGATACCCACCCAGCCTTGGGGACTGCTTTGCCCTTGGACACCTGTGGCCACATCCGAGCTGACCACCTGCCCCTTGCTAGTCTGGGCTGCTATCCTGGGTGGGGGGAGAGGTGCAGTCAGTGTTCTGGGGAGCCATAGAATGGACACTGGCTCCTGCTCTTGGATGGGCCAGCGGCTGGCCTGGCTCTAGGATGCTGGGCCTATCGGAATTGCTTCTAGAAGCCTCTGCTCCTGGATCCAGGGCGGTGCAGAACTGATGGGCATCTGGCTTCCCCTTCATAGATGGGGCTCCCTTCCGCCCCCCAGCCAGAGGCACCCTGAAAGGGCTGTGGGCCGTGAGTGACGGAGGATAGGTGTTGTGTCCCTTTGTGTCTTTGGAGTCCCCTCTGGGCCTCTGGGATGGCCACTAGCACCTTTTACCCCTTTCACGCCTGCTCTGTGCCCTTGTGTGGGGGCTTACTCTGACCTCTGTAGGGGGCTCCTGCAGGAGATTGGGGGGCAACTGGGAGGGGCTGGATTTCCCTCCAAATGTCTCCCTGCACTGGGAAGCGGCCAGGAATCCAGGAACAGATCAGGCTTCTCGCCCTCCCATACCACCTTCCCTATATACCTCCCCTCTTCTCTTACCCCTTCCTCTCTTCTCCTCCTTCCTCCTCCCCCTCTTCCTCCCCCCCATCTCCACTCCCCTTCTCTCCCTCCCTGCTCTTTCCCCTTCTACTTTTTCTCCTTCTTAAAATTTTTTTTTGGGGGGGGTCACATCCGATGATGCTCAGGGCTTACTCCTGGCTTTGCACTCAGAGATCACTTCTGGCGGTGCTCAGGGGACCATATGGGATGCCAGAGATCAAACCTGGGTTGGCCATGTGCAAGGCAAAAACACCTTACCTGCTGTACTATTGCTTCCCCCAACACACACTATTTTAAAAATTATAACATGGTGGTTTATAGAGTTATTCACAGCACAGTTGTTCCAGGCATTCAGAGTTCCAACACCAGCCCCACCACCTGTGTGACCTTCTGTCCACCCATGTCCCCAGTTTTCCTTATAGCCTTCACAAAATAATTTACTTCATATTGCTCGTTACAACAAAATGGCAAATAGACTTATCAAAATTTAGGTCAATCAAAGTCGATAAAAGTGGTAATTGTTCTATCTCACAATGATGCCACTAAAGTCACCGGGGGTTTGCTGGGCTGGCTGGTGCTCTGTGCACCGCCTGCGTTACCCTGCAGGCTCAACTGAGCTTGGTGGGCTTCTCGGCAACTGTCCCATCAAATTTGCTGTGTTCGTCCTGGGCTGTCAGGCCTGTGAAATTCGGAGGTGGCTCCGGAGCTGTGGAGCTGGAACAATTTGGTCACTAGGCGGCTTGATGAGGTTCAGTTGTGGCGGCTCGTTTCTAGCCAAGTCCAGGTTCCTCACGGTCTCCTCTTCTGTCTTTTCCTCTTGCTCCACTCCTCCCCTCACTCCCCATCCCTTCTCTCTTCCCTTTCCACTCTCTCCTCCTTCCTCCTCCTTTCTCTTTCCTCCTATACTGCCTTTTCCCTCCTCCCCTCTCTCTCTCCCCTCCCCTTTCCATAGCCCTCTTTCCCTTCCCTTCCCCATCCTCTCCCTTGTTCCTCCTTCCCCCTCTTCCCATCCCTCCTCCCCCTGCCACCCTCCCCAGACTCCTGCCACCCGGCTTCTTCTCCTTGCCCATCAGGGCTCAGGATGGTATTGTCTTCCTGCCATTGCAAATCCCTGAACGCTTTAACAGTCCTTGTGGGTTCCCCTAATCCTACCTAAGTCTCTGTACACAATCTCCTTCAGTAAACTCTGCTCGGGGATATGCGTCAGAGTGGAGTTCTGTGCTGAGTCTGTGAGCGTCTCAGTGTCGGGCGGATACTTCTGAGCAGGACTCGGATGGTCTCGGGATCCCTGCACACCTCAGGATGGGGAACGAACTGTCAGGTGTGTCCATGGCAGCCTTCCTGTGCTCTCAGGAAAGGTCCACTGTGCTTTCCAGACTTTCTCCTGAGGGATGCTCTTCAGGAAGGGATGGTGTCTGGCCACACTGATACCAAGAGGAAGGCCGGGGGCTTCTTCATGAGGGTCAGCGGTGGTCTTACCCAAGCTCATAGTCAAAACTGTTGAGTATGAGTATGTGACAGCCAACTGGGAGGTACTGACCAGCAGGAAGGGGTACTGGTCAGACCCAGAGAAGGTGTTAAATGCCCTTCTCTCTGACTGATCACTACTGGCAGTGCTTGGGGACTCTATGCAGTTCCTGGGATCAAACCTGGGTAGACCACATGCAAGGCAAGCACCTTACCCACTGTACTATATCTCAGACCCCTGGGCTTCCTCCTGGATCTGTGTCCAGTGATCACTCTTGGTGGGCTTGGTGGGCCATATGGGATGTCGGGGGTTGGCCGTGGGCAAGGTAAGCGTCCTCCCCACTCTCCTATGGCTCTGGTCCCCGATTTAGTACTTCCGTGTGGTTTGAAAGCCAGTGTAGGTGAGTGGTTTGAAAGCCTTAGGTCTGCTAGTGTTACTGAGGTTCTGTGGGGTGGGTGGGATGCCAAGGTAGCAGAAAATGCATTGTGGGACAAAGCAGGGCATATGAATGTTCAGAGAAAAGCAGACAAGGAACATAGGAAAGATTAGGATGTTGGGGCATATAGGGAGCAGTGTTCCCAGCTGGAAACCCTTTAAAGAAGAGGCATTTCCAAACTTTCAAAGTGGGCCCTCTGGTCTCCCCACTGAACATTTCTCCCTGTTAAAAGATCATTCCCCCCCTGCTTTTATCGGAAACACTGTTCAGTTGACCTGGGAGAATTCACATGGCTCAGTAGCTCTTGACTGGATGTTAAGGTGGCTTCTGATCAATCCAAACTGTAAATGACCTGAACTATTCTGGGCAGAAGAGCGTTCTGTGGGCTGGAGTCCTGAACCCCAACAGACTGTGTTAAAGGGGGTCTTGAGGAGTAGGAATAAAAGGGGTCCATATAGAGGACATGTTTACTATATGGCTCTTTGGGACATGGTTCCGGAATTGGAGAGCCTTAATAGGCTCAGTCGGGGGCTGAAGGGATCAGCGAGAGACGGTGGAGATTTGAGTAGCGCACTGACTATTCAGACCCAATTCAGTCACCCCAACCTCCATTCCCATCACCGTCCCCATCCCCACCTCCCTGGCATCAGTTGTCGTGAATGATTTCAGGCATGTAGGTGATGTGGGGAGAAGCTCATGGCCTCTCAAGCCCAAGGCCTGGAGTTCTCTGCCTGGTGCAGCCACATGTACAGAGTGTGGTCATGGAGGCTCTGCTGTGTGGGGTCTCCAGCATCCTGAGTTGTGTCTGCCCATGTTGCAGCTGCTGGGCAAGCACCCTGGCCAGGAAGTGTGACCTCTGGTGAGCACTTGTATGAGCACCACAGCGACCCCTGGTGAGCATGTGTGGAAAAATCACAGCCAAAGAGGCTGCCTCTTGCTCCCAGAATGCCCTGTGGTCTGGTGCACGAGACCTGGACCTGAGGGGTGACCTCAGCAAGCACCACGGCTGAAGATAAGTGCAAACACTTGCCCAACCTAGGTTCCATCACCAGCACTTCTTGTGGTCCCCTGAACAACAGCAGGAGTGATCCCTGAGCACAGAAACAGGAGTCAGCCCCAATTTTGGCTACGTGGTAGGTTTAGACCGAGGCTCAGAGTCAATATAAGGTTAGTGTTAGCACTAGGATTGGGGTTCCGGCTACGGTTAGGTTTTTCTAGGGATTAGGTGTTAGATTTTTCTGAGATCGTAGTTAAAAATGCAAGGGAAGTATTGGGTAATTGTTAAAGTTTGGCTAGTTGGTAGTTTTTGCCTTTAGCTAAGGTCAGATTTAGTATAGATTAGGGTCAGGATTAGGAGTAGGACTAGGGTGAAGGTTAATATTTGTGTAGGTGTTACATGTTAAGTTTTTCTATGTTCAAAGTGAAAGATTCAAGTTTGGTATGGGTAACTGTAAATTTTGGGTGACTATGAATAAATATTGGGTAGTAGTAGAGTTAAGCCTCGGGTTGGGTCAGGGTCAGTGTCAGTTAGGATTAGGGTTAGGATCAGAGTTTGGGTTAGTGTTAGGTTTGTGTAGGAGATAGGTATTAGTTTTTACTTTGTTCATAGTTAAGCAAGTTAAGCATGGGGAGCATTGTCAAATTTAGGTTAATTGGTAGTTTTTGGAATCAGCTAAGGCTAGGCTTACTCTCAGTTAGGGTTAGGGTTAGCATTAGGATTAGGGGTAGGGTTTGGGTTAGGATTTGTGCAGGTCTTAGATGTTTTGCTGTATTTAAAGTTAAGGGTTTGGCAACTATTAAATATTTGCTAAGTGGTAGGTTTAGGCTTTAGCTTGGGTCAGGGTCAGGGTCAGGGTTAGGGTTAGGTTTGACATTGCAAACGGAGGGATGTTCTTGTAGGACTCAGCGTCTGTCCTCTGGGATCTGAGTCTCTCCTGGGGGCTGGTGTAAGGCTTGCATTCACCTTGGGCATCTAGCTCATTGCTGGTGGAATTCCCTCATCTGCTTTGGAACTGGGTATTGAGATCCCTTTAAGAGGCGTTTAAGACCAAATGAGATCATGTAGATGGGCTCTGAGCCAATAGACTCGCAAGGAGTGTTTGAAGAAAGACCCCATGAGGACATATGGAGGAGTCGCCACGTGCCCGCCCAGGAAAGAGGCCTCACAGGACCCTGCTGGCACTTGGATCCTGAGCTTCTGACCTCCACCACCACGAGGAAATAAACATCTGGTGTGTCAAGCACCAGGCCATGGTATCTGTCATAACAGCCCTGGCATACCGACGTACAGATGTCATAGTCAGGACTCACGTGCTCAGGACCCCACTAAAGGCTCCACCCTGGGGAAACATAGGCACCCCAAGTTTAGGCTTTGTACCTGCTTGAACACTGTACCTCTTTTATTCTTTTGAGCCACATCCGGCAGTGCTCACGTCTTACTTCTAGCTCTCTGCTCAGGGATCACTCCTGGTAGTGCTCAGGGAACCGTATGGGATGCCGGGGGATTGAATCCAGGTTGGTGGTGTGCAAGGCAAAGGCCTTAACCACTGTACTATCTCTCTAGCCCCCAAAGATCAAACATTTTGTGATTAGCACCGTGCCTGGCACAAAACTGGTGTTTCCCTCACTTCTGTCATGTGAGTGAAGTGGAGATTATTGGAAAGCACTCAGGAGCCTCTGGACAGAGACTTGGTTGGGCACATGAACCCAAGTGAATCCTCTTTCTTCTGGGAGAAGGAGGTGGAGGAGGTGCTGACAATATAAGAATCCCTTGAATGAGAACTGCGTGCTGCAGTAGAAATGACATCTGCACCTGTTTGTTCATTGCAGCACTGTTCACAATAGCCAGAATCTGGAAACAACCTGAGTGCCTGAAAACAGGTGACTGGTTAAAAAAACTTTGGTACATCTACACAGTGGAATACTATGCAGCGGTTAGGAGAGATGAAGTCATGAAAGTTGATTATAAGTGAATAGACATGGAGAGTATCATGCTAAGTGAAATGAGTTAGAAAGAGAGGAACAGACATAGAAGGACTGCACTCATTTGTGGAATATAAAATAACATAATATGAGATGGACACCCAAGGTCAGTAGATAGAAGAGCCAGGAAGATTGCTCCATAGTTGGAAGCCTGTCTCATGAGCTCGGGGAGAAGGCAGCTGGAATAGAGAAGGGATCACTAAGTCAATGATGGTAGGAGGAATTGTTCAGGGCAGGAAATGTGTGCTGAAAGTAGATAAAGGACCAAACATGATGGCCTCCCAGTATCTGTATTGCAGAACATAATGTCCCAAAGTAGAGAGAGAGTATGGGGGAAATTGTCTGCCATAGAGGCAGGGGGAAGGTGGGAAAGGGGGGCATTATGTTTGGAACATTGGTGGTAAGAATGGGCACTGGTAGAGGGATGGGTGTTTGATCATTGTATGATTGAAACTCAGACATGAAAGCTTGTAACTGTATTTCACAGTGATTCAATAAGAAAAAAAAAAGAACTGCATGCCGAAAGTAAGTAAAGGAACAAACATGATAATCTCTAACTATCTGTACCACAGACCATATTTCTCAAAAGGAGAAAGAGAGAGACAGGGAGTGAGAAAGAGAGAAAGAGAGAGAGAGAGAGAGAGAAAGAGAGAGAGAGAGTAGGGTAGGTTGGGGTGGGGGGATGGCGGGAGGGAAATTGGGGACATTGTACACTGGTGGAGGGATGGGTGTTAGAACATTGTGTGACTGAAACCCAATCACAAACAGCTTTGTAGCTGTGTATCTCACTGTGATTCAATTGAAAAAAAAAAGAAAAGAAAAGAAGAAAGAGAAAGCCAAGGTTGATAAGTCATGACTTGAACTGACATGGCTAGCAGGTTGAGACTTGGGTGTCAGCCGGGTTTTCTGACTCCACATTATTTCCTTAGAGTCTCTGGAGGGTTTCCTAGAGCAGGTGACACAGCAAGTCGAGGGGAGACAGGGGTGTGGGAGAAAGCTCAGAGGCCCCTTCTGACTGGTGCCAGGGACGCTGTGCCATTGGACTTACACCAGACTCATTGTGTGTATGAGAGAGAGTAAGACAGTGTGTGAGAGAGAACAAGACAGTGTGTGTGAGAGAGTTTGTGTGAGAGAAAAAATTGTGAGAGAATGTGTGTGTGTGTGTGTGTGTGTGAGAGAGAGAGAGAGAGAGAGAGAGAGAGAGAGTATGTGTGAGGAAGAGAGCATGTGGGACAGAAAACCTGTATTTGTGTGAGAGAGTGTGAGAGTGTGTGGGGGAGAGAGACACTTTCTGTGAGAAAGTGCGTGTGGGAGTATGTGTATGGGAGAGACAGAGTGTACGTGAGAGAGTGTGAGTGTGTATGAGTCACGTGGATGCCATCACCGTGCCAGAGTGGCGCAGAGGCAGTTTCCTCTTCAGGTTCACGCTGTCCCTCAGATGAATGCGTGTTTCCCTCTGGGCTGGCTCAGTTGGCAGCGCCACAGAGGCAGATGTCGCCTGGGAGAAGGGAGCAGGACCTGCCCGAGGAGGCTGGGAGCCAGCTCCACATTGGGGGATGCCATGTTCCAGTTCAGAGAGGAGCGGCTGATAGATCAGTCTTCCTCATTCTTTCTACTCCTACAAACACTGGCCCTGGCCCGCCGAAGTCCTGGTTTGCCCAGTGCATCCCAAGGACTCTAGTTTAGGGACCGGAACCTCCCTCAGGTTGGAGCCACTTTCCACAGGGGAGGTGGGGACTGAGGCTCCCTCAGAGGGTTGAACTCACGCAGAGTGGGGGCTTCCTGCCTAGGAGAGAACTATGTCTCTCCCTTCAGACAGGGAGCTCCCATGGCAGGGCCTGTGTCTCCCTGAGACTGGTCTTTCTGGTGAGGTGAGGCTGTCTCTTCTGTGAGACCAGCCCACCTGGTGTTGTGGCTGACAGTGGCCCCGCCTTTCCTCAGGCTCATTCATTTCCAGAGCTCAGGCTTTTCTGGATGAGGGAATCAGTGAGCCACTGAATTGTTCCCAGAAGTACCATTTCTTTCTTCTGTTCTCTCCTTTTGGTTTTTGGGTCACTCCTGATGGAATTCGGGGCTCGCTCTTGGCTCTGTGCTCAAAGATCACTCCTGGTAGGGCCCAGGGGACCATTTGGGGTGCGGGAGATCAAACCTAGATTGTTCGCTTGCAAGATGAGTGCCCACCCCTGTGTACTCTGGCGCCAGCCCTCAGCAGCAGTGTTTCATAGCCTTTAGGGCCTCTCTGTGGTTCCAAGAGCAGCAAACCAACTAAGATCCCGGCGCCCTTTGAGACAGACTCTGAAGGATGGGGTGGAGTGGGTCAGGGCACGGGCACACTGGTTGCAGAGGCCATGAGCTCACTGCGCCTCTGGTCCTGCCAGAGAGGTTAGACGCAGGGAAATGGAAGACTTTAAGAGGCGCCCTCCCGCCAGGGTGGGCATCAGGGTGGCCACTGAAACAGCTGGAAATGTTCTGTTGAGCCAAGGGGTGTCTTCCTGATTGATCCCTGACATCTCATGTCCCCCGAACAGGCGCTGGGAGAAGCTTCGGTGGACGGTTAGCCCAGCCCCGCCCCTTAGTAAAGTTATTTGTTTAAAAAGAAAAGACAGGGGCTGGAGTGATAGCACAGCGGGTAGGGCGTTTGCTTTGCACGCGGCCGCCCCGAGTTCGAATCCCAGCATCCCATATGGTCCCCCCTGAGCACCGCCAGGAGTAATTCCTGAGTGCAGAGCCAGGAGGAACCCCTGTGCATCGCTGGGTGTGACCCCCCCAAAAGATAAAAAAAAAAGAAAAGACAGTTCCATATCCTGGCCCAGTCCCCTAAAATCCTGGCCTGGGGTTGGAACAGATTCTCTGCTCAGTCTTTTTTCCACGCTGAGAATGGTCTCCCTCTTGCCTCTTTTCCACCGAAACAGAAGGTGATTCTCGCATGTTCTCAGTAAACAGAAGGTGGTTCTTGCATGTTCTCAGGGCTCTGCTTTGCGCCCAAACCCACACACACTGCCAACTTAGGCCAGTGGGTGGGAGGTAAACCAGGTTTTGTAGACGAGGAAAGCGAGGCACAGGGGGCTTCTGAGGGCTTCTGACCTACCCAACAAGGAGGTGTGGGAGTCGGGATCAGAACCCATGTCTTCCTGAACCCCAGCCTGGGTGAGCCCCTGCCTGGCGGTCTCGTGATCCACATGCACCTTTGTACAGGGACTCTAACCCATTTGGTAATTGCAGTGTTTAAGTCACCGTGTGTGCAGTGGAAGAAGCCCCAGCTGAGAATCTGTTCCTCTTCCCTGGGCAGGATTTTAGGTGACTTGGGGTAAGGATGGAACTGGCTTTTATTTTTAAACAAATAACTTTCTTGCAGGGCGGGGGCCTGGGCTGAGGGGCACAGAGCCTTTTCCGGCTCCAAGCTGGGGCGCGTGCAGTGCCCGGGACAGACTCTGGGCTCCTCATACCCTGGCTGCCAACTCTGTGGGCTGCACAGCTGAGACGCTCACCTGGTCTCAACCCACACGCTGGTGAGAGTCCAAATCCCACCACCCCTCACCCCTTCTCCACGGGCAAATCTGAGGCAAATCACGGGACCTTTCAGAAGCTCACGTTCTCCCCTGGAGAATGGGAGGATTAGCAGAGGTATGAAGTGCCTCCGCAGCCTGGTATGGTCAGTGTGGTCATGGAAATCCAGCATCCTGCTTTCCCCGAGTCAGATAGCCTCTCTGCCCGCGTGTGGAGAGTCAGCCAGGCGCCAGTGGGCAGGTGAGATCCGCACGCCTGGCTACGGCCCAGCTGATCTCCACCAAGCAGATGGTCCTTCCTCCCCGGGGCCCCTTCCCTGACACCCGTCTGTGCTTCCCTCTCCCTGGCATTTTCTCCGTCACTCCCTTCCATGGCTCCCTCTCTGTGCCCCCTCTGCATCCCCTTTCCACGGCCCCTGCTGTGGCTCTTTCTGTGACACCCCTCTGTGTCCCTCTTTGGACCCTTCCGTAGCTCCCTCCCCGTGGCACCCTTTGTGTTCCCCCTCCGTGACACTCCCTCTGTGGCTGCCTGGCTGTAGTGCCCTCAGACCCTCAGGGAGACCCCACAGGAGTATGGCAAAGGCGTTTCTTCCCGAGACAGCTCCCACCCTAGGTGGGATCCTGGCACCAGCTGCTGAGAAAGTGGGGTTCCACTCTAATGTGGGCAGCGCATGCCCTGCAGCCCATGTGATTGCCCAGGGGTGGACCTCCCCGGGGAAAACTGAAACTGCCCAGTGCCTGTGTCGCTTACCTGTGTCTCGCTGGAGGCCAGGCAGGGCAGCAAAGGGGGAGTGTTAGGTTTTGGAGGTGCAGTTAAGACTGTGAAGTGCCTCTGCTACCTTTCAGAGGCAGTTCCCCCTCTCGGCTTGGCACAGACAGTGATTCCCCCTCTTTCTCTGGGGGGTCTGGCCACCCCAGCCCCACCCCTACCCCTAGCAACCCTTCTCTGCCACCTGATCAGGGCTGGGGTCTTTCTAGAATGGAAACGAGCACATTTATGCAAATGGCAAGCAAACCAAGCCTCCCTGGAGTTATAGAAAGGAAATAGAAGCTTTGGGCAGTGCCCAGAGCCTGGCATGGTATAGGGTGTCTGAGTTCAGGCTGCCTCATGGGGAGGGGAGTGAGCAGTCACCTGGGGTGAGTATGGGGGTTGTCGGGTCATGGGGGGGGTCTCGGGTGGGTAGGGGTGTCTGGTCAGGGACCACAGCTTCTCTTTCCTCCTCGCCCCACTATCTATAGGGTCCGCTTTTGGTTCCTTGCCTAGCTGAGGGATGCCTAAAAGTGCCCCGTCACTTCCAGCTTTCTGCCCTGGTCACCAAGGCTCATTTCCGCTTGTCCCGTCCCCTTGGAGGGACATTCTTTTTTAAACTTGTTTTTAATGAAACACTGTGGGATACAATTACAGACTTACACACTTTCGTGATTACGTTTCAGTCATACAATGTTCGAGTACCCATCCTTCCATCAGTGCCCATTCTCCATCACCAATGATCCCAGTATCCCCCCCCCCCCCCCCCCCCCCCCCCCCCCCCCCCCCCCTCC
>JAOXYA010000001.1:2709485-2721861 GCA_028565675.1 Sorex palustris
TGGCTCTGCACTCAGGAGTTACTCCTGGCGGTGCTCAGGGGACCATATGGGATGCTGGGAATTGAACCCAGGTCGGCTGTGTGCAAGGCAAACGCCCTACCCGCTGTGCTATATCTCCAGTCTCTACATGTCTTTTTAAAGGGTGTTTCATCACCTTGTCCTGTCAGTTACCTAGTTTCCTTATTTCTAGATGTTCTTATTGCTACTGTGAGTGGATGCCCCTTCCCCTATTGTATGCTTAACTGTTTACTTCATTGTATTAGAAAGGTTTTTCTTTTTATTTTTTTAAAATCCATTATATTAAAGCACCAAGATTTACAGTTATTCCTAATTGAATTTTAGGCAGTGGCAGCTTTTCTCCACCAGGTTCCCTCCCATCCTGCCAGCCTTGCCTCCTTGACAAGCATATTTTTAAGTTTGGTTAGGAAAGTTTTTACTCTTGATTGTCAATCAACTTGTCAACTTTTTCTTTTAAAAAAAATATATAATGTCAGAGAGCCCGGCAAGCTACTGAGAGTATCTCGCCCGCATGGCAGACCCTGGCAAGCTCCCCGTGACGTATTTGATATGCCAAACACAGTAACAACAAAGTCTCATGATGGAGACGTTACTGGGCCCGCTCAAACAAATCGATGAACAACGGGAGGACAGTACTACAGGACAGTGCTACAGTGCTATTTTATAAAATTAAAAAAAAAATTTAAAGAAAAAATATTAAAAAAAAAAAGAGTGAGGCAGAGGGAAGGAGGAACAGGAGAGTGTGACATAACAGTGGGTCTGTGCTTATCTGGGCTGTAAGGAAGGAGATAGGAGGAGGCTCCCGAGAGACCTGACTCCACAGGTCTGCCGGAACATCTGTGTGCTGGAAGGACTTTAGTCTTTACTTGAGGGGAGCCACCGAAGTGGTGCTTGAGGAACCCAGGGGCTGTTTCTGATGATTCTCAGCTAACTGGGCTGAAGGTTGGGTGTGAGGCCCAAGAACGTGGTGCTGCTCAGGGCCCACAGTACCAGGGACCCTGGGCCACCCCAGAAGTGCTTGGGGCTCTTCTGAGCTAGACTCAGCGGTGCTTGGTGCTGGGAAAAGAATCAGGGTTGGCACATGCAAGGCATATGCCCTAATAACCACTAGGCAATCTCTGTGGCTCCTTGAATGGACATAGCATCACCCCATTAGACTCTCCAGGATCAAATCACTCCTATCTGAGGGCCCAGGACACAGTTTATGGGCCGAACCTTTACCCCTCATCCCCATCTACCATGCTTATGGAGGTCATGTGGCCACACTTCTGAAAACCCACCCCCCAGAATATCAGTCTTCTCCCAAGGAGACTAAAATTAAAACGGATTTGGATCAAGTTCCTATTTTTTGTTTGTTAGCTTGTTTTTTTGGGGGGAGGGGGTCGGGGAGACACACTCAAAGTTGCTCAAGGGTCACTTCTGGCTCTGTGCTCAGGAATTACTCCTGGTGGGGCTTGGGGGGGATTATATATGGTGCCAGGGATTGAACCCGGGTCAACTGCATGCAAGGCAAGTACCCTACCCGCTGTACTCTCGCTTACAAGTTCCTATTTGAAGAGAAAAAATATTGAATGTCAAGGTAGAAGATGACTTTTGGGGTATGACCAGCACCCTGCTCCCAAATACAGAGAGAGAAAGAGAGAGAGAGAGAGAGAGAGAGAGAGAGAGAGAGAGAACAGTGACCCCACCGGTGCCCCCAACCCACAGTTTCCCACAGTTTTCTGGAGTTGGGCAAGGTAGAGTGACCCCTACCAACTGACCATCTTGCAGGAGGAGGGCTGGACTAAAACCAGACCACGGAGGACCACTGGGGTGTCAAGTCTGACAACCCTTTGCTCACCTCATCTACCAGCCCCCCAACACAGAGCCTGCGTTCCCAGGGCCCAGAAGCCGGACCCTGCAGCCTTGCTCACTGCAGTCTCTCAGAGGACCACAGGACACCTAGACCAGGGTTCCCAGCCTGATTCCACCTGTGGCCCCTTCCGACCTTGCCCCCTTCCCGTGGTCCCCCGTCCCACTGGCTGGTCTCCTAGTCTCCTCATGCTTTATGGCCTCCATTTTCCCAGGTGATTGTCACTGTAAGGTCCAGGGTGAGAAGGGCTGCTCTGGCCCAGGGGAGTCAGTCCCAGACAGAGGAGGCCTCTCAGGTATTCCTGGGGACAAAGGTCCTCCAAGGTCCTGACCTCACTCATGTCCCTCCGGGGCCTGGGGCTGGGCCTTCAGCAAGGATTGGAAGGCCTTTGACTTGTAGAAGGGGCAGGAGGGGGCGACGGCTCTGAATCTTATGCTGGGTTCTTTTTTTTTAATTTTTTTTTTAACTTTTCTCTTTGTTTTGGTGAAGCAAGGTATTAACATTTATTTAGAAAGCTATGAAAGGACAGAGAGGGAGTACTGTTATCAAAAGAGAATGCAGGATTCTCTAGAGTGGAAATAGGCAAGCAAAGAAACTTTGAAACAAGTCAGCAAGACCTTGTATCAGGGTTTGAAGAGCTGCAGGTGGGTGCATTGTTGGGGCTGGAATCAGGACTTTCAGGTACTTCCTGGGCGCTGCTAATGTGCCGGACAGAGAGGTTCCAAGTGAGGATGTGTCCACATCCAACACACCAACAAATAGTTCTTGGATGCCTCAAGGTGTCAGGCACTCTTTAGGGATGGAGGATCCTATACGTGCCGTACAAATTATAAGGGGGTGGGGGGTCGGATGTGCATAGAGCCATGGCAATAGGGTTGGGCTTAAGTTAGGGCACGCCTGGGAGATGCCCTACGCTCTGCAGCACAGGGCGGGCTCTTCACGGCCTGGCACGCTTCGGGCAGCTGGGAATGCAAAAGCCCGGAGGCAGGCAGCAGGCACCCCCAGGCGGTCGCATGGCACGAAAGACCAGTTCCGAGCGCAAAGGAGTCGGCCACACTCGAGGGACCAGGGCTCATACTGGGTTCTTGTCACTGCTGTCCCAGCCATGATGCCCTTGTCTCTGCTGCTTCTCCCCTGCTTTCCAGCAGGTGCTGCAGCCCTGCCCGTCCCAGGGCAGTAGCTGGGGTTTGCTCAAGAGTCTCCTGCCAAAGATGAAGTCATGAAATTTGCTTATAAATGGATGGTCATGGAGAGCCATCATGCTAAGTGAAATGAGTCAGAAAGAGAGGGACAGACTTAGAATGACTGCACTCATTTGTGGGATATAAATTAACATAATACGAGACTAATATCCAAGAAGCAAGGGCCAGGAAGATTGTGCCATGGTTTGGAAGTCTGCCTCACGAGCTGGGGGGGAAGGCAGCTGGGGTCACTAAGTCAATGATGGTTGGAGGGATTGTTCGGGATTGGAGATGTGTGCTGAAAGTAGATAAAGGACCAAACATGATATTCTTTCAGTATTGCAAACTATAATGCCCAAAAGTAGAGAGAGAGTATGGGAAAAATTGTCTGCCATAGAGGAAGGGGGAGGGTTGAAAAAGGGGAGGGGGATACTGGGGATTTTGGTGGTGGAGATTGTGCACTTGTGGAGGTATGGGTGTTCCATCACTGTATGACAGAAACTCAAATATGAAAGATTTGTAACTGCATCTCATGGTGATCAATTTAAAAAAAAAAAGAGCTATTGCCTGCTTGTAGAGAGGGGTGTTCTCTCCAGGGTCAACTGGGCAACCGCTGCCTCCCAGGGGCAGCACAGGACCCACCCAGCCCAACTCTACACAGAATACCATCCCTGAGGAGGCTACTGAGGGCAAGAAATGCCTTAAGGATACTCAGGACCCACAGGGAAGCCCTCTGGGCTGCATAGAATTGGCTCTGCCCATCCATTGGTTTCCGGAGTTGCTCTCAGACTTGTGCTCAGGCACAGCCAGAAGCCACCTGGGTTCTTTCCATTTCAGTGGACTAAAATCAAATCTCTAGGGGCTAGAGTGACAGTCCAGCGGGGAGGGAAATTGCCTGTACCCGGCCAACCTGGGTTTAATCCCCAACACTCCATATGGTCCCCTGAGCACTGCCAGAAGTAATTTCTGAGTGTAGAGTCAGGAGTAACCCCTGAGCACCGCTGGGTGTGGCCCGAAAAGTAAAACAAAAGAAACAAAAAGTGAAATCTTTACATAGCACCAACACCAGCCGGACATGGCATCCACTGGACCCTTGGTCCCTTTGCAGGCCATCGACATTCAGCCCGGGCAGGTGTCTGGTGGTACAACGCCCTTGTCCTGTACATTAGCTGGTGTCACGACTGCACCCCATTTCTTCCACTGTGGAATACCCCGGGAGGTGCATTTTCCAGAATTAGCAGCTACCTCTCAATTTCTTGCACTTTCAAAGGGTCCGGGGGTGGGGGAAGTTGCTATTCCAGCAAACAGTGCGGCAGCTTCTGAAGATGCCTTGGCCAAATGACATCAAAGCATGACTTATTTTGGGGGGGACAGGGGGCCACACTGGGTGGTGCTCAGGGGTTTACTCCTGACTTTGTGCCCTGGGATCACACTTGGCACTGACCATATGGGATGCTCAGGGATGGAACCCAGGTGGGCCGCTTGCAATACAAGTGCCCTACCTGCTGTACTATGGCTCTGATCCAGCGTCACTTCTTTTTAAAGGTGTTAGGGGTCCCGGGTTGCCGGGTTCAGCTCTTTCCAACTCATCTTCAACACTGGCCCTAGCCTGGGTTGTTGCCTGTATAGACATCAGGTCTGCGGCAGGGCAGCCCAGCGTGCTAAGTTCGGTTTCGCCTCTGCACCCAGATCTTGCCCCTGCTGCCCCAGCAAGGTGCCCAGGGTCCGGCCAGGGCCACACTCACCGCAAAGCCTGGTGCCGGGGCCAGCAGTAGGGGCAGGAGCAGGAGCAGCTGCATCTCAGCCTGCAGGAGAGAACAGGGTGGGGTCAGTCAACTTGAGAGGTCTGTCTCTCGCCCCCCCCCCCCACCTCCTTCCCCATGCTAGGGGTGATCCCGAGCAGAGGAACTGGGGGGAGGGGCAACTCAGAGGGACACAATTGAGCAGTTGGCACTCAAGGGGGAGGAAAGGCTTCTAAACAGATCCGAAGCAACTTCTTTCAGGGTTACAGAGGGGATAAGAAAGGGGGCAATTAAAAATACTTCTATGGGTGGAGGCGGGTGGGGTGGTGTGGGCCATGGAGCAATAGTGCAGTGGTCAGGCATTTGCCTTGCATGCAGCTGACCCAGGTCCGATCCTCGGCACCCAATCTGGTCTCCAGGATTCAGCCCTGAGCACCGCTGGCTATGCCCCCCCACCCCAAAATAGAAAACTTCTATGGGAAGCCTGGAGCCATAGTACAGCAGGAAGGGCCTTTGCTTGCACCTGGGTTTGATCCGTGGCATCCCATAAGCTCCCCTGGAGCCCTGCTAGAAGTGGTCTCTCAGCGCAGAGCCAGATGCTCAGAACAAAACAACAAGAGCAAAATAAATAACTTCTATGTGGTTGAAAGAGAGCTCACAATCACACACAGACTCACTTTTATTGGGAAGAGAGTGTTCTTTAACAAGTCTGGTAATGCTATACACCTGAATCTATATGTTATAAACCAATGTTGCATTAGTAAACAATGCAACTATTGAATTTTTAAAAAATTATCTGGCGATGCACAGGGGCTACTTCTGACACTGCACTTACTTCTGGCAGTGTTCAGGGGACCATATGGGATGCTGGGAATCCAACTCAAGTCTGCCGCATGAAAAGCAAGTGCCCTCCTCACTAAAAATGGGGTCAGCCCCCCCCCTTTATTTTTAAAGTTTCAGAAGACACTTCTTTTCCTGTTTGTTTTGGAGACGCATCCAGCTTGCTCAGGGCTTACTCCTGGCTCCATGCTCAGGAAGTGGTATTAACTGCATGCGGGACAAGTGTCTTACCCATGTACTATTTCTGTATGATGCCACACACACTTTTAAAACTTCATTTAGGGGGGTGAGGTATAACTCAAAGGACAGGAGCACAGGGTCACACACACAGTTGGATGGGGCCCCTCCCCAAAACAAACAAGGATAATGAAATTCAGCTTAAATGTCCCAGATGTCAGCTGTAGGCCAGCATTTCTGTGCCTTGGGGGAGTTCAGTAAGAGCACAACACACAGACCCTGGGCCCTGTGTGTGTGTGTGTGTGTGTGTGTGTGTGTGTGTGTGTGTGCATGCATATGCACACACCATGCGGTTGTTTGGGGGAGGGGTTTAGGGAAGGGGTTGCACTGTAATTGTGTTGCTTGTCTGCAGTCTGCAGTGCACCGGGACTGTAGGGGGAGTGTTTGCACTGGAGTGCAGTGTTGTGCAGCGCCTGTGTGTGGTACGTAAGTGCGCTCATGTGGTGCTGTATAGGTGTTTGTGTACAGCATGTGTGTGTGCAGTACTCGTGCATGTAGACGCATGTCACTGGGTGAGAGAATGACAGCGGTGTGCCCCCTTTGACGCAGACTATGAAACAGGCAGTGACCTGTATGCGTCAATGTTAAAAATGTGTTAATTCTACCAATGCTCTCATTTTTTGAAAAAGACTTGTTTCCAACGACAACACGGAGCATGCACGAGCACAGTTCAGCAGGATTTAACGTGGAGCATTTAACGACACATGGGCCCCATCAATTCGGCTCAGTGACTCACTGAGTCATTATTTTTACAGTTACATCAGGGATTTCTGGAGCTGTGGGGTGTGAAGGGGGGCCGAGGGGGGACTGCTCCAGCCTCTGCAGCAAGGGGAAGGGGACCGAGCATTGCTGGGCTCAGGCCCGCTAAGGACAAGTTATTTTCATTGCCTTTAAGGTGGGCCAAGCACCCCTAGGGAGAAAATGGAGGAAAGTAAGGAAGAATGAACTTCATTTAGAGTTTCTGCTAGTACCTGGAGGAGAGACAGCACCGGGGTTAAAGGTGCTTGCCTTTGCATGCACCCGTTCAATCCCCGTAACACATATGGTACCCCAAGTTCCACGAGGACTGATCCCTGAACACAGTCAGAAGTAAGCGCTGAGCACGGCTGGGTGTGACCAGGAAACAAAAAGAAACAAACACAACCCCCCCAAAATGAGCTGGAGAGATGGGCGCTTGGCGCCTGGGGTCCCGCAGCAGGGAGTATGTTCCATGCCCAGCATGCCAGAAGGTCCTCTGGCTCACTCCTGAGCACAGAGCTAGGAGTAGTTCCTGGAGATAAAATTTCCCTCACCCCCACCTTTCCTTTATTTTTTTTAAGAAGTTTTATTGGATCACCTGAGATACAGTTACAAACTTGTATGATTACGTTTCAGTCTGATTACCCATCCCTCCCCTAGTGCACATTTTCCACCACCATCGTTCCAGCCGCCATCCCCACCCCACCCTACTCCCTGCCTCCGAGGCAGGTACAATCCTTCTTTCTCTCTCTCTCTCTCTGATTTTGGGCCAACCTCACCTTTCAAATGAAAAAAGAATTTCTACTAGTACCATCCCCACTGCCTGCACAACATATCTCACCTACCATCCCCAAGTCCTCAGAGAAGTCACTTAACTCACCCTTGGTTGTAAAACCCCAATTAAAGGGCCCAGCCCTCCCCAACAACACTCCGACACCCCCATTCTCCCTTCCCGCACCCCGCACCCCGGCAGGCCCGGAGCACATCCGGGACGCTGGCTCTGGCCGCCCCCGGGACGTCCCCGCAGGGTCCCCAGCGGACACCCCTTGTCCGGCCACACCAGGTTTTTCCTCCACCGGTCGGCCCCGCGGCCGGAGCCCGGCTGCCCCCCGGGGGTCGCACCCTTGCGCAACCCCCCACCCAGACACCCCTGCGGAGCTGATGTGCAGGGTGGGGGTCTCGCGGGGCGCGCTCGCTGGGGAGGTGGGCGGGCGCGAGCGGCGGGCGCTTCCCTCCATCGCGATCCGAGCGAACGGGAGGCGGGAACGGGGGTGAGCTGGGGTAGGGGCTCCTGCCGGGTCCCCTACTTCGTCCCACCTGGTCTTCCCGGGAGCCTGGCGAGGCAGAATCCTACGGGGTCCAGCGTGCCGCGTCCCCTCCCTACCTCTCTCCGCAGGCTCCCTCGGCCCAGCCGCCCCGGCCCCACCCCAGTCAAGGGGGTGGGGGTAGGGGTGGGACTTTCTCTCCCCGCGCGCGTCTCCCCACCAGCCCTGGATCCAAGCCCATGTGGCCTGTCCTCCTCTCTGCAGAATCAGGGTTTTTCTCCCCGCAAGCCCAAGCCCACCCCACTCCCCTCTCCAGTACCCAGGCTTGCCGTCTGTGCCATCACTTCTTCCTACCCACCAGGCACACAACCTGGCCCGAGTCCTGCTGCCTTCCGGTCTGCAGTCCTGCACAGGGGAGCTTCTCCACACACCTGGAAGCCCTCTGAAAATCTCAACAACCTTGCAGACTCCTACTCATCCCTCAAAGCCCTGGAAACTGCTGTCCTTTCGTTTTTTGTTGTTTTGCTTTTTGGGTCACACCCAGCGATGCACAGGGCTTACTCCTGACTCTGCACTCAGGAATTACTCCTGGCAGTGCTCAGGGGACCATATGGGATGCTGGGAATCGAACCTGGGTCAGCCTCGTGTAAGGCAAATGCCCTACCCGCTGTGCTATCACTCCAGCCCTGCTGAGTTACAGTTTGACAAAGCTCTGCCAGCCCCTCTGATGTGTGTGTGTGTGTGTGTGTGAGTGCTTGCACACATGCATGAATTTACTTGTTTAGAAACTTCCTTGTTTAAAAACTGCACCCAACACTGTCCTTTGATACTTAGTTGTTTGTGCCTAAGTGTATCTTTGTGATAGGATGTCTGTTAAGGTCAGAATCCTGCCTTTGGAAAAGATACAGCTTAGGTCACATATGAACATTTTATACCTTATAATGAAGGGATTCTGTTAAAAATTGCATGAAGTTCAGAAGTAAATGAGCAGCAGGCTGGCGTCAGTGTGAACTGGTCCTGGGAAGGTCATTGAAACTCTGGCCTGCACCGGGCTCATGGGGCAGGGGTCACAGGGCAGAGGCCACAGGGCAAGAGTCATGGGGCCAGGCTGGGACACAGGAACTTCCTCAGCACTCTTTTCCTCTACTGTATTTAAATGGAGAGTCAGAGTGAGATCGTAATTGAATTGTGGCCATAGAACTAGACAACTTAACTAGAGCCCCCTCTTGCTACACACTCCAGAATTTAATTTTCCAAATAAACTCAGTGTGGCTTTGATGCCCGGGGAGGATCAATAGAATGGAAATTGCTTGCAGTTTCCCCTCAAGTGTTACAATGGATTACCGCGCTCACATTTCCCTGCTGTGCTCCTTTTTTTCCTGCTGGAGAGAGCTTGGTATTCATGCCAGGCACATAGTGTTTCAGGAAACAACAGGGCAGGGGGGACGAAGAAAAAAAAGAAACTCTAGCCCATGCTGAGGCAGAGACCGTGTCCTTCTGTCCGGGAGGCTGGTGGGGGCACTTGGTGGCTGGAGGGACGAGAAGGCACTTTGCAGTGAGTGAGCTTGGATCGGAGAGCAGGTTCTGAGAGAAGGAATGTGGGCTGTGCCGGCCCTGGGGCTACCCAGCAGAACCAACAGAACTCGGGCATCCCCTCTGGGGCCTGGGGAGAATGTTCCAGCTCCTGCACTTTCTCTCAGTATCGCCACTCATGGCAATGCTCTGCTGACCCTGTCCCTTTGTGTTTCTTTGGGGGCACAAATTGTGGACAGTGATCATGACCCACAGACACTCTCTGGGGTTTCAATTTTGAGTTTTCAACTCTGGAGCAAACTTTGCAGCATGGTCAAGTCTTGCAGCTGGTTTTCAGCTTTCCTGGGAGATGCCGTGTACAGTGGGCAGGGAGATGGGGCTCTTAGGATCAAGGCGTCAGGTTCTTCCCCACCCCCACCCTCTGGGGATTCTGGAAAGATCTGTTCCTGGTCAGGAAGGTAGACAGGTTGGGGCCAGGCAAACAGGAGGCCACAGTGAGATCTGGCGGCTATAATGGGTGCAAACCACTGTGGGACAAAGGGGTGGGTGGAAATAAGGAAGAGTGGGGTCCTGGTTCCTAAGCAGTTTCTAGAATGTTCCGTAGCCATCTGGCTTTAGTTGGTGAGGTCAGGCAATTGCTGGCTTTGCATTTGGGGGAGTGGGGTCTGGGGGTGGGGGTTCCCCGTGGCGTGCCCTTCCCTGCTCGTATCCTTCCTCTTGGCTGGACCGGGCATGGAAGAGGCAGTGGGGCATGGCAGAAGGGGAGTTCCTGGCTCTGGTGCTTGCTAGTCTTACTGGGGGTGCCTCCAAGCCACGTGTGGCAGAGGTTTCAGATTCCCGGCCCTATTGCAGGCCATAGCTCCTGGGGCTGACAGATGGGCCATACTCTGAGCTATCTGGAGAGTGAAAGTTCTAGAAAATTAATTGGTGGCAATAGATACCAGCAACCCAAAGCTTGTGGGAATTTATGGGTGAGGGTGGGGCGTTTCCTTTTTGTCATGGTATATGTTATCGGTTGGGCAGTGTGGTCCCTCTGTCTTTGAAACATTAATAACGTTCTCACAGTTTGGCGTCTCCCAGAGCCTCTTAATGAACTAACTTCCTGGCTCAGTCCTGGTGTGTCTCTCCGATTCCCAGGCCTAAGGGAGTTGGTCCTTCTGCAGCACCGGGGCCTGCAGGCAAGCTTGGCCCCAGTAGCTGGTGCTCAGGGCCACGTTGCAGGGCAGAAGCAGCTGCTGCCTTCCCTTGGGGGCTCGGCCCGGACCCCGCCTGGCTTCCCGACTGCGGTTCCCTCCATCTGCCTCTGAGGGAGGAGCCAAGGAGACATCCACCATTCTGCGCATGACCCCCGAGGAATGCTGCAGAGACGGGGCTGTGATCTACACGTCCTGGGTCAGGGGACCCTTAGATAACAGGAAGGTGTCCTGAATTATCACTCAGAGGTCAGGACCCCCATCTAATGAATGATTCCCAGTCTCCTTCGTCTCCTCTTCCACAGGCACTTCCTGTACCGTGAACAGACTGCTGAGCTGGGGATGGACCGCGGGACTGAACAGACAGCCAACTGGGGGACAGACAGCCAAGTGGGGACAGACCCAAGCTGGGGTTCCCAGATAAGCGGGGCACCCTGTGTTTACTTTGTGGAGCCCACGATATTTCCAGGGCATCGGTGGTGGGGGGGGTGCAATGAGGAAAAAAAAAATCAGCAGCACAGCTGTGACCGATTTAAAACTGTGACATTCCCCTCCTGTCCCCCTCCTGGAAGCGGAGGAGAGGAATTATCGAGTATGTGACACCGGAGGAGAAAGATCACCGCGCATGTTAAGCGGGGGAAGAGTGATGGCTGAATACATGATGTAAAAAGGCAGAGTCGCCACAAAATTAAATACAAAAAAATTCAGTGGAAAATAATTATTGTCGATACATTACAGCCTTGACATATGGTAAGTTTCCCTACTTGAAAAGCCTCGGGTGATTTCTGGGTGACCCGTTTAGCAGCCTAGGTTCCTCTGCCCCCCCGCCCCATCCTGCCAGGTCTCTGCGCTATGCCAGGAAGCAATTTGAGGTTTGAAAACCCCTTGTGTGTGTGTGTGGGGGGGGTCCCTCCTTCCCATCCATCTATATGGGTAGCTTCTGGGGGCAGGGGGAGAACCCCAACCTCCAGATGACCCCTGGGTTTTCTGAGCCTCTCTCAGCCATGTCAGCAGGAACCCACCCGGGGGTCTCCCCAGAGTGGCCGCTGGCCCTTCTCTCCTGCCTCTCGAGCTCAGCAGGGATGCAGTGGGAAGCAACTGGTAGGGGAGGAGGACACAGAGGGGTTGGGTGGGCGAGGGGAGTGTCATTACTTGAGGCTTAGATTGTAGAAGCTGTTTCCAGACCCGGCTGCCAGCCTCTGTCTTCAGGTTCTGCTGGTGACAGGTGCCAGGGACGTTGTTGTGTCATTGTGACATTGGCCCAGGAAGTTGCGGCCCAGGTCTTGTGGCCCAGATCCACTCTATTAAAATGTCTATTTTGTGAGGGCGTTCGTTCACCCAGAGGTGCTCAGTGACAACTCCCAGTGGTGCTTGGGGGACTGTGAGGTGCCCAGATGAAACCATGCCTCCCGCGTACAAACATGTGCTCAGCCCATTGAGCTACCTCTCTGGCCCACAATTCATTCTTTTGTTTTATTTGGGGGACATATGCCACGTTGCTCAGGACTTACTCCTGGCTCTGCACTCAGGAATGACTCCACGCAGGTTTGAGGGACCATATGGAGTGCCAGGGATTGAACCCAGGTTGGCCACATAAAAGGCAGATGCCACCCCCACTATTCCTATCCCTCTGAACCCTTGAATGCAGGTTTCCTCTCCCTCCCTCCCTCTCTCCCTCCCTTCCTCCTTCTTCCCCTCTTTCCTCCCTTCCTCCCTTCCTCCCTTCCTTCCTTCCTTCCTTCCTTCCTTCCTTCCTTCCTTCCTTCCTTCCTTCCTT
>JAOXYA010000001.1:2721961-2747743 GCA_028565675.1 Sorex palustris
CAAAGTCTCCAATGGAGACGTTACTGGGCCCGCTCGAGCAAATCGACGATCAACAGGAGGGCCTTTACCTTTACCTTACCTTTATGGGATGCTGGGAATCGAACCTAGGTCGGCCGTGTGCAAGGCAAACACCTTACCTGCTGTGCTATCACTCCAGACCCAGTATCTGATAAATTTTTGTGACCAGTTGATATCTTTCGAGATTTATTTGAGTCTCCAGAACAAGGCGGGTAGATGAGCTTCCATGGCAGGAGGGATGGGATAGGGGTGTGACTGTCGGGGCTCCCGAAAGTATAGGGAAGGTGGTGATTTTAAAGCGCTTTTGCTCATGTTATATTTCCCATCTTTACAGCTACTATGAGGCCCATCCAAGCAGGAATGAGCAGACTCACTTTGTTGCATAGACAGCTACAAATCAGGACACCAGGCTGGGGAGCAGGTGTTGCACGGGGCTCCCCAGCCTCTCCATGGGATGAAGGACCCTCAAGAGCAGCCCCTGAGCACCAGGAGGGAGTGGCCCCAGGGGTGGCCTCCAAACAAGCAAAGAATCAGAGACGCTAAGTTAGAGTCTCAAGGTGACCAACAAATTAAAGATAAGCAGCTTATTACCCAGGACTCAAATAAAGAAGGCAGTGCCAGGGATCGGAGAGATGGTGCAGTGGCCAAGAGAAGGTACAGTCCTTACATGTGGCTGACCCGGGTTCCAGGGTTCCTGAGCCCACCAGGAGTGATCCCTGGGCATAGAGCCAGGAGTCAGCCCTGAGCACTGCCGGGTGAGTGCCACTGAGGAGGGTGGGAGGGTGCAGGAGTCCGCAGGGGACACAGGAGCCACTGTTCTTGAGTCCTCACGTGACAGCAGCACAAGCTGTTGCCTTTCGCCCCCTGCCCAGTAGCAGGAGGGATGACCTCATTTAATTTTCACAATGGATATAATTGCCATTTCCATTTGCAGATGAGGAAACAGAGTCGCGGGGAGATTGAGTCATTTGTCCTAAGTCAGGGGTCCAGTCGTGAAAGGAGTGAGGTTGTTTTGTTCTTCTGTTCCTGATTGGGTCATAGCCGGCAGTGCTGGGGGACTGTACCCAGTCAGGAGTCGAACCCGGGACCTCACACATGCCAGGCAATTACTCTACTGCTGAGTCACGTGCCAGGCTCTGGAAGGGCTCTGGGTTCAGCCCACAGACCCCGGGCCAAGGTCTGGTTCTCTCTGTCCTAGACCCGCGACGTCTGCAGGAGGGGCTCAGGGAATCAACAGGGGGGCAAGAATCTCTTGTCAAGCACACAGAGAGAAACTGAGGCTCGCTCCCCGGGTCTCAGCCCCCGACCACACACCTAGAGATGCTCAGCTCCAGCCAGGCTGAGAATTCAGAGCATCCCTTTCTGACTCCCCAGCCTCATCCTTCTGGCGCATTCCGCGACATCTCAGAGCCATCTGCTCTGCCCTGGGGCCCGGCAGCGAGGCCAGGCTGGTGCAGCCGTGGATTTGGGCACTCCTTCTTCCTGGAGACTGGGGGACACGTCACCTGCTAAGGCTCAGCGCCCGCCCACACCCCCCGGCCCCCTCCCGGCAGCACTGGTTACATCACGTCACATGGAAGATTTATGGCCACTTGGAAAGTGGCTTTGAAATGAGACAAAACTCAATATTGAATTTTTCCCCATCTCCTTTTCCCTCTGGGGTTTCGGGGCCTATGATATCAGCTCCTTCCCATTAGCATATTTCTAACGAGCGCTTATTAAGGTGAATTTCATTGCTGCTGGCCCAGGGTTTCATTACCGAGGGAGTGGGAAGTAGGGGGGAGGCAGGGTGGGTTGCAGGTCTGCAGGGGTGACACCTCTCCCCCCCACACACATAGGGGTCCCACCGCTGCTCCTCTGGGATGTCCCACAGGCTTGGCTGCTGTTTGGGGGGGGCCTGTGTGTGTGCGGGGGACAGTGAGCTTGAGTTTCATGGCTGTAAGTGCACTGGGGTTGCTGCAGGCCCCTCTGTGCCACCCCGGGGTGCCTTGGGGACTCTTCTGGGACTCAGTTGGCAGGGGTCGGACCAGCTGGGATGATGGATGGCAGAGACAGGGAGAAGCCACGGTGGGGAGGGAGCCCGTGGCCCGTGGGAAGGGTGTGTGGGGACCCCAGGGACTGAGGCAGAGGAGAGAGACCCCATAGGGCTGTGGCTTCCCAGCAGTCGCCTGGGGGTGCAGGAAGACAAGTTCTAGAACTTTCCTGCTACACCCCAGTCTGCCTCTGCAGTTCCTTTTTTCAGGGCCATCTTAGGAGAGAGAAAATGAAAATTGGCCAGAGGGGCAGAAGGGGGCGGCAGAGGAGACGCGGGCAGGCAGCCTCCAGTTCTCTCTCTGTGTGTGGGGGGGCTGCAGTCCTTGGCGGCCCTCTGCCCTCTTGGGGTGTAGGAGAATCGGTGCTTGCTTTGGAGTAGAGCTGTGGGCTGCAGGACATCCCTGTGCCCTCTGGTCCAAGGCTTTAGTGTCTCATCAGAAATAGAGCCTCTCTTGGGGCTGGAGCAATAGTACAGGGGATAGGGTGTTTGCCTTGCATGTGGCCGACCCCGGTTCGATTCCCAGCATCCCATATGGTCCCCCGAGCACCACCAGGACTAATTCCTAAATGCAGAGCCAGGAGTAACCCCTGAGCATTGCCGGGTGTAACCCCAAAAAGCAAAAAAAAAAAAGAAAGAACGAAAGAAAGAAAGAAATAGAGCTCTCATTGACTCTCTGGTGGCTACTTGTTGGTCATCAGGCACCCTTGGGCAGGGCCCTGGGCCCGGTCCTGCATTGGGGTGTGGGATCCAGGAGACTACGGGAAAAAGACCGTCTTTCAGGCTGTAAAGAACCTTCAGTTTGTTTCCTGGAATCTGCCTGCAAGGTCCTGCTTTGGCTGAGCCTCTGTTGCGCCTCTGATGCCCAGGGACAGGGCTGAGGGTCTTCAGGGGTCACGTGGCTCTTGGGTGCTGCCAGGAAGCTCAGGGCAAGGCTGCCAAATTGTGTCATCCCAGCCAGCGGCATCACCTACTCAGGCAGATTCCAGAGTTTTGCCAGGGAATGACCCAGAGAGGTGCCCGACCTCACACGGAGCCACACAGCAGCTTGCTGGCAGGCTGGTCAGGGGCCAGCAACCAGGAGAGACTGCTGCGTCCTGGGTCTGGGCTGGCCGCATGCCTTAGGTCACCCTGGAGTCCTCCAGGAGCAATGTGGCCAGCAAACCTAGATCTCTGCTCAGGTCCTGCCTGACGCAGCCCATTTCCACACACAGACGCCCGCTCTCCCATTTGACTTTCATGACTGCACAGTGGGTGAAATTGGTTTGAAAGAAATGTCTCTGCCTTCCTCCCTCAGGGTGCTTTCCCCCTCAGCTCCACTTGGCAGGAGCCGTCCTGAGCCTGGCCTGCTCCATCCTCCTCCACGAGTCCTCCTGATGCAGAGATGGCGCCCAATGGATGTGGCTGCAGAAACTCCCCTGCTGGGCTGCGGTTAGCCTCAGGGTTCTGCTAGCAGAGCTCAGAAGTTCAGAAGGACAGGGAGTTTGTTCCTGCTCTGAGAATAGTCTCGGGGCTGGAGTGATAGCACAGCAGGTAGGGCATTTGCCTTGCACGCGGCCGACCCGGGTTCAATTCCCAGCATCCCATATGGTCCCCTGAGCACCATCAGGAGTAATTCCTGAGTGCATGAACCAGGAGTAACCCCTGAGCGTTGCCGGTGTGGCCCAAAAAGCCAAAAAAAAAAAAAAAGAATATTCTCTGTCTAGGATGCAGAAGGGGCTGGAGAGGGTCCCACTTCTCTCTCTGCATGCTCCGCGGGGCAGGTGTGCATGCACACGCGTGTGTGCAAGCCTAGCCACAGTGCGTGCTGGCTGGGAAGGAAACGCCACACCAAAGAAGCAGGCCCCGAGCTAAGGCCGGTTCCCCCACTGCCAATCTGTCCAAAAGCCTCCGTTTCACACCTGGCCACAGAGATGGTGAACGTGACGTCACATCGTGGCTCTCACATGTGATGCCGGGCACCAAGCAGGTTCTGGGCAGCCACTCACTCCCTCCTGCCCCTGGCACCCCTCTGTTCCGTGTCCAGGGAGCGAAGAGACATTTCCTGTTTGTGACGGGACAGGGTTCTGGGCCGTGCTCTTGGGATCCCTGAGGCTACAATGCTGCTGGCAGCTCCTGTCTTTTGGCTTCTGGCCTGGCTTTGCCATCCCCTTTCCCCAGATCCATCCCTTACCTGCTCCGCCCCTCCCCCCCTCCTCCTCTCTCCACTCATTTTGCATGGGAAGGGTCTGTGGTTTCCTTCATCCACCCTCTCCTCCACTCACTGTGTGTGCGGTGGTCCGATTAGATGGAGGGGAACCACCCCACAGAATGGGAGCTTGATCAGACCTGACCTGAACCCCTGTTTTCTGTGATGGAGCAGTGATCAGCATAGGGGAGGCGGTGGCTGGAGGCAGCCTGCAGGGGGAGGGTCGGGATTGACAGGATGACCCTGCCTCCATGTCCTCTTGAGGAAGGGATGGTTCCAAGTTTGGAATTTCCTATGTGCCTGGGGTCTTAGGAGGGAAGGTGGTTCTGCTGCCCAGCCCTGTGCCACGGTGCTCTTGCCCCTGCAGGCTGGTAGCTGGGTCTGAGAATTAGGCAGAGCCACTTGGATGCACCCAGGATGCTCAATCAAGGCTTTTCTGCCTGACAGCTGAGCAAGGGGATGAAGATGGATCTTATCTCTGAAGATGCCCTGGAAACCCCTGAAATGGCTTTCAAAGAGGGGAAAAAGCAATCGTAGGACCCCCCGGGGTGCCAGGTGGCTGCTAATCGCAGGCTCCAGTTAGTGGAGGTTTGGCCGAGTTTTCTCTGGGACACAGGCACTCAGAATGGTCTGTGCTCAGCCGGACCCCCACTGCGCCCTGGCTGAAATCCTTCCCTGCTTCCCATCACCTGCTCGATGTCTCTTGCCTCCCTGGGTGTCGTTCCCCCCCGAACCTCCGAGAACCTCTCTCTGACATGGTAAGCTTTTTAATTTAGCACACACGGCATGTATATGCCCCCAGACAAAACAGAATTGATTTATAATTCTCTTAATGGAAGCGCAGGCTTTCGTTGCTCCAGAAATAGATCGGTACCCCTGCCACCTTTTGTCCACCCCCCCCATTTTTTTCCCACACCACTGTGGTCTAAAAATATGACGGCTCGTTCCAGCCTTCGCTCGTCATTTGCTAAAGGCCAGGCGTTTCTTGTGAGCCCTTTAATTTATAGCGTGTTTGTTCGGTTTCCCTTCATTAATGAATGTTCCTCCCAGGTCCCCATGCCAGAGCCTTTGTGTAATGCTCCTTACAGTAAGCAGGTGCTTTTATCCTTAATGAACCCTTTCCTGGAAGATGCCGAAATAAACAGCGAATAACCAGGTTAGAGCACTAGTAGGCTGCCGCTGGGGAGGGGGGCGCATTCTGTTGGGGGAACCCAGGGAGAGGGGGCCAGTCCCAGCGGCTCCTTCAGGAGGGAGAGTTCAGGGAGGTTTGCGAGCGCTCCTTGCTCCTCCTGGAAGCCCACACACAGAGATGCTCCTTTCTCATAAACACACGTGGTTGCAGGGATGCTGTCTTGGCAGACACCTGCCCGGCCCCGCAGGGAAGCCACAAGCTGAGTCTCCATTGGCAGGTCATCCCTGGAGAGCCCTGGGGACCTCATGTTGGCAGCCCTGTCCTGCCCCCAGTTGGTGCCAGCTCCCCACAGTATTCCTTCCTTGTTGTGCCCAGTGCTGGGGTCTTCTTGGCTGACCTCTCCTGACCCTGGCCAGCCCTTCCTCACTCTCTCTGTGTCTTTCTCCCTTTCTCATCCTTCTTCCTTTTCTTTCTTCCTCCCTCCCTCCCTCCCTCCCTCCCTCTCTCCCTCCCTCCCTCCCTTCCTTCCTTTCTCGTCTCTTTCTTTCTTGCTGGGCCTCCCTGACATTACCTGAACTGTCCCTAGACAATATTGTGGTCACCTGCAGAGCTGAGTGAGGACCTAGAAAGTCCAGGGCCCCCAATGCTTGTTACCTCCAGAGGGGCAGGAATTGCCGGGTGCCAGGGGCTAAGTGAGCCTCGCTCACCAGGCATTGAGCCAGAATTTGTCAGTGTCATGGATGAAGGGTTTCGATAAGTTTCTTCTGGAATGTGAGTACTTGATTCATTTATTATATTGGACAGAGTTGACAAAATCCTGCTTTATCCCACCATTTGCTGCATCCTTTGGGGCCTTTGAAATGGCGTCATGCATGGATCGATCACACTGTGGATGTGGGCTTCGAGTGCAGCAGAATTGTCACAAGTGTCCCAGGCTGCCGGACCGCCTGGGAAGGGGGACTAGCACGAAGCTTGCCGAGCTCCTTCTCTGTAGGAAAAGGCTTCCCAGGAGCAATGGGGGCGTGGACAGCCTGGCTGAGCCCGGATCTGCCTGCACACCCTGCTTTTATAAATTTAAAAAAAAATTTATTAGTGGATCACCGTGAGGTACAGTTACAGAGTTATAAACTTTCATGCTTGCGTTCCAGTCACACAACGAACGAGTATCCATCCCTCCACCAGTGCCCATTCTCCACCACCAATAATCCCAGTATCCTTTTCACCACCACCCCGTCCTCCTCCCCAATTCCATCTCATCTCTGTGTCGGGGCATTCCCTCCGAACACCTTGCTTTTGGTGCTTAAAGTGAAGGTGCTTTATTGTGGGTTTTGGCATTTTAAGTTTGAGACCAGCTTATCAGAGAAAATATAAACAGCAAAGCAATGATAAGTCTGTGACAAGACAAAATACTAGAAATATACTTAAAAGGAAATGCACATAAAGAAGAACCCGAGTCTCTGAGCATGTCAGTAGAAGCCTTCAACAGCTTTGATATCTTCTACATCCTCCTGGAATCCTGTTCTTACTCATCCCCTAAGACAGACACACAGACACATAGAGACATACACACACAGACATATACACACTCACACAGACACACAAACACACACAGAGACATACCCACTCACACATAGACACACTCACACACTGACACACACAGACATGTACACTCACACACAGAGACACACATACATAGATACACACAGAGACACACACAGAAACATGCACACAGAGACACACACAGACACATACTCACATATACTCACACACTCACACAGACACACACTCACACAGACACACACACCACATTCACACACCCATACACACACTAACCCAAATTACCCCATACACACTCACACATTCGCACATGCGCGCGCGCACACACACGCACCATGCAAAAAGCATTTTTCATAAATGAGATCATAATGTTCCTGCTGTTTTGTAACCTGTGTTTTTCCCATAATAATACATCGGGATCATCTTTTCATTTCTCTGAATTCATATCTTAAAATAGCTGTGCTTTGCCAGTGATAGTGATAATAATGTTAATTGTAAGAAACACCAATAGAACAACAAAAATGTTGATTAAGAGGACACGAATCCTGTGCCGTGCCCCCGCTTCCGAGGCAGGGACCACATGCGTGTTTAGCATCTCTTCCTATTTTTCCGACCCACACTGTTTTGAAGTCTGTCTAGCGTTTTGTCTGTAGTCATGGTGGAATTTGTTTAGCAAGTCTTCCACTGGTGGGCATTTAGGCTATTTCAATGGTGAACAAATATCTCTTTGTTAAGAGATGAGGTAAAAAGCATTCTTTTTTTGGGGGGGGGCAAGGGATGGTGGCCACACTTGGTGGTGCTCAGGGCTTACTGATGGCTCTGCACTCAGGAATCACTCATGGTGGTGCTCAGGGGACCATATGGGTTGCCAGGGATTGAACCTGGTGGGTGGTGGGCAAGGCAAATGTGCTACCCCCTATACTACTGCGCTGGCCCCATAATAAGCATTTGAATCTATCCTTGGCTTTATTTACTTCTTTTTGGGGTGGCGGGGGAAGAGAAGTTGGGGAAAAGTTTGGGCCACAGACTGTGCTCTGGGCTTACTCCTGGTTCTGTACTTGGGGACTTCTCCTGGTGGGCTTATGGATCACATTGGGATCAGCTGTGTGCAAGGCCAGTGCCTTCCCTTCTGTGCTATCTTTCCAACCCCAGCCTTGTTTGTTTTTCAAAAATTAAATGGGCGGGGCCAGGGCAATAGTACAGTGTGTAAGGCCTTGCACACAGCTGACCCGGGTTCAATCCCCAGAATCCCCTATGGTCCCCCTGAGCCCTCCAAAAGAGATTCCTGAGTGCAGAGTCAGGAGTAAGCCCTGAGCATCACTGGTGTGACCCCAAACCAAAATATAAAATAAAAAAAAAAACAACTCTGCATTAAAGATGGACATGGGTGTGGGGCTGGAGCAAGAGCACAGTGGGTAGGGCGTTTGCCTTGCACTCGGCTGACCCGGGTTCAATTCCCAGCATCCCATATGGTTTCTTGAGCACCGCCAGGAGTGATTCCTGAGTGCAGAGCCAGGAGTAACCCTTGTGCATCACTGAGTGTGGCCCTAAAAGAAAAGAAAAAAAATGTGGCATGGGGTCATAGCATCTGCCACCAAGCTGCTTTCCAGAACCTTCCCACACATTTCCCTGCCGGAGGTCTGGACAGGGGCTTCTGGTTCAGAATCTCTTGGCTTAGAGGGAGGGAAGGTTCCGGGGATGGAGAGAGAGACCCTTTCCGTGAGCCCCGCCCTGGTGACAGGTGAGGGGGATGGGAACTGGAGCAGAGCAGAGGCTCAGAGATGGACAGGGTGTGCAGAAAGTGCAGTGCAGACACCCAGGTGTGTCCTGAGGCGCAAGCACCTGGCTCTACAGCCTTCCCTGTGTGTTGGAGCAGGGAAATGAGGCCCTCAGGCTCCAAGACCCAAACCCACATCTCTGCTTCCTCAATGGATGGGGGGTGCGGGAATGGGCCTGTGAGGAGCAAGGAGACACAGCCCATGGGAGCTGCAGAGCTGAGGGTCCCAGTGCTGGTTCAGGGTAAGCCCGGGCTCAGGGCACAACAGGGCAGGTTGCCCCTGCTCACAGCCCCTGCAGAGGAGAAGGAAGTAGGGCTGCTGGAACTGAGCTTGGACTGGGGGCTGTCCAAAGGGGGAAGGCAAGGAGGGTTGTACAGGGGGATCCTGGCAGGGAGCTGGGTGCCTGGGTGAAGGAGACTCGGGGGACAGTGGAGAGGGCTGGATTCAGAGAGTGAATCCAGTTTGTGGGCACTCCAGGGTCCCCTGGAAAGGCTGCTGATTTGCCCCCAAGCTTTGGGGGAACCACTCCAGTGCTCGAGTCATGTACTTTTTCATGTCCACTGCACACTCTCAGCAGAGTTCGGGGAGTCTCTGTGTGCAACTGTGCGGTGGCGGCATTTGCTGAGTGGATGGGAAGGCCGGGTAAGAGCCCAGCGACCCTCTGGCCGAGTAAGAGCCCAGCGACCCTCACACTGGGTTGAGGCTGGCTCTTTCTGTCTGTCTTTTTCCCTCTCTGTTCCTGCAGAACTCAGAGGTCCAGTGTAGGGAATGACTCTGAGATAGGGAGTGTGGCCGGGAGGTAGGAATTTTACTGAGCACCTTTTATGTGGCAGAGCTGGGTCACATACTTTACCCACCGACTCTGGGTGGGCTGTGCTTATGGCCGGGACATGCCGAAGGGCCCCGAGCAGGCCCAGGATGTGAGGCAGGTTGCAGCCAGCAGGCGGAGTCAGCTGGGGTCCTGCTCAATCCTCTCCACCATTCCTGTCCACCACCACCCTGCCAGTTGGCTGCCCACCTGTGGGTGACCCATGGGCCCCCCTGGGGGCAGTTTCCTGCCTGTGGGATGGAGGGGCCTTTCGAGGCTCCAGCTGTCACCCTACAGACCTGTGTGTGGTGGAGTCGCCCCCTCCAGGGGGTTCTCCAGGCCCTGTCACCCAGTGCTCCCTCCTGCCTGACCATACTCCTGGCTTTGAGGTTGCCTGGGTGCGGGCACTGATCCCGAGAGGTCCTACGGTGGAGTGACTGGTATTTGGAGGGGTTTTGTTCGGGTGGCTCTGGGGCCACACCCAGCGGTGCTCAGGTCTCACTCCCAGCTGTGTGCTTAGGGTGGGGCTCAGGGCACCCTCTGAGGTTCCAGGCGGGCAAACCTGCATGCCAGGCAGCATTCTCCTGTTGTGCTCTGTCCGTCTGTCTGGCCAGTGTCTGTGGGGGTGGGTGGCTGGGATGTTGAGCCAAGGTTCAAGGGACTCCCCCAGTCCCCAGGACCCTGAGAGGGGGTAGGAGGGGGGGTTGACTGGGGCATGGAGGGGGTGGGTCGGCCAAGTGTGCCCTGAGCTGCAAAGACATGGGAAGATGTAGATGGTCGCACCGTGAGATGTGAAGGGCGAGGAACACAGATGTCGTTTCCTTCCTTCATCTTGAAGGAAGCTGGGGCCCGGGTGTCGAGACTCCCGCTTAGAATTGGGGGGCAGAGGGCTCAGGACCCAGAGGAAGCCCAGAGGGGGTGGGAAGTGAAGGCTGTGTCTGTTGGTGGATTTCTAGGCACCTCCAGCCCCATCTGTCTGGGGGACACACAGGGCTGGGAGGACCCTGGCCAACAGGGAGGTGACCTCCACGGGGCCTCGGTTGGGGTTCACAGACCTGGGCTTGTAGGAACAGCATTCATCAGGGAGGGAGGACAGGGCACTCAGGAGTCTGGGGGCTCCAGCCCCCTCTGATGACTGTGGGGTGACCCCAGCAGGGCCTCCGGGCTGGCACTGGGAATCAGCTGCTCTGATGCCTCTCAGGGAGATTAAGAGCTGGAGTTTTTTTTTTTTTTTTTCATTTTTCCCCCCCAGTTCAGGGAGATTAGAAGGCGTTCCACATCAGCAGACTCCTGGGCGGAGAGCTGGGGGGCAGGAAGCTTCATCAAGGCGATGGGTAGAGCTTCTTCCCGATGGGCTGGTCCCACTCAGCTCAGCTCCCCGCTTCCCGTCTCCCCAGCCCCCCTCTCCGCCCCACACAGGGGTTACCGCCTGGGTGGTGGGGATGGAACCAGCCAAGAATGCTGTGGGCGGGCCAAGGGGACAGTCCCTGGGCAGGCCAGACCCGTGGCATTTCCCCCATTGAGTGCCGACTTGGCTTTTTCATTGGAACAAAATAGGGGGGGCGTGTGTCATCTATAAATAGAAGACAGGGATCTCTCTCGCCCCCACGGGAGGGAAGTGAGGCCTTTGCATTGTCAGTCCCCCCCATTGGGGTTTGCCTCTGCTGCGTGTGAGTCTGAAAGAGCCTTTTCACGGGGACGGGCCCGGGCCGGCAGCTGAGGGAGCAGAGTCGTCAACGGCCCCCTTGTGCGCCTGTGTCTGCAGTCTGGGAAGTCTCTGAACCCTCTACAGGATGTCCCGGGGGGTCCTGTGCTGACGCCAGCAGATCTGCAGCTCTGAGCCAGGTGTTGGCCCGGCGTGGCAGGCCCCCTGCAGTGTGCGACCTGCTGTTGGCATGGTCTTCAGTGGCCTCTCAGGCCAGGCCCGGGCAGTGGGGCCCGTCCTATGGCTTGGGGTGGCTGGGGACTCTGTGGGGTGGTTGTCTCCGTGGACTTCTTTGTCATTGGGGTGCTGGGGACCACAGATGCCAGGCCCCACCTTCAGGATGCTTGTTCTAGGATGTGGTTCAGTGGGGGGAGGGGGGGGCTGAGGCTTGAGAGGGGCAAGATCCAAATCTCAGGGAAGCAAATGTGTGGCACTTGTGTGACCAGACCCATCCCCACCCACCCATGCCGGGACAGGCATTACTAGTCGATCCCAGCCTGCCTCCTTGTCCCTGTGTCTTACCACTCCCAGCCTGTTATCACTGCCGGGTCAGGGGCGCCTCCTCGCACGGGACCACCTGCTGGTGCAGTGGACAGAGAGGGAAGGGTGAGACTGGGATGGACGAGACGCTGTCAGGTGCAGGCCCAGCTCCGGAGTCCGTGGCTTGGCACTGCCATGTGAACCTGACAGGTGGTGGGGAGTTCTGTGCAGCTGGACCGTGGGTCCGAGCAGCTGGTGGTGAGGCAGAGACCATCTGAGGACCAGGCTGTGCCCCAGCTCTGCCCCTGTCTGGCACATGCAACGGTGTCTCCAGGTGCATGAGGCTGCCAGGCAGACACGCTGGGCTCCACAGTGCTGAGGGGCACCCGGCAGAGCACAGAGGGGGGCCTTCACCAAGAGCAACTGGTCGGGAAGCAGGGTCCCTGACCGTGCAGCTGGGATCTCCTAACCCACAGGAGTGTCTCAGTAGACAAGCGAGCACCAGCTCTAAGAATACTCGTGCCGGGATGGGGTCCTGCTCGGGCTGCATCTCGATGGAAGGAGAAGTTTCCCTGGTGGGTTTTGAGGATTTCAGCTCCTGGTGGGGTCACCAGGATGAGTTCTGTGGGGAATGGGGTGTGAGACACAGGAGGAGAATGGGCCCCTCTGGGTCTGGTCCTGCCAGGTATGCTGACTTCTGCAGGGAGATTCCAGGGGCAGCCACAGCAGCTGCGGGAACCTGTCAGAGTTTCTCACGGTACTTCAAGCCAGCTCCGGCTGTGACTCCCCCACCCTCCCGGCGCCTGACCACCACTGCCCACTCCTGCCGCTGCACTGCCTTGGGCTGCGTCTTCTCTGAGATTTTTCTTTGTCCTCTGCCTTTCAGCTCTGTTCCTTACAAATCCCATCTGCATCAGTCTTTTTTTTTGTTTTTCTTTTTGGGTCACACCCGGCGATGCTCAGGGGTTACTCCTGGCTCATGTACTCAGGAATTATTCCTGGCGGTGCTTGGGGGACACTATGGGATGCTGGGAATTGAACCCGGGTCAGCTGCATGCAAGGTAAATGCCCTACCCGCTGTGCTATCGCTCCAGCCCTGCATCAGTCTTTTAAGAAATGTAATTGAGATTTTGTGGCTTATAATGCTACTAACAATGGTTTCTCACCCCATAATGCCACACCTACCTGCAGTATACCCACCTGCCTCTTCCAAGGAGCTCAATACCCCTCCATCCTGACACAAATCCCCAACTCAGTGGTGTGGATGGGGTCTCCCATTGGTTGCCTTTGGCCCTTTGTTGCTTCCTTGCTGTGTATCTTCCAGTCCCATGATGAGAGGGATTATTATATGTGTGTCCCCTCCTGACTGACTTCACTCAGCACAAGATCCTCTAGCTCCACCCATGTTGCTGCAAATTGCATGATTTTGTTCTTTCTAGAGCTGCATAGTATTCCACCATATATATAGACCAGGACCCCTTTATCCCTTCATCCATAGTTGGACATTTGGATTGTCCCATATCTCGGTTATTGTGCCAAGTGTGGCAACAAACATAGGTTTGCATAAGTCCTTTCAAATTAACATCTTTATGCATCAGAAAGTGTTGGCATTCCCTCCCGTGTAAGAAACAGCACCCTTTACAGCTTCAGTCCCTGACACAGAACACCACTGAGATCTTTCCCCTGGGCCCTGCACTTAGGGCTCCGGAGGGCAGACGGAGGGTCTGGGTTGTGGTTTGGGTGCCACTGTGAGCAGGGGGAGCCTCAGTCCCTCTCCCCCCCCCTCGCCCTTCCCTGCAGGGAACTCCCTCAGGGAGCACAGCTGGAGAAGGGAGCCCCATCTCATCTATTTCCAGAGTCTTGTTCTCCCAGGTGGAAACCCTTTAATTATTCACGCCCGGATCAGCTGGTGCCCAATGCATTAACCTCTGTCACTTGAGTGAAGTCGGGCTAATAACACGGCAGCATTGATTTCTCCTCAGTCCATCCCCAGGGAGAGGCCCTGGGGCTCGTCCTCTGAGTGGGGGGCGGGAGCCTGGGGAAGCCCTGAGTGTCCCTGAGGACAGTGCGCACAGCTCCTCTTGCTACTCTCCACTGCCTCAGAGGAGATGTGGGCAAGGACGAACGCTTTCTAGAGGCAGCTCCCCGGAGGAAGGGGCTGGTCGGCCCGAGAACCTGCATGGCCTTCCAGCCAGCAGACAGGAACCATTCCCGGAGACCAGGAGCAGAGATGGGTCCCCAGGAGGCAGAGAGAGGGTGTCCCGGCTAGATGGGTCCCCAGGAGGTGGGGAGAGGGCGTCCCAGCTAGATGGGGTCCCAGGAGGTGAGAGAGGGTATCCTGGCTAGACAGGGCCCCAGGAGACAGGGGGAGGGTGTCCTGGCTAGATGAAGCCCCAGGAGGCAGGGAGAGGGTGTTCCTGCTGGGCCAGGCCCTTGGAGGTGAAGAGAGAGGGTGGCCAGCTTAACTGGACCCCTGGAGATGCCAGATGCTGCAGGGGGGAGGTGTGGAGAATAGGGGGATTTTCTTCCCTCATGCCTCTCTCCTGCCACCTTAGTAGATACAAGCCCGAGGAACTGTCTCCTCTGGCCAGAGTGATGACCTCTCTGGAGTTGGATGAGGCAGGTGAATGCAGAAGAGGAGTGAGGAAGGGAGAGGCCAGCAGGAGGCTGCAGAAGCCAGTGGCACTGTGATGCCCAGAAGGGTCCTCTCGACTCTTCCCCAGTCACACAGGGCCCAGGCAGCCCCGCCCTCACCCGGCTGCAGCTCCCCACAGAAAGGGGGGCGACTAAATCTGAGCCAGCGCAGACTCTGCTTGGGGGTCAGGGGCCTCTGTGCAGGGGCCAGTGAAGTCTCCAAGGATGGGGTTGGGGAGGTGGAATTTGTTCATGCACTTGTACACACACACACACACACACACAAAACCATTCACATATACTCTTGCATACATACACATATATTTGTACACAAGCTTACATACACTCACACATGCTCTCTCTCACACACACACATACAACCACTCACATATATACTTGTACAACATATATTCGTATTCACACACACTCCCATACACTCACACATGCTCTCTCTCTCTCTCTCTCTCTCTCTCTCTCTCTCTCTCACACACACACACACACACACACACACACACACTCACGCACACACACGCCCCAACTCTGCTTACTGAGCAGAAACACCAAAGTCACCTTCCTTCCAAACGGATTTTCCGAGTTCACCGTGCGGGCTCCTTCCCATATCAGATAGAGGGAAACCTTATTAATCATTAATTTGGACCCCCATGGTTACAAGGGACTGGTGGCAGCTTGTTTGTCTTCGCAGGAACTGCTAAGAAATCGACTAGTGGAGAGGCTATTCGGGATGGGGCCGCTTCCCCTCCAGCCAACACTAGGCTCCATCTTCCTCCCGTGCAGCAGGGGGGCCGGGGAGCACCACTTCCTTGTCCTCCGTGGAGAGGCTCCCTCACGTGGAAACTCGGGCCCAGCCCACTGGCTCTGCAACCGTTTTAAAGCCCGGGGACCCCATTCCAATGCCCCACTCACGGATTAGAGCATACTTTGTGTCATTCTGTTCCTTTGGGAGCGTGGCTGGTTCCGGGGAGAGGGATGTCTGTGATTGCATCTCTGTGCAGGCCCAGTTAGCTCTGCGGATGGCGCTCCATGTTGGGCTCCTCTCCCGTAGCTTCATGCCCTGCGCCTCAGGCAGCAGCACCGGCATTCTCTGGGCTCCGGGCCTGCGTTCAGGGACCTTTGCCCCACAGTTGTCTTGGTGGTTCTCGGTCTCAGGAGCTCTTGGCTGGGGGATCCTCAGCAGAGGGGACAGAGGTGGCATCTGGTGGCATTCAGGGGCCTGAAGCAAAGATACTCAGTCTGCATTAAAGCCTAGAGACAGCCCAAGCCCTTCACTGCAGGTGGGGAATTTGTGGAGCGAATCAGTCTGGGTTGACTGCATCTATCTGGGGTGGCTAAATCTATTTGGGGTAGCTGCATCTGTCTGAGGTGACCACATCTATCTGGGTGACTACATTTATCTGGAGTGACTATATCTATCTGGGGTGACTGCATCTACCTGGGGTCACTGCGTCTATCTGGGTTGACCGCATCTATCTGGGGAACCTGCATCTATCCGGGTTAGCTGCATCTATCTGGGATGGCCGCATCTATCTGGAGTGACTGCATCTATCTGGGGTGACTGCATCTATCTGGGGTAGCTGCATCTCTCTGGAAGACTTGCATCCATCTGGGGTGACTCATATCTATCTGGGATAGCTGCATCTATCTGGGGTAGCTGCATCTGTCTGGGGTGACTGCATCTATTTGGGTTGGCTGCATCTGTCTGAGGTGGCTGCATCTGTCTGGAGTGACTGCATCTATCTGGGGTGACTCACATCTATCTGGGGTAGCTGCATCTATCTGGGGTAGCTGCATCTGTCTGGGGTAGCTGCATCTATCTGGGGTGACAGCATCTATTTGGTTTGGCTGCATCTATCTGAGGTGGCTGTATCTATCTGGGGTGACTTCATTTATCTGGGGTAGCTGCATCGTTCTGGGGTGACAGCATCTATTTGGTTTGGCTGCATCTATCTGAGGTGGCTGCATCTATCTGGGGTGACTGCATCTATCTGGGGTGATTGCATCTCTCTGGGGTAGCTGCATCTCTCTGAGGGACTTGCATCCATCTGGGGTGACCACATCTATCTGGGGTGACTCACATCTATCTGGGGTAGCTGCATCTATGTGATTGCATCTATCTGTGGTTACTGCATCTATTTGGGTTGGCTGCATCTATCTGAGGTGGCCGCATCTATCTGGGGTGACTGCATCTATCTGATACTTGTAGCCCAGAGGAGCAGGGGGCAGGCTGAGAGGGGGGAAGTTCCTGAAGGTTTTCTCAGCTCACCCCCCACCCCCAGGCCACACCTGCTTCTTCCCTCTCTCCTCTCTTGGCCAGAAGGGTGGGAGCTCTGGGGACCCAGGAGAAAGGGTTGGAGGAAAGTCACCCTCAAGGAACCAGGATTAGGGCAGGACCAAGGTGGGCTCCAGGTTATGAGAGCCCCTGAGATTAGTGCCAAGGGCTGTGCATGTGGGTGTCTTTCTGGGGGACGTCGCCCCTCCCGTTAGATTCACCAAGGGCAGAGCCAGCTCATTCGCAGAGCCTGGTGGGGGAGCAGAGCTTGGGGTGATTGATGCCCCCCTCCAGCTGGGCCTGACCTGCCTCCTTTCTCTCCTCACAGGCCTGGGATGGCGCTGTCGCTCACGGGGCTCCTGGCCTTCGCCCTCCTGCCTGCTGCCCTCCCCCTGAACCCGGAGGACCCCAATGTGTGCAGCCACTGGGAGAGGTGAGAGGCGGGCCCTGGGGGCAGGAGGAGGCTGGCACCTGCTGCCCAGCAGGAAGGGTGGGGTGCTGGGTGACAGGGGCGTGTTGCTGAGATGCCTGACATTGTCCACACCCCTGCTTCTGCCCGCGTGGCACAGGTATGGGGGCAGAGGCACAGGGGTCCCAGTGGTGCCCCCATCCCTGGGAGTGTGTGGTCCTGGGACTCAGGGCTGCTGTGCCCACTCTGCTGTGTCCCCTTCCTGCTCAAGAAAGGAGGATGGGAGATGGGGGGTGGGAGGAGGGAAGAGGAGGAGGGAAGGGGGGAGGAGGGGAATTGAAGGGGGAGAAGGGGGACTGAAGCGGGAGGAGGAGCAGGAGGGAGGGGAAGACCCCAGGCGGGAAGTCGAGGCAGCTGGGCACTCCCCCAGGGAGGAGAGAGCCCACGGGGCCTCCCGCGCTCTGACGGGGGCCCTCAGACTCAGGGAACGTGTTCAGGTCCCTGACTTTGAAGCCCAAGGTGAAAGTATTGATTCTGGTGAGCAGAAGGACAGTGACCAGAGACGCAATCAGGAAAAACTGAATTAAAGCCTGGAATTGATTGGCCGCACTGACCGGGCCGACTCTGCCACTTAGATGCTAATAAATCAAACAAATCAGATTGAGATGAGTGCTGGGGGGCCGTGGGTGGGGGTCGGTGGGGGTTAGGAGCTCCTGGCTGTTCCAGAGTGTGTGTGTGTGTGTGTGGTGGTGGGGGATTGTGCCCAGCCCAGGCCTCGGCACAGAACTGTGAGTGCAAGGTTGGAGCGGGAGAAGAAGGAAGAGAGAAGCCGGGTCTCCCCAGCCAGGATCTGTCCCCTGCGTGACCTAGGGAAGTCTCCAAGCCCCCGTGTCTGCGTCTCTCTTCGTGAGGTGGGCGTGCTGGCCCTGGCCCTGCCTCCCATGCCTGCAGGAGCACCTGAAGTAATTTTCATGCCACACCCGGTGATGCTCAGGGTCACTCCTGGCTCTGTGCTTAGGGATCACTCCTGGCAGTGCTCCAGGACTATATGGAGAGCTGCGGATCTAATCCAAGTCAGCTGCGTGCAAGGCAAGCACCTACTCCTGTAGTCTTTCTCGAGTCCCTTCTGCCCCCTTCTTTCTTTCCTTCTTTCTTTCTTCCTTTCTTTCTTAATTTTTAAAATTTTACAGCACCATGATTTACAAAGTGATTCCTGACTGAGCCTCAGACACGCACGGTGGCCTATTGTGCCTTCCCCTGTGTCTGCGTCCCCTTCCTGGTGCCTGAGCTCTGCAGAAAGCATCTCTCATGCCTCTCCCGTGTGCCAGCCAGCTCCAGGCGTGTCTGGTCCTCTCCCAGAGAGGCTGGACCCCTCGGGTCAGGGTGGCCTGGGACAGTCTGAACTCACTCGGATCCTTGCCCTTCTGGGCACATTTGACCCTTTATTTTCCAGTGGATGAGAGAGACAGAGAGAGAGAGAGACAGAGAGAGACAGAGACAGAGAGAGACAGAGAGAGAGAGAGAGAGAGAGAGAGAGAGAGAGAAGAGACAGAAACAGAGAGAAAGAGAGACTGAGAAAGCAGGTGGGATTTCACATCCCATTTGTCTCTGGTGTGCAGGCCCTGGCCTCGGTGGTCCTCCAAAGCTCCCCAAAGCTTCCCTGCTGTTTGCTCACCACGTCCTCCATCTCCAGGAAGCCCTCCCTGAGAGTACAGCACACCTCAGAGCCCCCCGCCCTTCCTCCTTCACCTTCTCTTCCCCCATGGGGCTGTAAGCCATGCTCCTGAGTGTCCCCAGCCCAGCAGGAATCGATGTGGAATGAGGCAGCACAGAGTGGGCATTACAGGCTGATTCTGCTGTCACCTAGGGCAGAGATTAGTTAGGGCAGTGAGTGACCCCAGGTATGGAACGAGCCCCGCCTGGCTTCAGTGCCTCAGCTTTTACTTTGTTTAGTTTGGGGCACACCTGGCAGTGCTCAGGGCTCACTCCTGGCTCTGCCTGCAGAGATCACTCCTGACTCCAGAGATCTGATGGGATGTTGGGAATTGAACCCGGGTTGGGCGCGTGCAAGGCCAGCGAACTCCCCTCTGTGCTGTCGTCTTTCCAGCCTGACTCCTCGGTGTTTACCGTGAGCTCTGCCAGAAACTTCATGGCCATGGATCTGGCCCCATCACGTCAGGAGTTCGGTCTCCGGGGTCCACTCAGGAGGCTAGGGGAAGGCGTGCTTCTGGAGTGCAGCCCGTTAATTTGGTCCTTCCGCCATCCTAGCCAGTGGGCTAGTAAACCCCGTCAGAAGATTAGTCTGGCTTCTCATTAGCATGCTGGCAAGCGAGCGTGTCAACTCGCCCAGCCGTGAAGCCGGGGCCCGCTCTCCTGGGAGACTTGAAGTGGGTTCAGAGTCTGGGTACCAGATGCCGCAGCTCAGGGTCCCCCAGCAGAGCTGAGGCTGCCCCCATCATACCTTCCCGGCCCCCTCCCCTGGCAGGTGCCTTTGCACCAGGCACTCACTACCAATCAGGCTGGGTGAGTGTCTGGGTGACACACAGCCCTAAGAACTGAGAAAAGAGGGGGAATCTTTTCTAGATGCAAAGAAAAGTCTGCATCCTCAACTCCCACCAGGGTGGGGGAACCTCCGTGGGTACCTCACAGGGAAGGGAGCCCACACAGATGAGGAGGTGGGCGTGTCTCCTGAACTCCCTCTGGGCACCGGTGGCATACCCTAGGGTTCCTGCTGCAAAATCCCCATCGCCCTGGCCAGGGGTTCTATGGCTGCCCCTGAGTATTCCATGAGCTCGATGGGTCACTCAGCACAGACCTCGGTGAGGAACGCAGGTTTCTCGGCTGTGCATACGTGTGTGTCTAAGGCTGTGCTGCTCACACCTCGCCACTTGCCATCGCGCTTGGCTGCAAGCCCGTCTGACATCCAGAATGTAGGCACAGGATTTTGGAGGCGGAGGAGGTCTCTGCGAAGCCTGGGCGGATGGCCAGTGCCCTCGATTCCTTATGCCCGGGGCCGCAGCAGGCGTCTGGACCGCCCCTGCAGAGACACGCGTCTCTGAGACCCGTCTCTGGCCCTGGGATGGGAGAGTCTTCCGGGCTCTGCCTCCCAGCCTCTGCTTCCCACTAAGCCAGATTCCCACCCAGCCTGTGCACCACACCCCCCACCCCCACCCCCACCGACTGCTCCCACTGACCCTTCCCAAATCCTAGACTTCAGGCCTTTGAGGCCTTCCAGACTCTGCTTGGGCATCCGCCCTGCCCCACCTCCTTGCAAGTCAACTGTCCATTTTCCCGGCAAAGCAGATGGGCTTTTTTACAGCCTGGACCTGGCCATCTGGCCCAGGTCAGCGAGCCTCCAGGGAAGCTCTGAGTAAACCGGACTGCACAGATGAATTCTGGATGGCTCCGTTGAGGGCCCCTCCCAGCTCACATAGGCGGGTGGTTTCGCTCTGTGTCCTGGCGTAGGTGGGCGGGTGGGCTCTGCTTCCTGTCCTGCTCCCCTCTGTGTGGGAATCCTTCCAGGCTGGAAGGGACACTGTAGGTTTGGGGAGGCTGGGGGTAGCTCCCCATCAGAAACCTGGGGGAGGGGCTCATCCTCCACTCCCCTGCCCCCCATCCTGGCAGAGAGCAGAGGGGAGGTCTCCAGGAGGTTCTGTGTCCTTTCTGATGCAGTTTCCTCATCTGTAGAATGAAGGTATCCACGAACCCACCCTGTATGCTTGTGGGAGCATCCAAAGGAGTTAAAATACACAATACAGGGTGTTTGGTGCACCTGTTGGCAGTTATTGGAGCCAGTCCTGTTACCTGGGTCAGCCACTTGTCTCTGGGCCTCTGAGTCATCATCTGTGAAGTGGAACCACTTACCTTGTCAAACTCTTGCCCAGACCAGCCTTCATCCCTGTGATTTGAAAACCTTTAAGATCCTGGGGCTGGGCAATATAGCATAGTGGGTAGGGCATTTGCTTCGCGACTGACTTGGGTTCGATTCCCAGCATCCCATATGGTCTCCCAAGCACCACCAGGAGTAATTCCTGAGTGCATGAGCCAGGAGTAAACCTTCAGCATCACCGGGTGTGACTCCCCCCAAAAAGCAAAAAAACAAAACAAAGCAAAATAAAAACCCTTCAAGATCTGAGCAGACGGGCTGGAGCCATAGACCAGGACTAGGGCATGTATAAGGGGAGCGCCCTGCTCACTGTAGTATCTCCAGCACACTGTCAACCTTTAAAAGAAATCACCTGTCACCCCCCAGGATGGTTCCAGCACCCCTGGTGTGGTGGTGGGGGGGGGGCAGGGTGGTGAGGGGCGCCTGGAGCTTTGGGTGCTGAGGGCGGGGGTAGGGGGAGATCCCGGGCCCAGATCGGCTCAGCTGACCCTTGTGGCCTCCCGCAGCTACGCGGTGACTGTGCAGGAGTCCTACGCACACCCCTTCGACCAGATCTACTACACGCGCTGCACCGACATCCTCAACTGGTTCAAGTGCACCCGCCACCGGTGAGTGCTTCCGGGAGGAGGTGGCATGGGGCAGGCCTTGTGCATGCATCAATCAATGGCTGGGGGTGCAGGTAGTTGAGCTAGTGCCCTGTGAGGGTTCCCTGGGAATAGAGTCTTCACACTGCATCCCGAGAGGCTGGGCCACAGGCTGTGGGAGCTTGTGTGCAAAGCTGTTAGCCTGCCAGAGAGCACCCTGACCTCAGCTGCACCCCATCCCTGGGCCCGAGGGAGCTGAAGGAAACATCGGCTTCTTCAGCCTTGGGGAAGGGGGTCACTCTGGGCAGTAGGGATGGACGGCAGCCCAGGGCGGTGAGCTGCCCGCAAGGATGCTGTGTGCCAACCCCACTCCCTTTCTTCCTGGGCCTTCTTTCTCAGCCCCCCTCACCCCATCATCTGCTTGTCTTGTGATCCGTACCTCAGAGGCTGCTTCTGGGGACCCCGTGAGAGCAGATGGCTCAGAGAAAGAGCACTGACCCCTGTGGGACTGCCACTTCCTCCTCTGTGGCGCTCCCGAGCAAATCCCCTCCAACCTTTCTGGCCCAAGGGAGAGAGGAGAAAAGGGAAGGAGAATGCATTGGGACTGGATGACCCCAGGCCAGCACTTGATTCCAGCATTCCCAGTATCTGCATTGGAAGGGGCCATCCCTGTTTTTTCTGAAGTCAGGGGTAACAAATGCTTCGAGAGGCCCCGGGGTCCATGGAGGAGAAGGGGAGGTCTTAAGGCTAAGCAAAGTGGCATTGTTATTTGAGAGATGAGAGGGAGGGAAGGAGGGGGATGGATTGGAGCTCTCCCCTGGGCTTGGGGCCTCAAGTTGGTTCCAGGTTTCTCCGCTCTCTCCGTGTGGGTCTCTGCAGAGGGTGTGGCTGGGGAATTCACTCTGTGCCCAAAGGCCAGACTCCTGAATTTCTCCGGGGTTTCTCTGCTCGCTTGCTCAGCAAGCACAGATAGACGAGCTGCTGGAAAACCCTAGTCAGCTCCTTCCAGCATCTGGGTCACCTCAAGGTTGGGTTTCATTGATCGTCTCTTCTCCGAGCTAGGTCCTGTCCTCTGGTCATTCTCTATGCCCAGGCATTTCCCTGGGGGCCAGGAGAGACAGTGCGGGCTGGACCAGGTGCCGTTCCTCCTGGCACTCCCCGCTCTGGGTTTCAGCTTGATCATTTGAAAGACCAGCTCTCTCTGCGGGGCTCTGAATGTTCAGTCTTTGTCTAATTGGGTATCTCGGGGGTTTGTTTTGTTTTGTTTTGTTTTGTTTTTGTTTGGGGGCTACACCCAGTGGATCCTCAGGGGTTACACCTGGCTCTGCACTCAGGAATCACTCCTGCTGGTACTAGGGGGAACACTGAATCGGGGTCAGCCACATGCAAGGCAAGTGCCCTCCCTGCTATTCTAGTGCTCCAGCCACTTAGTTGGAATCTACCTTCCTCCACATGCTTAATCCAGGGTCCAGACTGTTATAAGGAGGTTCTGGGGTCCGAACACCAGACCTTCCACATGTGAGATGTGAGCTCTACCCTCGGGCCACATCCCTGGCTGTTCCTTCCCGCTGCCAGCCTCCTTCGGCTCAGTCCCATGTCCTGTGAGGGCTGGATGCCTTCTCCCTGGCTCTCCCCTGGGGTGTCTTTGCTCCCCAGTACCACTCACCCCCCCCACCCCCAGTACCTGCTGGCACCTTAGTTCTCCCTCTGCCCTGGGTGCTGCATTTTCCACTTCCCCACCCTGTGGGCTTGTTACCTGCCGGAGACTGAGCCAGCAGGAGCTCCTTAGCCATGGCTGTGTCCCCTCCTCTAGTCCTTGGCGTGAAATGTGTGTGGACAGACACCCCCTCTCCTGCCCTCTCTCGCTGTGGCCAGCCCAGGGCTCTCTTACTGTTGAGACAAGTCCTTTGCCAGAATCGTGTCTGCTCCGAGCAGCGGATGTGACCAGAGACCTGGGCCCAGTGCCTGAGTGGTCGCTTCTTGGGTCTGCAGTGTCCTGGAATAGGCCACACTGCAGAATGAACAAGTCGCCTTGCAGCTTTCCCAATGACCTCACGGGAGCTGTTTGGCAGCTGTGCCATTGTCTTCTTGTTCTGTCCAGGGAAGAGAGTTTTGCTCACACATTGACCAGGCCAGACAAGAGGATGCAAGTGCAAGACCCCTTTATCACTAGCTCAAGCTGGAGTCTCATCTACTACATGGAGTCTTGACAAGGACCCTGACTCTGAATTCTGAGCAGCTTATATAGGGTTTGGTTACATAGTAGCATTTTTCTAGGATTTCAGGGACAAACACTATATTTCCAATTTTTGGTCCCTGTCCTGTCCCAAGACTCCACTCCCTCAGCCCTCTCTGCTTGTCTGGGCGCCACTGCCAGGGTGATAATGTTTTCTGAGAAGTCGGGACTTTCTGATGGGGGAAACCGAGACTTAGGCCTGCTGAGTTTTGGTCTTAAAATGGAGCCTGTCGTGGTGCCACTTCAGCTTCACATTCTTCACTGCTGACCAGTGCCCTGGACGCAGGTTCCTTCCCCAGGGCAGCAGGCGTCCCCTGCCCCACCCCCACACTGCCACAGCGGGGAGCAGAAACGGGAAAGACAGAGCAGGGGGCACAGCTACCGCTGTCCAGCTTTCGGCACGTGGACACCACCCTGGCTCAGCCTTCCCGGGAGGCTCACCCCTGCCCCAGCCCTGGCCCGCTGTCCTCGGCCGGGTGGCGCTTGGTGTGGAGCCTGCTTGCCTCTTATTATGGGTCTGACAAAGGGCAGTACCTTTGCTCTCATACCTTCGAATATCACAGCTTCCCCTGAGTGTCATGCTGCTGCTAGCCATCGAGTGAGGGCTGTGGGGTCCCATAGGGTGGGTGTCAGGATGCTCTTCCCTGAACTGGATGGTGGGCCTCTGCAATGACTCGCCGGGGACACGCTGGTGTCACAGCCTGAGGGCGTGGGTGTCAGTGTTTGCTGCTGCCATGGTCTAGGGGGGCATTTTCCCTTTCTCAGGGTCTCTGTGGGCCCCAGAGATGCTCTCCTGTGACTCCACTGTGAGGAAGGGGTTTTGCATACCGAGGCTCCCTCGGACGCTGTGCTCACGTGTTCCCTAGATCTTTCCTGCCTTGCCCTCCCAGCAGAGCTGAGAACTAGCCTGTGGGAATCAGCACTGAGATGTGAATTAAATCTAGCAACTATGAAATCAGAGCAGCCAGGTTCGAGTCCCCCTCTGAAGCTTCTTAGCTGTGCGATCTTACACAAGGTCATCACATTCTCTGAATCTCTTTCCTCATCCGTACAACCTGGATGAGAGAGGAGAGCCTGAAAATATGAGTTGGAACACTTTGTTTTAGCTTTTGGTGCCAGGGATGGAACCCAGGGCATCACATGTTCATGGAAAGTACCCTACCACTGAATTAGCCAAGAGCTGAAACTGTTAGAAAAAAAAAAGAAAAAGAAAATAAATGGAGAGAGAGAGTACAACAGGTGAAGTGCTTGCTTCACACTGCAGTGCATGTTCGATCTCTGGCATTATATATGGTCCTCTGAGCACTGGCCAGCAGTGATCCCTGAGCCAGGAACAAGCCCTGAGCAGTTCTGAGCATGGCCTCAAAAGAAGAAGGAGAGGAGGAGGAGGAGGAGGAGGAGGAAGAGGAGGAGGAGGAAGAGGAGGAAGAGGAGGTGGTGCTGGAGCGATAGTACAGCAGAGAGGGTGTTTTCCTTGCACACAGTCGACCTGGGTTTGATCCCCAGCATCCCATATGGTCCCTGAAGCACTGCAGGAGTGATTCCTGAGCACAGAGCTAGGAGTAAGTCCTGAGCACCACCAGGTATGACCCAAAAGCAAAAAAGAAAAGGAAGCAGCAGGAGCAGCAGCAAGAGCCTCTGCCTGGTGGCCTGTGAGTGCTTGTGCCAGCAGGAAGACATAAGCCCAGGACTCTGCATCCCAGAGCGGAGTCGCCCGGCTGCTCAGTGTGCCCAGGAGCTCCCCCTGCAGGCAGCACGGACCTTCACCCTGGGACCCAGTCGGGCTCTGGCTCCCGTTCTCCAGTGCCTGAATCGGCTCTGGGGCCCTGAGCTGCCTGCTGGTTGGAGTGGTTGGCTCCGGAACTCTGCACCCAGCTCCTGTCCAGGCCCTCAAGGGGCACCTCCAGCCTGGAGTTCAGAGGTTCCTTTGGGGATCCTGTAGACTGTTACCCTAGAAAGCCTCTCCTCCCCCTTCTAAAGAGAAGCATCTGGGGAGCAGCTTTGGGGGGAGCAAATGCCCCTTAGTGGGGGGGGGGGCGGTGCTGTGG
>JAOXYA010000001.1:2753337-2772837 GCA_028565675.1 Sorex palustris
GCTCAGGGGACCATATGGGATGCTGGGAATCGAACCCGGGTCGGCCGCATGCAAGGCAAACGCCCTACCCGCTGTGTATTGCTCCAGCCCCTGCTCAGATTCTTTTTAATGTATTTCTTTTACAGTTTCCTTCTGATCATTTTCTCTTGAGCTATCATTTCTATGATTCAGGTCCCCAGAAAACCACTTCTCATGCTCTGGAGCTGCTGTCCCTCCCTTGTTAGTTTTCATTTCTGTCCCCTTCCTGCCCTGATGCTGGCCTTTTCCTCTCCCTCATGTCTTGAACTGTGGAGGGCCCCAGCACATGTGTTTTGCATGTTATTAGCCATCACTTGAATGATTTGGGCAACTTGTGGATAACAGATTACCATTTGTTATATTTGTGGTCAAGTTTTTGTTGTTGTTGTTGTTGTTGTTGTTGTTGTTTTGGTTTGGTTTTGGACTATACCTGACTGTGCTTAGGGCTGACTCCTGGCTCTGAGCTCAGGGATCACTCCTGGTGGTCTCTAGGGACCATTTGCTAGTGAATCTGAGTTGACTGTATGCAAGGCAAGTGCACTGCTTGCTATGTCTTGGGTCCAAGGCTTGTGTTTTACCCCCTTTGCAAAATAATAATAGTAATAATAATAATAACAATAAGAAGAAGAATGTGGGGCTGGAGCAACAGTACAATGGGTAGGGCACTTGCCTTGCATGTGGCTGACGTGGGTTTGATCCCCACCATCCCATATGGTCCATCATGTTGAGTGATGCCTGAGTGCAGAGCCAGAAGTAAGCCCTGAGCATCTCTGAGTGTGACCCCAAAACAAGCAAACAAATAATAATAATGTGAGGTCTACATACCACAGACAATATAGTTGAAAGATCAGCTGTGTGTAGACCATTCCCAAACATCCCCTCTGATCAAAGCCTTTTTTTTCCCTAGAGCAGACCCTGGGCCAGCAGTCAATTCGGTCCCTGTCTCCCCAGCCTGTTGTTTCTTGTCAGTAGCTCTTTCTCTCCTCCAAAATCCTTGGTTTCCTCCTTTAGCTGCTAGGAGACATTGTCAGCTTTCCTGCAGGAAGCCAGCAGCTCTGGAGTGTCTGTCCTTTACAGGCTGAAAGCTCCGGCCAGGCTGCAGCCACCCACCAGCCACACCTGATGTCACCTGAGCCTCCTTCACCTCCGTCTCTGACCTTCTGCAATTCCTTTGCCCCCTGCACCTGCATTACCCCCTTCACACTTATAGGTTGTTTTTCTCTTGGGAGAGCTCAGCTCTGTATTCCAGAATATTTGCCTTCTACTTGGGGTCAGTCTCATAGTAGGAGGAACCCGCATGGCTGCCCCTGTGGTAGCCGATGATGGAGTGGGGGTTGGGGGCACCTTATGACCAGACATTGTGCTCTTATTGTTTATATTTGGGGAACACGCCCGGGTGGTCAGGACTTACTCCTTCTCTGCATCTTGCTGGGCTTGAGGGAACAGAGGGGATGCAGGGGATGGAAACCAGGCCAGCTGCACGCAAGGCAAATGCCCTACCTGTTGTCTTATTGCTCCAGACTCTCATGAGACTTAATTCACTGCCCCCTTGCTCTGACCACAGTGGTAGCAGAGTGGCCTGGGGGCCCCCACAGCCCTCAGTCCAGGCAGCAGACCCTAGAGCTTTCTGGGTGCTGGGGGGAGGAGGGAAGTCCACTCTAGTGTTTGCCCCTCCTCAGCCTCACCCAGCCCTGAGCGCCTGAGTGATAGTACAGGAGGGTGAGTGGGTGTCTCTCAATGGCATAAACGAGGAGTGGGTGAGTCAGCGGTGCAGACACAGACGTCGGTTGGGAGTGGAAGGGACTGAAGGCAAATGGGTTCAATTTCAAAATCATGCCAAGGAGGGTGCTGGGATCAAAGCAACAGGGGAGTGTGTGTGTGTGTGTGTGTATATGTGTGTGTGGAGGGGGATGAGTATGTGTGTGTGTGTGGGTATGTGAGTATGGGTATGTGGGTGTGTGTGTGATTGTGTGTGTGAGTGTGGATATGTGAATGTGTGTACATGTGTGTGAATGTAAGTGTGTGGATGTGAGTGAGTGTGTGAGTATGTGTGTGTGAGTGTGAGTGTGTGTGTGAGTGTGTGTGAGTGTGGATATGTGAATGTGAGTGTGTACATGTGTGTGAGTATGTGTGAATGTAAGTGTATGGATGTGAGTCAGTGTGTGAGTATGTGTGCGTGAGTGTGGATGTGTGAGTGTGGGTGTGTGGTGTAAGTAAGTGTGTTTGTATATGTATGTGAGTGTGGGTTTGTGGGTGTGTGTTTGTGTGAGTGTGTAGGTGGCGGTGTGATTGTGGGTGTGTGAGTGTGGGTGTGTGTGTAGATGGCAGTGTGTATGTGTGTGAGTGTGGGTGTGTGACTGTGTGTATGTGTGAGTGTGTGTGAGTATGTGTGTGAGTGTGGGTGTGTGAGTGTGTGTGCGTGTGTGAATGTGGGTGTATGGGTGTGAGTGAATGTGTGTGGGTGGCTGTGTGTATGTGTGTGAGCATGCGTGGGGGGTGTGGGTGTGAGTGTGCATGAGTGTGTGTCTGTGTGAGTGTGTTTGTGTGTGTTGCTCTGTCTCTGTGTGTGTGTGCTTGTGTCTCTGCCTGTTCATAGCGGAGTTGTGGGTTGTGCCTCTCCCCAGAGCTCCTGGGTAAATCAGTTCTTTGCTGACCCTCTTCCAGGGGCTCCAGGGGCTCCTATGTACCAACCCCCGCCCAGCCATGCTGGTGGGCTCCGCTGGGTCTCAGGTTCTGGGGGGAGGCCACTGTCTGGCTCCTGCGAGGAGAATAAACGAGAGGCTTCTGGCCTGAAGGGAAGATCGCGCCGATTCATTTCAGCATGGCATAAGGAGATGTTTCAGAAAGGATCAGGGATGGAAGCCAAGAATCCCCGAGGCTGTGGCTGGGAGGGCGTGGTGCATGACCCCACAGGCCCTCCTGGGAGCAAGGCTGGTGGCTGCCGCCTCCCCAGTCTATGGGTTCAGGCTGAGGGAGAGGCCCGAGTCGATGATTCTTGCTGCCTGGGCTCCTGCCGTTCTGATGCTTCACCTTTGCTGGCGATATGGTGAGAAGTGCAGCAGCCCAGGATTGGCTGCACCCGGGTGCTTTGGGGTTAATCCATAGGTGTGGGTGAGTGGGCTCAGGGCCCGGGCTTGTCCAGGCTCTGCTCTCACCTAGTTCCTGTCCGTTTGGTTTTCTGGGATGCTCTGGGAGTAGTCAAGAGTTTCCTGCCACATGGCCCCTGGAGGTCTGACTCCTGACAGTCTGTCAGGACTGTGTGTGGTCAGTACTGGGCCAGGCAATAGGACGGGGGGGGGCACTTCCCTTACATGCTGACAACTGGAGTTTGACCCCCGGCATCACCATGTGGTCCCCCAGACACTACCAGGAGTGATCCCTGAACACAGAGTCAGCCCTGAGCATTGCTGGGTCTGGCTCAAAAACAAACAAAAAACTAAAACTTTGTGCCCAGAAACTGTTGAGTGCGAGAATGAAAGAGTGAAACAGATGAGTCCTCCGGATCCCAGAAAGCCTCTGTAGTGACCGACTCTGCAGCAGACAGGCTGGGGGTCGAGATATCTCCTTAATCCTGGCATTATCTCTCTCAGGCCTGATAACACTATGAAATTTCACCCGGCGCTTAGCAGGGGTGTGGACACAGCAACTTACATTGCTGCAGATACAGACGGCTGTTGGTAGCTGGCGAGGTGTAGCCTGCACGGTCTGCACACCCAGGAGTATGTACTGGCCGTGTGCACACGAGAGTGTGTACTGGCTGTGTGCACCTGGGAGTGTGTGCTGGTGGAGTGTGTGCTGGCCATATGCACTCAGGAGTGTGTGCTGGTCATGTACGCCCGGGCTCTGCCCCATCGAGGCCCCTGTTCTGTGTGTGTTCATCCGACACACATCTGCAGTTCGCCCTCCTTCCCTTCCCCCCAGTCACCTTCCCCATCATCCTTCCCGATGTTGCTTTCTCCTTCCCCTTTTCCAGCAGCCAGAGGTACGGAATTGGCACCCAGGGAGCCCGAATCGCGTCCTTCCTTCTCACGGGGTGGGAAGGGGGAGCCGACGACACCATCAATCTCTCCTTCCCGGAGGGAGATGGGCCTGGAACCAAGGGTGAAATCTAGGTTCCAGCAGCTGCCCTTCTGCTGCCGAGAGCTGCTGGTCTAGAAGGGACAGACTAGCTCCAGATCTGGGACCCCACTTAAAGGCAACCCCCTGGGGTGGCCAGGGAGAGGGACCTACATGTGGCCCCGAGTCTCCTGACTTCCATCCACCACACTGCAGAGGCCCGATAGTAAATCAGCAGTGGTTGGATTTAGAGGACTCTGTTTGCTCAGCTAAGCTGTTGGCAAGGTAAATGCATAAGCGGCAGAAAATCTCTTTGAAACAGCCGCAGGGCTCAAATGCCCTTCAGTCCTCCATAAAGGATGCTCCAAATTATATGGACTAGATTAGTATCTCTATTAGCACACACCACTTCAGTGCCGGCTGACCTGTGCTCCCCGCACGTGCTGGGACCCTTTGTGGCTCTGTCAGGGCCCAGTAATGGGGGATTTCCCTTTAAGAGCGTGTCAGGTGGAGAGAGTTCCTAATTTACTAAGTGGAGGGGCCTTTGTGAGGGAGACAGATGCTTTATTCTCCCTGTCCCTTTTAATCTTGTTTCCTCACAATGGAGCCACATAAAGGGTTTGGTTCTGGGGAGGGGCCGGCTGTCCCCCATCAGCTCCTCTCCTGCTCTTTCCTATGCTCTCTCAGGCCCCTCCCTGGGGCCCTAGAGCTTGGATGAACACTGTGGCTTGTGGGCCTCCTAGTCTTCCCAAACCAGACCACAGTTCCTCATCTTTAATGCCCCAGCGCTGGCTCTCAAGGGCCCCTCTCCACTGGCTACTGGTTCTGGTCTTAGCCCTTGGGGACTAAAGACCCTTAGTTCCCTGTTGGTGCAGGGAACCCTGGGGGCGGGGGAGTGGACAGCCCAGTCTTCTCCCCCACTGCCGGCTCTGGGTCTGTCAGGGGCTTCTGAAGCACCTGGAAAGTTGGGTTTCGCCTGCAGCAAGGCCACCCTGCCGCTGAGGCCACATGGGTGCTCTCTGCTCAGAGAGGGTGTTCTGAGGCCATCAGGCCACATCTTGTGGCGGGACAGGTACAGGGACCTGCCCCTGGGTCTGAGTTTCTCCTGCAAAGGCAGACAGCCCACCCACCACCTTGAACCTCTGCAAAAGTCAGTTCCTGCACTCAACTGCAGGCGGGCAGAGATATTCTCATGGTATAGGTGAGGAGTCAGGTGCTGTCCATGGGGCCTGAGACCGTGACTCTCAGTGGGATGTCTATAGGAGCGCCTATAACTGTGGCTCTGGTGGGATGTCTATGGGATGCCTGTAACTGTGGCTGTGGTGGGATGTCTATAGGGTCGCCTAGAACTGTGGCTCTGGTGGGATGTCTACAGGACATCTCTAAATTGTGGCTTTTGGTGAGATGTCTACGGGATGCCTATAACTGTGGCTCTGGTGGGATATCTATGAGGCACCTGTAACTGTGGCTCTGGTGGGATATCTACAGGGCGCCTTGTAACTGTGACTCTGGAGGGATGTCTACAGGACATCTGTAAACTGTGGCTCTCAGTGGGATGTTTACGGGACGCCTGTAACTGTGGCTCTGGTGGGATATCTATGATGTGCCTGTAACTGTGACTTTGGTGGGATGTCTACAGGGCATCTCTAACTATGGCTCTGGTGTGATATCTATGGGGTGCCTGTAACAGTGGCTCTGATGGGATGCCTATGGGGCGCCTGTAACTGTGGCTCTGGTGGGATGTCTGTGAGGTGCCTGTAATTGTGACTCTGGTGGGATATTTACAGGGCATCTCTAACTGTAGCTCTGGTGGGATGTCTACAAGGTACCTGTAACTGTGGCTCTTGGTGGGATGTCTACGAGGTGCATATAACTGTGACTCTGATGGGATGTCGATGGGGTGCCTATAACTGTGGCTCTGGTGGGATGTCTATGGGGCACTGGGACTGTGGCTCTCAGTGGAACGCTCCATGATCAGGGTAGCATGGCTGATGTGGCATCAGATGCTTGGGATGCCATTTGTTTGTCGTGCAGTGTCTGTGCACCTGTGGTTATTCTGACGACTTCCGTGGTGGAGAGGGTTGCTGAGTCCCCCGAGAGAGGGAGCTACCGAGCCTGCGTCTGCCGGGATTGCCATGGCTTCTTAAGACTACGATGTGGGCTCTGATGGGAGGGAACTGGGAAACTACTTGTGGCCGCAGGGGAGAGGGAGAGGCCACATGCTCCTGGGAACACATCCCAGGTAATCATCTTTGAAAATGTCCCTCTTCCAGAAGAGACTTGCCCCTGGTTTCTCCCTGTACCTCATTTTACCCCCATGTGACTTCTGGGATTCGTCACTCTCAGCGTGGAAAGCTGAGCCTCCCAGGCCCACAGCTGGGGGTGGAGCTGGGTTTCCAGAGCCCTGGGGGAGGAGAGCACCCGATGGCAGGTGCCATGGGGTGGCTAACTCTGAGGCATCGGCTTAGTCCTTTCACCCTCCAAGTGACCTCGATGGGCCAAGTCTTCCCCGCAGCTCCCTTTGCTCACCTACAAGACAGGGACATTGCCCCTGCCCTTCAAGGACGGGCAGTGGCCGAAGTGCTAGGCCAGTCTGTCACAGCTGTGAGATTTGGGTCCCAGCCCCAGCACCGAGGATCCCCAGCACATCCGATGAGTGTCACCCCAGCGGCCCCTGAAATCTACTCGGCATGTGGCCCTGATACACTTTTGTCAAGGGCCAGAGAAGTTGGAGGAGTCCAGGTGCCTGCCTGGCATGTGGCCGTGGCTGGTTTGTTTGATTCCCAGCCCCACCAGGAGTGATCCTGAGCACAGAATCAGGAGAAAGCCCTGAGCACTGCAGGTGTTATCCTCCCAATTGTTTTTTTTTTTTCAAAAGAGAATTATGGCAGGGCTGGAGTGATAGCACAGTGGGAAGGGCGTTTGCTTTGCACACAGTGAGTGGGGCTCGATCCCCAGCATCACATATGGTTTCCTGAGCACCACCAAGAGCAGTTCCTGAGTGTGGAGCCAGGTGTTATGTTAGCCTGAGCATCACCTGGTATGACCCAAAACCAGAGTGAGAGTGAGAGAGAGAGAGAGAGAGAGAGAGAGAGTTTTGCCATTAATTTTGTCATTCCCAGCCCCTGGCAATCCCATATAGCCCATATGGTAGCAGGAAGAACCGTCTTTCTGCCTCTCCTGCTCTCCTGGTTTCTCTTGATAACACATGCTTTTCTCCACCTCCTGAATCTCAGTTCCCTTTTTTTCTTTCTTCTTTGGGTCATACCCGGCGATGCTCAGGGCTGACTCCTGGCTTTGCACTCAGGAATCACTCCTGGCGGTGCTCAGGAGAACATATGGGATGTTGGGAATCAAACCCAGGTGGGCCGCGTGCAAGGCAAACACCCAACCCACTGTGCTTTCACTCTAGCCCCTCTCAGTTCCGTTTGAACTCACATCCCCCTCTCGAAACACTGCTGAGTCGGTGTTTTAATGTTCCTGTTTCACTGGTGGGGAAACAGAGGCACAGAGAGGCTGCCAAGCTGCCCTCGGTCACATAGCACTGAGGGGCTGGCAGCAAGGCCAGTTGAGGGCATGGCCACTTGCTCACACACTCAGTGGCTTGGGCTTCCCTCTGCCTGGAGGAGAAAACGGGCGGGCGTAGCTGATGGGCAGTACTACGCCTATCCTTCCTAACCCTTGCCTGTGGCCTTCAGGACCTGCCCACTGCCCTGCTTGTCCCTAGCTCATCCCTGCTTCCTGCTGGACACAGCATGTTCCCAGGAGTTGCTCCTCCCCCCTCTCTGGGCCTCTCTGTGGTCATCTGTATAATGGGCAGCGCATGAGCGTGAGGTGCGTAGCTTGACTGTGTGCTCAGCAAACAGGGAAATGCTGTTCACTCCGCGAATGTTCCACGCCTGTCATCCAGCAAGGGAGGATGAAACAGATTGACCTGCAGAGCTGAGGACAGAAGCATCATGGGGTCCCCATCAGGGAAAAAGGGTAGACGGTCTTGCGCTGAGACATGTCCTCTGCGGCCTTCCTTCGGGAATTGTCCCAAACAGGAGTAGACATGACTGTTCCCCGACTCCATCCTGGAGCCCTTCCAGGGTCCAAGGCACAGAGGACAGCGCGGCGTCTGCATCAGTGTCAGCTGGGGCTCCACCTGCCGTGGGCTGGGGAGGAACAGGGTTGGAACCCCAGGGAGGGCTCTGCCCCCCGCAACCCTTCATTCCCCACTGCAGAGCTGGCCTGGCCCCTAAGTCTCCAGCCGGTCCTCACGGTCCTGGCTGGACCGTGCAATTGGCTGAGGCCTGGGACACTCAATCTGAGCCCTGCCCGAGCACCGTGCATACCGGCCATCTGGAACAGGGAGGATGAAGCATTGTGGCGTGTGTCCCAAAAAGTAGCCCACAGGGTCTCTGTGGTGACTGGACTTGAGGCCCGTGAGTCTTCTTGTCCGTCTGCCTCTGTCTGAGCTGAAGTTAGCCCTGCGCTAAGGGGCATCGCTGGACCCCTGACAGCCATGTCCAGCCCAGCCTCCTGGGGTGTGTCTGAGTGGGGTGAGGCTCCCTGCCCCCCAGCTTCTGGGAGATCTCTGTCTGGGTTTGTGGGGTGAGAGAAAGGCAAAGCAGGGGCCCCTGGGCCTGCCCCCAGTTTACCTCGATGGAGCTTTAACCGCGACTCTGACCCGTGGACAAGCCCTTGGTGCCACACAGGATGGAGAAGTTTCCTGGCATAGGAGCTGTCTGTGCTTGGGGTACCAGATGACCCGGAGGGATGGGTAGGGGACAATTTGGAAGCTCCTGCCATCAGGGGGAGTCCCGAGACTCAAGGTTCTCCTGTGTATGTCATGGCAGCCCACCCACTTGGCAGGCAGGAGGACAGGCCAGGGACAGAGACGGGGTGGTCCCTGGCAACCTTGCTCAGAAGCTGCCTCCTTGAGGGGCCACCCTGGGGTCACACAGGCCAAGTCCCTTTCAGGGGACACCCCATCCTGGGATGGATTCTGCAGCTACTCTGGCAAGGTCCAGGGTACCTCGAAATGATGGTCTCCACGTGCATCTTCCTCAAGGCTGCAAGAAACCTCGCTGAGGAGCGCTTAGCGGTTTGGGGCCGTTCTATTTTCTCTGCTCTATGATCCGTGTTAGGTTAAAAGGGCTGGAGTTGCTTTCCTGCCCACAGAAGATAACTCAGCCCGGACAGGCTCCCTCTGGGAGAATTAAAGGTGATGAGGGGCTTCTGGTTGGCTCGAGCCGTTAATATCCTCCTCCCAGAGTGGCCCTCCCACTCCTGTCCCCAGCTCCCAGCTGCCTGGGCTGATGAATCTCTCCCCGTTGTTGGCATTTCCTGTGCAAACCCGACTCGTCCCTGTACCAGCAAGCCTGGAGAGGGGGGGGGCGGGAAGGGGTATTCCGTGGCAGCCCCCCTGTCAGGGTGAGCCTCTGTCACAATTTCCGCTCCTCCGGCTAGCAGAGCAAGAAGCAGAGTTAGAGGCGGGGTGAGTAACCAGCCAGGGGTTCCTCGTGTGTGGAAAGGCACGGAGCCAGCATAGATAACACTGGCTTTAAGCCAGGACACTTTCCCAGGGACGGGCCAGACCCAGACCAAGGTGCAGGGTGGCAGAGGGTGGCAAAGGGTGTATGCGTGGGAACAGGCGTCCCCAGTTTGCCAGCTACAGGGCCTCTCACCTGCCTGCCCTCTGATGAGCCAGTCACTGCCACACTCTCTAGCCTGTCGTGGTGGTCCTGGTCTCCAAGTTGCCTGCTTGTGTGCAGGGGTTCCTCGAGGGGGTTAGGCATGCTCCCCAGGGTTGAGAGGGCTGGTCTGGGAGGTGGGAGCGAAGACCCCAGCAGGGACACTGTGTCTTTCGCTTTAAAACGATAGCGGGACCCGGAGCAGGCTGTGTGTGTGCACAGCAGGTAGGGCACCTGCCCTGCTCACAGCCAATCTAGGTTCCAACTCCAGCGCCAGAGCTGGGAGTGATCGCTGAGCACCTCCAGGTGTGGCCTAGAAACAAACACACAACGCAAATGCAAAAGGCAAGCAGAATAGCTGAGTCTTCTAGGCGGTGATGAGACTTGCCTGGAAGCTTGTCCCGAGCTGAGGCTTCAGCGCAGAGGACATGGGCTGGGTTCAGAGCCATCTGCACACAGGCCCTCGGACCCAAGTCGGCTCCAGGAGTGTCCATGGACCACCAGGCACTCATCTTCACACTTCTCAGGTTTGGCCACACCCAGTGGTGCTCAGGGCAGACTCCTGGTGGGTTTATGGGGCCGTATTGGTGCCCGGAATTGAGCCAGTGTCGCCCGTGTTCAAGGCCAGTGCCCTACCCATTGTACTGTTTCTTCCATTCTTTTTTTTTGGGGGGGGGTCACACCCGGCTATGCTCAGGGGTTACTCCTGGCTCATACACTGAGGAATTACCCTGGCGGTGCTCAGAAGACCATATGGGATGCTGGGAATCAAACCCAGGTTGGCCGCATGCAAGGCAAATACCCTAGCCGCTGTGCTATTGCTCCAGCCCCTCTTCCGTCCTTCTTCCAGGCATGCATGGAGCCAGGCAGGGCCCACCACTGCTTGGTGACTTTCCCCTCCTCTAGTCACTCTGCTGTCCACCCTCATCTGGGGTGTGCTGACCTTTGCTTCTGCCCTGCAATACCCCTGGGCCCTTCCCGCCCGTCTGGCCCCACCCCGCAGGGGGGAAGCTGCCTCTTTGTGGGTGATGCTGTCTCTGGCCTTTGCTGCTAGCAGAGGGTGGGGGCTTCGTATGGGCTTGTACAGGGCCAGGATGCATGTCTGCTCCTCAATGCCATGGCCACGTACGCCTCTGTGTTGGCCTACGGGCCTAGGGAAACCCCCTTGGTGGGCATTCAGAGCCTGCCCCTCCCCCACGTGCCCAGCCGCTGAGCACTGTGCCCAGAGTCAGTCAGAAACCAGGTGTCCTGCCCACCGGGCCCTTCAGTCCCCAGAAGCCACACGAAGCCTTTCCCATGCTGCACAGGGTTGCCTCAGTGACTAGCCAGTGTCCTCTGCAGCTCCGGACAGGCCCCTGCGGCAGGTGGGGAAGCCCCCAACGTGAGCCCGTGGCTGTTCTGCTGCTCTGTCTGGAGATGGTGCCAAGGGATGAACTGGGACCAAGTCTGTGTCCAGGCCGGGGGACAAGGCTATGTCCACACCCGGGGGACAAAGCTGTGTCCTGGCTGGGGAACAGGGCTATGTCTATGGCAGGGCGGGACAAGGCTGTGTCCAGTCTGGGGGACAACACCATGTCCAGACTGGGGGACAGACTGTGTCCAGGCCCAGCCAGGCTGTGGGGCCTAACTCCCCGCTCTGTAGACATCGTGCTGGCTTCTGGGGGAGTCTGGAAAGTGAGTGAAACGCAGTACAAATGAGCTTTAGATTCCAGGTGTCAGGGGAGCCGTGACCATGACACACTCGAGGAGCCCGAGGCAGGAACTGGCGCTATCTCTCCTCAGCTCCTGTCTCCTGCTTTCCTTCCCTTCCCAGCTCATTCGTTATTCCCACCCCCACACTACCCTGTGCCCTGCAAAAGAGCCTGCACTAGACTGGACCTTGGCACAGGTGGGAACGGGTGGACAGCCTAAGGACAGGGAGAATCGTCTGCCCCGAGGAGCTTGTCCCCGAGGGGTGCAGAGGGAGGCTCGAGGGCCGGAGCAGGTGGCTGGGACCTGTCCTCTCGGGAGCTTGATCCCAGCCACTGGGGTCCTGGCCTGGGACATCCCCTGCAGGGCTCCAACATGAGCTACACCTGTGGCAGTGGGGAACCCCGTTTCTGCCTCCCTATGCCCCTGTGCACCCCTGAGGGGCCCATCGGTCACTGCACAGCTGTGGAGGAGAGGTGGGGGAGGAGTCGGGAAGAGGCTGAGGAGGATGGAGGTGGCGGCAGGACAGAGGGCACGACCCTGTGCCCGGTACTCACTGCCGTGCCGAGGGTCCCCGCTGCCCCCTGGGTCTGCTAGCGTTGGGGCTGGGCAGCTTCTCAGGCCCTAGCTGGGCAGCAGGGCAGACAAGGCAGGACCGAGGGGTTGACCCTGTCCCCAGGAAATCCTCCTCGGGAGAACGAGTCCCATGTTCCATTCCCAGGCCCTCTGAGAAAGTTACTGACTGTCCTCCTGTCCCCTGAGGCCTGGGCTTCCAGGCCCCCTCCCACAGGGGGGATCCGTGCTCCCACCTGCGCACTCCCTCTCTGCAGGGTTGTTCCATGGTGGCCGGGCCACACACCGGGGTGCCAGGTGCCCAAGTTGAACGCTCCATTGTGGAGCTGCGGGTCCCGTGCAGTGGAGCGCCCTGGAACACACTTAAGAGTGTCCCACGGATGGTTCTGGGAATCACATTTGTGGCTGCACTGGCCTCTGCCTCCAGGCTGTCCCCCATCTTTTATATAAAATGTCGCAGGGAGGGAAAGGAACCACACCTGACATTGCTCAGGGCTCACTCCTGCCTCTGCGAGGAGGTGGTGTTCAGAGGACCCTATGAGGGACGATTTGATCTGGGGATCAAATCTGGGTGGGCTGCGTGCAAAGCAAGTATACTACCCACTATGCTATCCCTCCAGCCCCCCTTTTCACGGTTTTAATGTTATTTCTGTTGTGCCGAGAAGAACACATTCACCAAATCAATATCTAACAGCTACGAAAGGGGGTGAGTAACTCAGGCCCCTCCCAACACCATCCTAGCCTGTCAGTCAGGGGGGGTTCTGCGTGTTGGAAAGGAAATCTGTCTGTGCATTCTCTCCCTGGAATTTTTCTTTCCATCTTCCTGAGACACAGTTGGCAGGCAGTGCCTTCTAATGTAAGCATAATGGCACACAGTGTTTCATAAATCCCTCATCTCATAAGACACAAGATGAAATAAGAATGAATTTTTTCCTAGGATGAGAATGCTCATCTGTATCTGCTCTGCTCGGGCACTCCTCTGCCTCACAGTGCATCGTGTGCTCGACTCCCTGAGAACTGAGTTTGTGCCTTGTTGCAAGGGCAGTTGCAAGTTTGAAAATGAAAAGAGGAAGGGCCAGAGCGAGCACAGCAGGGAGGGCGCTTCCCCTGCACGCGGCTGGCCGAGGCTTCAGCCTCAGCATCCCGTCTAGTCTCCCCTGAGCCCTTCCAGGAGTGATTTCCTGAATGCAGTGCCAGGAGTGACCCCTGAGCATGGCTGAGTGTGGCCCCCGGCCACCAAGAAAAGAAAAGTTTGTTGGAAAATAGAAGAGAAAAGAAACTCCCCTGTTAGGAAGGAACTTCGTATAGAACTAAGTTAAATATGACTCAGTTTGTGGATTTTTACAGGAAAACTGGGTCTTTGCGTTACTTATCACGTGACAAGAATGTTAAGGAGGATACTAGGATTTCACAGGATATTCTGGCTAGTTCAGGCCCTGTCTGCTTATCTGTGACCATGTGCCTAGGCATTGCCCCTTTCTTTTAGTTTCCCAGAGCCAAGGTTCTCCTCTGGGGCAGAATCTAGGATCTTGGGAAGTTGTTAACTTCCGGTTCTCAGAAAGAGCCCAGAAATTTGCAGAAATGTTAAGGTGTAGGATGGGGCAGTTGGGATCGCCCTGCTCACAGCACTCAGCAACGAGCACCTGAACCCTTCTCTTTCTGTTCTGAGTGCTTGCTGCCCTCACGGGGTGTCCCGTCTGCTTCCTCCTGGACTGGCCAGAGTCTAGCAGGCTGGAGTCTGCCTTCAGCCCCCCTCTCGGCAGCCCTTCATGGGGCTGTTTCACGAATAGAGAGCTAGGGCATCCTATGGCAACTCATCAACCACATTCTTGCAGAACCATGGCTATGAGCCCAGAAACATGGGAGCTGAGACCCCCCCTCCCTCAGCTGGGTCTCCTGACGCCTGTCCGCCCCAAAGCCCCAGCCCCCCCAGCACCCATCCCTGTCCCCGGGACTGGCACTCATGGCTGTAAAAAAAAAAGGGGACCGACTCGTTCCCCAGGGAAAGCAGATCGTGAGCAGAAGCTGAGCTTTTAAATCACAGCACTAAAAAATGCTCGACAAGCCTCATGTTTTGCTTCCCTGTAGGTGGTGAGGATCAATTTCCCAAAGGGGGGAAAAATCAATCAGTGGGAATGTGTCTTTCTGGAGGAAGGCTGTCATCTGTCAAATGGGGGAAGAAAAGACCAAAAAAAAAGATTTTCTGGGGTCGGCTGCTGGGGGCTGCTGACTCAGGCTGTCTGCTCCTTCATCATTAACAAGTTGAAAAGCTGTTGCTTCCTTGCAGGATGCAGGCTGGCGCTTTGCACAGCTCAGCGGTAGGTGGGGGACAGCTGAGGGAACCTGGATCTTCCCCGGGCCGAGGACCATGCTGGGACCTTCCTTCCTCGCGGTTGGAAGTGATGGCTCCAAGCAGGAGCCCCCATGACAAGCTGGCAGTCTTAATTGAGGAGCAATTACAAAGAGTAAAGCCTTATTGGGATGAGCCCTGAGAAGCAGATGAAGAAGTCAGGGTGATTGGCAGAGGTCCGAGAGAGAGTCCCGGGGGAGACTGTGAGAAGACACTGGCGCTGGGTGGCCCCAAGGCTGAAATCCTTCTTCTGGGAATTTGTGGGAAGAAGACTCCTTGCACGTGAGCTGGGGGCTCACTGGGATTCTTCTGAAGGGGGAAATACCAAGTCCCGGCCTGAGACGCATCAGTCCGAGCACAGGGCAGAGATGCTGGGCTGAGGGAGTTAAGTGAAGTCCTGATTTCCTAGCAGAGCCACACAGCCAGTGCCCTGTGGGGTGTTTGCTTGATCTCGGTGACGAGCGGTCCCAGAAGGAAGGAAGGCCGGAGTGATCCTCAGTCAAGTCATGTTCTTTCTCATTCAGTGTGTCTTGGGTGAGTGCCTGTTATGTGCCAGGCACTGTGTTGGGTGCTGGGACATCAGGAGGAGCTCCACCGTTCTTCATCTTCACGGAGCTCAGAGTAGCACAGAGTTGGTGCTGTAGCTTCTCACCCAGCTTGGGACAGGAGAGAGGGCAGTGCGGTCAGGGAAGGCTTCCCAGAGGAAGGGGCATCTGTGTGTGCTGTGAAGGATAAGCAGGAGTCTGGGAGAGCTGGGGATGGGGTGGATTTCGGGGGGTGTGTGAAGGTCCTGGCAGAGGGTGGGGCTGGGTGGGGGCAGGGCTGGGCTGCATTCAGACCTGGAAGAACAATACCCAAGAGGAGCAGAGGGGTGGGGCGGGGAACGGAAGGTCATGCCAGTTCTCCCCTCAGAAGACCCTCCCCAGGGCTCTTCCTGGGTCTGACGCGGGCCTGGCACAGGCAGATGCTCACTCAGTGCGCAGAGAGGCTGGGGTCACCCACGCTCACCTCCTCTCACCTCCCAGCAGCCCTCCAGCCTGAGGAGAAGCAGCACTTCCCTTGGGGCGTGTCCTCATCCCTGATGGGGTTCAGCCTGTTTAGGGCCACGCTTGCTGCCTCCCCAGGGCTCCCTCTGTACTCGCTGCCCCCCCCAGTGCTCCCTCCATGTTCACTGTCCTCCCCAGTGCTCCCTCCATGCTCTCTGCCCTCCCCCAGTGCTCCCTCTATGCTCTCTGCCTTCCTCAGTGCTCCCTCCACGCTCACTGCCCTCCCCCAGTGTTCCCTCTGTGCTCACCACCCTCCTCAGTGCTCCCCACACTCACTGTCCTCCCCAGTGCTCCCTCCGTGCTCACTGCCCTTCCACAGTGCTCCCTCCATGCTCTCTGTCCTCCTTTAGTGCTCCCTCTATTCTCTCTGTCCTCCCTCAGTGCTCCCTCTGTGCCCTCTGTCCTCTCCCAGTGCTCCCTCTCCTCCCCCAGTGCTCCCTCCATGCTCTCCGTCCTCCCCTAGTGCTTCCTTGGTGATTTCTGTCCTCCCCCAGTGCTCCCTCTGTGCCCTCTGTCCTCCCCCAGTGCTCCCTCTGTGCTCTCTGCCCTCCCCCAGTGCTCCCTCTGTGCTCTCTGTCCTCCCCCAGTGCTCCCTCTCCTCCCCCAGTGCTCCCTCCATGCTCTCTGTCCTCTCCCAATGCTCCCTCCGTGCTCACTGCCCTCCTCCAGTGTTCCTTCCCTCTCCATCTTGTAGCTTGTGGGAGTGCCCAGAGCAGGGCCCTCCGTGTCCTTGCGGGTGGTTTTCTTGCGGATGATGAGTAACTGAGCCTGGAGTGAAGGTGAGGGGTGCTGAGAGGCAGGGCAGGGTCCGGATCCTGGCGAGACAACACAGCCATGCTCCTCCCTAGCCCCCGCAGCTCTGCTCTAAGCCGCTGCTGGGAGCAGGACACGACTGTAGCTCAGCATCCAGGGGGGTGATGCTCTTCCCATTTCATTTGTTTGTGTGTTTGTGTTTTGGGCCACAGCTGGTGGTACTCAGAGCTTACTCCTGGCTCTGCACTCAGGAATCACTCCTGCTGGGCTCAGGGAACCCTATGGGGTGCTGGGGATTGAACCTGCGTCAGCCCCATGCAAAGCAAGCGCCCTTCCCACTGTATGATTGTTCTAGCTCTTGGTTCCATTTTAAAGACCAGGAAACAGAGGCCGGCAGGAGTGAGCCATTATAGCAGGTGGCAGAATCAGAACTTGGATCCAGTCACCCTGGGCCCAAGTCGTTGCTCTCATCCTCCTGCACTCCTGCCTGGCTTGTGAAGGTCAGGCACCCCCTTGGACAGAGGGGGTGTTTGTGTGAGTGCTCAAGGTTCCATTTCCCCGCAGAAGTACAACTGATGGGTCCCTGCAGGAGAAGGGTCTCTCGGTGACTGGGCTGTCCTCTGAGGATGGGTGAAAGACGGGTTGCCTGTGAGAGAGAGTGCTGCGCTCCTGGCTCCCTGAGTCAGCCCTGTCACCCCTGCCCTGCCCCCCACTCTGCCCCTGCTGCAGAAGGCCTGGAGGGACCCCAAGGAGGTCCTCAGGGAACAGAACAGGGACAAGGGTGCTTGCCCTGCGCTGTGGCGTCTGCGAGAGGCGTTTTCTTTTTTCTTTTTCTTCCTTTCTTTTTTTTTCTTTTTCTTTTTTGGGTCATACCTGATGACACACAGGGGTGAGTCCTGGCTCTGCACTTAGGAATTACTCCTGGCGGTGCTCATGGATGGAACCTGGGTCAGCCACATGCAAGGCAAATGCCCTCCCCACTGTGCTATAGCTCCGGTTCCTGGAGAGGCATTTTTCTAAGGATGGCAGAAGACACAGCAACGGGCAATAGTGACCCCCGGCATGGCCCTCAACCCCTTGTGTACACACAAAGACTCTGCAGAGGCCCTGGCGGACCTCAGGCACTGCAGATGGACAAATCTCCCCTGTTCATGGGCCAGCTCAAGATCCCCGGTTCCCATCCCAGAATCCTGTGTGTACCCCAAGGGGGCCCCAAGGGAGCCTTGCTGGCACACGGGCCTGAGACGAGAAGAGCTTCTAGCCCTTGACGCCCTCGAATCTTAATTGCTCCACTGAGAAAGTCCAGCTTTGGTTTGGTTTGTGGGTCACACTCAGCTGTGCTCAAGGCTGACTCCTGGCTCTGAGCTCAGGAGTGGGTGTCAGGGGACCAAAGGTGGTGCCAGGGATTGAACCTGGGCCAGCCGTGTGCAAGGCCAGCACCCTCCCTGCTGGGCTATGACTCTGGCCTCTAAGTCCTGGTTTTAAAATCATCTCTATCTTAAGACCAGCTGTGGCCACAGCGCTGAAAAGCCAGAGGCAAAGCTGGCTGTTAGGGCTCTTACTGGCCGTGGAGGGACCCAGGGCTGGCCACTTTCCACATCTGAATCTTGTTTTGGAACCCTGCTCTATGACTCTCCAGTGTGGCCCCCGTCCTGCAGGGGCTGTGTGACCTTGGGTCTGTGGCAGATGCGCTCAGCACTTGGTCCCCTGGGTGAGGCCGTCATTTCCAGGCTGAGCCACAGGACAGTTGAACGGGAATGCTAATGGGGCCTGATCGCCGTGCGGGGGGCGGTGGGGGAGGGAGACACTGGGGGCTGGAGGTTCAGATGAAGAGGCCGGTGGGTTCCAGGAGAGCTCGCTCCTCTCCTGAGTCTGCCTTTGTCCTCGCTGGGTGTCAGGCCCACTGGCCTGGTTGTCTTTATTTATCTTGACCTTTTCATGTAAGTAATTTTTATAGTTCCATTAACTAGTAAGACCATTTGCAAAGCGCCAGGCAAAATATATTACCAGGAACACCTCGGGGACTCAGGGCCCGTCTTGGGCAGAATGCTAATGGGCTGGAGGATTGATTCCGAGGCACACTCAGCCCTGGGGGCGCAACAGGCCCAAGGCGGGCTCAATGATTGTTTGCAGAGAAGCCCCACCTAGACCACAATGCCCGCGCTGGGCCCTGCATACCCGGCCTGACCTGCGCGTCTCAGAACACGTTTGTGGCGCTGCCGTGCTCCATCTGAGCTTGCCTGCGTTGTGGACAGGCAGGAATCTAGCTGAGAAGGGTGGCTGCAGTAGAGCCCTGGAAATGCCTTCAGATTCGTCCTACACACACACACACACACACACACACACACACACACACACACACACACGGGCTGCACTACGTCTCCACAGCAGGAATCCCTCTTCAGCCTGTGGTCCTGCGTGAGCTGACCAATATGAGGCAGGGAGCCTTGACTCAGGCGTGGATGAGGGAAAGAACTAGAATGTTCAGTGGGACCCTAAGTTGCGGGAGGGTGAGGGGAGCCAGGAGAGGTGCCCTGCCTGGAGTCGCTGCTGGGTTGCTGCTGGGGCCCTTGGGTGCTGCCCGAGGGGAGGCCCCCTCCTGCCCGGCCGCACCTCCCGCCCCTCTCCTGCTCTCTCCGAGTGCCCAGGAGCCAGGGGCCAGGCCCTGAGTGCAGTCGCTGGAGACGCAGAGCTGACACAGGGCTGACACGAGGAACAGAGTGCGCGGTCCTCCAGGGGGCCGTTCTTGCATGTGGCTCTGCAAAGCAGTGGTGTGCACACAGCAAACACGGGGAGCTCGGGTCTCCTGCCAGAGTCAGGGGTGGTGAGGGACCAAGAAACAAACGCAGGCTGGGTTAGGGGGCTCAGGAGTGCAACAACACATACCAAAAAGAGAGCCAGAGTCTCACCTGGGCACCCCGTATCCCGCCACCCCGAGTCCCACCAGGAGGGATCCCTGAGGGCAGATAAGACCTAAGCACTGTGGGGTGCAGTGAACAAAAAATATATTTTTTTAACTAATTGAGAGAGAAAATGAGTAAGAGGCTCCTGGTTGGGTGGTTGGGGGCAGGGAGGCTGAGAAACAGGGTCTGGCTCAGCGGTCTGGGGAATGGGATGAGTGGGAGTGTCTGCTGGCGGGGGCGGGGGAGTGGCATCTGAGTCTGAATGCCCTAGTGTTTGCCACAGCCTGAGTGTCCCGACAGGCCCCTGGCCTGTCCCCAGTCCCTGGAGGAAAGTGGCATCTACACCAAGGGCTTCCACCCTCTTTCCTGCCTGGCACCCCGTTTTGTAGGGCACCTGTCTCACTTTACAGCACTGTTGGGGCATCAGTGTGACC
>JAOXYA010000001.1:2773983-2784026 GCA_028565675.1 Sorex palustris
CACTGGGACAGAGGCTGCGAGACACTAGCTCTGGCTCCCACACACCCATGTCTGGACCCCTTGGCCCCATCCCGGGCTCCTTAGCCCCTGATTGTCACAGGCCAGGGAACAGCCCCAGCTGAGGGACAGGCCTCAGCAATTGGGGACACACTGTGACTTCACTGTGAGGCTGAGATGGACCGGCACCCCCGCCCACATGGAGGAGAGCACAAAAGCTCCCCTCCCGCAGAACTGGGGCCACCTGCTCCAGGGCCCAGCACACAGCCGGCCCATCCCTGTCCCCGCCCAGCAGAGCAGGAGCGACAGGGAGACGTAGGTCACTTGTCCCCATGGAGAAGGCCAAGTGGCCTCGCTGGAGCCAGACCAGCACTCTGGGTGTGACTGCTCACAGCCACCCAGCCCTAGTGCGGCGGCTACAAGTGCGCTGGCACCTGGAGGGTAAAGCACCTAGAAGTTAGAGCACCTGGAAGCTAGAGCACTTGCAAGTTGGATTACTTGGAAGTTAGAGCACCTGAAAGCTAGAGCACCTGGCAGTTGGAGCACTGGAAGTTAGAACAACCAGAAGTCAAAAACCTGGAAGTTGGAGCACCTCGAAGTTGGAGCATAAAGGAGGATAAAGCAAGAGAAGGATCAGGTCCTCCGTTGCGCTGGGACAAGGGTGGTGACTGACTTTAACCCCAAGCTGGGCACATTGCCCCCCTCCGAGTGCCCGTCTGTGCCCCAGATGGGTGTGCAGCGTGGGGAGGGCACCCTGCCATGACGCCTGTGTTAGAGCAGAGTAGGCAGAGAAAGGGCCTGACTCAGCCCCTGCAGCTAACCTGTGTAGAGGGCAGGACGGGTCAGGGGCTTCAAGGAGGCGCTGCCTGCTTTCCCACAGCACCCCCACATTCCTCCAGCGCCAGGGACTGCCCCCACCCCCCATAGCCCGATCACCTAACACGTTCACTGAGCCTTGGCTGTTTGCTCATCAATATTTCATGCCTCCAACAACACTGTCCAAACAACACCTATGAAATATGAATGCGTGAAGGTTTGGACAAGCTGATGGCCCGGGCAGAACTCCGCGTGCTGTGGTGAGGAGGGGGACAGCAGCCCAGGTTGGGGGACGGCTGTCCTCTGCATGCAGGGGCATCCAGAGGCAATATGGGCATCGGCTGAGCTGTGGTGTCTGCTGGATTATTCCCAGGGGTGCTGGCATCTGGGAGGAGAGCAGTGGGGTCAGAGCCCCCACAGGCCCCATTCTCTGGCCAGGAGAGAGTGCAGGAGCAGACCAGTGCCAGGTCCCCGGGGCAGGAATGGGACATGTATTGATCTTCACCGCTTGCCCTTCCTACTCCAATGCCGCTCCGCATCCCAGCACCACCCTGCGGGGAGCTCAGGGAGAAGCTGCCCCCTACCTTTGTTGCCAAGTGGGTACCAGCAGCCCTGCACTTGCCCTCTGTCCAATGTCTGGCAAAAGCATGAAGGCCCCATGGTTGGGGCACCCCAGAGCTCATCCTGTATACCAGCTCCCCCGCCCCATACTCCCTCCTGCACTCAGACCTCAGTTTCTCCACTGGGGGTGGAGTTTGGTTTCCTCATGCTGCTTTCTTTCTCTCTTTTTTTTTAATTTAATTTTTTTATTTTATAAAGTAGTTCACAATATTTGATTACATTTAATATTCAAACACCATTTCCACCATTATTATACCTTCCCACCACCAAATTTTGGGTGTTTCCATCCCATACCCCAATCCTTGCCCCAAAGCAGAACCGAAATAATATATTTTGCATTGTTTGTTACGAAAAAACACCGAAAATGCTCCAAAAAAGTATCCTTTGAGGGAAGAGTGTGGAGATTGTTGTATTTCACCCAGGGGCCATTAAGCCCTTCTATAAGAGATCACTAACATGTTAAAGGTTGAGCCTTGTGTGCTTTTTATATATGTGTCCATAAAAACAAAACGTGTATTTCTCCTCTAAGATTGGTTGCCTCCTACTTTGAACCCTATCAAATGTTGTGCGGTAATATTGGAGTACGGGTAGGGTGTATGGTTTGAAGTATCGCGAGGTTGAGGTCCAGGAATCAATTCACTCGTGGGTGATGCTCTGCCCGAGTATGTGGAGAGCGGCCGACCTCACGCTGCTCTCAACCTGGCTGCATGCGCTTGTGCAGACCCCCGGAACCAGGTGTGGGAGCAGGCAGGGGCTGAGCATGGGTGGGGTGAGGGGAGGAGGTGGGTGCCAAGCCGGGAGCCCATCCAGGCACAGCCAGGGCCACCAGTGGCTTGTGTCACCATCTGAGGCAGTGTGGAAGGTCAGTGGGAGTGGGGAGAGGAGGCCCCGGTGACTGGTCGGATCTTGCCAGCCAGCAGGTGAGCAGCTATTATGGGTTCACGTGGAGCCCCCAGTTCCCTGCAGGAAATAGGTGAGCTTGTGGGTCAGAGCCACAAGGGTGGGGCACAAACCAGACCCCAGAAGCACCGATAGGGACTGAAGAGATAGTATAACAGGGAGGACACTTACCTAGGATGTGGCTGACCCGGGTTTGATTCCCAGCGCCCCATGTGGTCCCCTGAGTGCCACCAGGAGTGATTTCTGAGCACAGAACAAGGAGTAAGCCCTGAACATCACCAGTGTGGCCTGAAAACCAAATAAAAAAACCTTAACCCACCTGTATATAGGAGAATGTGCTGGAATACCCCGACCACACACACACACACACACACACACACATACACACACATTCACACACATTCATACACACACACAACTCACACACACAGACTCACACACTGACATGCACACACTCACATACACACTCACAAACTCTACACACAGATACACACTCACACATACAGACTCAAACACATTTACTTATATACACACACCCACACACATATACACACACTCACATACAGACACACACATATACACCTATTCCAGGCTTATGAAGGCCAGGTAAGGGCGTACAAAGAGGCTATTCCAGGTCAGCCTATCCTCGGACCAATGCAAGGGTTACAGAGGGGCCAGTGGACCCTGCAATAACATCACACGCACTTGGGCGGCTCAGCCTGGCATTGCCTTCTCTGTGGGCATCCAGGCCAGGCAGTGGGCACGGCGGCCTTTCAAAACTCACCAGAGAGGCCCCCTACTCCCCTGGCCTAGACCAGTTCCTACAATGAAAAGGTCTCTAATTCCCTGTCAGGGGAAAAAAAAGAAAGAAAGGAAGGATTAAGAAGTGGGAGGGGGTGGCTTCATTTTGATTCTAGGAAGTGGACAGCATTGATGTTCACTCCTGACTTCCCTGCTTATCCAATTGCAGGGGCTGCAGAGGGTGGAAGGGTCTGTAGCCCCTCATAGAGGGATCAAGTGGTGGGACGGGTCTTTGGGGAGCAGAGGATGACCTTGAGAAAAGGTGGGTGTTGACGGAAGAGAGGAATCATCTCCCTTCCGCAGGCGGCTGCCAATATGTGGTGGGCGGGAACCCAGCCCCCCGCACCCACGCACCCACGGCTGGGGCGTCTGACGGGGTGATAAGAAATTGCCAGGCTCTTTCTAATTACAATTATCATCACCGTGGATGTCTCTCTTAATTACTTTCTTATAATTAGCTGTTGCTTTTTCCTTAGTATTTGTGTGCTTTGCTGATTTGCTGACATTTGAGAGCCCCAAAATAGGGACATTTGGGGAGGAGGGCAGAAAGGTGTGGGAGACGGGCGACAAGCTGGTCCTTGGGCCTCCGAGAAGTTTCAAGGCCTTTGCACACAGAAACAAGGGAAAGTGAAAGCCAGCTCTCACACAGATTGGAAAAAACCCGGGAGGCGGCTGGGGAGGTATAGGGGCCTGTGGGTGGGGTTAGGTGCTAGTGTGTGAGTACAGGGGCACGTGGTGGGTTTAGGGGCCCGTGATGAGTTTAGGGGTCCATGGATGGATTTAGGGGCCCCATGAGTGGGTTTAGGTGCTGGTGTGTGAGTGCAGGGCATGTGGTGGGTTTAGGGGCCTATGGGTAGGCTTAGGGGCCTGTGATAGATTTAGGGGCCCATGGGTGGGTTTAGGGACCCTGTGGGTGGGTTTAGGTGCTGGTGTGTGAGCTCAAGGGCCTATGGTGGGTTTAGAGGCTACCGGGTAGGGTCAGGGGTCCGTGGGTAGTTTAGGGGCCTGTGGGCTGGGTTGAGTGTGGGGATTCTCTGCAAGGGTGGAGCAAGGAGGGGATGGTTTGTAAGCTCCCACAAGCTGCCATTTCTCTGGGTTGGGGTGGGGCATCAGAGAGGGCGGCTGGGAGGAAGCCCAGTCGGGATGGATCCATGTTCTAATTCCTTCAGTGACTGAGCAGGTGGCGCCTGGGACTGGGCCCTCGGGTGCTCATGCTCTGCCCCTCTCTCCACAGCCCTCTGTACTGAGGAGTGCGTGCATGGACGCTGCGTCTCGCCAGACACCTGCCACTGTGAGCCCGGCTGGGGGGGCCCCGACTGCTCCAGTGGTGAGTGTGCATCCCAGGGGCGGGGACTCGGGGGCAGTGGGCGCCGCGCATGCTGGATTCTTGGTGCTGGGCAGCTGCTGTCCAGGTGCGCACCAGTGTGGGTGGGGAGGGTGACCCCCTGGTCCTCGGGGTGTGGGGTGTGGAGGGGTGCGGTGTGGGGGAATGTGCAGAGTATGTGGGTCTCCATGACCCATCTCTCCCTTGGCTCTTTGAGGCTGGTGGTGACATTGAGGCACAAACACGGGGTCCCGCAGTCCGGGTGGAAACCCAGGGTCATGCGGTCCAGGTGGATACCCAGGGTCACGTGGTCCAAGTGGATACCCAAGAGTCACATGGTCCAAGTGGATATCCAGGTCATGCCGTTCAAGTGGATACCCAGGTCACATGGTCCAGGTGGATGCCCAGGGTCACATGATCCACGCTTGCCCTTGGCTCTTTTGGTTGAAGACTCAGTTTTGTGGGTGCCCACAGAGGTTCAGGGGATTAACAGCTGAGACTGGGGGCCCTTGGGGACCTTTGTGTTCCCAAAGCAGAAGGGAACACCGGGACAAATCCTGCACTTAGACCTTCCCCTGGGCTGACAGTACCAGTGTCCATGGCCCTGAGTGAGGCTGATGCTCCAGGGACTGACCTGCCCTACCCCCACCCACCCAGCACCCCTCCCAGTGGCTGCATCTTGTCTCTACAGTCGAGCTGAGTGACCTTTGCCCTGGCCCCTTCTCCCCAGGTGCCCACAGATTCTCCCTTTCCTTTGCCCACTCTACAGTCAGTGGTTGGTTTGCATCTCAGCCTTGTTGCTTTTGGAGCCCTGCATGGAAGCCCACTTTTCGTCCAGCTCTGAGCTGACCTGGAGTGGGTGGCAGAGCTCCATGATAGACTTGGCATCACCCCGTTACTCCCTCACCTCTGGGGGACACTCCTGGTCATCTGCCACATCCTGGCTCCCATGCCAAGAAAACTCACAGGAATGGGGGTTTAATGGACCCCCACTCATCTTCCCCGCCTCTACTAGACTGGAAACATCTAGTTCAAATCCTTCTCTCTCCACTAACCGGAGCCCCTACCCACATCGGGGGCAAAGCCAGGCTGCTGGGTGCGATTTTGCTCTGAGTCTGGGTTGTTTTGTGACTCTTAGGTTCCTGGATCTGCTTGGGGGTCTTGAGAAATTTCCAGCATTGGGCTTCCAATAATCTCTTACTTTCATGGGTTCCACTGATTTGAAGGGCACCGGGATGAGAAACAGGGCCCGGTGGTGCCTCTAGACAAACAAAAGTAACCCTGAGGACCTGGGTGTCAAGCTCACGTGCTAACCGGATGTTCCATGGTCCTGGTCTGTAGGAGTCACCTTGGCAGAAGTGAGCCCTTTGGCCCCTGGTCTGTCTCTTGCAACCCAGACCAGGACCTGCTGTGGGCCTGTGATGTCCTGGGGTTCCTGTTGAGGGTGCGGTCCCCAAGTTTATGTACTTCGGTACCTGTGTGTTCATAGTGCATCGGATGCAGAAGTGGATAGGGAACTGGCCTGGGGGTCCCAGATGCTGTGTGTCTTCTGGGGAAGGAAGTTCAGTTATAGGGGCATCTGTGAGGGCTTGCTCCGTTGGACAGGAGACTGTCCTGTTGGCGGTTGCTTTTTTCTTTTGCTTCTGAACAGGCTGCCCATTTCCCCTCCCCCTCCCTCACCTCAGGCTTGCTGAGCAATCAGCCCATAGCTGTTTGCACGACCAGATCTACCCACAGGGTGAAGGTCACTAGTCCCTGCTGTTCTGAGCCCACAGGAGCATCTAAAGGCTGAGTTTTAAGCCAGTCTTTCTGTTGGGTTTTGGTGTGGGGTCATACCTGATGGCGCTCGGGGTTGACTCCTGGCCCTGTGCTCAGAGAGCTTTCCTGGTGGGGCTCAGGGGACCATAGATGTATCCAGGGATTGATCCCAGCCACATGCAAAGCAAGTGCCCTCCCCACTGTACTGTCACTCTGGCCCCACACGCCTGCTTGAAGCGTTGGACTCAGGGAACTCACTTCCTTTCCCCAGTCATTGTTTGTAGTGACAGTCTCAACGTCCCACCTGGATTTCAGGGTTGGCTCCGACCTCCATTGATGAGGGGCTCCAAGAGGAGCATAATCTGGCAACTGGACAGTTCTCGCTTCTGTTCTGTGCATCTATCTCCAATCTCCACCAGCTGGTTCTCACTTAAAATCTAAATAATCGAGCCTTGCACGGCTGGGTTTCCTCAGCAGGAGCTCAGCGGACGAGGCCACGAAGAGCAGTGATAGAGAACCGGGGCCTTGTGAGGGCCAGCCCTCTGCTACTGGACGATGGGTTACTTCCCACCCAAGCGCCCTTTCCTGAGTGTTGCTCTTACCCGCCCCTGGCTGGATGGTCTTTCTTCACAAGCTGGACCTTTATGACTAGTCACCGAGCATCGCTAGGTCTGACCACACAACTGCGGGCTTGTAGAGAAAGAAAGGGAGGGAGCTAGGTGCTTTTTAATGAAATTTCACTGTGCGCCTGGCTCTTTATTTATTATCTCATTTTTTTTTCTTTTTGGGTCACACCTGGCGATGCACAGGGGTTACTCCTGGCTTTGCACTCTGGAATTACTCCTGGAGGTGCTCGGGGGACCATATGCTATGCTGGGAATCGAACCTGGGTCGGCTGCATGCAAGGCAAATGCCTATCTGCTGTACTATATCTCCAGTTTCCTTATCATATCATTTAATTGTCATAACTGTAGGGCATGGGAATTGTCATTTCACCCATTTTACTGCTGGGACTGCAGAAGTACAGAAAGGTGAGGGAAATTCTAACAGACACAGCTAGTTTGTGCGCAAATGGGGACTATAAACCAAATCAAAACCTGGACTTTTTTTTTGCAGGGGTGTGAGTTTCAGGGACCACACTTGGCAGTGCTGGGATTACTTCCAGGTCAGGTCATGCTTGGGGGTTATTCCCTGTGGTGCTGGGAAGTGAGGGACCAGGCAGTATCACTGGATCCTCCAGTTGAAGCCAAGTCTCGGCTCTTCGTGCCATCTCAGCCCTCTAACGCTCCACTCTGTCAGCTGTGATTCTCTCCATCCTTCTCGATGCTCAGACTCTGGTTTGGTGTTTGTTTCTTTGGTTGGTTTTGGGGCCACACCCAGCAATGCTCAGGGCTCACTCCTGGCTCTGCACTCAGGACTCATCCCTGGTGGTGCCAGGGGGAACCCAATAGGATGCCGGGGATGCCGCCTGCAAAGCACGTGCCCTCCCTACTGTACTACTGCTCTGGCTCCAGTCAGCCTCTGTTGATGCAGCCGAGGTTGGAGCAAGGCTTGTATGAGAGTAGAGGGGGTTCCTGGGGGGTTGACCCTGAGGTCCTCACAGAGGCTGACCAGCCTCAGGGCACACCCTGACTCAGTTGGCTGCTTGTGGTTGGGGGCTGCTGGCATGCTGGGCTGTCTATCTGCCCGATTCAGCCCTACCCCAGGGCATTGGGTCTGCATCCCTATGGGTGCTCCGGGCCCTCCAGAGACTTCTGGAAGTATGCATGTCCATCCATGTGTGGATACAGGAAGCTCCATCCATACCCTTGCAAGAAATTCTGATTGTCACTTCATGATAAGCATCTTTTAAAAAATCTCAAATAACCAAAATTATCGGCATAAAGAAGGGGTCCCCATACCTCGAGTGGCATTTTAGGTGCCACCTCCCTGCTTTTCCCCAGCACTTAGAGAAACTGTAACTTTGTGTATTTCAGTCAGAAGTGTGTTCTAGTCTGTGACCGACTTTTGAAAATCCAACTGTACCTGAATAAAAAGAAATAAAAATAAGATTTTTAAAAAAAGTAATATGGAGTTCATGCCCAATTCAATCAGCTTAATCAATGGCTGATTAAATAGCATTACTCTTGCATTAAAAAGAAAGAAAGAAAATCCAACCATATGTCACACTCTTATTTCCTTGTCAATAAACATGAGTCGCCCTTTCCATTTTTAATGTCCCAATAGAATTTTGTGTCACGAATTACCACAATCTGGCATTTAACCAGTTTCTTATTGATGGGCATATAGATTGGTTTCTGATTTTTTTTATTCAGTTAAGCCACCGTCTTTCCTGCTGGCTTCAGAATTGGGATTTTTTTTCCAGAGTTTTCAGAAGGTGAGTGTTATATGCACTTCCCCCTCAGTGGGGTCTGGGAGGTGCCCGTAAAAAAAAAAAGTAACATTTATTGATTTGTTTGTTTATTTATTTTGGCTACAATCAGCAGTGCTCAGAGTTTACTCCTTGCTCGGTGCTCAGGATCACTCCTGATGGGGATCAGGGAACCATATGGGGTGTCAGGGATTGAACCAAAGACGGCTGCATGCAGGGCCAATGCTTGAAATTGAAGCAGTGACCTATACTGGGTCATGTTTATGGACATAAAGACAATACACGGTCACAAATAAGATTTTTGCTTCCACTGGACTGCTGAACTCTCAAAAGTCTTTCTTGAACCATGTGCCCCAGGGTTTGTCCCCGTTAGGTCACCGAAAAAGGCAGGGAGGCTCCCCTGTTCATCCTGCTGTTGGCCCTGGCCCTGCCTTTTCTGACTTACGATCTTGGCCGTCACAAAGGGAACAAATCAGTCCTGGGGCTCAGACAAGGGGCTTGTTAACCACTCGCTGCCTTTTCACCCTCCAGCCTCATTTCTTCAAGGGCTGGACTCATTTTTTTCTGCCTCATAAAAGAAGTGACGTGAGGCTGGTTTGCCCAGGGCTGGCCACGTCAGCTCTCGTGGATAAATCTGAGTGGTTAGACAGACCAATATGGGGAAATGGACTTGCTGCATGCTTGGTCATAAACCTCCTTCCCATATAATAATGAAGAGTAAAAGGATGAAATGTCAGTTTACACTGAATCAAGACGACAGAATGACTCTTATTAAATTGCACTAATCTCACGAGTGGAGATAAAAAGAAAAAAATTTTTTCCTATATTGAATATCTAGCTTTTTAAAGTAATTAGGAATATTAAAGCCCTGACAATGATTGAGATAGAGACATTATTCATAACTTTTATTTCCGCACTGGGCTATGATCCAGTATATTTCATTTATGAGGTTTCGACTGGAAGAGAAGAACGTGAGCCAATTCCCAAATTAAATATGCCCTGTTAACTTTTATAAATGAGACCCAGGAATCAACTTGGAAATTTAAGCCCTCGTTGTGTTATTTAATTATTGCGTTTCCTGAGTCCACTTTCTTTGCCTCTCCTCCCAGGATGCTTCGCAGGTAGTCTAGGGAGTCACATTCTGGCTTCCATCACGAGTTCTCCCTGTGAATGGGAGAAACACAGGCGACCAGTCTCACTCTCCATCTCCGCCCCCCACATTCTTAGACTCACTGCACCCAGTTTTATGCAGGGACAGAGAGAGCAGGGTGCAGGTTCCTGCTGATCTCCTTGTGCAGGGTACCCACAGGCTGAGTGACCAAGGCGGAAGGAAGGTGGCTGGGCCACCACCAAGAACAGCTTCTGCCAAAACACTGTAGCACTGTCCTCCCATTGTTCATCGATTTGCTCGAGCGGACCCAGTAATGTCTCCATTGTGAGACTTGTTGTTACTGT
>JAOXYA010000001.1:2784126-2815399 GCA_028565675.1 Sorex palustris
GGGGGGGGGGGGGGGGGGGGGGGGGGGGGGGGGGGGGGGGGGGGGGGGGGGGGGGGGGAGAAGGGCGTTCGCTTACCTGGGCTGGCCCTGGGCTGCTCTTCCAAACCCCACCCCACCCCATCCCACCCCACCCATTGCCATGTTCCCACCCTTGCCCCGTGCCCCCACATTCTGAAGATCACCAGCTCAGGGAGCCTGGGACGAGCATCCCCATGCTGGCTCCTCTGGAACTGCCTGTGCCAAGAAGCAGCCCTTCCCCAGGCCCCCGGACCCAGCGGGAGCCAGTGCCCAGTCCCAGGCATCACCAGGCTCCTCACTGCCCAGGCCAGTGATGGCCCTGTGGGCCAGATTCTGTGGTGGTTGACCAGCTTTCTGGCCGACCGGAAGCCCACCAAGGGACCCTCTAGCCCTCACTAGCTCGTCTCAGGACCTGGGGCAGGCCCTGCTCCCAAAACTGAGGCTGTGAGTGAATGGAGGTACAGGGACAGTGCTGGCGGCCCAGTGGGGCTGGCCTGCAGGTGTGGGGCCTTCTCTGCCCCTGGCCCCTCGGTGTGAAGAGAGAGCCTGGTTTCTCTGGCCTTCTGAGCAGAGGCAGGCTTCCCTCTCTGTGGGCCAGAGACAACAGCCCCAGCACCTGCAGGTCTGTGCCGGCTCCCCAAGGGCCCTCGCTCTCCCCTCTCCCGCTGGAGGGGGTCCCTGCTGTCTCCCATGCCCAGCCTGACCCCATCTCTAGGCACAGAGGTGGGTGCCTGGCCCAGTGCATCCTCTGGGCTGGGACATGCTGGTCCTGCATGGCTCATGGGCTCCCACCTTTCCCAAATGATCCGCACTAAGGCCTCAGGCTGGTTGATGGGAGCTCAGGGGTCTGGGGGTTGGGGACGGGGCGGTGGCGGGGTCTTAAATCAGGGAAACACCAGGCAAGTGCCTGAATCCTCCCCAGCCTCTCTGGTCCCTAGCAGGGCTAGAGAGGAGGGGGCCAGTTGGGGGGAGGCAGGGGGTGGCTGGGGTGAGGGGGCTTGGGGTTGGGGTAGTAGACACACTGGGACACTGGCCAGGCCAGAGTCCTGCCTGCCCACATCCTTCTCTCCTGCAGGCCAGCCCAGCCCAGCCCAGCGGGGAGATGCGGCTGCTGGGCAGATGAAGCCCCTTCCCTTCCCTCCTTGGCAGCCAGCTTGTTTAACTGTAATTAGGTAGATAAATTAGTATAGCCCCCAGCTTGGACAGCCTGGGGTGCCAGTCTGCAATGGAGTGCACTGTGGCAAAGAGCAGCAGAGGGTCCTCCGGTCCCTGCATGTCAGAAAGACTGCCGTGCTCTTCCCCTGACCGGTGGGACTCAGGGTCTCTGCCTCGCCACCCACCCACTCCCGGGCCTCTGCAGGGGGTGTCTTCCCGACTTTACAAGCCTGGAGCAAGTGAGCTGCTGGTCTTGGGGCCTTGTCTGCTGAGGCAGGAGCCAGGCTGCAGGTGCTGCTCATTAAGCTGCCCCAGCATTTCCTGTTGCCCCCCACCTGAACCTGCCTGGGGCCAGCACAGTCCCGTGAGGCCCTGTCCCTCCACCCAGACCCGGGGAGGAGCCTTCAGAGAAGCTGCTCAGATTCTCCCCCCTCCCCAGCTCTGTGCCAGGCCCACCAGGCGGCCCACTAATGAGGCCGCCAGGAATGAATCTGAGGAAGGGGCTCCTGGGAGCAGTGGGTTTGGGTTAGGGCTAGGGAAGGCTTTCAGAGGTGGGGGGTCTGCAGGGGCTGCTTCCAGAGCATCCCCTGAGGGTCCTGGGGGTGATATTTGGCAGGGGGTGCTGGAAAAGGGTTGCCTACCACCAGTGTCCTAACAGCTAACGCAATTAACTCCTTGGTTGCCAGAGTTGGACTCTGGGTCTAAAGGGAGCACAACAGGACACCAGCTCTGGGACCAGTATTTCAGGATTTGGGTAACAGGGAGAGACTCACCCATGGTGGTGGCTGTGTAGGAACTTTCATGTTCACATACATGCATGCATGCATATGCACACAAGCATACACATATGTGCATGCATGCCAGCACACACGCACACGCACAGAGATGTGAACCTTGCACACGTGTGAACATGTGATAGCACAATGCTCAAGCACATATACACGTGCATGCATGCCATCACACACATGCACACACAGGCATGTACCTTGCACACATGTGAAAATGTCATAGCACAATGCTCAAGCACATATACACGTGCATATATGCCAGCACAAACATGCACACACAGATATGTACCTTGCACATATGTGAACATGTGATAGCACAATACTCAAGCACATATACATGTGCATGCATGCCAGCACACACATGCACACACACAGAGACATGTACTTTGCACACATGTGAACATGTCATAGCACAACGCTCAAGCACATATACACGTGCATGTATGCCAGCACACATGCACACACAGACATGTACCTTGCACACATGTGAACATGTCATAGCACAACGCTCATGCACATATATACATGCTTTCATGCACACACTTGCACACATGTATGCACTCACGCACATGCACACGCATGCATGTTAAGGAACAAGGCTCTTTCCTTTTCCCCTGTCTGATAGGTCATCTGAGTCAGGGGACAGTGGCCTCTTGGCACCCCTCCCGCAGAGAGGGGAGCTGGCCAAGGCCCAGGGGATCATTCTCAGGACCTGGGGCTGTGGTGGGCAGTAGGACTTTGGGGAAGATGCAGTCTCACATGTTGTGGTCCCCTTTGTCTGTCTCATGGCGCTGAGCCCCTCCCCCCCCCCGCACTGGGCCCTGGCCAGCCCGAAGCTGCCCCTCAGCCCCTCAGCCCCTGGAGAGACTTTTCCAGCGGATCTGGAAACTGCTTCCTCAGCTCCGGGCCTGTCTTGGCCTAAGTGAGCCTTTTGGATTTATTAGTTCCTGGGGTGGAAAGAAAACGGCCTTTGAAGAAGCACGTGTGGTGCCACATTTCAAACTTTGGGCTTGACTGAAATGGCAGTAGACATGCTTTAAGGCTCTTAGGTAGCGCTGCGCTGGCCTCTGCTGCTACCCTGAGAGGGTGGGCGTCTCCAGGCCAGAGTGCCAGGAGGCAGTGCTGCTGGAACCTTCCAGCCTGCCATGGGGATGTGGTCCTGGCATCCATCTGCGTGTCCATCTCGCCAAGGCCACCAAGAAGAAAACAAACTACAGCATAATGGTGCATTTTATTGGTTTCCTTCTTTTTCTTCTCTCTGGTGCCTTTTAATTAAGCTTCCAAGTGCCCAGTCCTGGCTAGGCTCCCAGTCTCCCCACTTTGCAGGAGGCTGGAATTCCTGTGTTCCAGAGTCATTCTCAGGTCTTCCTTTTGTGGGGAAATTAATATTTAGCTCCTGGGAAATCAAGCTGCTTCCTGATAGGGTCTTTATGGCCTGCCAGGGTAAGAGCTGCTCCTGATAAAGCATCGTCATGCAGCAGGGAGGACCCGCCAGGAGGGGGTTAGTGTTAATTCAGCCCTAGGAGTTGGGACCAGAACATGTCATTTTAGCCTTCTTCTTCCTTCTCCTTGTCATGCTGCCTTGTTGTGAGCTTCAGTGTGGCTATTGTAAGGCAGGAAGAGAGGGGCTGGAGCCAAAGCACAGTGGGTAGGGCGTTTGCCTTGCACGCGGCCAACCCGGGTTCGATTCCCAGCATCTCATAGGGTCCCCCAGCACCGCCAGGAGTAATTCCTGAGTGCAGAGCTAGGAGAAATCCCTCTGCATCACCGGGTGTGACCCAAAAAGGAAAAAAAAAAGCCAGGAGGAGAGAATGCAGTGTGTGCACGGGAGGGAACCAGTGGTGCTTTTCACACCAAACTCAAAGGGTTTTTTTGCTGCGCCAAACTCAAAGGATTTTCCGCTGCGCCATCACTGTGGGGTCTGGTGCCCACACCCTTGTAGCCAGAGCGTGTCCTTGACGCAGGAGGAGAGGTGAAAACGGCCCATTGGCCGCCACCGGTGGGTGCCTCGCTGGACCTGAGACCAACGGTGTTTAACTGGGAGGCCTAATTTGAGTTTACAAGTGATTACAAGCCGTCCTCAGGGACTCTGCTTACCGATGAATTCTCAAGTCAAGTTGCAAAACAGTGACGAATTAACTCGTTCTGCTGTCAGAATCAATTACTGCAGAAGACATCTTAACTTCCCAGGTCTTCTCGGGGGGCCCTGAGCCAGCCCTGCACCCCGCTGCCAGGCCGGAGCCCCCTGAGCCTGCCTACCTCCAGCCGCCCCCACTCTCTGCACCCTCATTTGGCTTTCCTGCTGCAGTCTCCAGTTTGAATGTTGAGGAGCAGGGAGTTGGGGAAAGGGAGGGGAGACGCAGTCTGACATATGGTCCCCCCACCCCCCAGAAATGCTGTTCTCTCCCATGAAGGATGGGGGAGATTGATTTGAGCTGCAGCTTTAAGTAAGATAAACATCTGAAGGCCCCAAGATCTTTACTTCGCAGCTTTGAATGGAAGGTGCAATTTATAAATGTTCCCTTAATATTTCTGAAACAGATTGGCCAGTAATTTATAGACTGCCACACCGAGGGCTGAATTAATTTTCCCAAGGAGCCAAGTCTGCAGGCAGCCTGGCGAGGGCCGGTGGCTTTCTCTGCCAGCCCAATCAAGAGTTCGCAGAGAACTTGGGGGACAGTGAATGATCCCGGGTGCCACACGAGCCACTGGGCCCCTTAGCCGCTCCGGCTTGCCCTCTCTGGGCTCTGTTTGGGAATGTGTGTCCGCAGTGTGGGTTCCACTTGTGCGGGCCCACTCCATGTCCCCAGACTGGCTGCTCCTCCTGCCTTGGTTTCCCCTCTAGGGAACTGAGAGCAGCTCTGTCCAAGCGAGTCCTCACAGACCCAGTGCTCAAAGGTACCGAGGGCCGGAGCGATAGTCCAGCGGGGAGGGCACTTGCCTTGCACATGGCTGACCCGGGTCTGATCCCCGGCATCCCATGTGGTGCCCCAAGCCCCTTCAGGAGTGATTCCTGAGTGCAGAGCCAGAGTCAGCCCTGAGCATCACCGGGGGTGGCCCCCAATCAAAAAAAATCAAGACAAGCAAAGACTCTGCCCATGTGGCTGTCTCCCGGGGCAGGGGTGTCAGCCCCAGCCCAGTCTCTGCTCTCTTGCTGTGCTCCTCACTGCATACTGAGTGAGACACTTTCCTTCCCTCCCACTTTATATTTTGGGGGGTACTCCTAGGCAGTGCTCAAGAGGCTCAGGGCCCCCTGTCCATGATGATCAACCAACTGGCCAAGGCTCTGCGGTGCTGGGGGACCATGGGGAGAGGGAACTGGACTCAGGTCAGGTGCCTGCTGGGCATTTTTGCTGCTGTCCGGGCCCCCGCGCTGCCCAGCAAGGCTTCGAGGCTGGGTCTCGCTCCTCTCGGCTCCTGCACCCTGACTCTGGAAAGACCTCCTCCCGCGAGAGCCAGAAGGATGGGGAGGAGTTGGGAAAAGGGCGACCTCGGGGAGGGGGGCTGATGGAGCTTCTCACATTGCTCCTCAGGGTCCCCTGACACCAGGCAGGGTCTGTAGCTGGGAAGGGAGTGGAACAGAGGGCCCCAAAAGTTTGCGTTTCTGACAATTGGCTGCTGTGGCCAGCCCTGGACCCTGGCTCCTTTGTAAGTGTCCCAGGTCACACTCTCGGAGCTCAGTTTGCTGCACACACTGACGCCTCGGACCCGCGGTCCTTCTGTCCCTCGTGGGCCACGAAGTGCCCCCTCCAAGGTACCCCCATCAGATCAAGGTTGTTCCACATCTAAAAACTCTGCAGCCAGCACCCGCTTGTAAGGGTCCCGCCGCCGTTGTGATTTAATAACTAGTAATTGAACAACAAATCCGTCCCTTTTCATTTTCTCAGGCCTTGAATCACAGAGCTTGCTTGCTTGCTTCGGGGGCAAGATATTTACTGTGAAAATTGAGTCGAGACTGGAATGTTACCAAACATTATAAATAGCGCGGGGTTTCTTTTCCAAAGGCACCAGGCTCTGAAATGAGAAAAGAAATGCACAGCGTGGGAATGGAAGGGGTGAGTCCCTTCCCCCCTGAGCTCACGCATGGCGCAAACACGCGGGGCTCGGCGCTCACCCCCTCACGCAATTGTGTTGTGGCGCACGTCGGGTAGCTCCGGGTACATGACATTTACGAAGAAAAACACTTGCAAATTAAATGTTTGATTAACATTACATCCTTTACAGTTTAAAATGGGTGAGCGTAATTGAAAGCTGCATTAGCAAAAGAACATGAACTTTATACGAGCTTTAGCCCGAGCCTGTGAATCTCGGTGGTTTTATTGAATCTTTCATGCCAGCGACCCAGAATATTTATACATCACGTTTCGTGAAATAATCTAAAGGTTCGGGAGCGTGCAGCCTATCGGAGGAAAATTGGCACCATTTGCTTGAATCTTATCCAGGGGCAATGGGCAATTTGTGTTGCAATTTGAGGTGTCTTTCATCAAGACAGTTGGTGAGATTTACTCTTTCATGCATGGTTTAGCACAGAAGGGATGATCTGCCCGATCCTATGTGCACACCCACCACGTCCAGATTGTATGCCATGCTACCTGTTCTTAAGGTATGATGATGCCACCGTTCTTAGCGTGTAAAAATACTGCTGCTTTTACAAATTATGAACACAGACCTTCCAGATATGTATCCTTCTTCTCTCTCTGTCTCATCCTTCAATGCCTCAAGTTCTCTCTCCCCCTGCCCGTTTAATCTTCCCTCCTGCTTCCTACCAAATCCCCATCACACCGTTTAGGTTTCTTTTATTTGAGGTCCGCATCAAATCTTGTCAGGTGTCTATTTAAGGCCACCATTCCGTGGCTATATATTAAAACAAAAAATAGAGTGAAACTTTAATTACTTATCTGGACTTTTTTTTACTGAGGCTTTTTAGGGGGACGGGGTAGGGGAGAGGTGGGGAATGGACAACATCTGATGGTTCAGTGCTCAGGGCTTACTCCTGGTTCTGTGCTTAGGAATCACTCCTGGCAGAGCTCTGGGGATCGAACATGGTGCCAGGGATCGAACCCGAGTCAGCTGCTTGCAGGCAGCATCTGAACCCCTGTGCTGTCTCTCAGGCTACTTTACTGAGGTCATAAGGACACACCGTTGGAGCCCATGAGTTTATGAGTTTGCTCCCTCCCCACTATCCAGGCCCCTCAGGGACATGGGGACAGTTTTCATCTGTATGTCTCAGGAAGTGATTTTTGTTTGTTTTGTTTTTCGGGGGTCACACCGGCAGTGGTCAAGGGTTCCTTCTGGCTCTGAGCTCAGGAATAATTCTTGGCAGTGCTCAGGGGACCACGGAAGGTACCAGGGATCAAACCCAGGTCAGCCACATGCCAGGCAAGCACCCTCCCTGCTTGCTATGACTCAGGCCCCTCCGGAGGTGATTTTTAAAGAATGAACTGAAGTTGGCCTGTCCCGAGGCTGACGTGGGTGGGATGTGGAGACACAGCCGCTGGTGGAGGCAGGCTGGGAAAGCCAGACAGGCCCAGGGCACTGCGGACAGCTGGGGCAGCACTGAGGGTTCAGGGTCAGGCTGTGAGGAGCCCACAAGGAGCCTCTCAGGACAAAAGCCCCGAGGGGCATTGGTCAAGGTCCTCCTCTAGTGCAGGGCGGGTCAGTAGAAAGCCCCCTTGCCTGGACGGCGGGTGCCACCGCCCCATGCTGGATGGGAAAGGCAGCAGCCCTGCCCCCGGGCCACACCTGACTCCCCTCCCCTGCCCTGTCTCATGCTGGGTGCACATGCTCAGGGTCCTCGTCCAGGCCCGCCCTTTGTTAGTTCCTGCACTTGCCAATGTGCACACACCATGGGGTCTCTCATTCACACACATTCCGGCACATTCTGGGCCACCGCATGGCTCACTAAGAGCATCTCCCAGCTGCAGGAGTGTGTGTGTGTGTGTGTGTGTGTGTGTGTATGTGTGGGGTATGTGTGTGTGTGTGTGTGTGTGTGGTGAGTGTATGTGTGGGTGATATGTGTGTGGCGTGGGTGTATGTGTGTATGGTGGGTGGGTGTGAGTGTGTGGTGTGTTTATGGTGTGTGCGATGTGTGTGTGTGGTATGGGTATGTATGTTAAGATGGGTGGGTGTGAGTGTGTGATGGTGTGTTTATGGTATGTGAAGGTGTGTGTATGTGTGAGATGTGTGTATGTGTGTGTGGTGTGTGTATGGTTGGGTAGTATGTGTACGTGTGTGGGGTATGTGTGTGTTTCTGTGTGAGGGTTGTGTGGTGAGTATGTGTCTGCAGTTTGTGTGATGCGTGTATGTGTGTGAGGGTGGTGTGAGTATGTGTGGAGTGTGTGTGTGGTATGGTATGGATGTATGTGTGTAGTGTACATGTGTGTGTGGCATGTGTATATGAGTGTGAGAGTGTGTGTGGTGAATGTTTATGCAGTGTGTGTGTGAGGGTGTGTGCCTGAGTATGTGTGGAGTGTGTATGTGTGTATGTGGTGTGTGTGAATATGTGGGGGTGTATGGGGTTTGGTATGGTTGTGTGTGTGGTGTATATGAAGTGTGCATGGTATGTGTGTGTGTGTAAGGGTGTTGTGGTGAGTCTGTATGCAGTGTGCATGGTATGTGTGTGAGGGTGTGTGAATATGTGTGGGGGTGTGTATGTGGTATGTGGTGTGGGCATATGTGTGTGTATGTGGTGTGTGTGAGAGTGTGTGTCTGTGTATATGTGGGGCATGTGGATGTGGTGTGTGGCGTGGGTATATATATGTATGTGTATGTGGTACATGTGTGAATATGTGGGGGTTGCAGTGGGTGGTGTGGATATATGTGGTGTGTGGGGTCGAGGGGGGAGTGTTGTGTTGTGTGAGTATGTGTGTGTGGTGTATGTGGTGTGTGTGTGTGGTGTGGTGTGACAGGAACTGAGCCAAGGTCCCTTGCCCTGTGTGTGAGACGCTTCCCCTGCACGCCCCCAGGCCTCCTGCTTCCCCGTCCACCATGTCTCCGGGGACTGTGCCCTTTAGCTCTGGTTCTCGGGCTCTGGCCATGCTGTGGCCCGAAATTGCCTGTGGCCCCCGGGGTCACAGACAGAGAACTTGGGGCACACAGGAGAGCTGCCAGCATCAGTCATGTGACACTGAACGGGGTTGGAATCTGAAGCCTGGCGCCCGCAGGGAGCAGACGCGTCAGCCGAGGAGCAGCCTGGTGAGGGAGAACAGAGCTTCTCTAGCTCTCTCACCTGGCCCCTGTGGCCTGGCTTCCTTTCTGTGGCCCCCGGCACAGCTGGTCCCACCCACTAGTCTTGTGCTATAGCGCCCCCACTGTAGCACTGCAGCACTGTCCTCCCATTGTTCATTGATTTGCTCAAGTGGGTCCAGTAACATCTCCATTGTGAGACTTGTTGTTATTGTGTTTGGCATATCACATACGTCACAGGGAGCTTGCCAGGCTTTGCTATGCGGGTGAGATACTCTCGGTAGCCTGTCGGGCTTTCTGAGAGGGGCATAGGAATCGAACCCAGCTCAGCCAGGCGGGTCACAGGGAAAACAAATGCTCTACTGCTGTGCTATCGCTCCAGCCCATAGCATCCCCAGTGACGTGATTTTCTCTTGGGTTCCCATAGGGTGTCCTGTGGCCTGACAAGGGGTCATTTGACCCTCACTTGAGAAACTCTGCCCTGGACCACATGACACATTGATTCAGGCTGGTCCTGCAATTTGTGCTAGTTAAGCAGAATTAGGTGTGAGCCACCGGTGGTACGCATCAGTGCCAATCTGTTATGAAATGTATCTGAGCCATTTGACCCTGCCAGGTTGCAGGGGCTATTGTTACTATTATCATTGTTGCTACTACCACCAGGAGCCATAGGAGGCCGGTTGACCTAACTCAAAACACCCCAAATGAAGGCTGCTGTGTCCAAACATTCCCTATTTCCTGGGCTAGTGTCTTGAACACACCCAGATGTCAGGACTCAGGCTCGGCAAAAGGAGAAACATGAAGAGAAGCATGAAGACTATAAAAAAATAAGTCCTTGTCTGAGGGAAGTTCCTGATCTTGATTTTAAAACTCCCAGTCCAATAGAAGTAGCAAAAGCTTTAAAGAAATACTCTCTTGCCACCACACTGTCCACCTAAATATCAAATTATCAATCCACCATTCATCCATCCATCACTTACCCACCCATCCATTTATCTACCACACATCCATCCATCCACCCTCCATCCATCTACCACTCATCCATCCATCTACCACTCACCCATCCACCCATCCAACCATCACTCACCCATTTATCCATCCACCCATATACCCACTATGCACAATTCACAACCCATCCGTCTACCATTCACCCATCCATCAATCTACCACCGTCTAATTCAGCACCCATCCATCCACTACCCATCCATTTATCACACATCTATCCACCCTCTATTCATTTACCACCCACCCAACCATCCATCTACCCATAATTCACCACCCATCCATCCATCCATCACCCACCCATTTATCACACATCTACCCACCCTCTATCCATTTACCACCCACCCAACCATCCATCTACCCATAATTCACCAGCCATCCACCCATCTACTGCTAACCCATCTGTCCATCAACCACTCACCCATCCATCACCCACCCACTGTCCACCATTCACAACCCATCCATCCATCCATCTACCCTCCATCCACTTACCATCTACCCATCCATTCATCCATCCACCCACCCACCTTGCCACCATCTATCTCCCTACCCACCCGCATCTGCCTATGTCTCCCCCATCCATTTAGTGTTTATTATAGTCATAGATTATTCAGACCCTTCGTGAATATATCTGAGCCATTGAGTGAGTCCTTCCTACTCTGGTTAGATACCAGAATGTATGGTCATTTAAAAAAAAGTATCAGGGGCTGGAGCAATAGCACAGCGGGTAGGGCATTTGCCTTGCACAGGGCCAACCTGGGTTCAATTCCCAGCATCCCATATGGTCCCCCAAGCACCGCCAGAAGTCATTCCTGAGTGCATAAGCCAGAAGTAGCTGCTGTGTATTGCCGAGTATGATAAAAAAAAAAAAAAACAGTGCCCAGGCCTCCTCCCAGCAAACCTTGTTTCATTGGTCAAGGGGTTGGGGATGGGCTCTAGCATGTGGTTCTTTTTACAGTTCTGTGGGCACTGCCCCGTGAGTGCAGGGATGGAGTTTTGGGAAAGCGGGTCAGCAGGTCAGTCGGAAGGGTGCATAGAACTGGGCCATTTCATGAGCCGCAGTGCCAGGGAGGGGCCAAAGTGCTTTGTGCCACCTCTTGTGTTATTCATTGCTTTACCTGGGGTGTGGAGTCCAGCACAGCTGGGGCTCGTGGGCTCCCCCTGAGCCATATCTCCAGATGAGAGAAGAGTCCAGGGAGGGAGGCTTAGCGACTGTACCCGTCTCTGTCCTGCCCATTGCTGGCAGACAGGGTGTCAGAAAGAGGTGTCCTGTGAGCCAAGCTCTGGAGAAATAACAGACTTTGGCGGAAGGAAGAGCGAGAAAGCAGGATCACGTTGAGTAACGGGTCAGCGAGATGTGCTCTCCCCACATCCCTTCCCTGCAGAAAACAAACTTGCCTGACCCCTGAGTGTCCCTCGGCGACAGGCCCCCTCAAACCCAAGCCCTTTCCTTTGGCACTTGTGCCAAGGGCCAGAGCTGGGGGGGCGGGGGGTCGCCTGAATAATTTATTCAGAGCCCACTGCTCTCGGACCACAGACCCCATGCCCCCTAGCCTGGCACAGCCCTCATAGCATGCAGTGAGGATGGGGAATTGTATGGTCATTGAAAAATAAAAGTAGCAGTGCCCAGGCCTCATCCCAGCAAACCTGTTTTCATTGGTCAAGAGGATTGGGTTGGGCTTTAGCATAGTGGTTCTTTTTTTTTTTTTTTTTGCTTTTGCTTTTGCTTTTTGGGTCAAACCCAGTGATACACAGGGTTACTCCTGGCTCATGCATTCAGGAGTTACTCCTGGTGGTGCTTGGGGGACCATATGGGATGCTGGGAATCGAACCCAGGTTTGCCACATGCAAGGCAAACACCCTATCCGATGTGCTATTGCTCTAGCCCCAGCATGTGGTTCTTTTTACAGCTCTGTGGGCATGACCCACACATGGCTTTGCTCTGATTAAGCAGGGAATGACTGACTTGGAGGGGCCACATTAGTGTGGAAGTGGGGGTGACGGAGGTTGCCCCTGCTGCTCCCACCCCATCCATCTCACCTGCGCACTGTTCTCGGCTCCTTATGACACATGCATGAGATAAATCCTCCACATCTATTTCCATGCGATGGCCAGTAGCCTGCTGATGGGGCGAATCAGAGTTATGGCTGCCGTAATGGTAGCGCTTAGGAGGGGCTAAGGAGCAATAACACTTCTTACAAATCTGTTACGAGTGCAGACCCAGGGGGACCCAGAACTGCATAGCACCTCCTCAGGACTGTCCCTGTCACTCTCTCCTCCCCCGAGGCCCCAACCATTGGCACCCACAGGAGCAGGAGTCACAGAGGGTCACAGCACGTGACCCAGAAGCACCTGCTCTGGCGGGTGACTGAGCACATGAGCATTTTCCTTTGGCCCGTCCAAGGAGGCCGGACACTTTCATCCTTGGACAGGCACGAAGAGCCTCACAAGACAGGGCTGCCATAATGCCCACAAGGGGAAGGGGGGAGAGAGGGGGGGGCTGGAGCGATAGCACAGCAGGTAGGACATTCACCTTGCATGTGGCCGACCCGGGTTCAATTCCCAGAATTCCATAGGGTCCCCCGAGCACTGCCAGGACTAATTCCTGAGTGCATGAGCCAGGAGTAACCCCTGTGCATCGCCAGGTGTGACTCAAAAAGCAGATAAATAAATAAATAAATAAAAGTAGAGAGAGAATATGGGGGAAATTGTCTGCCCTAGAGGCAGGCAGGGGGAAGACTGAGGTGGGGGAGGGATACTGGGGTTATTGGTCGTGGAGAATGTACACTGGTGGAGGGATGGATGTTCGATTATTGTATGACTGAAATTCAAACATGAAAACTTGTAACTGTATCTCACAGTGATTCCATAAAAAAAAAAAAGATGGGGCTGCCATGGGGGACTGAGTCTCCCGGCAACCCCTAGATGGAGCTGACCAGGCTCATCTGTGGAAAGTGGACCTGGGACCCAGCAGGTGTTCAATGGGGCAGGTGGCATCACCTCCTGCGAACCCAGGGGTGCCAGCCAGAAGGGAAAGCGTCCCCTGTTTCCCACACCAGCCTTTCAGGAGAAGGGCCTGATATGATGTGGAGGAGGTAAAGTGGGGAGATGCAGAGGCCCAGCACCTCACTTCCTTCCTCCCGGATTCCACTCTCTCTCCCCTTGTCAGCATCTCTAGTTCTGTTCCTGCAGAACATGGAACAGTGGCAGCTGGTGGCAGGGAGTTTGTGGTCTGCGTACAGGGGCAGGGGCCTGTGGGGGTGCGCATGGCTGTGATCACAGCCTTTGGGGGCTCCTTCGCCAGGCAGCCAGGAGCCTGTGAGCCCCAGTCTAGAGCTCTCAGCAGACGCTGCCAGGAAGTGGCTTCTCAGTCCAAGACTGCCTCTAAGTGCAGCCCAGAGTGGCCTGGAAACCCCCATGGGGGCCCAGCTCCTTGGCAGAGCCGCCTAGGAGCCTCTTGTAAACAGTGGGCACTCTTGGGGAGGCTGTGGTGCTGGGTGTTTATGTGTAGAAAGATTGCAGAATTTCAATTTAAAAAAATAATAATAACAGCCTTGTATCTCAGGCCGGAGAGCAAACACAGGGGTCCAGGCCTTTGCGCTCCCATCCACAACAGTTCAAATGCAGACGCCATATGCAGTGCCCCAAGCATCACCAGGGGTCATTCCTGAGCTCAGAGCCAGACGTGAGCCCTGAGCAACACTGGGTGTCCCTTACCACCCCCCCCTACACACACACACACACACACACACACACACACACACACACACACACATTCCTCCTTCCCCTGGAGAGGCCTATTAACTGCTCAGTATTATCCTGCCAGATCCTTGTCACCCTCCACCAGAACCTTCTTTCCACACGGCTGAGTGGACCTTTCATTCATTATGATGTTTGTCTGTTTGGGGGCCCACATCTGGAGATGCTAAGGGGTTCTCTTGGACCAGTGCTCAGGGGCTGCTCCTGGTGATCTTTGGGGGACATGTGGTGCTGGGGATTGACTCTGAGTCTCCTCATACGGCCTGCACGTGTGAGCCTGCACATAAGCCACTTCTCTGGTGGCAGGTCCTTTCTCTGGTGACCCCGTGGCCCACGCCAGCCTTCCTACCCTTGCTCCCTCATTTCCAGCTGCGTGGATTGCCCTACTGTCCCCCTCAGGTGACTGGTAACTCTTGGGAGCTCCAGGCCTTTGTATAGCCTATGCACTATGGGACCCCAGCCCCAGTGCCCCATGCCCTGCTCGAGGCCCCGCCCCATGCCCTGCTCCTCCTTTCTCTTTGCTTGAACTCCCAGCACCCTGTGAGAGGATGTTCGGTGTGTGACCATATTCTATCAAAGTCCATCTTCTCCACTTGAGTATGGGCTCCCAGAGGACAGGGACTGGGTCTTCCCTTTTCTCTGTTGCATGTGCATGACTCTCCAGGCACCAAAGGGTCATCAAAAGCCCTTTGGTGCGAGTGAGTTGTTTAAATGAGTAGATAGATGTGTGGATGAATGGGTGGGTCACTTGATGGATGGGTGGGTGGGTAGATGGATAGATGGTGGATGCATGAATGAATAGATGAGTGAGTTGATGGATAAATTAATGAATTAATAATTTACTTTACATGAATTAATGATAGATATATAAATGGGCAGGTGGGTGGATGGATGGGTGAATGAAGAATGGGTGCATGAGTGAGTGGATGGATGGATGGGTGAATGGATGGATGAGTGGATGGGTGGGTGACTGAATGGATGGATCAGTGGGTGAGTGGAAGGATGGATGGATTTCTGGAGGATAGATGGTGGATGCATGTATAAATAGATGCATGAGTTGATAAATGAATGGGTGAATGGACAGATATATGAAAGTGGGTGGGTGAGTGGATGGGTAGGAGATGGATGAATGGATAAGTAGATGGATGGATGGGTAGGTGGGTGGACAAATGAATGGGTAGGTAGGTGAATGGAAATGTGGAAGATGAGTGGGTGGGGGATGGGTGGATGGACTGACATACATAGAAAGATGGATCAAAGACTCAGAGAGGCCCCTGGCTGGGCTGGGGGCAGCCGTCCACACTGCCCACAGGACAGAGGCACACATAGTCAGTGTGGGAGGTACAGTCTGTCCTGAGCGTTCACTTCGTGGCCAGAGGCTGACAGGAAAAGAGACCCTGCCCTCTCGGTCCCTCACCACGTGAGGGAATGAGTTCTCTGAGCACATGTGGGCTGGCCTCCTCTCCCTAATCCTCTTGGCATGAACCAAGGCAGAGAGGAGCCAGACAGCTGCATCTGTGAACCAAATATCACTCTCTCATGATTGGCAAGTCCCTTTCCAAAACACTAACAATCCTGTTAAAATGCGGCCTGACCTGCACCCTGTAACGTATGCAGATGGCGCAGGGCCAGCAGGGTGCCTCCAGTCCCCATTAAAGAAACATCCCCTGGCTTGCCACAGTGCTGGGCCTGCAGATTCTAAATGTCAACAGTTCCCTCCGTGAAGGCAGCAGAGTTGAAAGGTCACGCCCTAGGAAGCAAATCGCTTAGAGGGATAAAGGCGTGTTCCCTTCTCTCGCCTTGGCAGAAGAGCCCAGGAATGCAGCGGGAAGCCAGAGCTGGCCCGGAGAGGAGTCTGCCATGGTGAGGAAGATAACAGGGAGCACACCCCCACCTCCAACTGAGGGGGCCCCTGCAGAGTCTGTCCCCAAGTTGACTCTGCCAGTTCCAGGCAGAGGGGCCCTGGCTTGGAGACCGAGTCACATCAAAGGGGACATGCTGGCAGCTCCCTCCTCATGCAATGCCCTGCCATCACCCTTCACTCCTCGTATAGGAAAAAAAGACCTCTGGTCTCTTCTGAGTGCAGAGTTGTCCTGAGGAAGAGCCCAGTGATTCAGTGTTCCTTGCTGTAAAATGGGGTCATCCCAGAACCGTGTTGAGGTCGAGAAAGTCAGGCGTGGGATGCACACAGGCCCCAGGAAGTCTCAGTGACTCGGACTCTGTTGGTGGGTGCAGGCTGCAGTGTCCGGTAGCACGAAGGAAGCAGTGGAACCCCGAGGATGGACCTGCCACCCCCCTGGGATGGCAGGAGTTTCGATTCGTCAGTGTTCACCAGGGCCCATCAGCATGCAGCACACCAGGACACCGGGGACTCCCTCAGTTGTCTCTTATAAAGGCCACAGGGAATTGGTGAACAGTCTGGAGTGGAGGACGACGGAGTGGCTGAGACACAGAGGCCTTATGGTGGGGTGTGACTGGGTGGGGTGGGGGGATGAAGCAGATGCAGATGGATGCAGATGCTGGTGCAGCTCAAGGTGCAGCTCGGGGGGTGCAGTGCTGGATGCATGCTCCCTGGGGAAAGGCGATCCTTCTCACCACCCCCACCCATAACCCGCTGTCCCACCGCTCTTGTAACACCCAGTGTAGACTGCCAGCAGGTGGGGAGGGCTGGCTTGCTACTCCCCCACCCCCCCGTACCTGTGTCTGCCTCCCAAGGCCCCCCTCAGAGGTCTCAGGGACCCCACAAGAGCTTGTATGGCTCCGCATGGCTCCAGCTGACCATCAGGAGATTGACCCCTACCACCTTATTCTCCCCATTCCGGACAGGTGTGATGAGGGGTGAAGTGTGATGCTACCTGGGTGCTTGTGCATGGTGGAGCTTCAGGCAGAGTCAACTAGCCCAAGAAGAAGAGGTGTTTTTGTTTTGTTTTGCTTGGGGGCCACACCCAGCAATGCCGAGGGACCATTCCTGGTTCTGTGCTGAGGGATCACTCCTGGGAGGCCTCAGGGGACCATACGGGGTTCCAGGGAATCAAACCTGAGTTGACAACATATAACGCAAACACCCACCCCACTGTCCTGTTGCTCCAGCCCCAAGAAAAGGTACTTGTAGCAGAGAACAGCCTAAGTAGAGAAGTAGAACCTGTGGGCTCCAGCCTTCAAGGGCTACAGGCTTGGCCCCTGCTTCAGGCTCTCTCCTTCCCAAAGCCCGTGTCCTTTGCAAATGAACAAATCTCTTAAAAAGGGAGCAAACAAGGAGGTCCCGGACCCTTGCACTCCAGAGCAGAGGGCTCTGCTACAGATACTCTGCGGGCACTGAGCAATGCCAGCCAGGAGCTGCCAGAGCTGCCCTGGGAGGCAGAGAGAGGCCTGGGGGAGCCCCGACTGCGGGCAGATGCCCACCTCCTATTAGTGGACTTCCTGAGCTGGGCAGGCCCCTCTGTCAGATTACGAGCTTCTGAAGGACCCAGGGATGCTGGGTTCTGTGGGATGGTGTGTGTGGGGAGTGTGTGTGGCTGAAGCCCGGGCCCAGGGCAAGAGGGTGAAGTCAGACCCCTCCCTGTTCCTCAGAGCCCTGTGAGCTGAGGTGATTCATTTCACCTCTCTGAGCCTTGGTCGCCACGACTGTAAAAGAGAGGCTACAGTGGTCCTTGTGGCCAGGGTCTCACTCAGGCTCACAGGGTATCTCAGGGAAGTGTTTGTCAGACTAAAAGTCAGTGCCTGCCTGAAGAACAAGGGAAGCAGCGTTGGTGCCAGGTCACTCCCACCCATCTGTGCCTCAGCTGGAGATGCCCAGCCCTCCGCCCCCATCCCTGCCTTGGTCATAGCCCCTTCTGGTTGCCGGGGCTGGTGGGTAGGGCCCAGCACATTGACTCAGCATTAGTCTGTCTGCTATAGATGGCCAAGTTTAGAGGTCAAGCCACAAGCCCTGGGGTGGTCTCGCAGGAATGACCACTGGAGAAGTGTCTTGAGTGGACCAACAGGCAGCATCCGGCTCCCCATCACATCCGTCTCCGGCCAGGTCCGGGCCTGTGGTATACAGGACCAGGAGCTCAGCCGTGCTAGGCGCTGTGGGCTCAGGACAGTTGAGGGAGGCAGACACAGAAGTCTCATGCTGGGATGAGGTGCAGGAAGCGAGAGCCTCTGGTATGGCCGACTGCCCAGACTCCAGCATGCTTGGTGGGAGCAAATTAGCTCTGTTGGACCAGTCATCTGAGACTTGGGCATTATTTCTGCAACAGCCTGATCCACACCATCCTGGACACTTTCTCCTGTTGCCCTGTTGGAGTTTCACAGTGGAGAGGTTCTCTCTGCAGGGCTCTGCATTTTTTTTTAATTTTTGCAATTTTTAGACATTTTATTTTCATACAGTAGTTCACAATAGTTCATTGCAGGTAATGTTCACACACCAGTCCCCACCACCGAGCACCTTCCCACCACGATAAGAGGAAAGTGTGTGAAGGTTGTTGTATTTCATTCTGGAGCCATTTAAGCCCGTATATAAGAGAATACAAGCCAAGTATGTTAAAAGCAAACAAATGTGTGCTACTTTAGGTACATCAGTGGGTTAGAGTGTAAGAGGTCGCATGACCACATATACAGCCATGTGCTCCTAGAAATACTGCATCACTCTCTTCCAGGAGCTTGATTTGATAGCAGTCTCTGGATCTTGGCTGTTGATGAGATTACATGGCACCTGGGGGCAGTTTAGGGGTGTGACTGCCAAGCTATTGGAAAACTGGGGATCTGGGTGGAGGAGGCCCAGTCCCAATACCGAGGCTCTGCATTTAAGCCTTACATTCAGCTCTTCATTCTTTGGGTATCAGTTTGTTCTCTGCTTTGTTCTCCCTCTGCTCCATTCTTCCCATCCTCCCGGACACTTACTTTTCCTTCTTTCTTTCCTTTCTTCTTTATTCTTTAAGATTTTTGTTCTGTTTTGGGGTCACACCTGACAATGCTCAGGGGTTATCTCTGGATCTGCACTAAGTACTCCTGGCAGTGCATGGGGGACCATATGGGATGTCGGGGATTGAATCTGAGCCAGCCTCATGTAAGGCAAATGCCCTCCCCGCATACTGTCTCTCCAGTCCCTCTCTAGGGCACTTTTTAAGAACCAGAAACCCCTTAGAGCATATGTAAAAGCACTTTTATCACTCTTGTGAAGGCTGGTGGGTAGGGCCATGGAGTACTTCCTGAGGCATTAACTTGTGTGGTATCAGAAATATAAAGATGTACACTGACCCCTTCTGTCTTGGAGGAGTTCACAGGAGAGAGAGAGAACAGAGAGATTCCAGTGTGGGGTTGGTGGAGGAGGGATTCCTGGATGGGTGTATGCATGAATAGATAAATAGATAATGGATGGATGGATGGATGGATGGATGGATGATAGATGGAAGGATGATGGGTGGATGGACGGATAGGGAACTGATGGATGGTGGATGGAAGTATTATGGATAGATGGATGGATAGGTGATGGATGGAAACAGATGGAAAGATGATGGACAGGTGGATAATAGAAGAATGATGAATGAAAGGATGATGGATGGACAGCAGATAGATGAAGGATGGGTCAGTAATGGCAAGTTGCCCAGATGATGCGTGGGTATGGAGATGGGTGAAACTATCATTGATTCATTGCCTTACCTTTTATGGACAAGGCTTGTTCTCACTAAATGCCATTATCTTACTTAATGCCAATAAATATTCCAATGTCGGTGCTTCCCCCCCAATTTATGGGTGGAATTTGAACTCGAGTCTGGAAGATGCTGGAAACCATTTACCTTGTACATCATCTTGCTTTGACAGTGATGACCTTACTTGGAATCAATTTCTAGAGATAAAGTTAGACCCAGATCACTAACTACTCTAAGAAATTCTCTTAATTCTCCTTTTTCTATCCTATCCCCTGCCCAATTCTAAGTACCCCTTGCACCTTTTATTTCTATTCCTTAAAACTTTTCATATGGGGGGGGGTGCTGGAGTGACAGTACAGCTGATAGGGTGTTTGCCTTGCACGCAGCCAACCAGGTTTGATTCCTAGCATCCCATATGGTCCCCTGAGCACCACTAAGAGTAATTTCTGAGTGCAGAGCCAGGAGTAACCCCTGTGCATCGCGGAGTGTGAACCAAAAAGCAAAAACAAAACAAAAAACTTTTCATATGGGATAGATACAAAAGTATAAAAAGAATGTAACACCCAGGTAGCCATGTCCCTGCTTCACAGGTACCAAATGACCACCCTTGACTTCTCTCCATCCCTCTTCCCCCTTTCACAGACATGATATTAGTTTAAAAATATTTTACCTGTTACCAATTTCTATGTTTTTTCACCCCTGTAGGATTGATAGGAATATTTCTCAACCTTAACTCTTTGTAAGGGATGAGTTTAGTGAATTTAAGTGAGAAATTCTCTGTGGAGCCATTGGTAGGTGCTTGGTGCAGGAGATGGGCCCTGAGCCCCTAGGGAATCTTATTTGTTGTGGAGTAAGCAGGGGAAGCAGTCCTGTAACCAGTGCTTCTGGAATGTTCCTTAGATTGAATATGTGAGAGCCTTTTTTGTCTTGTAATCTGGGACTTTTGAGGTGACTGATAAGAACTCCTGAATATGGCTTCTGTTGTGTCAGCATCCCAAGGGCATAATCACATTAGCTGGGCAGACCACAGAAGGCCTGCTGGGCTGCGTGTCAACTGTCATTAGCGAGGTGCTGTCCCTCAGAAGCTTTGCCAGGACCACAGCTGTGGCCAGTCAGGGCCTTCCTGTCCCAGTTGCCCCCCAGCGTCCCAGCTGGCCTGGCACTGCCCACTTCATCGGATTTCAGTCCAAGAGGAGCATCTGCATTGGTCAGCTCTTGGCCTCGTGGCTTATCTCCATTTTCTCATTTCTATGATGTGGGGGATAATATTAGTATAGAACTCAGAGAGTGGCTGGGAGACTTCAATTAGCTAATGGGGGGTTGGCAAACTTTTCCTTTAAAGGACTATATTGTAAATACTTCAGGTTTTATGAGTTGCATATAAAATCTCTGTCACAGCTTCTCCACTCTGAGGTTTGGAAGGCACTTGCCTTTCTTGCAGCTGACCCAGGTTCAATCCCTGGCATTGCATATGATCCCCACCAGGAGTAATCTGTGAGTGCAGAGTCAGGAGTGAGCCCTGGGCACAGCCAGGTATGGCCCCAACCCACGCTTAGGGAGTGAAAAAAAAAATTCAACACTGCCACTGCACAGCAAAAGCAACCCCAGACAGTATACAAGTGACATGGTCGAAGTTCAATAAAACTTTATTTACAAAATGAAGTGGCAGGCCAGATGGGATCAAGCCACCAGGCTTTGAAGAGTTTGTCTGAAGTCTGGTGCATTGTCCAAAGCTGAACCCACACTCTCCCCGTGCAGACCTTCAGAAATCACAGCTCCTTTCAGGTTCATAATCTCATGCACTGGCATAGAAGCTTAGGAGATGAGGATTGGAGCATCCCTGTTTCACAGACAAGAAAAGTGTGGTCCAGAGAAATGACTTGTCCTGCTGTCTAGGGAGCTGAGGCTGAGCTTGTTTCCTCTACATCCCTATTCCCCAGTGAGAGTGTCTGCCTGGTCTCTCAGGGCTCAGAGGAGCCACACCAAGCTGAGGGCATGTTTCCTAAGCAAAATCCTCCCCACTGTGCCTGCTTTGCAGCAAAAGATTTGTATCAAATGGGGACAAGGCCAGGAAGTGTCACAGGAACACCTGGAGCTGTGATGGTCCCGGCTGGTTCCAGCCTTGGATCTGAGCATGACCATGCTGCCCATCTTCTGCCAGCTGCCCCTGCCAAGCCCTCCCCAGCTGCCCCAGGGCACAGCCATCTCCCCCAACCCCACCCCACATCCCTCACATTGGTGGGTTTGTGTTTGGGGGCCACACCCAAGGTACTCGAAGCTCCTCCCCCCATTACTCAGTGCTGGAGGGTTGAACCTGGGGTTTCTGCACACAGAATACCTTGGTGCATTCAGAGCCACCCACTGTCTGACATTAATGGTGCTGAAGTTTGTTCTTTCATTTCCACACTGGGCCATAGGTCTCTCTGCTACCACCTGGTGTCCCAGAGGAACTTATTGTTTCATTTCAGATTTGATGGGTCTGGTGGAAGTTGTGTTGGAATTTGGGGGGAGGGGGGTGCATAATCCCATCAGAATTGTGCTGGGACCCACAAATGGGCTTCTTGGCCCCTCGGTGCTGAAGCAGTGCCAACCCATTTGTTTTTCATTTTCCCTTTGGTTGACCAAGTGCTTCTCAGTGCTGCGGGCTGTGTCTGGGTCTGGCTCCATGAGCTCAGCTTCAGCCCCAGCTGGGATCACCAGCCCCAGCGTGGTAACGAGACCTAAGAGGGTTTGGTGTGAGGTGCAGAGGGTGGGGCGCTGGCTCTGAGCCCTCTTCCAGCTACCTCAGCTCTGCCCTTGGGTGTGCCAGGCTTTGGGTCGGCCGGGCCTGTTTCATGGCAGTACTGGAGAGAGGATGGTGAAATCCTGGGGCCTGGCTGATCCCTATGACCCCTCACTGCCATTTAGCTCTACATAAGGAAGCCTCGAACCCTGCACATGGGCTCACAGATTCCATTTCTCTCTATATAAAGTGGGGAAATGCCGCCAACCTTCTGTTTGTTTTGGTGGGGGGGACACACCCAACAGTGGCCTGGGCTTATTCCTGGCTCTGAGCTCAGGGATCAACTCCTGGCCTAGGCTCGCTGGACATTTTGTGGTTCGGGGGATCGAACTCAAGCTGGCTGCGTGCAGGGTGAATGCCTTCCCTGCTGTGCAGTCTCTCTGCTCCACCGCCCTATCTCTTGCGAGAATCAAGTGAAATGATGACACTCAGCACTCTCAGTGCTGAGGCCACTGCAAAGCTGCAAGCCATGGCCGTGCTAGGCCTTTCCCTCAGGATGAGAGTGCATGCAGACCAGAGGTAGGCCAGGAGCTGCAGACAGTTGTGGGGTCCCCCTCCTGCTGTCGGAGGGGTGCTGCCGGAGGGGTGTTGCTCTCTCCTGGAGTGGATGGTCTTTGTCCTCCACACTGTGGCCTGAAACCTTCCCCCTCCCCCTCCCGCCTCTATACCCAGCTGCCTGAAGGAGATGGTTCTCAGTGGCTCTGTGAATCATTTCAGTGGCTCAGAGCGAGAATCCTGATGGCGTGGTCCCTTTCACTTCAGATTCAATCGGTCTGGTGGGGAGTTGTATTGGAACTGGGGGAAAGGCACATATGGGAACTTTGCGTCTCCAATCCGAATCGTGTTGGCACTCCCCCTGCCCTCCCCCCCCAGAGAGGCCACTCGCCCCACAGTGTGCTGATGCAACACCAGTGGTCTGTGCCGCCCCCGTTTTTCATTTTCCCTCTTGCTGCTCTGGGGGTGGTGTGGGGGTATAGCAGGGGATTGGATCCATAAACTTGATTGCAGCCCCAGCTGAGATGCTTTGAAATATGTTACAAGGAACAGGAGTTTGGGGACACTGCTCGAAATCTATCTCTGACCTTACAGGTGAGACCTGGAGTAGTTTAAGTTTAGCAGCAGTGGCCTGGCTCGTCTGGGCCTTTGTTTTCACATCTGTAAAATGGACAGAACCACATTCTCCCACCAAACACAAGACATGCTTGAAATGGTGAGGCCAGACCAGAGCAACAAACAGAGCTGTGGTTTTCTTGTTTCTGGTGTGAGAGAAGATAAAGGAGGGGAAAATGAATCTTTCACCCGCATGGTGTGCAGCATTAAGAAGGATGGAGCTGGAGCAACAATACAGCGGGTAGGGTGCTTGCCTTGAATGTGGCTGAGGCAGGTTCGATTCCCAGCATCCCATATGGTCCCCTGAGCACCGCCAGGAGTGATTCCTGAGTGCATGAGCCAGAAGTGACCCCTGTGCATGGCCAGGTGTGACCCAAAAAGAGAATAAAAAAACAAAACAAGGAGGGGACCGTCCTCTTAACCATGTCCTCATTGAACAGAGGAGGAACTGGGGCTGAGAGATGGGGGTGACGTGTCTGTGGTCCAAGAGCAAACTCAGGGAACCATCCTCCCTTCATGCTCGTGTCATCCCCAAACCCAGACGCGTGAGTTCCATCTCTCCCCATCACCCCATCTTTGAAGAGAAACCACGTGTGTGCCTTGATTTATCACCCGTCAGCCTCTCAGGAAATGTCCGTTATTAATCTTGCTAATCACTCCTTTCTCTTCTCTCCCTGGCCTGAGTTTGTCTCAGCTCAGAGACAATAAAAAAGCTTGCCCACGCATCCAGCAGCTTTGGTCAATGCTGCTGTTAGCTATAGTGAGACTTGGGGGAAATGACGTGACCAGCTGTCTTCCCCTTTCCTCTGGCTTGTTCAAACTTCAGGTCTCATGAGGCTGAAGACACCCCATGTCCCTGTCCCCAAAACCTGCCTAGAGGGAGAATCAGCCTCAGAGAGGAGGTCCTAAGGGACCCTGGAGGCAGCAGTTGGAGAGACGGATTCCTACCCCTGGAAATTCTCCATGACACAGGATTGGGAAGGGAACTCTGCTTTTTCCTAACAGGGAAGGGGACTCTGATTTCCTTGGGTATTGCTTGGGCCAATGCCCAGGATGAGGGATAGGGTGAAAGGACCTTTCCCCACAGTTCTCTTCCTGGGTTTGCTCCCAACCCTGCCCCTGCCCCATCATGAGGTGGCCACACTGCCAACTGCATCTGCTCCCCTCCAGGATTGCTCCCTCTGTCCCCTCTTCCAGCTACTCCACATGAGAAGATGACTTTGTCCTGTGGGGTGAGGGTTCCGCCGTACCCAGCTGGCTTCTGCAGGTGGGACAATTGAGGTACGGAGTGGTCAAGTCCCCTGCCCGAAGTGAACCCTCAAAGGGAGCAGCCATGCTGAGACATGAGAACTGAAGGCAAGGCACTCGGGCACTCAGGGAGTTTTACACCCCTGACTCTAATGGGAACTCAGTAAACATGGCCCCAGGAAGCATGGTTTCAGTAAGCATGGCCTAGGAAGTATGGCCTCAGTAAGCATAGTCTCATAAGTGTGGTATCACTAAGTGTGGTCTCAGTAAACATGGCCTCAGTAAGTATGGTCTCAGTACATGTCGCCCCAGTAAGTGTGACCCCAGTAAGCATGGTCTCAGTAAGTATGGTCTCAGTATGTCCTCAGTAAGTGTGGCCTTGGTAAGTGTGGCCTAGTAAGCATGGCCTCACGTAAGCATTGTCTCATAAGTGTGGTGTCACCAAGTGTAGTCTCAGTAAGCATGACTCCAGTAAGCATGGCCTCAGTAAGCATGGTCTCAGTAAGTATATCCTCAGTAAGTGTGGCCTCAGTAAGCATGGCCTCAGTAAGTGTGGCAGGAAGTGGTGACACTAAGGACACCAGGCCTTGGTGTCTGCAGGTGTGTGTAGTCTGGATGGGAGGGTGCTGGTGGCTCCGTTCATGAGCCCAGCGTCATTACATTTGATCATATCGAGGACTTGGAAGTGCCACTTGCAGGCCATCTGCACACAGGAAAATGGGCTGCTCTCCGCCAGCGGCTCTCAGGAATCACTCTGGCCACTGCTGGCAATGTGACCGGCCCACCTGTGCTGGCCGAGGCTCAGCAGCCTGAGCTCTGTGCTACTGTGGAGAGCGCCTTACCCTGGCAGGACCCCTGGAGAGGCAGGAAAGGAGAGACATGAGGCAGGGGAGAAGGGGGAATGTTGGCAGGAAGTGGGGAAGAAAGCAAATGCATGAGGGAGGCTGTTTTGTCTTGTTTTGTTTACAATTTTTATACATTTTATTTTCATAAAGTAGTTCACTCTTTAAACACCCATCCCACCACAATAAGAGGGAAGTGTGTGAAAGTTGTCATATTTTATTCTGGAGCCATTTAAGCCCATATATAAGAGAATACAAGCAAGTATGTTAAAACCAAACAAATCGGTGCTACTTTAGGTACATCAGTGGGCTAGAGTATAAGAGGTCTCCCGGCCACTAATGCAGCTGTGTGCTCCAAGAAATACTACATCGCTCTTTTCTCGGAGCTTTATTTTATAGTCTCTGGATCTTGGCCATTGATGATATTACATCATCAATGGGCACACGATGATGAGATATTGATAAGATATTGCATCTATCCACGGGCACATCCCTTTACACTGCATTTGTCCACAGGCATGACCTTCCATGCTGCATCTGTGCTGGGGGCAGTTTGTGGGTGTGACTGCCAAGCTACTGGAAAACCAGGGATCTGGGTGGAGGAGGCCCAGTCCTGATCCAAGCCAGCTTGTAGATTTTAGTCACAGGTCCCACATACCTGGGTTCCTCTGTCTGTTCCCTCAGGGGTGAGGCTCATTCGAGCTTGTGGAGAGTGGCCTTGAGCATGGCTGTGGCTGGGTTCTGGAGGTTTTCAGCTGTGGGGGTTCTGCTTGGGGAGGGGAGGGAGATTCAACCCACCCCCCTCCAAGGGGCCCCAGTAAGAGAGGCTGTTCTCAGGACATATGAGGGCAGGTGACCACATGAAACGAATGAATGCCCAGCTAGGTCAGGTGGGATCTTGATGAAGTTGAAGTCCACCCTGCTCTGCCCAGAGTTTCTTTGTTTTCTTTTGTTTTTTGTTTTTGGGTTATACCCAGTCGTGCTCAGGGCCTACGCCTTGATCTGCACTCAGAGATCACTCCTGGCAGGATTAGGGGTACTGGGGATCAAACTTGCTCCAGCTCCAGAATTTATTGGATGGAATAACTTCCCTCCCTCTACCTTCAGGATTTTCCTTTAGTAACAGAGACATGGTCCTATTGTATGGGACACTACCAGGTGATAGAACGCCTCCTGGGACAGGCCCACAGGGTCACACCACACAGGAGTGTGAGAGACTCAGGAGAGTCTGGGTGCATCATCTGTACCTTGATTCCAGATAGCAGCAGGACAGGGTATGGCCTGCCACAAGCACATCCCTTGGCACTGCATCTGTCCAGGCACATCCCTCCACACTGCATCTGTTCATGGGCATGACCTTTCACGCTGCATCTGTCCACGGGCACATCCCTCCATGGCTGCATCTGTCCACAGGCACATCCCTCCTTGACTATATCCATCCACAGGCACATCCCTCCATAGCTGCATCTGTCCACGGGCACATCCCTCCACAGCTATATCCATCCACAAGTGCATCCCTTCACACTGTATTCCTCCACAAGTGCATCCCTCCACGATTTCATCCATCCACGGGCACGTCCCTCCATGCTGTATCCCTCCCAAAGCATATCCCTCCACACTGCCATTCATCCACGGACATGTCCCTCTATGACTGTATCCATCCATGGGCACGTTCCTCCATGGCTGTATCCATCCACGGGCATGTCCCTCTGTGGCTGTATCCGTCCACATGCACGTCCCTTTGTAACTGTATCTGTCCACGGGCACCATCCATGCTGCATTTGTCCACGGGCAAGTTCCTTCACATTGCATCCCTCCACAGGCACATCCCTCCAGAGTCCCTCCCTGGCATGGCCTCTATCATGTCCCTCCCTGGCGTCCCTCTCCTAGGGGAAGTGCAGCTGTGTGCTCAGGGGCTGGCCAGCTCCATGGTCTAGGCCTGGGATAGTTCAGACCAGTACGGTGGGTCTGAGTCCAACTGAGCCACGTGCAAATCTGTCGGCTCGCGGTTTATTCTTCCCCAGATGGAAACCAGACCTCAGGTCGGGCCCTCGCAGCACGCCTGGGGCTCAATTAGCCATGTAGCACTCATTAGCCATGATGGACATCTGAGGAGTCCTTGGGCAGCCTGCGGGCTGCAACCTCCGTGCAAGAATGAAGTGACTTCCCCTGAACAGGAGCTTGACATAGCAGGAGCCAAAGAAGGGACATGGGGGGTTGTGTCTGTGTGCCTGTGATTGTGTCTATTTGCCTGTGATTGTATCTGTGCACCTGTAATTGCGTGTCTGTGTGCCTGATTATGTGTCTGTGTGCCTGTGATTGTGTGTCTGTGTGCCTCTGATTATGTGTTTGTATGCCTGTGGTTGTACCTGTGCACCTGCAATTGTGTGTCTGTGTGCCTGTGATTGTGTGTCTGTGTGCCTGTGATAATGCCTGTATGCATATGATTGTGTCTGTGCGCCTGTGATTGTGTGTCTGTGTTTGTAATCTCTGCATGTATCTGTATGTGATTGTGTGAATGAGGGTGAGGGTGCATGTTTGTCTGTGTATGTGAGGGTGTCTGTGTGTGTACATAAATGTGTATAAGTATGTATGTGAAAATGCCTGTGTGCATATGTGTGTGTCTCTATGTGTTTGTGTGGTGTCTGTGTATATATCTGCGTGTCTTGTGTACATAACTATCTGTATATGTGTGCATATATGCTTGTATACTCATCTGCTGTGTGTGTATGTGTGAATGTGTCTCTGTCTGTGTGTATATGTCTGTGTATGTCTTGTGCACATGTGCCTGTATATACCCGTGTGTGAGAGGTGAGCATGTTTGTGAGGAACATTCCTGCATTCAGTATGTGAGGGCCGAGTGCTTGTCACAGCCTCCCTGGGATGGACTGTTTTCATAGCAGCATCCTGGGTATGCTAGGGGTGAGGTGCCAGGCCTCAGCTGCCTGCCTGGAACAGGTGTCCACAGTTCTGCCCAAGATGTGACCAGTGCAGGGGCCCCCACACCAGCCCACACACCTGAAGAGCAGCTCCCGAGTCTGTGAGGGGTCCTCCGATGTCTGCACCTGAGGGAGAAGGCCTTTGTCACTGTCAGCCACGATCGATGGCTGAGAAGTCCCCTGACAGCCGGCAGAATTATGATCCCGCTTAGCACTGAGATAACATTGGTTGGAGAATGGACAGGTGAAAAATGTCCCCGCGGAGGGAGCAAGGATTGGACTGGCTCTGCAGCAGCTGAGAGGGGTTGGGAGGAATACCTGATTAAAATGGGGGGTGGGGGTGTAGAGAGACACAGCGTGGGAACGCTGGAGCTGGACGTAAAGAAGGACCGTGTCCCCCTCCCCCCCGAGATTCCCCTGGACAGGAACACTTCAGGGCTCTGTAGATTCTCAGGGCAGCTTCTGGGCACCCGTGTTGTCCAATCAGAAGCTCTTTCTCCCACCCTGTCCTGTTCCAAGGAGGTTCAAGGAATGGGATCCTGGAGACACTAGCATGAATAAGAAACAATCACGCAGGTTGGCCGGGGCAAACCATCCAGCCACAGGGAATGCACATGGTGGTCCCACGGATGCCAGGGGCAGAGAGAACCAAAGTTCCATAGCACACCCTCTCCGTCTCCCTCCTGCACCCGCACCTTCAACCTGAATGTTGTCTTTTTGTTGTTTTTGGTGGGGGCACAGCCAATGATGCTTGGGGGTTTCTCCTGGCTCTGCACTCAGGAATCACTCCTGATGGTGCTGGGGGGACCTATGACGTGCTGGGGATCGAACCCAGGTGACCCGTGTGCAAAATGAGCACCGACCTGCTGTACTATCACTCCAGCCCCTGAACCTGACCATCCGCAGCATACCTCCCCAGTCTCACCTCCACAGATAACGTCAAGGATGCTTGAACTTCTGGGAGCCTGAGGAATCCAATCTTCCCCTAAAGGTATCCCCAAGCATCTAAGAGCACCCCAAAAGGTAGGGCAATTTTGTGTTCCTGTAGCCAGACTATGCTGAGACTCGATTCCGTCAGTCTTGTGGTTTGTTGGAACCCAGGGGATTTGGGCCAAGAAACCTCTGAACCGAGATAAAGTTGTTCCCAGAGCATTGCCCCCCCCCCCGACTCACCAAAATTCACCCGTCTCCCCCATTCACTCGACAAGCTTCTATCTTCCCACTGGCTCACTTTCACATCATAAGAATGGCATTTGAGTGGTCTTTTGGGAAATGTTTCAAAATGGAAATAAATCACCCCAATACCATTTTAACATAGCAATTAATTTCTTCTCTGATTCTGGTCAGCCTCCACTTCTATTACATATAATGCATCTGTACTTTTACATTCTGAGGGTTTGCTGTGGGTGCAAGACACACCCGAGATGTTCAGGGCTTACTCCTGGCTCTGCACTCAGGAATCACTCCGGTTGGTGCTCAGGGGAACATATGGGATGCCAGAGATTGAACCCAGGTCAGCCACTTGCAAGGCAAAACCCTACTCGCTATACTATTGTTGCAGCCCCAATTCCGAGTTTTTTATTTTTCATTTTATCATAACGCCTTTTTCCATGGTTTTCATAAATATTGTAAATGGCTGTATTATTGTGTGTTGAGCTTTTATACTGTAATTTACTTAACAATCCCCCTACTGTTGAACATTTAGGTTGTTTTCATTTTGGGTTATTATAGATAATGTTGCAATGAATATCTTTATGCATATATAATGCTTGTTATTTTTTTGAGTGATTTCCTTTGGATGCAGTATTAGGAGTGGGATTACTGGGTCAGAGTGAAAGCGCCTGTTTATAACCCTCCATACAGTTGGCCATATTGCTTTCTAAAATGATCGTGCCGTTTTCCCAACGCTATCAGTAATGTGTGTACCACTGCAAGAAAGCATTGTGGCTGGCGTTGATTCCCCCTTAAATTGTTCATTCTGGAAGTATTAAGCAGGACCTTCTTGTTGCTTTAATTTGCGTTTACCGGCTTTCAGGCAAGGACACATAGTTTCTGATACAAAAACCGTGATGACTCCTGGATGCGCGCCATGTGCCAGAGTCTGTACTGGACACGGCAGGGGCTAAGGCAAGGCACCTGGGCTCAGGCAGTGCAGTAGGCAACCGGATCCACAGGTGTGACCTGAGAAAGCACTGGGCAGAGGGCAAGTGAGATGTAGGTGGGAGCCAGCTGCAAGGTGAGGGGTGGCCTGCAGGGGGGCGCTGCGTCATCCACCTGGAGACTGATGGGATGTTGGCTTGGCAGTGCCTCTGGCTGGACAATTAAGACAGGGCATCAGGAGGTGGCGGATGGGCACTCTGGCTTCACGATTTTTAAGCACTGTGTTGCCTCCCAGCTGTCTACTGAAGATTGCTTCAAGGCTGGCTTCACGGCTCACCTGGAGCAGACGAGGACATGCAGACCGACCTCTGCTCTGTGACCCATGATCCCGGCTTATGGGACAAGTCGGGACAGGACTCGACTCCTATACCCAGGCCTTTGCAGGGCATCGTTTGGGAGTGGAGGACTGTGTAAGGGACGGTGGTTCTCAGCACTGTCTACTGTTTTTCAAGGATTGTCGAGAGAATATAAAATAATAAATAAACAGTTAAGGGGCTGGAGTGATAGCACAGCAGGTAGGGCATTTGCCTTGCACGTGGCCGACCTGGGTTCGATTCGCAGCATCCCATCCCCTGAGCACTGCCAGGAGTGATTCCTGAGTGCAGAGCCAGGAGTCAGCCCTGAGCATCGCCGGGTGTGACCCAAAAAGCAA
>JAOXYA010000001.1:2817424-2830763 GCA_028565675.1 Sorex palustris
AATAATTTTTTTTTAAAAAAAACCTCTTCTCCGCACTGTTTTTAAAAAATGAGATCCTTGGGGCTGGAGCGATGACACAGCAGGTAGGGTGTTTGCCTTGCATCCAGGATCAATTCCCAGCATCCCATATGATCCCCTGAGCCCCTTCAGGATTCCTGAGTGCAGAGGCAGAGTCAGCCATGAGAATCACCAGATCACTTAATCACTTAATCACCAGATGTGGCCAAAAATAGTGAAAGAGAGATTCTAGCCATGCACACCCAAGATTCTTAATCTGTATCATCCCCCAGACTCGGGATTCTGAGGCTGCTGAGAGGAGATGCAGCAGACTTGTCGGGGGCGGTGGGGGGAGGGGGGAGTCAGCCTTACCCCTCTGCCCTACCTTCAATTGGAAGAGATACTTCTGTGCCCCCACCCCAATCCCCATCTTCTTCAGGCAAAGCTGTTTGTTTGCGGGGACTTGGGAGCCCCGTCATGGGCCAGAGTCAGGATATAAACCCAGGTCTTCTGAGTTGTGTGTGTTTACAGATCTGGCCAGGGCACTTGGTCTGGGTGAGGAAGTCCTGGAAGGTCGCCCACAATGGCCATAGCCGTTGTGGGGAGCAGTGTGGGTGCTGGTGTAATGGGCTGTCAGCCGTGAGCCCTGGAGGTGGCCCAGGAGGCCGCAGCTCCTGCTTGGCATGCAGGAGCCCCGGGTTCAGTCCATACCATGTCGTCCTGAGCTCCGCACTGGGAGTAACCCCCAAGGACCACCAGGCGTAGCCCCAAACAAAACCAAAGCAGAACTTCTCAGCCACATTAGAGGTCACAGTGACATTTCCAGAGGAAACGTGCTGTGGGTGCCCTTCGATGGCAGAAAAAGAAAAACAGATTGTTAAGATCAATTTGCATTTTCTCTGCATGATGCCACTTTATTCTCCCACCAATCCTGGTAAAGGTTTGGGGGCTCTCGCAGTCTGTCTCGCAGATGCAGACCCTGGGCCCGAGGCTGAGAGGAGCCTTTCCCTTACCCAGAAATCCGGGTAAAGTCACACCCGCTCCAGATCCAGGGCTCTCCCCTTCTGGTACATTTGGCTCTGCCAGTATTTACGGCTTGTGAACACGGTGCAAGCCGGCGAGGGCTGAAAGGCAGTAAAAGTGACAGAACCCGGGTGCCTCACTCAGGGCCGGGCCATCCCAGATCTCACTGCCAGAGATGCTCTGATACAGGCGCAGGCTGCACTCGGGTCTCTAGGTCAGAACCTGCACCCCTGGTGACTCTCACAGATTCTCAAGTGCCAAACTTCCCTGTCCATCCGTCTGTCCGTCCATGTCTCTCTGTCTCTGTCTCTGTCTTTCGGTATCTGTTTCTGTCTCTGTCTCTGTCTCTGTCTCTCTCTGTCACTCTGTCTCTACACACACACACACACACACGCACACACACACACACGTGGCAGTGCCCAAGGAACATTTTGTGGTGCTGGAGATACAACAGGGGTCAACCATGTACAAAGCGCGTATTCCAATCTCTTGGGCCACCCCTGTGGTCCCTAGAAGTCTTGTCTCTGAACTGAGGTTCTGCATTCTGGCTACAGATTAGAGAGTTCTGGGGTGCGGGAGTCGTGGAGGGAACCACAGACCCCCAAGGTGGCCTTGACTTTCATGATCTCCCTGGGTGCTCCCGTGGGAAGGAGGATTCCCAGCCCATTCTGGTCAGGTCCAACACCAGGCGGGGTTCTGCTTCTGAACCCCCAGCACGCTGGCTGGGAGCACTGTTCCTAGTGTCTCCTGGTCTAGCATCACAAGTCCCAGAGCCTGCAGGCTTCCTTCTTGCCCGACTCCCACTTCGGTGATTAAGGAACTGTGGCTTCTCAGGGGAAGCTAGCGCAGCGGGGAGGGTGCTTATCTTGCACACCGTCTGTCTGGGTCCAGTCCCAGCACCCCATAGGGTCCCCTGCAGGAGTGACCTTGAGCCCAGACCCAGGAGTCAGCCCCAAGCACTGCCGCATGTACTCCCCCTCAGAGAAAGAAAGAAATCAGATGGAGCCCAGACTTCCCTGGGTCTGGGATCCATCCCAGCCCCTCTGTCCCCCAGCACCAGAAGGGACCCCCGGGCACCCCCAGTGCCCCCTGGAGAACTTTAGGTTCAGCTCAGACTCACGTAGGCTGGTAAGGGCTAGATCTGCGGTGGGTGGGTGAGAAAGACACAGCAGCTGGGGCACGTGCCTAGGCTGACACCCACTGGGTTTTATTCCTGACATACACGGTTCCCTGAGCACCACCATGGCCCGTTGGTCCCCAGCTCCGCACGGCCCAAGCTTCACAACAGTGCCAGGCCTTCAGCTCAGGTTGGCCAAGAGTCTCACATGGGACCCCAGGTCTGAGACCCAGGTCCCAAATGGAAGTTTATTTGGACCAGGTCTGACTGTCGTGTCCTCAAGCTAGTCAGGGTCCTTTTGGCCCCCAGGGTACCCTCTGGGGCACTCTACACCCCAGCCCCCTCCCTCTCACCCATGACCACCCAAGGGCCCCAGCCCGTTACTCAGCCCTGAGACCACCAAGTGGACCAGGATGATTCCCCGGCCCGAGGAATGGGACTAAGTCCTCGCTGAGGGGTTTTTGGCAGCAAGGATGCGAGGGAAAGGAAGAGTGTTCATGTGCGTATGTATGTGTGAGTGTGCATGTGTTTTTGTGCATGCATATATGTGTGTGCATGAGTGCGCATATGTGTGTATGTTTGAGTGTGCATGTGTGTGTGTGGGCATGTGTGTATGTGTGAGTATGCGTGTGTGAATGTGTGTGTCTGTGTGTGCACATGTATGTGAGTGTGCATGTGTGAGTATGAATGTGTGTGCATGTGAATGTGTATGAATGTATGAGTGGGGCTGTGTGAGTGTGTATGTGAGTGTATGAGTGTGTAAGTGTATTTTGTGAGTGAGCATATTGTGAGTGTGTGAGTATGAATTTGTTTATGTGTGTGAATATATGTATGCTTGTGAATGTGTGCATGAGTGGGGGGTGTGTATATGAATATGAATGTGTGTGAACATGTGAGTATGTATTTGTGTGTGAGTGTACATATGAGTGCGTGTGTATATGGATGTGAGAATGCTTGTGTATATGGGTGTGTGAATATGAGTATATATGAGTGTGTGAATGTGCGTGTGAGTGGGTACGTGTCTGTGTGAGTGTGTGTGAGTGTGGAGGGTTGTGAGCATGTGTGAGGGGTTGTAAGTGTGTGTGGGTATGGGAGGAAGAGAATTGTGTAAGTATGAATGTGTATGATTGTGTGGGGAGATGATTGTGTGTGGTTTTGTGTAGGATGTGTGGTTTTGTGTGATTATGGAACTGTGATTGTGTGTGATCATGAGAGGGTATGTGATTGTGTGAGGGTATGCAATTTTGTGGGGTGTGATTGTGATTGTGTGGGTGATTGTGTGGGGGGTGTGATTGTGTGTGATTATGTGTGGGGTGTGTGATTCTGTATGTGTGTAATTGTGTGTGATTGTGTGAATATGATTGGGGGCATGTGACTGTGGTTGTGTACAGGGGTGTGATTGTTGTGATTATGTGTGGGACATGTGATTGTGTATGGTGTAATTGTGTGATTGTGTGGGTGATTGTGGGGGGTGTGACTGTGGCTGTGTGTAGGGGTGTGATTGTATGTGATTATGTGGGGGACTGATTGTGGGGAGTGTGACTGTGTGTGGTTTGGGGGGGTGTGATAGTGTGTGATTATGTGGGGACATGATTGTGTATGGGGGAGTGATTGTGGGGGTGTGACTGTGTGTGGTTGTGTGTGGGGGTGTGATTGTGTGTGATTATGTGGGGGTGTGGGGTCTGGGCACGCAGGGGAAAAGCAGGAACATCAGTGGTCTGGATGATGCCTGGTTACATCAGGTACATCCTGGCCGCGAGCCCCCTGCATGGACACACGTCTGCCCAGCAGCCAGCAAGCGCCAGTCACAGGGATGAAGCCCAGCAGGCGCCATCCCCAGGGGATGAACCCGAGGCCAGGCCAGCCGGGGAGGGTGGACCAGGCAGGGTGCTCTGGCGGAAGGGCCTGGCTGAGGTTCGGGGGGCAATGGCTAGGGCTGAGGCTGGTGGCCACAGGGATTCAGAGGCCCCTGTTCCATGCTCCCAGAGCCCCAGTCAGATGCCAGCAGATTGGATAGGCTGCGAGCTCCTGAAACATGCAGCTTCCATTTCCTGGGGTTACGTATTGGCAGTGCTGGTGGGGACCCGGGGCCTGGCCCACACGTGGCTCTGCTCTGAGCCACACCCCGGCCCCACACTTCCATCTGGAGTCCAGGAGCTCCGGGGAGCATGGCAGCTCAGCATAGGTTTCTTCATGGGGTGGTGCTCTCCCCTCTACAGTACTGATCCCACACCAGTCCCCCGGGCTCCCAGGCCCCCCGAGACACGGTCTCATCTAGCAGAGGTTCCTGTGACGGATGTCTCGGCCGCCAAGCAAATGCTTCTGCAGGATTCTCCGGGCCTGGCTGAGGCTATGGGGTCCCTGAGTATACTGGGGACCTGTGAGTGCAGGGGTGGGGGTGTGTACAGGGGTGGGGAGGGTGTGCGCAGGGGTAGAGGGCGTGTGCAGGGGTGGGGGGGGCGTGTGCAAGGGTGGGGAATGGCCCGAGAGGCCTCGGCAGCTTCTCAGAGGCCAGGACCCCAGTGGGGCTGCAGCGGGGTCTGACCCTGCCTCTGGGGCCTCTCCTTGGACCCTCCAGGGTCCGTCCCTGGCACCCGAGATAGTTTCCCCAAGCCCCACCAGGAATAAGCCTTGAGCCAGGAGTAAGCTCTGAGCACAGCTAGGTATGGGGCACCCCAAAATAAAACCAAAATTGGAACAAAAGGCGTCAGTGCTGGAGGGAGGCAGGCTGGGAAGGATAAAACTCTCCAGATGGACCTTTCTGTGGCTCTTGGTCCCGGGAGGGCCACATCGTCCAGCCTGCGTCCCCGGGCAGGACTCCAGAGCAGGGCACGATGCTAAGGGACTGGCCACTGGGCGCCAGGGCTGGCCCTCGTGGCCCAGCCGTGTGGCAGGCGGACCACCTCGGGCTCTGCTGTCACACTTCCGGAAGGTCGCACGCGGCGAAACCCCCTCCCAGCAGGTGTCTCGGGACAGATCCCTACCTGGCGGCCCATGGCCGGGGCCAGGATGGACCGCGCTGGTCTCAGTGTCTCCGCTGGTCTCTACCCAAGTGTTAAGAGAGAAGCTGAGCATAGGGACAGGCACCACGGCTGCCATCTCGGCCCTTGAGGGCTGCAGGTGGAGGTGACCAAGCCCATCTGGGCACTGCAGCCCCCGGGAGGGAGGGAGAGCGCCTGGCCTGAGGCCCGCACGGCCACAGGAGGGGCCGCCTCTCTCTCCAATGAAATATTCATGCCGGTTATTGAATCAAATTTTATTGGAATAAAAATACACTTGCTGAATACATTTATTTCCCCTGGTTCCTTTCAGCCCCCTTCTTCCCTGAGTGATTTGATTTGGGGGCCAGGGAAGTTTCCCACCCACCTCCCACGTAAATTAGACTTAGGTCAGCAGAATAAGCACGTCACATAAGGCTTAGGCTTGGCAGGGAGAGCTTGCTGGGGGCTGGGGGGCTCCAGGGAGCAGGAGGAGGCAGCGGCCTGTCTGTGTGCACAGACCTTCCTGCAAAGCTGTGAACTGCTGCAAATGCACAACTGCACCTGCTCAGGCTCAGCACTGCACACACACACACACACACACACACACACACACACACGCATGCGTGCACATGTTCTCACAGGCACACACAGGAACTCACGTGCACACGCCATGTTCACAGTGGCACGCATGCACATATACACACTTGGTACACGTGCCTCAGGCATGCACAGTATGCCATATGTGAAGTCTAACTACACAGCCCCAGGCATATGTGTGTCCATGTGGTGTGTACACAGTTCACACAGCACTCAGGTGCCCTGAAGTGTGTGCACACAGCTCACACAGCACCCAGGTGCCCCTGTAGTGTGTGCACACAGCTCACACAGTGCACATATGCCCATGTAGTTTGTGTACACAGCTCATATAGCATTCATGTGCCTGCAGTATGTGTACAACACAGTGCACATATGCCCATGTGTTGAGTGCACACATGTGCCCTATAGTGTGCATACATGCAGCACACATGTACCCATGTAATGTGTTATGTGCATACAGTACACGTGTCACCATGGAGTGTGTTGTCTGCACATGGGCAGTGCTACCCGCTCCCTTGGTCTCCCTGCTCCATGGGAAATTGGGGGCAAGACCAACATTTGGGACCAACGAGCCCCCTAGGCCCAGGTTGTGGTCATGGGTCTCCCTGGGCTGACCCCCCAAGTCCATCTTGGGGGACCTGAGCTGTGGGCTGCTGTGGGCTTCCTTGGCCTCCTCCCTGCCCACAGGATGTGCACACAGTGGCCTCGTGGCATGCATCGGGGTGCTCCCCACACCCCCTGGGCCGGCACCTATGTTGGAGCAACGGCACAGCGGGGAGGGCATTTGCCTGGTGCATGGCCGACCCAGATTCAATCCCCAGCACCCCTCATGGTCCCCTGAGCACCCCAGGAGTGATTCCTGGGTTCAGAGCCCTGAGCACCCTGGGTATGGCTCGAAACAAAACAAACGAGCCTGTAGCTCCCTACTTTTCATGGTGCAGGGCCTTGCAGTGGCCCTGTAAGTGCCCGGGAGTCCCTGCCCTGCCCCCACCCGGCTCAGCCTGCTGGTGAGACCTCACTTGCGGGCACTGCCCTGCTCCCTGACTGGGATGAGGGGGACTTCACACAGCCCTGGGCTGCGCTGCCCCGCGCCCAGAGGCTGCTGCCCACTCAGAGCAAGCGGCCCCACAAGGGGCCACAGTTCAAAGTGACTGTCACGGGGCCCCACAGCCAAGGCCACTGGGGCTCTTCCTCACCCCGCGGTTCCCATGTCTGCCCTGCACCCCACTCTCGGGGAACCCAGACTGCTTCTTCCCCTTCCTGGAAGCTCTCAGCTCTGTGCTCCTGGGCTCATTCCTGTCCACTCAGGGGCTGTCTCTGTCCTGTCTCTGTCCCAGCTCTGTCCAACTCTGTCCTGGCTCTCCAGACACAGAAGGCCAGACCTCTGGGGGAGCACAGGGTCAGTAACAGGGGGTAGGGGGCCTTTAAGCCCATCCTGCGGGGGGGGGGGCACTGGACATTGGCCCTGACCTGCGGCACTGGCTGTGGGCAGCTAACGGCCACATCCTGGGAATAAAGGGCCGCTCAGGCCCTCCTCAGCGCCGGCTGCTCGGAGTAATTTAATCGCGCATGCTAGCATCTCCCGCAGCTTCTCCTGCAGTTCTTCTTGGCTCAGTTGTGAAAGGGAAGAAAAAGCCAGCCAGCCAGAGTCCTGGTGATTGGGAAGCTGGATCAGGCCTGTTCTGCAGCCAGCAGTGAGCCTGGAGGCACGGTGGGCATTGGCGCAGAGACAGCCCCTCTGAGGGCGCACCTGGGCCCTTCCTGTCTCGTAAGTCACACTTTCTCACTGACCAGGGGAGGATGATGAAACCAGGGGAACCAGGGACCTCGCTGCTAATTCCTGCTCTGTGGGAACAGATTTCCATTCCTGAAAGGAAGGGGAACACGGGAAATCTGAAAATAAATAAAGCCGTTGATGCTTGTCTAATGCTTACTGTGTGCCAGACGCTCCTTCTGAGCCCTTTACAAATAATAACTCATTTAAACTTGTCGTTTTGAAGGTGATACTCGGCTGTCGGCTGGGATTTGTAGCTGCAAACTCTGAGAAGGAGGCAGTTTGGATCAGAGACAATTTGTCTGTGTCGCAGGTTGTCAAGGGCGTTGCTAAGAGGAATCACTGTGTTTAAATTTTAACTCCTTGCTGTCTGAGGGCAGAGAAAAACAATCCCTTGAACCAAGTGAATGACACCATTTGCTGCCCCCTGGTGGCAGTGTCTGAGTATTGCAGGGAAAGTGCGACAGGTGTGGGTATTTTGAAAACTAGGGTAAGGACGCAAGAGGATCCCTGATTACTGAAACCAACCAACAAACAATGGAGTCACCCACCGTGGGGAGAGATGGAGAGAGGTGGGGAGAAATAAGATTAACCAAATGCCAATGATTCCCAAAGCTGAAGGTGAGCACTCATGAAGCGGAAGGGAAAGCTAATTCTCTTAAGTTGCAAGTTCTTCGCCCTATTCATTCTGTTATTTGAGGCCTAATATTGTCAAAGGACCCATCACTTATCGCGGGATCGAATCTCCACTCCCACTTCCCGTCCCAGCTGCAGGGGAAGAACTGTGATAAGCAGAGGCTGAGGAGTGGAGGCTCGCTTACCTACCCCCTGCCCTGTTGCACCTGACTCGGTGTCTGTGCATCTGATTGGGTGCCTCCTCACCCCTACCTCAGTGCCTCCTTGCCCCTGCCTTGGTACCTCCCCACTCCTGCCTCGGTACCTCCTCACCCCTGCCTCAGTGCCTCCTCACCCCTGCCTCAGTACCTCCCCACCCCTGCCTCGGTACCTCCCCACCCCTGCCTTGGTGCCTCCTCATCACTGCCTCAGTACCTCCTCACCACTGCCTCGGTACCTCCTCGCCCTGACTCAGTACTTCCTCGTCCCTACCTTGGTGCCTCCTCGCCCCTACCTCAGTACCTCCTCGCCCCTGACTCAGTACCTCCTCACCCCTGCCTCGGTGCCTCCTTACCCCTGTCTCAGTGCTTCCACTGCACCTGAGCTTCTGGTGTCCTCGTGGGTCATCACCTGCTTTTGACGTGCTTTCCTAGACCTAACAAGTGTTTGCTGCCCTTGGTCCAGGACTCTTGTGCTCCCTCTGACCTGACCGCCTTCTCTTGGCAGACCCTTGGCCCTCACAGATGGCCCCGTGGTATCATTGTTGTGACTCTTTGCAGTTGTGACAGTACCCAGCATTCCAACAGGGACAACTCACACAGGCATGTGCCTCACCTCCTGGAATGGCCTCTCTTTTCATCTTGATTTTTGGTTTAGGGGCCACATGCCGATGCTCAGGGCTTACTCCTGGCTCTGTCCTCAGAGCGTGCTCCTGGTGGTGCTTGGAGGATCCTATGGGGTGTGGGGGATCAATTTGGAGATTGTCACCCAAAGACTGTTTCATTTCCCGTCTCTATTTCCTCATCGCCCCATAAAGATAAAATTGGTGGTGGTGGGGGGGTGAGCACACCTGGAGATTCTAGGATTGCTCCTGGCTCTGTGCTCAGATTGCTCCTGCATGGATCAGGGGACCCCATGGGGGGTCAGGGATTGAAGCTATATGCTGGACTTCACTCTGGACTCAGGGTGGAACATTTTGGAATGAATGGCTAGATGAATGATTGCTAATTCAAGAAGAGGCCATAGAACCCATCTGGGTTATTGAGTTAGTGAGCGGCAGAATCTGGTACCTTTGCTGTCCACATGGCCTTCACTATACTCAGTTTACGAGTTCTGAAACTTCAAAATTCAAGTTCAAACCAGAGAGATAGAGCAGGGTGTAAGGACCTTGCCTTGCATGCGGCTGGCCTGAGTTTAACCCCCAGAAGGTGATATCGTCTCCAACCACTGTCAGGAAGGTGACCCCAGTTTTTTCTCGGGGTACCTCAGGGATCTCGGGGCATTTTTCAGTGACTCTCACACTCTCACGTGACTTTGTTCTCCCAAATCGTCTTTCTACACATCCTGCATGGGAATCCAGGCGCAGATTCTGAGCCTCAGAGGAGAATGGATGGCAGAGAGTCATTGCTGATTTCTCCTGGCCAGAAATCCACCCATTAGGAGAGAGCCTCACCTTGCTGTGTGTCAGACTCCATGTCTGCCCTCCCCCCCCCCCCCCCAGAACTCACAGCCACCTGGAGGTGGTGGCTGAGACTGCATCCGAGGTGATGCGGGCCGGATGCGAGTGGCCCAGAGGCAGGTTGGGCGCCTGCTGGGCTCCCCCATCCCCCCAAGGTAGGGGCGTCTGCTTCAGCCGACACCTCCACACTCAGCCCATCACACAGGGCTCCCCGCACCCTGCACTGGACACAGTGACCCTGGGCTCTAATGGCTCCTGTGAGGCATCCTGGTTCTCCTGGGATTCAACACTCTCCTGGATCAGGCCCAGCCTATCCCCCAGTTCACCCCTACACCATCTCGTACCCACTGCACACCCCGTCCACCCTTCCTTCCCTGCCTGACCAGGACTCCGGGCTCAGTGCTGCTGCTGGCTCTGTGCATGCCTAGAGCTCAGGTCTCCCCACTGTCCACCCTTGCTCTTCCCCATCTCCCCTCTGCGAAGGGCCCATGTGGGCCAGGGGTGAGACTACCAGCCTCCCACCTTGGCCGATTCCTTATCCCTCTGTGTGTTGACGATTCAGACTCCCCAAGTGTGCGATACCGCCCTGCCACCAGGGGGCGCTCAGAGGCAAGGGTGATGTAAGTGGGGGCGTTTTTCTGTGTGCTGCCATAGAGAACATAGATTTCCAGGGAGGATGTGGATGATTATTCTTCCTTAAGAAGAGGCAATAGGACAAGAAAATTTGGGGTCCGTTGCATTGGGTCCTGTCTGTGCAGCCCAGAGAAGCTCTTTGCGGGGTTTGGGAGGGGGAGGTGTATCTGACACCCCCAGGACGGAAGCCTGCCTCACCCGAGGTGAGGATTGTGAGTCCAGGGTGCTGGGTGGGGTGCGAGGCTGCTTTCTTGGGCCCAAAGGGACACAGACAAGAACCAAACCCAAAGTTAGGGTGAGCAGCGAGGCCGGGAGTGGACAGTGCTGCCGGCCCAGGCCACACCGGAAGGGGACACTAGATCTGCCGTCCACGCCCTTTCCCCTTACTCAGCAGCTCTGGGCTCTGCTCCTCGGGGCAGGACTGGACGGGGTGACCAGCACCGAGCGCCCGCTCTGACGGTGGGGCTCGGCGGCTGGACCTGCCACCCGTGTCCAGTCTCCTCAAGGGGAATGTGGCAGGCGGAAGAGGTTCGTCTCCAGTCTGACCTCACGCCCACTCCAGGTCAGCCGCAATCCCTGCCTCAGTGCAGGACTCACAGGGGCCGCCTCAGGTCGCCCACCCGGCACGGGGTGATGAGGGCTGCGAGGGGCCTCGCTGGAGGCTGACAGAGACACTGGCTGCCCGTACCCTGGTGGCCAGCTTGTTTGTTCCCAACAGGAAATCGATGATGTCAGAAACCACGAGATCCCTCCGCAGCCCCGATCAATAGACCCTGATTAATTCAGCTCTGGCTGTTGGGTAAATTTGCTGCATCATAATTAGGATTATTAATTAAAAAAATAGGAAATCGATTGGCACAAATTAAACTGGGGAGGAGTCCGGGGGGAGCTTTGACATTGCTGGGGCAGGTGCTCAGGGACTCTGCGCATCCTGGCTCTTGGCCCCCTAGGCCCCCACGGTGGGCATCCAGCCTTCAGGCCTCACGGTCAACAAGGAGAAAGCCTGGGTCCTCGAGCGGCAGCACTTTTTAACGTGCAAAAAAGTTTAGAAGCAAATCTTTCTGCTCATCATTGTGTTTCCTCGTGCATTCCGTCTTCCATCACTGCACTGTCCACATGGGCTTTGTTGAATTACCCGTTTTTCTCTCCAAGCATGACAGAATCCTGCTTCTGTACACACCACTTGCTTGTCACTTAGCATGGCTGCATAGTATTCCATCACCTTCCGGCCCACCCTGGCCAGCTCTCACTGTTGGTGGTCTGGGCTGTTCCATGGGGAGCTGGTGGCAGAAGCACTGAGCTCATGGGGCCACCTTGAGGCTGACCTTGGGCTCTCCCCAGGGTCAGCATCAGCCCTGGGCGGTGAGGGAAGGGAGGCTGCCTCTGGGAGCACAGAGGGGGAGCACTCTAGGGCTGAGTGGCTGGTCTGAGTGGCCAGGGCTCGGCCGTACCAGACCTACTTGCAGCAGAGCTGTGGGGAGCCAGGTTCCTGCACACAGGCCACTGGTCCCCAAGTCTCACACTCCCTGGGGGCTGGGTGACCCCACACACACAGTGCCCATATCTTCCTTCCCCACTACCTCGTTCCAGGCATGGCAGCTGGGCCAGGCTCCCAGACAGCCCAGAAGAGAGTCGGGCCTGCCCCAACCCCACTCACACCACCATTGTCCCATTTTTGTCTATCCTCACTGCTTCCCGGGTACTTCTGAGAGCCTGTGGTGGTCCCAGCCTAAAGCATCTGCTGATGAATACAGAGGCCAAAACCCCCAATGAATAGACAGATCCCATCCTACCAGTTGGGGGTCTCCCCCTCCGGCACCCCCATGATGTTCCTCTGACTATGTTCTCTAGGCAGCTGCTTAATCTTCCTCCTATGGGGTGCTCCATCATCGGGGAAGGTGGGAAGCCCAGAGATCCTCCCCAGTGCAGGACCCCCTCACCCCACACCCCTTCTGAGAGTTCCCGTAACACAAGGGCTTCCAGGACACACAGCCTCCTGCTCAGGGCCAGAGAGAAATGACCTCTGTGCCATGTGAGTCAGCCCCTATGCCCCGCTGTGTGTCCAATGGCTGGGGTGGTCTTGTGTGCCCGGAGCTGTACAGCCTGGTATACACACAGCTCTGTATTGAGAAGAATCATTTTCCAGCCTCTGCAGCGCTGGCCCACGCCTGTGAGATCCCTTCCAGTTTCGTTCACCAAACCAAATCTGGCCAGCACTTCACTCCCGGGGTTCTGCCTGGCAGCCCCAGATGCTGAGCTGGAAAACTCTGCGTCCCCAAGATGCCTCATTGGGAAGGCCCCGGCCCTGGCTGTCCACTGCTGGGCCTTGTCTTTCCCTTCTCGGCCATCTCCCTGCCCGCCCCACCATTTGCAGGCCTCCAACCCCCCGAGAGGGGGCCCAGGGGACACCCCCTCTTCCGAGAAGGAGGCCCTCGTCCCCCAAGACTCTTAATAAGTACCACCCGAGAACCCGCTGTGCCGGTAATTCAGGGCACTCGTATGCCATAAACAAAAGTTAGTTTGAAGTGTTCTTTAACCAACTTAATTACCGCCAGCCCCTCCGGATGCTCATCCCGGCGCCTTGAATATTAATCTGCGATTCAAAGAGTCCCCAGGCACAGATTGCGCCTCCGCACGTGCGCACGCGTCAGTGATTAAGACCGAGAGTGAGCTTGGCTCCCAGGGAGCAGGGATCCCCGCCAGGGTCAGGGGGCGCGAGAGCCCTGCTGCCTCCCAGTGACCTGGGCAGGCCCCAGAGGGCCGGAGTCTGGGGTTTGTGGTTTCGTGTGTTGTAGAAAGGTGGAACAGCAAACAGTTGAGAGAGACAGACAGACACAGACACAGAGAAACAGGGAGAGAGAGAGAGAGAGAGAGAGAGAGAGAGAGAGAGAGAGAGAGAGAGAGAGAGAGAGAGAGAGAGAGAG
>JAOXYA010000001.1:2844516-2856127 GCA_028565675.1 Sorex palustris
TCGATTCCCAGCATCTCATATGGTCCCCTGAGCACCGCCAGGAGTGATTCCTGAGTGCAAAGCCAGGAGTAACCCCTGAGCATCGCTGAGTGTGACCCAAAAAAGCAAAAAAAAAAAAAAGAAAGAAAGAAAACTTAAAAGGCTGCACTGAGCCAGAGGTAGTTCCAAGGGTGAGGGAACTTGCCTTGCATCTCACTGATCCTGGTTCAGAACCCTGGTACCACATACTGTCCCTGGAGTTCTGTGAGAAGTGGCTGGCCCCCATGCACCAATCCAGGAGCTTGCCCTGAACAGCACTAAACCAAATAAAGGCTGTCCCATTTCATCACGACCACAAAGATGACTATTATCTACTAACTAATCCAAAATGTATTGTCAATCTTCAATTTTTTACCATTTTATCACTGTCACTGTCCTCCCATTGTTCATCAATTTACTCAAGTGGGCCAGTAACATTTTGAGACTTGTTGTTACTGTGTTTAGCATATCAAATACGTCATGGGTAGTACATAAACAAAAATTCTTTTGCATTAAATAGCTGGCATCTTTTCATATATCTGTTGTTGCTGCAGTGCTAAGGTTGAACTCAGTGATGTATGTGGGGCGAGGGGATCTGGAATCCCTCGATACAAATGACAGGAGCTCCACCACTAAGCCCCGGGCCCTGGCCCTTTACAAATGTATTATTATGACCCTTATTAATACTGGCCTTAGTGCCATCCCAGGAATGCTGCAAGGGGACTATCCTGGCTTCCAGCAATGCTCAGGGGACCATGGAGTGCCAGGGGTGGGAGCAGGCGCTTCTGTGTGCGAAGCCTGTGCGCCACCCTTGACAACACCCCTACTGCTATTATTTGTGGTGGTGTTGTTGTTTTCGGCCACACTTAGTAGTGCTTAGGGTACTCCTCGCTCTGCGCTTAGTAATTATTCCTGGTGGGCTTGGGGGAACCACATGGGAATAGTGATTATCGAACCCAGGTTGACAGCATGCAAGGCAAGGTTGTTTTCGCCACACTTAGTAGTGCTTAGGGTACTCCTCGCTCTGTGCTTAGTAATTATCCCTGGTGGGCTTGGGGGACCACATGGGAATAGTGATTATCGAACCCAGGTTGACAGCATGCAAGGCAAGGGCCCTCCCCCCTCTACTATTGCTATTATTTGTGCTTTTAATTAGCACTTAATTATCACAAAATCTAAGAATGACTTTATCCCACATAAGCAGAAGAACTTCAAAAGTATTAATTTGTTTTGAGGGACCATATATGGTGTCACGGAGTAAAACCCAGGTCGGTCATGTGCAAGGAAAATGCTATACCTTCTGTACTTTCTTCTGGCCCCAAATTAATGGCATCAGAAATAAACAACTATTTAACATATATTTTTGAGTCCTCAAGCCAGTATTTAGTTGAAGACTATGCTTTAAATACATTCTCTAATTTTTTTTTTTTTTTTGGTGAGGGATCACTTCCACCTGTGGTGTGATCACCTGGTTTCCTCACTTGCCAAAGGAAGGGCTGTGCACCCTGGGCTCTGTGTATTTCTCTTTGTGTCCTCCTGTTACACGGTTAGCATATCCACTCTGCTATCATATCTGGATTCTTCAATTAAGGAAGCTACTAACAGCGAAAGAGCTCATTTTGCTTTTGAAGGTGGACAAGGGCCAGCACAGCCGGTAAAGACTAGCAGAAGGGCTTGGAGCAATAGCACAGTGGGTAGGGCGTTTTCCTTGCACGCGGCCGACTCGGGTTCAATTCCCAGCATCCCATATGGTCCCCTGAGCACCGCCAGGGGTGATTCCTGAGCGCAGAGCCAGGAGTAACCCTGTGCATCGCTGGGTACGACCCAAAAAGAAAAAAAAAAAAGAAAAAGAAAAAAGAAAGAAAAGAAAATGATCAAGTAGATTATATAGATCAAGGGCCAAGGGCCTCCAAACCTGATGGATGCCAGGGTTCCCGTGTGTGTGCATGTATACATGTGTGCACGGTGTAAATGTGTGTACACATGTGTGCATGTATATGCAAATGTGCTCACACAAGATGTGTGTGTACGTGTTCGTGTGGATACATGTGCTTGCAAATGTGTGCATATGTTTGTGTGCACATGCATGTGTACATATTTGTGTGTGCAAGTATTGTGTGCTATGTGCACATATGTATGTGTTTATGCACAAAGGAGGGTTAGGGTTAGGTTAGGTGCACATGTTATATGTGCCTTTTGTGCACGTGTTCATGTGTGTTTGTACACGGATGTGTTTGCAAATGTGTGTCTGTATGCACATGTGCCAACTTCACTCATGTGTGTATACATGTGCATATGTATGTGAAACACAGGTCCCAGACTTGACCTGGGTCTCGAATTTTAATAAGCTCCCCAGACACCTCTGAGCAGCCTGCAGCTTGCAGCAGCGCCTGGAAATGATTCAGAGGAGAATCCCTTCTGTGCTTCTCAGATGCCCACGCTGTCTTGGGGGAGCCTGACAGCTGGGAGCCTCGTCATGAGGACTCTGGTGCCCCTCAGTCCCTCTACTCCATTCCCATCTACTTTCTACATTGAGCTTCAAGAGTCTTCAACCCTGGGATTTTAGGTGGTTGAACCCCTCTGCTGTCTTCCCCACCTTCCTTTCACAAATCGGAAGTCAAGGCCTCAACGCCCAGCCTCCATCGAGGCCACGGTGTTGGTAAGGAGGGAGGCAGAGCTGGCCCCCCAGGTCCTAAACCCCAGGCCTGGGTGTGTGTATCTGTCTGTGTCTTCTGAGGAAGATAAGGGACTCTGCTTTGACTGCGTCCCCTCCCATCACTGCCCTTTCTTCTCTGGAGATGCCCTCTCCTCTCCAGCCAGCTTCCAGAATTCTAAGCCCCACGCAGACACGCCAGCCCACCTCTGGGCCACTGCCTAAGATGGTGGAGCCCCACGACAAGGTAGCACAGTCACATCAGCATGTGCAGGGGACAGCTGGCCATAGGCAGTTCCTGTCCCGGGGGACCCCTCTTGGAAGCGGTGGCTGGGCCTGTCGTGGAAGCGGGAAGAGGAGGAGGCCAGGGCGGGCAGCTTCCTCTCCCCAGAGCCGTGAGACATTTGCTCTTTCAATGATAGGACTCTCTGTCAGCAGAACCTTTGGATTGGAGCGCTTTATGTTTGCAGTTTTATTATAGACAATCGCATTTCTATTTTTGACACAGCATTTCACTTGCAGATTTGCATGAATTATTAATATGCCTGGTGCATGCAGAGTCACCGGTAATGATGTTGAGCTCAAGCCCGAGTCCTCTCCAGGCCTGTGTCCAAGTCAGGGGAGGCCTCCAGAGCCCCAGTGAGTCCCACCTGCAGCTCTCGACTGACAGGCTTTGCATAGAGCTGGAGAGGAGCCCCCCTGGAACTCCCCCGCTCAGCCCAGGGACTCCTGACCACCGCACCCTGAGTAGGCCCGTGAGACTTCCCCAGCTATTGTGTGATCTTCTGGGAGAGGAAATCAGCTGCCTCTCTCTGGTGGGGGTGTGGGGGGTGGTGAGACCTGACACGGTAGAGAACTGGGTGTGAGCACTGGGAGTGGGCGTGGCAGAGAGATGGTGTGAGGGATTGATCCATGTGTGCACCTCAGACAGATGGTGTGAGGGACTGATGCATACAGGCATGGCAGGGATGGTGTGAGGGACCGACACACGTGGGTACCTCAGAGAGATGGACTAAGGGACTGACACATATGGACATGCAGAGAGGGGTGGCAGATGAGGCGATCTCCCCCATGGTAAAGTTCCCAGTCTGAGGGAGGAGGCTGGCTATAGTGGGTGAACAGACAGACGCACAAAGGGAAACAATGGCCAGAACATGCCCATTGTGCTGAAGGCTCCATGTGCCATCGATTCTCAGACACTGACTGTGGGGCAGGTGATTCAGGAACCCCTCCTGCTGACCTGGTCATTTCCATAGCCCAGACTGGTCTCCATTCATGACACACTGAGGCCCACGGCCTCCCCACAGCTGGTGATAATCACACTGACTTGGGCTTCCACTACTACCATCTTGGCCTCCCCTTTCTGATGATCTGTTGACAGGGTCCTCGAGGTAAGGCTGTTCTCAGACTGACCAAAGTGTGTGAAACAAGTGCTGAGAGAATGCCTCATTTTCTCTTCAGCCTTTGAGATAGCACAGAGTTCACAGGACATACCTCAGTTTACCCTGGGGCAGAGCTTCATCTGCCCACACTCTCCTTACAAAGCACCACAGACCAGAGGGCTTAAACAACTGGAAATATTCTTTCTCAGTCCTAGGAAAGACTCACTGAATAGAAATCTGAAGCTGAGGTTGGCCATCAAAGGACTGATCTCTTTTAAGACTTCTCTCTCTCTCTGGCCAGAGAGATGCTCAATGGGCTGAGTGACTGCTGCATGTGCAGGGGGCCTGGTTCCATCCCCAGTACCATTGGCTCGATGCCTGAGCAACACAAGAATCTCTTGTCTTTTGGCCCAACACAAAACCAAAACGTAAAGATGTCCACCGCCTCCCTGTGTCTCGACTGGCTCTTCCCTCGAGCCTTGTCCCCTATACACAACAGCCTTGTTGGATTAGAAACCATCTCTGTGACTGCATTTCTCTTTTTTTCTTTTTCTTTTATTGAATCACCATGAGGTATAGTTACACGCTTTCATGTTTGAGTTATAATCACACAATGATCAAACACCCATCCCTCCACCAGTGCACATTCCCTACCACCAGTCTCCCCAGAATCCCCTTTGCTACCCTCCCCCTACCTCCATGACAGACAATATTCCCCATACTCTCTCTCTACTTTGGGGCATTATGGTTTGTAACACAAATACAGAGAGGCCATCATGTTTGGTCCTTTACCTACCTTCAGCACACATCTCCCATCCCGACCGATGCCTCCAATCATCTTTTCTTAGTGGTCCCTCCTCTATGCCAGCTGCCTTCACCCCTTTGCTCATGAGGCAGGCTTCCAGCTATGAAGCAATCTACCTATCCAGTGTATCTACTATCCTTAGGTGTCAGCCTCATGTTATGTTGTTTTATACTCCACAAATGAGTGCGGTCCTTCTGTGTCTGTCCCTGTCTTTCTGACTCATTTCACTTAGCATGATACTCTCCATGTCTATCCATTTATAAGCGAAGTTCATGACCTCATCTCTCCTGACAGCTGCATAGTATTCCATTGTATAGATGTACCAAAGTTTCTTTAACCAGTCATCTGTTCTAGGGCATTTAGATTGTTTCCAGATTTTGGATATTGTGAACAGTGCTGCAATGAACATATAGGTACAAATGTCATTTCTACTGTGCTTTTTTGCATCCTCAGGATCTATTCTGAGAAGTGGTATTGTAGGGTCGTATGGAAGCTCAATTTCTAGTTTTTGAAGAACTGTTCATATTGTTTTCCAGAAAGGCTGGATTAGTGGGAATTCCCACCAATATTGAAAGAGTGTCCCTTTTTCCCCACATCCATGCCAGCGCTGGTTGTTTTTGTTCTTTTGAATCTGATGGCAGCGTGTCTTCACCCACCTTCCCTACCAGCCTCCACCAGGCACATGGTGGGGTCTCCTTATCTCTAATGAGAAAGGGACCTGCAGTCAGTCATGCTGGGTGGGTATTCATGCATAGGTATGTGTATATGTATGTGTATATATGTGCGTGCACACGTGTGTGCATGTATGTGTGCACACATATGTAGGTGTGTTTGTAAGGGCATGAGGGTCCCATGCTGCTCAATGTGGGGGAGATGTAAGAAGAGTTCCCAGACAGAAATTCTGAGCACATAGAAGTAATCCCGGAGCACTGCTGGATGTGCCCCCTACCGGAAAAAAAAAGGTATCACAGAGTTTGAGGCACTTGCCTTGCATAAAACCGATTCTGGTTCAATCCCTGGCATCACCTGTGGTCCCAAGCATTGCCAGGAGTGATTCTTGAATACAGAGCCAAGAAGAAGCTCTGAGCACTGAGTCAAGAGTGGCTCCCATGCACTGTTGGGTTGTGGCACAGGTAACCCTAGGCAGTTGAGGCCTGAACTGCCCCACATCCCTGCTCTTTCTGCTGACACACTGCCTCCTTCAACTAAGAATGGCTGGAAGGAGACTTGGGCCTCCTGAGAACCACTTGGGAGACCACCCCCACCCCAAAACAAAATTTTGCCAAAAATAAAGAGAAAAGTGACTTTAGAGTTTGGAGTGTAGTTCAGTGGTAAAGTGCCCACTTTCATGTGTGAGGGTCTGATAAAATGGGTCAGGGAACGGGCTCAGAGAATGGGAGCACTAGCTTTGCACATGGGAGCCTCAGACTTCGTCCTTGGCACCATCTTGCTCCCTGAGCACTGCTGGTAGCACCCTGCTCCTAACTAAAACAACAAACTGAACAATGTTGTATGCGTCTGTCTGTAAGAGTGTTGGCATAGATGGAAAACTCTATATCTGGAAATATTACTGAGGATTGAATCCAGATCAGGCGCATGTAAGGCAAGTGCCCTCCCCTCTGGACCATCTCTCGGCCCACCCTGTACTCTCACCAGACCTCGCAAATAACTTCTCTGAAGCTCTTCAAATCTGAAGATGTCTTTATTGAATAAATGTGTGTCTTCCTTGAGTTTCCATCTGGGTGTAGAACATTTTAGGTTTAAAATGTTAAAGCCATTTTCTCTTAGCTGCGAGGTTAATGTCTTTTGAGGCTAATGTCTTTTGATTCCTGTGTTTTGGAAATCTGACTCTTTTTTTCTCTTTCTAAACACAGTGGAGATGGTTTCTTTTATCGTAGAGATATGTGCATTTACAATTATAAACCTAAAATGGGTCTTTAACAATTATTTAACTTGTGCTGACTACTCTGTAGATGCTTTTCATTTAGAAATCAATACTTTTCATCCTTCCACTTTGGGGAATTTTCTTGTATTATATTTCCCATTTCATTTTTTGTTTCATTTTGCTTTGGGGCCACTACTCAGTGATGCTCAGGGATTACTCCCAGCTCTGCACTTAAGAGTCACTCCTGGTGATGCTTGGAGGACCATGTGGTGCCAGGGATCAAACCTAGGTTAGCTGTCTGCAAGGATAGAGCCCTCCCCGCTGTACACATCCACATACATCCTGCATATATCCTGCACACTTTCTTTGAGAAGTGGGTTTGATTCCTGGTCTGAGTTCTGCCCAGCCACTCCTGGCATCAACTTACATCACACAAAGGCCCATGTGGCCACAGAGTGGACATCAAGGCTGTCCTGGTCCTAGAATCATACCCGCCTTGCCAGGAGCTGCACCAGGAAGCGTAGGTGGCTGAGGGTTCCCTGCTGGGTGTAGGGCCCTTGCCCAGGGCATGTTATAGGGACAGGTGGGTGCTGTTCCATTGTCTGAGATCCCCTATTAATTAGATGTCAGACCTCTTGCATTGATCCTCTAATTTTTATTATTTCTACTGTTCTCAATTAATATTCTCTCATTCTCACACACACTCTCTTGCAAATTTTTACATTTTTTCCCCTGCAGACTATGAATTTTCAGAAACTGTTTACTGTTCTCTCAATGTCTTCTCCTGTAGCTTTTCATAGATTTACCTGGGGGTGTGTTTTTCACATTGCCCTAGAGGGTTACCGTCTCTCAGGTGCTGTATTCGGGATGCTGGTAGGGCCCTAAGTCAGTGGCACGCACCAAGTGCAGCAAGGTCACTTGCTAAGTAACCCCAGTCTCATCATCTCATCACTTGTTTCTGGGGCTGTGGAGCCGGCAGGTCCTGCCGAGAAAATGGGTGTCCCCGACTGCTTCTCTGGACCTAGTGCCCAATTCCTCCTCCTCTCTTTCAGGGAGCCGTGTGTGCCCAACCCTGCCCACCAGGGACGTTCGGCCAGAACTGCAGCTACGACTGTCCGTGCCACCATGGTGGGCAGTGTGACCATGTGAGCGGGCGGTGCCACTGCACAGCGGGATACATGGGGGACAGGTAAGGCCCCTGTTCTCGGGCACCCGCACTGGTCTCACTCTCCTCAACCAGGCTGCCCTGCAGAGCATAGCTGAGCCTCCCTGCCTGCTTCCCTGAGACCCTCCCAAGCCTCTGGGCCCTCCTTTCCTGATATTCATCAACTCTGCCTCCTCCCCCAGCCCAGATACCCCAGACCTGGAAAGGGGGTACACACCGACCACCCCCACCTACTGCCTGCCTCCTGGAGCAGAAACCATCCCTAATGCTCCTGCACATATCCGCATACATACTGCAAACATCCTGAACATTTTCTTTGAGAAATGGGTTTGATTCCTGGTCTGAGTTCTGCGCAGCCGCTCCTGGCATCCACTTACAGCACCTGATGGCCCATGTGGCCACAGAGTGGACACCAAGGCCATCCTGGTCCTAGAACCACACCTACCTTGCCAGGAGCTGCACCAGGGAGTGTGGGTAGCTGGGGGTTCCCTGATGGGTGTAGGGCCCTTGCCCAGGGCATGTTATGAGGAGAGATGGGTGCTGGGAAGGGGGAGAGTGGAGCAGGCTCAGTGGTGAGGGGGTTCTCGACCCACGGACCCCAGCCAAGTCTCCCTCCACCCCACTCCTGTGCGTGCATCCTTCGCAGGGAGTAGGGAGAAGGGCCTCAGTGGTGCCTGCTGAGCCCGTCACTCTTCCTGGATTGTCACTCTGCCATGACAAGGTGACCCCAAAAGATTGTTAGTTCCTGCCACCTCCCTGACCAGAAAGCATCTGGAAACAGGGACTGAGACTGGATCAGTCAATGAGTCCTCGCAACTCTGGGGCCTGAGGTGGTGCAGGGGTTAAATAGTACAAGAGTCAATCATTTGGGCAGGAGTGATAACACAGAGGGCAGGGCGTTTGCCTTGCGTGTGACTGACCCGGCTTCACTCCCCAGCATCGCATATGGTCCCCTGAGCACTGCCAGGAGTAATTCCTGAGTACAGAACCAGGAGGAACCCCCTGAGCATCACTGGGCATGACCCAAAAAGCAAAAAACAAACAAACAAAAAAAACAAAAAACAAAACCATTTGTCTTGCATGTGGCCAACCCTGGTTTGATTCCTGGTACCACATTATGGTCTTCTGAGTGGCCTATGAGCACAGAGCTAGGAGTGATCCCTGAGCACAACTGGATGTGCCCCCCCCCCCGCCCCGCAAATGATTGACCCACTGTCAAACATAGGATGCAGAGCTGATCTGAGTGCCAAAGTCCATCCAGCCTCTTCCTGAGGCTGCATGTGTGTGGGATGTGGCAGGCGAGAGTTGGCCCACTTTCCCATCCTCTCCCTCACTGGCGTTAACAAATTCTCAGAGTGCGCCAATGGGGACCAGGCCTCTGAAAACAGAACACGTTTCCGTCTGCTCTCACGAGACTGGGCAGGCAGTCCACCACCTGCAATGGGCTAGTGTTGAACCCTATCTCCATGGTTGCCTAGATTGTCACCGAAAAACGGAAGCCAGGGAGAACCCTCCTCAGTGTTCCTCGTATTGGGCCTGGCCAGTGTTTCAGCATCAGAGATGTCTCCAAGGCCTGGGCCCTCTTTGGCCAATTTTGCCATGGAGTTTCATGGCAAGGCTGACTCTCGTCTGGGCTTACCACTTCACCAGACAGCCTGGAGCTGACATTCCATACGGATTGCCTCCATTCATTTTGTAGGTGGCAGCTGCATTAGCCCGCCCCAAATCAGGGTGAGCATATTAAAGTTGAGTGGGTGTAATAACGCGGGCCTCCCCGGAAAGGCAGCCCCCAGCACCAATTAGACACGAAACGGAACGAGGGCTTTGCAGCTCATTTTGTGATTTAATTGAGCAATGTATCTGCTTGTTAATGGCAATATCGGACACATTAGATTGATATGTTGTGAAGGAAGGATGTTTAAGTAGAAAACTAATTCCTGCTGTGATTACCCTTCTGTTCCACAGGCCCGTTATTAGTGTGCTTTGTGGAAAATTCATTAGCAGGCGTTGCTTGATCTCTAAATAAATAAGTTGTTTAAATTGTAAGTAGGAAAAAAAGAGAGAGCGAGGCTGATTATGTAAATGGATTAGGGTGTCAATATTTCATCTCCAGATTTTTTCTTTCTGGGGTGAAAGCATGAGCACTTCATAATCTGGCAGATGGGGAAGTGCTTGGTGAGGGTGAGGGTCTCCAGGCCCATCCTGGAGGGCACTGGGCATGTGGAAAGTCTGGGGGGAAGGAAAGGACCAGGAATGTCCCCCAATGCGGTCTTTGTTCCGGACATTGGAGACATTTGATTGGACCAAACTTGATGACTGGGGGCCTGGGGGGTTGCTGCTGAGTCCGAACAGGGGCTTTCAATTTAGCAGGAGTTTTCCAGGCCTAACTGCTGCGCCTCCTGCCCCAGAGATCGCCCGTCTCCCCCATTCCTTCCCTTCCTTTTCTCTGTCTTTCTTCTCCAAACACCCATTTATTCTTTAAAAAAAATTTTTTTTCGGGGCTGGAGCAATAGCACAGTGGGTAGGGCATTTGCCTTGCATGCGGCCAACCCAGGTTCGATTCCCAGCATCCCATATGGTCCCCCGAGCACTGCCAGGAGTGATTCCTGAGTGCAAAGTCAGGAGTAACCCCTGAGCATCACCGGGTGGGACCCAAAAAGAAAAAAGACTCCACCAAAACAGTCAGAATTAATTTTGAAAAATCAGGAAAGTAAGAGGATATACAATGATTCAAAAAATTGATGACATTTCTATGCATGAATAACAATCAGAAAGAGAAATTAATAAAGCAATGCAATTGACAATGTCATTTAAAAAGAACAAAATTCCTATGAGTAAATTAAATAAAGGCAGTGAAAGATCTGTAGACTATAAACTAGCAAGGTATCAATGCAATATATTGAAAAAGACACAAAAAATGGAAATACATTCCATGTTCACAGATGGGAAGAATTAATATTGTAAAACTGTCCCTCCCACCTAAACCAATCTACAGATTCAATGCAAATCCTGTCCAAATTTTAATGGCACTTTTCAAAACCATACCAAAAAAAAAATCCTGAAATTGTATGAAACCATAGAAGACTTCAAATGGCCAAAACAATCTTAAGAACAAAGTTAAAGGTATCAAATCCCATGATGTCAACTACGTGGCAAAGCTATAGTTAACAAAACAGTACAGTCGCCTAGCTCAGTGAAATAAGAATTAAAAAACCCAGAAATAAACCCATACATATCGTATTACCTTTTTTTTTTACGAAGAAACCAAGAATGTACTGTGTTAAGAATGGTCTCTTTCAGACATAGAAAGATCGCACTCATCTGTGGAATATAAAGTAACAGAATGGTGGGGGGATGGGGCGGGGGTAGCAGGAGGGATACTGGGAACATTGGTGGTGAAAAATGGGCACTAGTGGAGGGATGGGTACTTGAGCATTGTATGAATGAAACAAAAGCACAAAAGTTTGTAAGTCTGTAACTGCACCTCACGGTGATTCACTAATAAAAAAATTTAAAAAAAAAGAATGGTCTCTTTAACAATGGCGTTGGGAAAGATAGCCATGTACAAAGAATAGAACCATATCTTATACCACACCAAAAATTAATGTATAGTAAAAGGTAAAGGCCTTCCCGTTGTTCATCGATTTGCTCGAGCGGGCCCAGTAACGTCTCCATTGGAGACTTTGTTGTTACTGTGTTTGGC
>JAOXYA010000001.1:2861424-2895641 GCA_028565675.1 Sorex palustris
TAGGGCATTTGCCTTGCATGCGGCCAACCCAGGTTCGATTCCCAGCATCCCATATGGTCCCCCGAGCACCGCCAGGAGTAATTCCTGGGTGCAGAGCCAGGAATAACCTCCGTGCATTGCCGGGTGTGACCCAAAAAGAAAAAAAATTTTTCTCAAATTTTAGAGTGCTAGATAACACAGCAGGTAAAGATCTTGCCTTGCTCATGGCTGACCTGGGTTCCATCCCCCGCTCCCATTATGGTCCCCTGAGCATGACCATGAATGATTCTGGAGGACAGAGCCAGGAGTAAGCCCTGAGAATCACCAAGTATCTTGGCCCAAACACCAAAACAAATTTTATTTTCATTTCATTGGGGGCCACACCTGGTGGTGCTCAGTGCATACTTCTGACTCTGTGCTCAGGGAGGGCACAAAACCTATGCTCGGCCACCTGAGCCGTCTCTGGCAGGCTGTCTCTCTTCCTCCCTTTCCTCTCTATTCTCTTTACCTCCCAAGGCCTCAGCTTGCTGAATGCCGCATGATGCAGGGACATGCGGGCACTTGCAGACTCTGGGCTGACCACGTGGGGCTGAAGAATGTCTGACCGCAGACCCAAAGTCTCTCCAGCTGGGGCTGGGGGGGGAGGTTTTTCTAGGGAAGAAGGCCTCAAGGCCAGGCCCCAGGAGCCCTCCTCATCCTCCCTCCTTCACAGATACCTGACAGAGAGTCCCATGCCCCCCACCCTGGTTTCTCTTCCCTATTAGTCATTCAGAACCAAGCTCTTTCATTCTGCCAGCAGGATTAAAGACAGTGCTTGGAGTCGTTTCAGAGACCCCTTTTTGCTTCTTCCCGCCCCATTATTGCAGATTTAGCAAAAACCCAGATGGCCCAGAGCCTGGGGAAATACAGCAGTTAAAATAGTGTTCCATGTCTGCTCCACTGTCCAGAGTTTGGGGTTTGCACGTGTTTGGGTTTTTTTTGTTTGGTTTTGGCTTGCAGGCCACCGCTGGTGGTACTCAGGGCTGACTCTTGGCTCTGAGTATTCCGCTCCCACTGTGCTGTCTCAGGCCCCTTGGTTTGGGTTTTTTTGTTTGTTTGTTTGCTTTTGCTTTTTGGGTCACATCCGGCATTGCACAGAAGTAATTCCTGGCTCATGCACTCAAGAATTACTCCTGGCGGTACTCGGAGGACCATATGGGATTGATGGGTCGTTGAACTTGAGTCAGCTACGTGCAAGGCAAATGCCCTATCCACTGTACTATCACTCCAGACCCTCAGTTTGGGGTTTTGCAGTGCTGGAGATGGAACCTGGCTCTTCTACCTATGAGGCACGTGCTCTACTGTTGAGCCACATCCTGGCTTTGTGAAATGTGGGAGTCTTTCCTTGGAGCTTGTCACGGCCGAGTCAGAGGAGGTGGTCAGAGGACAGTAGAACTGTAGGAAGTCAGGGAGCATGAGTCTACTTGGTGACGGAGATTCATTAGGAATCTTGCAGGTGTCCACACATCCCCTCTTGGGTCCTCATCAGTCACTCAGAGGTGGTCTCAGCATGAAGAAGAAGCTGCGGTCTCCCTCGCTCTTATGGGAGTGTTGGTCTGGACCTGGATCGGCCCAGCCCCAGGCCCAACGCCTTTCCCTCTGCCTGGGCCCAGCACTGCCCACCTTTATGCCCTTTCACCCCAGGTTCATGCCTTCACAGCCAGGACCAGCTTCTGGGTGATGAGTTTGCTTCCCTGGGGTAAAGGTATTGGGGTGACCAGAGCTCCTCTGTCTACAACAGGGGTCACCCACATGCACAGGCTCCCAGTGAAATGGGTACAGGGAGCTCCAAATACCAGGTCTGAGCGAGGCCAGACACAAAGGGGTCCAGCCGTAGAAATAGCCTCCATTGCTAGAGGCTGTCTTACCTGGGAGCAAGGACCTCTCTTCTCCCCAGAGGGTCTTCCACTTTGACAGGGGGGGCCTGCATCTTCCCCAAAGACCAATAGCCAAAGAAGCCAGAGCAGAAAAAAAGGTACTCCATTTCATCAACTCTGAGATGCTGCCAGTGAAGGACGTACTTTTAAACTTCTAAACTGCAAGAGAGAAAAACACTAATAATGATGGCACGCCACTAGGTATGTGACAATGATTACGGGGCTGTCAGGATTAAAAAAAAAATAGGGGAGGAGCTGGACTGATAGTACAGCAAGGAGGGAACTTGCCTTGTATGTGGCTGACTTAGATTAGATCTCTGGCATCCCATATGCTCCTCTGAGCACAGCCAGCTGTGTTGGAAACCTCCCCCGCAAAAAATCTACTAGGGCAGCGGAGAACACAGAGAGATAGTACAGCACTATACGTAGCCCCTAAGCACAGAGCCAGGATGATCCCTGAGCACAACTAGGTGTGGCTCCCAAAATCAAAGGAAACCCCAAAACGCGGTGAGCACCTGTTCATCGGGTACAGAAGCATCGTCCCGGGATGGATACAGCCCAGCTAGAGAGTCAGGAGTGCAGGGAGGGCTGCTGGGCACGGCACTCAGAAATGGTCCAGCAGGCAGGAAGGTGGTGCAGGAGGACAGCTCGTGCCCAGCCCAGCACTGCCCACTCGGCCACTGCCCACTGGACCCTACCTTGATGACCTCCCGTCCCCACTGGGGTCCAGCTCCTGGACCAATCAAAATAATTTGTTGTGGTTGTCTTGTTGGGCTGGAGTGATAGCACAGCAGGCAGGGCGTTTGCCTTGCATGCAGCTGACCCGGGTTCAATTCCTCCACCCCTCTCAGAGAGCCCAGCAAGCTACCAAGAGTATCCCGCCCACACGGCAGAGCCTGGCAAGCTCCCCATGGCGTATTTGGTATGCCAAAAACAGTAACAAGAAATCTCACAATGGAGACATTACTGGTGCCCGCTTGAGCAAACCGATGAACAATGGGAGGACAGTGCTACAGTGCAGTGGAGTGCAGTGCAGTCGTTTTTGTTGGTTGGTTGGTTTGGGGGCCACACCTGGCGGTGCTCAGGATTTACTCCTGGATCTGTGTTCAGGGATCCCTCCTGTAGGGGCTCAGGGGACCATACGGGGTGCTGCGGATCAAACCCAGGTCAGATACATGCAAGGCAAGCACCCTACTCCTGTACTATTGCTCTGACTCCAAAATATTTTGTCATTATTTTGGGGTCACATGTGGCAGTATTCAAGGGTTACTCCCAGCTTGGTGATGGGTGGTTGCTTCTGGGGGTGCTCAGGGGACCATGTGGTATGGGGGGGATCATGCTCAGGCCTCCTGCAAGCAAAACATGCACCCAGCCCCTTGAGCTCTCTCTCCAGCTGCATGCTTTCTTCATGAGAGGGCAAGAACACATCCATCCTAGAATCAGTTTCATATGATGATGCAAATTCAGGGTGAGGGGCCTGGGGAGACCTGGCAGGAAGAGAGAATGGACCAGGGAGACTGATAAATCAAGGAAGGCTTCCTTGAGGAGGTGAGAGAAAGGAGGAAGAGGTAAGGCAGCAAGAGGGAATCCGTCAGCCCAGGGGGACTTTCTGGCGAAGCCCCAGCCTCACCCCCCCACTCTCCTGCTTCACAGGTGCCAAGAGGAATGCCCCTTCGGGACCTTCGGCTTCCAGTGCTCGCAGCGCTGCGATTGTCACAACGGGGGCCAGTGCTCACCCAGCACGGGCACCTGCGAGTGTGAGCTGGGCTACAAAGGGCCCCGCTGCCAGGAGCGCCTGTGCCCCGAGGGCCTGCACGGCCCCGGCTGCAGCCTGCCGTGCCCCTGCGATGCCAACAATACGGTCAGGTAGGAGCCAGAGCCCGTGGGGACCAGGGGTTGGGGAGAGAAGCCAGGATCCTGAAGGGGAGGCTGGGGTCACATGAACCGGGGCTGGGGTGGGGGCTGCGGGGTGCTGGGGTCCCTCTCAGAGCTCAGAAACCCCGACATCCAGCCCAGCCATCTAGGCAGGTAAAGGACATGAGAATGGGTGCACCCAAAGCTTGGGGTAGGGAGAACTCGGGCAGCCTCTGAAAGCCCGACAGGGCCAGGCACGCACAGTGACTGGGAGAGGTATCAGGCCAGGAGAGATGGCGGGCCAGGCCTGTCCTGGAGAAGGTCCTGTCCCAGTGCTCTGTATCCGACCATATTCTCCCGCAGCCCAGAGCGCCCACACCAACACGCCGAGCCGAGCCGGGCCTCAGTGACAGAAGGGACCAGAGGGACTTAAAGAGTCAGAAGGGGGCCAGAGTGATGGATGAGAGTGGAGGGCGCTGGCCTTGCATGCAACTGACCTGGGTGTGACCCTCGACACCACCATGGTGGTCTCCCGAGTACCCCAGGAGTCATCCCTAAGCACTTCTAGTTATGCTTCCCCACCCCTGGCCAAAAAAAAAAAATGAGAGAAGGATGGACAAGGGGCATGGCTCAGGAGCAAAGGGCACTTTGGCCTCAGGAAACTGGAGTCCCCTCCCCCACACACAACAAAATATCATCCGAGGGGCCTGGCTTGGGCTAGAGCAGTCTCTTGGCACACTGAGCACCTCTCCTGGATGTCTGGGGGCCTGCTCCTGCTTCCCGGGAGGCTGGATCCTAGAAGCAGGGGCCACCCCAGCCGCCCACCCCGTTCTCCGATCTGCTGGGGCTGCCCTGGGAGGGTCCAGCCAGGGGTAAGACTGGGGAGTTTAGGGGTTAGAGCGATAGCACAGTGGGTAGGGCATTTGCCTTGCACACAGCCGACCCGGGTTCGATTCCCAGCATCCCATATGGTCCCCCCCGAGCACTGCCAGGAGTGATTCCTGAGTGCAGAGCCAGGAGTAACCCCTGTGCATCACTGGGTGTGACCCAAAAAAAGAAGACTGGGGAGTCTCTTTTCTTCCTGTGCAGCTGCAAGGCTGACCAGGCGACCATGGCTGAGCTTGGCCTTGACTTTTCTCTACAGCACTCTCTCTAGGCGTCACCCTCTGAGTGAGGCTGTGCTCCATGGCCCTTGGCCCCCGGCACTGAGTGGGCTGGAGGCTGCCATGTGGGCAGAGTTGGGACGGAGACAAAGGAGGGGAGACCGGGCAGGGTGCTGGGCATGTCTCAGCTGAGTGTCCATTCAGTCCTTATTCTACCGAGTGAGGAAGTGGGGTCCTTGGTGGCCAGCCCCCCTCTCAGGAGTTCAGGGACACTTGCTCCCCCACCCCATCCTCAGCTCTTCGAGTGTAGGACCCCCAGAGGGCCATTCACCACTGTTTCCAACAAAGGAAAATGCTCCCAACTGAGTTTCTGCCTGAGTTGATGGTAGAGCATGTGCAGAACCAGAGAGGGGGAAACGGGGGGGGGGGGAGTGCCTCTCACAACCACAGGAGGTCTGTGCTAGCCCTGCTGTGTGCAGCAGGAAGTGCTGCCAGTCAGGGAGGGCTTTCTGGAGGAGGTGGCATCAAGGGTGGAGAGAGCATTCCAAGGCCCTCAATCTGGCATTTCCATATGCCTAGTCGGGTGACCCTGGGAAGCAGAGCTGCCGCTCAAGTCCAGCTCTGGGGGAGCCCCTGCCACGGAAATCCAACTACCCCGCAAATTACAGAGTGATGGTTTCCCTCCCTCTCCCAGACAGCCGTGCCTTGCATCGTTTATCTCTCCGCTGAAGGAGTTCCTGATGCATTATTAATCAGGGAGGACTCCCTCTTCTCCGCCGCTAATCTCAGCCCATCCAATATTGATGATTATTTGCTTTACTGTCTGTAACACGTGTTAGGTTTTGCGGGCTGGAATAGAGCTGCTTCTGGGTGTGGGCGCATGGCTGGGGGGCTCCCCTGCCCTAAGCCGGGCCTTCCTGCTCGCAGGGCCCAGCCCAGCCCAGCTCTTCGCTGTCCTGCTCCCTGGGAAAGGCTCCCCGGTTCCCCCCTGAAACAGCCGTGCCCTGCAGGAGGAACATGCAGAGTCAGTAGTTTCATTGCTCAGCATTTTATCCTTCTCTCTGCTCTCCTCCCCACCCCCAGTGACCGAGCCCCCACACCTCCAGGCCCCTTCATTTGAGCTGGGGGCTTTCCAGGGGCCAGAGTGATAGTCCAGCGGGTAGGGCATTTGCCTTGCATGCAGCTCCAGGCACCCCAGATGTTTCCCCGAGCACCACCAAGAGTGATTCCTCAGTGTAGAGTGGGGTGTAACCTTTGAGCATTGCTGGGTGTGCCCCCAAACCAAAACAAACTAACTCGGGCCTTCCTGTGCCCGTTCCCTATAACTTGGGACTTCTCCGCCTCACCCCTCTTGGCATTTGGGATGTGCTGATGCTTTGATCTGGGCATTGTGTGATGGTTAAGAGTCCCCCTGTTCTCTACTGGGAGAGGCTATTTCAAAGAGATGGGGTGCAGGGCCTGGGAGTGGAGGAGTCATGGGGAGCTCCCCACTGCTTACCCCCTTTAGAGATGCTTTGTAACAGCAGAATGACCTTGAGAAAAACACCCCCCTCTCCCAGGCCACAATTGGATTGTCATCGACCAATTCCAGCAGCCACGATCATGCGAAACCTTGGAAAGATTTGATTTAGCCGACAGATTCAGCATTGATAGAAATCTCAGAGCAGCTGACAAGAAAGGCAGAAAAATCCCTGCTGGAAAGATTTCTGTATTGTTCAGCTTTTGGCTCCTATTAACTTGTGATTAATCTGCGTGCTGGGAAAGGAGGGAAGACGGGGGACTGGGGAGATCCCAGACAGTAATGGTTGTGGTTTTTTGTCTGAGCTGGCCCAGCTGTCTCCTGCTGCTCTCCGGCCCAGGGAAATGTGCCTTCCTTGCCATCTAGCCAAGGAGGGCACAGTGGAGCAGGGGCTCCAAGAATGGGGTGATTGCACTGAGCCTTGTTTCTAAGGGACTTTTTACAAGAGATGACCAGTGGCGGGAGTATGAAATGAAAATGGGACTCTGGTCTAAAACAGGGCCGGAGCTTAGGTAGAGAAGGGAGGATCAAATAAAGGGTATTGGGAAGATTCTCCCAGGATGGGAGAAGCATGCTGAAATATTATTGCCACTCAATGCCTCTTTTGCAAAAGGAGAGAGAGAGAACAAAAGGGAGTACCCTGCCACAGAGGCAGGGTGAGATGGGGGGATGGGGGGTGGGAGGGATACTGGGATCAGTGGTGGTGGAGAATGGGCACTGGTGGAGGGATGGGTATTCTATCATTGTATAACTGAAACCCAAGCACAAAAATGTGTAAATCTACAACTATACCTTATGGTGTTTCACTAATAAAAATCTAAAAAATAAAATAAAAATAAAAATAAAATAAAACAGGGCCGGGAGAGTGCTGGCTCCATGGCAGGGTGCCTGCCTGGAAGCCTGACACCCTGAGTTTGATTCCTAGTACCACCCCATGTGCCAAAAGCAATCTTCATCCCACAACAAAATGTGGGACCTCCAGGACCCCTCAAGCCAAGAGTGTGAGGCTGCCCACCGCTGCTGTAGAGCTCTGTGGCTGAGTGTACGAGCACTGTGACCAAGTGTGAGCAAATGCCAGTCCCCGAAGCAACAACTAAGAGAAGGAGAGAGGTACTAGGAACGGGAAAGGAGAAAGAGGGGCTGGAGTGGTAGTGACAGTGAGAAGGGCGCTGGCCTTGCACAGGTTTGATCCCCGACATCCCAGATCGTCCAGTTAATGCTATGGTTTTATAATATGGGAGTGAACTGATTCTAAAATATTTACTCCTGGGCTTCCATCATATTTACTTGACTTAAGCTTTAGTTGCTCCTAGGTTTATCTAGGGTAGAGATAAAACTCTTACTGTATTTATACAAAATGACTAGAAATATTATTAAGGAGTAAATTTAATATGATTGTTTAAATAGATTACCAGTAAAGGAAAGAAGAAAGAAATACACCTTTATATGGAATTCCACCCTTGGGCGGATCTCCTAGCAGGAGTCTAGAGTACTGGAGCCCCTAGATGGAATGCCACCCTTGGGTGCATCTCCTAGAAGAATTTCCCCTGAAGAACTTTATATCCGTTCGTTGCTTATGTTAATGTTTAATCCTACCTATGTGTAATTGCTGACTCCAACATCCCAACCCTTCATAATTTTAAGGGCTGTAGCAACAGCATAGCAGGTAGGGCATTTGCCTTGTATGCGTCCAACCCAGGTTCGATTCCCAGCATCCCATATGGTCCCCTGAGCACCACCAGGAATAATTCCTGAGTGCAGAGCCAGGAGTATCCCCTGTGCATTGCCAGGTGTGACCCAAAAAGCAAACAAAACAAAACAAAACAAAGCAAAACAAAAACCAACCCTTCATGATTTCTCTATAATAAAGTTGATGGACTTGAGTAAAGTGCCACTGGTTACCAGCCTATGTACCCATTCCTTCTTCCATCAGCTGGGGGGACAGTCATCGGCCCCGAATGCACCAGGGACCCTGGTCACCATGGGACAGTGACTCAGACAACTAGCGTCCAAACAGGGATGCTTCAGATTCAGACAGAGAGGATTTCTGCTTTGAGTCATTTCGGGATCCATAAGGTTTTCTTGAAGTTCTCACAGTCAAAGCAAAAGTTAGCAGTGAGAGTCTCCTTCAGGGCAAGCCAGAAGGGGTTCAGGGATGCCAAGTCACCCAAGAGCCTCCATGGGCCTTTTATTTGTGTTGTGCTGAGTTTCACCCCCAAAATCAAAGGAGAGCATGCTGACCTGTCCATCAGCGATGTTGCAGAGAACCTGACCAAGCTGGGCAACAGTGCTGGGCCAGGTGAGAAGCAGCTTTAGAAAACTATAAGTCAAAGGGAAAGGATGGAAACGATATTTTTGCATACAGAGCAAAGGAAAATGGGGTGCAGCCACAAAGGAAGGTGTTGATGCTGAGAAGGACCAGATAAAGAAGGACAAGGAAGATGATGAAGAGAAGGAGGAAGAAGAAGAAAATGAAGAGGATCGTGGCGCGCTCATGCATCACACAGGCTCACTTGCAGATTAGAAATAGGTCCGTGGGCTGCCGAGTGCTTTAATAACCCGCTCACATATTATTTATTATTATTTAAATTGCTTCCATTTTCCACTGTTATAAATAATGCTTTGGGGAACATCTCTGCGCATCTATCTTTCTCCATAACTGTGATTATTCCCCACAGATAGTCTTAGAAATGGAATTATGAGACCAAGGGGTCTATTTTTAGGATTCCTGATACAGAATCCCAAATTATCTTCCCCAGACCTGTATGGACCCAGAGTGGTGTCGCATGTTAAAAACCTTTGTTGTTCTAAAAGCTGGAAAGTGGAACCCAGTTGAGATTTTTGCATGAGAAAGCACCTATTTCCGCAAATAATCATTTGCTGCTTCTCTCAGTTATGTTCCAAAAATATGGGGTCCTGGGGCGAGAGAGAGAGAGAGAGAGAGAGAGAGAGAGAGAGAGAGAGAGAGAGGGAGAGAGAGTACAATGGATAACGCTCCTGCCTTCCATTTGACCAACCTGGGTTCAATCTCCAGCATCCCATATGGTCCCCCAATCACTGCCAGGAGTGATTTCTGAGCAGAGCCAGGAATAAGCCCTGAGCACTGCCAGGTTTGGCACCCTCCAAAAAGAAAAAGCCCAAAGCGTCGGTCCTGTCTGCCTCTCACTTTCTCTGAATAGCAGGCTGGCCAGCACAGAAGCAGCTTGGCGGGCACAAGGTCCGGCCGCGGGGGTCCGCACCCCAGGGCTCCGCTGCTCCTCTGGGCTGTGGGATGCCTGCGGAAGCCAGCGGACCAGAAGAGGCCACCACCAGAACAGCTGGGCCTGGACACCAGCAGACCCTGAATCTGCCAGTGACCAGGACACAGAGGCCAAGTCCTGGCGGACCACATTGAAGGGACCCAGCGCTTCCGTAGGGCTCCTACCTGCCGGAGCGCACACCCCCGCGCCCGGCGTCCCCGCGTCCCCTAGCGCTTGTTCATTGGGGTTTTCCTAAAAGCTGATCCCAAGTGAAGAAATGTGCAGCTTGTGAGAACTGGCCAGAGGGCGGGGGACAGCAGCAGGCTGGGTCTAATGCCTGGGAAGGGGGCGGGTGAGACCTCGCACTGGGGGTGGTTCTAGGAAGGTCTCCAGATGGGGCGTCTTATGCCACCCGACCCCGCGCCAGTCTGTTTCATTAGGGGTGTCCCAGAGGGGGACAGATGATACCCCTCCTCGCCCCAAGGGACCCAGCCCTGGCAGCCAAAATCCTGGACCCTTCAGGGAAGCTTTCTGGGGGGAGCGATATCTCATATCTCGCACCAGTCATATTGCAATAGTAGCGCACCACATTAGTTGGGGGTTAACTTAACAACATGTTAGTGATCTCTTAGACAGGGGCTCAATAGCCCCTGGGTGAAATACAACAATCTTCACATACTCTCCCCTAAGGAAAGATTTTTGGAGCATTTTCAGTGGTTTGTTCATAACAAACAATACAAAATAAATTCTTTGTGTTCTGCTTTGGGGCAGGGGATGGGGTTTGGGATGGAAACATCCAAATTATGGTGGTGGGAAGGTGTAATGGTGGTGGGATTGGTGCTTGAATATTAAGTGTAATCAAATATTGTGAACTGTAACACTGTAACACTGTCCTCCCATTGTTCATCAATGTGCTTGAGCCCAGTAATGTCTCCATGTTGAGACTTGTTACTGTGTTTGGCATATTGAATACTCTAGGTAGCTTGCTGGGCTCTCCGAGAAGGGCGGAGGAATCAAACCCAGCTCGGCTGGGCTGGCTGCGTGCAAGGCAAATGCCCTACCGCTGTGCTATCACTCCATTATTTTGAACTACTTTATAAAAATAAAATTAAATTTTAAGGCAATGGGGTGTCTTTCAGGCAGTTTCCCCTCAGAGGAGCCCCAGGTCTGTGGGAACGAGCCGAGCTCAGCCTCCTGTCTGCTTGCTGGGAGCAGCCCCGCCAGGCACAGAGCTGGGGACACGGATCCATCACAGGGAGCCTGGGCAGCTTGCCGGGAAGGGTGGTTTTATTGGGTCAGTTGCTGCCAGCCAGCTGCCTCTCTTGAGGGGGCTCCGTGCTCTCTGCCTCCAGCCGGGTTTGCTTCCGCCCCTACCAATGAGGCTTGGAGATGAGCTTGCTGGTTCCTTTTATTATTTTAAGTTTGGGGGCCACTCTCGATGATGCTCAGGGCTCACTCCTGGCTCTGTACTAAGGAACTAGTCTTGGTGGTGCTCAGGAGACCATATGGGATGCCGAGAATGAAAGCCAGGTCAGCCGCTTGGAAGGCAAACACCCTACCTGCTGCACTATCATTCTGGCCCTAAGAGCTGGCTGGCTCTACAGGGGCCTGGACAAAGTGCAAATGGGAGGTGTCCCCTCCAGTGTGGACACAGCCAGACAGGGCGGCCATGCCAGCCCTGGGCCTTGCGCGACTCTGCACATGATCCAAGCCTGGCAGATGCTTCAAGGGCACTTGTTGGGATGCAGAGGTCCTGGTTCCGTTCCAGCACCGCCTGGTCCCCCCAACACTGGGTGGAGCCCTGATGGATCCCAGCACTGCTGGAGAGACCACCCCCTCACACCCCTCTCACACACACAGAACAAGACAGAACAACAGGCCAGACTAGGCAGGGAAGTGGCTCCAAGTGCTGGTGAAGCAACTTGGTATGTGAAAACTCTGGGTTAGGTCACTGGCACCGCATGGTCCCCTGAGCCAGAGCTGAGCGACACGCGGCTCCACTCTCCTGCCCGCCAGCTCAGGATGTGCAGAGTGGCCAGGCTTGTTGCTGTCCTCTGGCCTGGCCCAGACAAGGTGCCGCTGTGGGCTTGGGCCTCATCTGTAAGCAGCAATGAAGCGGCCTTACTCTGCTCCATCTCTGCCTATTGGTGTTATAAGTTTCCGGGGAGTCTCAAGACCCACCCTCTAACCCTGATTTTACCTCTCCCATAGGCAATGAGCCTCCATTTCCGTTTCCTGGGCCAGGTTAACCCCAGAGGTGCTGGGCCCTGCCCTGGAGTGGGAAGCAGGAGTGCGACTGGCCTTGCACCTCACCAGACTGCTCTCTCATCCTTCTCTTCCCCACTCAGCTGCCACCCAGTCACCGGAGCCTGCACGTGCCAGCCGGGCTGGTCGGGTCCCCACTGCAATGAGTCCTGTCCCGCCGGCTTCCACGGGGACGGCTGCCAGCTGCCCTGCATATGCCAGAACGGTGCCGACTGCCACAGCATCACGGGCAGCTGCACCTGTGCCCCGGGCTTCATGGTAAGATGGGGGGGGGGGTGCCCGTGAGAAAGTACACTGTCTCCCCCACAGCTGGGGTGGGACTGGGCCCCTCGGAGATTGTCTGTGGCCAGTGCATGTGGAGCCAGGGGGTGGGCTTTGAGGGTGCAGACCTGGGAGAGTCTCCTCATTGTCCTCCCCCCAAGCCCCAGACAGTTTCCTGTGTGCCCAGCCCCTCTCCGCTCCATCGGTCCACACAGTGTTTTTGTTGTTGTTGCTGTTGTTGTTTATTTGGTTTGGAGCCCACATCTGGCAGTGCTTACCTGGCTCTGTGCTCAGGGATCACTCCTGGTGGGCTCGGGGTACAATGCCAGGATGAAATCTGGGTTGGCTGCATGCAGGACAAGCTTCCTCCCCTGTCTGAGCAGTATAGTGCAGCGTCCCCACCCCCACCTGGCTGTAAGCACACACACACACACACACACACACACACACACACACACAGTTTTGAATCTTCCTTTCACCTGGCTTTGCTGCTTGGGCTTCTGAACTATCACTCCAATGCCTTCATGATATGGTCCCAGTGACCCTTTCCATCCCTGAGTGTTGAATATTTAGCATTTTCCATGTTCGCCGTGAATGTTGCAGGACCGTCTTCACTGCCTCCCCAGGTCTAAGGCCTCTGGGCTGAGTTGAGCTAGCCCAGCAGTAGGCACAGCGCGGCTATGACCGACGCTGCTCCCCTCCCCCGCATCGTAGAAACCTTCGCTGCCATCAGCCACCAGGGCATGTACCTGAGTTCAAAACAACTAGGCGAACATTATTTCTTTTTTAATTTTGCTAATTATATAGGTAGAAAATGGTTCCTCTGTAGCTCTGATTTCCATCTCTCTGATTACGACGGAGAATAAACCCTTCCCCCACGTGCTTGTTTACTCTTTGGCCCTGCTCATGAATTATGCTGGTCTTTATGAGGCTGCTGCCTTGGGAACTTCACGCAGCAGAGGGAAGCTTGCGCCCAGCCGACTTGAGGTCTCTGATGCGCCTGGGAATAAGCCCCCGGGAGTGGCAGGGTCAGGCAGCGGGTGAGGCCTACATTCCACTGGTTCTTAAACTTTGGGGGACTTCAGGATCTTTGCGGGAGGGGGGTGGTATTCTGTTCCCGTAGCTCTGGGGAGGCTGAGGCTCTGCATTCCCGCCATTCCCAGGTGACAGGTGGGGCAGGGTGCATGGCCACAGGCTGGACTCACCCCAAGGAAGCCGGGGCGAGCTGACACTGGAGCCAGCCCCCTCCATGGCTTGCCTTGTCATTGACCTTGATTTGGTTGGGGGAGGAGGGAATCACTCGTCACAGAAAACCCCTCCACAAGGTACAGGGGTCAAGGGTCTTTTGTGACCAGTGGGGTCTGAGTCTGTCTGTATGTCTGTGTCTGGTCTATGGAGCAAGACTCTTCCTCCCCTGACCCAGGTGATGAGACTGGCAAGAGGAGCCCCAGTGGGGTCTCCCGCAGGAAAAGAATCTATCCAGGACCAGAGTGAAAGCACAGCAGAGAGGACACTTCCCTTGTACGCGGCCAACCGGGATTCAACCCCTGGCACCTCAGATGTCCCCTGAGTGCCACCAGGAGTGATTTCTGAGTGTAAAGTGAGGAGTAAATCTTAAACATGCCAGGTGTGTCAATAAAAAAGGAAGATGAAGTCTATCCAGTTGGTTATTCCCCTGGTCACCTGCTGTCCCCATGAGGGCTCAGTTCGTACCTCCCACGAAAATCTGCAGCACCTCATCTGGGGCTGCCCTGAGAGAGAATTGCTCTGGATAAGTCTCCACAAGCCATGAGCGCAGGGAACTGGGCTAGGCAGTTGTGTGTGAGGCCTATTCTTGTCCCACAGGGCTGCATGGTGGCCTGTGGCTCAGGGCCCCAGCCCAACTGACCCATGTCACTGCAAGTGCTGCAGGGGGATGGGCTGACTCCTCAGGCTCTGAACTAGGACCTGGTCAGGAGATGCCCTTAGGGAGATGCCCTGTGTGTGAGCCAGAGGAGGAACCAACTCAGGGTATGAGTGTGTCTGTATGTGTATGTCTGTCTCTGTCTGGATATCTGTGTCTGTGTTTCTGTCTATGTGTATCTGTCTGTGTATCTCTGTATGTTTGTGTGTGTGCATATCTGTATGTTTGTATATGTGTGTCTGTGTGTGCCTGTCTGTCTGTGTTTATGTGTCTGTGTCTGTTTGTCTCTGTGTGTCTCTGTGTCTCTGTGTGTGCATGTTTGTCTGTATCTGTATGTCTGTCTGTGTGTCCATGTATGTTTGTGTGTCTTTCTATGTTTGTCTATGTGTGTCTGTGTCTGTATGTGTCTTTGTGTGTGTGCATGTGTCTGTGTGTGTGCATGTCTGTGTGTGTCTGGGTCTGTGTCTGTATGTCTGTGTTTGTGTGTGTGCCTTGTTTGTGTCTGTATGTGTCTCTGTTTGCGAGTGTGCATGTCTCTGTGTGTCTAGGTCTGTGTCTGTGCATGTATGTGTGTATGTGTATGTGTCTGTGTCCCTATGTCTCTGTGCTTCTGTGCACATATCTGTCTCTGTGTGTGTGTGTCTGTCTGTGTGTCTGTATGTCTGGGTGTGTGTCTGAGGGGGCCCTGAAGGAATGAATGTCCACAGAGACTATTGTCATCAGATCCTGTGGGCTATATGTGGCCCTTCTGGGGTCTTCCCCTCCTGACCTGCCCAGTGCTCGGGGAAGGGGGAGGAGGCCCTAGGGAAGCTTGGCAGCTGGGCCCAGCTGACACCCTCTTCCTTCCCACGGGGATGCAGATGACTTGAACTCAGGGGAAACTGAAGCTTGTGGAAATCCTCTCTGGAGTCCTACTGCTTAGCACTTAGGGGTAAAGATGGATTGTGAGCCAGGCCGCCTGATGACACCCCCTGAGTCCCCATCTCTCAACTCCTGCCCGGCTTCATTAGACTCACCAAGGCTTGAGGGGGACCTGTGGGGTGTTGAGCAGTGACTACAGTTTTCAAGGATTAGTGGACAGAGGGATCTCTCCTGCATGTACCCACACAGCATGTTCAGCCCGGGCCTGAGCAAGGGAATGAGGAAATGAACGAGTGACTGTGATTTCCGGACATGAGCTGGCTGAAACCAGAGACCCTCCCCAAAATATCCTGTGCTCATAACCATCAGCAATGCCTTTGTTGGTCAGTTTGTGAATTCACACACTTGCCTTTTCCCTTGAAAGATTTTCAGAATGGGCAGTAAATCGAAGACTAACCATAGGAATAACTGAAACCCAAGCATAAAAATTTGTAAGTCTACAACTGTACCTCATGATGTTTCACTAATAAAAATTTAAGAAGGAAAAAAAGAAACACAACTTAGATCTTATATATTGTTAAATAAGGAAATAATTAAAACATTTATAATTATGGATCAAAAAAAAAAGACTAACCACAGGAGCATTTTCTGAGTTTCTGGAGACTGTAGTTCTAGCCAGCCACCGTAGTGCCACTTGCTGGGCCTGTGTCCCATCAGCTCTGAGAGGAGTGGCTTCAGCCCTGCTCTAGTGCCTGAGCAGCCCATCTCCACTGTCCCTCAAGCGCCCTCCCGCCCTGTGTGTCTTGGGGCAGTTGGGAGGATGAATGAAAACGGAGTTCCTGAGGGCTGTAGGCTGCCGGGTGCGAGGAAATCTAATTGGACCCATCCAATCAGACCCATTCCCTTGTCCAAGGATTTGTTCCCAGGATTGACCATACTGACGCTGGCCATGGGTCCTACAGTCTAGCTGTTTGCTTTATCTCTGCTCTTCATGGTGCCCTGTGGCACTACCTGCTCCCATCCCTATCTGCTAGTGATGAGCCTGAGAGCAAAAGAGTGTTTGCCTGGGTCCCGAGACCCAGTGACAGGTGCCGCCACCTCTCACTCATCGAGTGGCAAAGCTTTGACAGTGATGCCCTGTGGGCCCTGCTGACCTAAGTTCCGTTCCTGGCCTGAGCCTGTGTGTTTAGATCTGGTGAGGGGAGGCAGTCATGGACGTGAATAGCTTCAGATGAGAAGTTCTCTGCTCAGTGCCTGGACTACAGTGGACACCCAGTGGAACAGGAGTGAATCTTATGGGACCTTGAGAATAGTGGGGTAACGGAGCTTTTCCAAAGCCCCAAATACTGCCCCCCACCCCCGAGAGTGTCAGCATGTACAGCCTCCAGTGGTTTGTGGAGCAGAGCTGGGGACATGTCTGGCAGAAATGCATTAGGGCCGCCAAATGGCAGGAAGAGCCCGGAATCATCGGGAACACAAACCAGAAATAAGGTTCCCAGGTCTGGTTTTCTGAATTCCAAAGGCTTCCACGTCTCATCTGTAAAGCAGGAATAGCTTCCCTGCAGGAGCAAACAGTAACAGCAACTTCTTATCCAGGCAGGCCTGGCCTCAGCACCATGGACAGCACCGGGCGGCCCAGCCTGAGAACAGGGGGTGAAGGGAACAGGAGCCTGTACTGGGAGGGTCCCTGTGACCAGGATCTAGAATATGAGGACCCTCCCCCACTTCTTAGCACCCGCCAATCAAAGCTCACCCCACCCAGTTCTTTGTGACCTGCCCCCATTCCTGAGTCCACTTAAATCTCATCTCCTGCCTAGCTCACCCCAAGCCGGGTCAGCCATCCTCACTCATGCCCAAACACAGTGCCTGCTCTGGCACCTCTGCTTGACCTTTTTCTCAAGCTTTCTCCTGGCTCTGAAGGCCTCTAAGGCCATCCCGCTGTCCCTGTTTCAGCCTGTAAAGCCCTTCTAGGCTACAGTCCCAGGGATGCCGCCTCCAAGAAGCCTTCCATGGGTTCCCCTCTCCCAAATGTAGCACTAGCTTTCCTCCTCCACCACTTCAGGGCATGTCCTCAGGTATGTCCCCTCCAGCCCAGTCCTTGCTAATGCCCCTGTCCCAGGTCTGCCATGTAATGATGAGAATTCTTGGGAGAACAAGAAATGTTCAGGACCAAGTAAACTTGGGTGTTTCTCGAGGGTCCCCGCAGCGGGCAGGGGTCTGGCCTTGCCTGCAGTCTCCGCCACTGAGATGACAGACACCTGCAGTGGGACCGCAGCCTTTGGCCCTGGATTTCAGGCCCCATGCAACACTGCTCTGGAGCCAGAATGGCCACCTTGCTAAGTACCCCACGTGCCATGTGACCTTGGGCAAGAAACTGGACCTCTCTGAGCTTATGTTTTTCTCAAATATGAAGCAGGAAGAATAACCAAGCTTTCCTACTTGCTGGACTGTTTAATCTCTGGTGCATATGCAGTGCTTGGACTCAGAACTGAGTCACCCTCCAGCCACCATTAGCTGTCCCCGACTGTACCCAGCAGTGCCTGGCTGTGCTGTCACGGGCATTATTGAGAGTCGTGCTGCCTGTGCTCCTGATGTTGATGACTGCCTCCCTCCACCCTCCCCCCGAAGAGGCTGCTTGGGGCGCAGGGAAATGGGGGTCGAGCTCACTGATGCATCCTCTTGGCAGGGGTGCAATCTGGGAGACTCTCTCCACAGGAGGACAGACCCTGCCCCCTTGCAGCCCTTTGCCCCGCTAACCCGACCAGCTTTCTTGGCGAACGTGGCACCAGGACCCACCGTGGCTATGCAACCTGGCTGGGGATGAGCATCCCCTGAGGTCACCACCTCGAGGCCAGTAACTGGACCTCATTTTCCAGGCCCCTCCCTGCGGGAGCCCAGGGGGGCCAGCAATAAGGAGCCTCGGGCACCGCCTGGCACAGATGTTCCCTCTCATCTCCAGCTCTAATGGGGACAGGCCCAGCGGGTGGCCAGGCGGGGGGCGCCCGTGTCCCCCTCCTGAGGGAGCGGGGCCTCTTCCTCTCCCTGGATGACAGCCTTTCTATTACCTTAAAGGGCTCCCCTGCTCGGGCAGCCATTTCTTAAGCCCTGTCTGCCGTTATTGAACCCCGCATGCGGCCGAGGCAGCGGATACTCCATCACCCAAATGAACCGACTCAGGGCCACATTTTTCTCCCCTTTCTCTCTGCGGTGGGCAGGCCACCTGCCAACCTCGGCTCCTCAGCAGCGGGTAGTGGGACGAGGCCGGGAGAGAGGGGACAGTCCAGGCCAGCAAGGCAGAGACAGAATTCTTCTCCAAGCCTTTAAGGACCACCCACTCCTCCACGGCCCCCTCCTCACCCTTAGGACCCTCTGCCCCACCCACGGTTCCTAAGAGGGAGCCGAGCCTCAGAGCCGGAGCAGAGCAGAGGCCAGGAGTGAGCGCCAGGTGACACACTAGAAGGATGAGCATTCGCTCTTGTAATTGTTTTGTTCTTTGTCCAGTTGAGATCTGTAGCCCATAAACCCCAATAGGGGAAAACCAGGACAGAGGAGATAGCACAGTGGGTAGGGCGTTTGCTTTGCATGCGGCCGACCTGGGTTCGATTCTTCCCGTTCCTCTCGGAGAGCCTGGCAAGATACTGAGAGTATCCTGCCCGCGTAGCAGAGCCTGGCAAGCTCCCCATGGCGTATCTGATATGCCAAACACAGTAACAACAAGTCTCACAATGGAGACGTTGCTGGTTACTGGAGCTCGCTCGAGCAAATCATTGAACAGTGGGGGGACAGTGGACAGTGGACAGGGGAAAACCAACCTCTCATCCCCACGGTCCCCCACCACCCACGAGCTCCCTGATTATTGTGGTGGAAGCATCTCTCTGGATGCTTTGCAGGGAAGGAGGGGTCCACCCTCCAGCTGCCCGGACCCTGAGTAGCAGTGAGTGCTTCAGGCAGAAACAACCAGGGTTTCTAAATGCGCCTGCGTCACCCCGAGCACTCTGCCCTCATACCTCGCCTGCTGGGAGGCCTAGGCCTGGCTGTTTGAACCTGCTAAGTCTTACAACAGGGCAGAGAGGCTGCTGTGCCCCAGTGGCATTCTTAGGGCTGCATTCAGTGGGATATCTCCAATCATTGCAGAAAAAGCCTGGCTGGCAGCAAGCATGCATTAGGCAGTGTGAGGGTAAGACATAGTGCTGTTGGCATGGGGCAGAGTTAGCCTTTGGGAGTCAGCTGGCCTGGATTGGAACCCTAACGTTTTTTTCAGTAGCTGTGTGAGCTAGAGCATCATAGTCAGCCTCTTTGTGCCTCATTTCCATCTGTAAAATGGGTATATGATGCCTGCTCTGGTCCAGAAAGTTCACAGGGTGAGCGTGTACCTGTGTGCATAAGCCCAGCTCCAACCCCAGGGCTGAGTGCACCTGAGTGCCAGTAGGAGCCCAAAAGGGCCCCTTCCCCTTGGGATTGGGGTGTACAGAGAGCGGGAAACACACTTCAGAACCGATCTCACACCCTACCCCATCACCTCACAGGAAACTAAGGCCCAGAGGAAGAAAGTGACTTCCATCTGGGACCCACAGCACACAGCAACAGAGCAGGGTAGGAAGCAGTGGGCATGACTCCCAGCCCAGTGCTCCTGACTCAGCACCATACCGCCCCCAGCAGTGATCCAGGTGGCACTGGGTCTCTGTTCATTCACGATTCCCACGTTCTTCAATATTTTCAAGAATGAAAATGTTGAATAATAAAGATGCTCAGACTCAGAGTTGGAAAGAAGAAAAGTTTATTGGAAAGTAGAAGAGAGAAGTACAGGAGCTTCCCAAGTGGGGAGGAACTCAGTGCAGGGCTAAGTTAAAAGGGTTTTGTGTAGCCCCTTTTAAGGCCTTTTGCATTTTTTTCTGATTGAATCACTGTGAGATACAGTTACAAGCTTTCATGTCTAAGTTGCAATCACACAATGATCAAATACCCATTATTCCACCAGTGCACATTCCCCACCACCAATCTCCCCAGTATACCCCCCTTTCCCACCCTCCCCCTCCCTCCATGGCAGACATGATTCCCCATAATCTCTCTCTACTTTGGGACATTATGGTTTGCAATACAGATACTGAGAGGTTATCATATTGGGTCCTTTATCTACTTTCTGCACACATCTCCCGTCCTGACCGATTCCTCCAGCCATCATTTTCTTAGTGATCCCTTCTCTATTCCAGCTGCCTTCTCTGCCCGTTCATGAGGCAGGTTTCCAACTATGGAACAATCTTCCTGGGAAGGCCCTTTGCATTTCTTTTATTTATTTATTTATTTATTTATTTATTTATTTTTGCTTTTTGGGTCACAGGGGTTCCTCCTAGTTCTGCACTCAGGAGTTACTCCTGGCGGTGCTCAGGGGACCATATGGGATGCTGGGAATCGAACCTGGAGCCGGCCGTGTGCCAGGCAAATGCCCTACCCACTGTGCTATCTCTCCAGCCCCTGCATTTCTTATCAATCAACAAGTATGCAGGGAATCTACAGGGTGGTCACGCTGGCTGGAGTCTTTCTGGCCATCTGCCTTGGTATTGTTCATTATCTTACTCTCCCTGTGAGCTCTGGGGCTGACTTTTATGATGGATGATTGTTAACTCCCTGTTTATCAGAAAACCCCAGGAATCTGCAGAGAGTCAGAGAGTCTGGGTCAGCCCAAAGCGGGACTGCTCCAAGCGGCTGGCCAAGGGAAACCAGGCTTCCTCTTTCAGCAGGAATCTGCTGGGGGTTCCCAGGCAAGAGTGAGAGGTGGGGAGGGGACTCAGGGATGGGAAATCATGTGGACAAGCTGGGGAAATGGGCTTCATGTATATGGGTGACCCTGCAGTTTTACTGGGGGACACTGCTGGTGCCTGGTTCTGGAAAGCAGCCCTCCCTGTGGCTCCCCGCCTACTCCGTCCATGGCCCCTACCTTTTCCAGGGCCTTCATTACTGGGATCTGGTTTGGGGACTCTTACTCGGAGATGCCTGTGGTTTGTGTTTCTTTGTTTGTTTTTTTGGGGGGGGGATTTTTTTTCTTTTTGGGCCACACCCGGCTATGCACAGGGGTTACTTCTGGCCCATGCACTCAGGAATTACTCCTGGCGGTACTCAGGGGACCATATGGGATGCTGGGAATTGAATCCGGGTTGGCCACGTGCAAGGCAAACGCCCTACCCTCTGTGCTATCTAATTGAATCACTGTGAGATACAGTTACAAGCTTTCATGTCTGATTTCTAATTGAATCACCGTGAGATACAGTTACAAGCTTAAAGACCATGCCTGTGTTTTAAAGACCACCCCCCTCGCCCTGGAGTCCAAGTCTGGTGGGCCCCTGCCCCTGTGCTGGCCGCCCCATGACTCCAGAGGGACCATGAGTCCAAGGAGCTCCTCAAAGGCTGTGGGAGGGGGGGGCTGCTGGCCCACTTTGGGGGAAACTGAGCATTGCAGGGGGCCCAGGCTAGTGACCGACCATGTGCTGGGAATTGAACTCAAGTCAACCATGTACAAGGCCATGGTAGGGTGTGAACCAGGATGGAGTCCCTTTCCTGCTCTGGGTCTCATTTCCTCTGTGAGGTGATGGGGCTAGGGATGAGCTCCTCCAGCCCCATCCCTGCGATTCTGAGGTGTGGCTCCTGCCCACCATGCACCCCGACCCTGAGTGGGAGGCATTACCTATTTCGGGGTGCAGGGGCCCTTCCCAGCTCCCACCTGCACTCAGGTGCACTGGGCCCTGGAGTTCAGAGCTGGGCTTATCGCTGGAGATGTGGGATGAGGCTGAGATGGGGCTGGGGTGGGGGGTGGGGGGTCAGGGAATGCGACCTGGGGCCTGCCCACTGTTTTACTGGGTCCAAGTTGCTTTATCTTCTGCCCAGCAGGGCACAAAGCCCAGCCTGGGACAGCAGGTGGAGGAAGCAGCCTGCTGGGAAGTGCAGGGAGACATGAGTCAGGTTGTGCACCCAGAGGCAGGAGGAGAGTCTGGGGGACCCTGGCACAGACCAGCACCACCCCAAGGCTGCAGCTCTGGAACAAAGGAAGGATCCGATTCCCTCCTTCTCTTGGAGGCTGCCCCACCCGCCTCCTCCCCCTAAGCTATTAACATCAGAACCCCCATCTGCAGGAGTAATTAGGGACCCCAGGAGGGAAGGGGATTCCTGCCAAAGATGTGATTACGGCTGGGAAATGAAAGATGGTGCAGGGAAGATGGTGAATAAATTACTGCAAGGTGGGGGAGGGGTGCGGAGGAGTGGGTGGCAACGCAGAATCAAGTTTCCCAAAAGTCTTGTCCAAGAAAGCACTTGGAAAGATCCTTCTTTCTCCCCTTCCTGGGACGGTGAGGAGGTGCCCCCTAGTTCCAAGCAGGAGCTCCCAGTGAGCTGGACTGCAGGCCGAATGAGAAGCCAAGACAGGGCGGCCACTATGCTGAGCCTGGTATGCAGTGTTGTCGCTCCCTGTGGCACCTCCAGAGAGGGGGAGGGGGCTGGAGTGATAGCACAGTGGGTAGGACGTTTTGCCTTGCACGCAGCCCACCCAGGTTCAATTCCCAGCATCCCACATGGTTCCCCCAAGCACTGACAAGAAGTAATTCCTGAGTGCAGAGCCAAGAGTAACCCGTGAGCATCACTTGGTGTAACCCCCACCCCCGTCTCAAAAAAAAAAGTGCTCCTGAGTTGCTTGAAAGCCAGGGACGGTTCATCAGAGCTCCGCAGAGCCTGGGGCAGGGCATGGATGGAGACAGTGCGGGGGAAGGCAGGCCAGGTGGGAAAGAGAGAAGAAACCCAGCTGAGCCCGAACCTGAGCCCACTGTGCCTTCTGGCTCCTTCTGGGGTCTGTTGGGGTCTGTTGGGTGGAGTCTTGCCTTGCACGGCAGCCCTGGACCTGAGCGAAGCACAGCAGTAGGGACGCTTGCCTGGCACGGGCCCAGGTTCAATCCCGGCACCCCAGAGAGTCCCCTGAGCCCGCCAGGAGTGAGCCCTGAGCACAGCTGGATGTGGCTCCCCAAAATAAACAAAGAGAAGAGGCGGTCATTTCTCAAATGGACACCTGCGATTAAGCAGAGAGCAGCCTCAGCTCACCAGCAGCTGTTGCTCTAGACACACGCCTCCAGGCTAACCCTCCAGCTCGTTCCTGCCCATCCCAGAGGCCTGGGCACATGGGGGCAGAGATTCGAGCAAGGGTGAGCTGTGGCTCCCCCTGCCCCGCCCCTGCAGCTGCCCTTCCTCATGCTGTGTGCAGCTCTTCCCCGACACGCAGACACCGTTGGTGGTTTCTCTATCAGCGACACACTAATTGGGCCCAGCGAGGTTTGCCCTGCTCCGGAGGAGGCCTCCGCGGCTGCCACTAGGCCCGGCTCTTCTCTCTTTGCCTTGTAGACCCCATGTCATTCTTTCTCCCTGGAAGATCATGAGCAAAGCTTCCCACTTGGGCCTGAGCCGTGGGAGCCGTGGGAGCCGGGATGGGGCTGCCAGGGACACTGGGAAGACTGGCACAAGAAGGCCCACAGGCCAGGCTGGCGCCCGGCTTAGCACAAAAGCTGACTGTGACCTAGTGAAGGGCTTTGCCAACACTAGGCCCAGTCCACAGGTCCGCAGGCAAACTGGCTGTGACGTGACATCCCACACCACAGGCAGCCCCTCAGGGCAGCAGAGAGGGGAGGAGGACAACTGTGGACTGGGAAGACCCTGAACCCCTCTTGTGCCACCTGGAAGCTCCAGGAAGAGGGAGACCAATTCTGTTCTGCTCCCAGGTGCTCCAGCCAGGCATGGAGGCGAACACATCTGAAGGCGGAAGCACATTTCTTAGGGGCCTAACAGTCAGTACAGTGGGGAGTGTTCTCACGCTCATTGATTACCCCAACTCTGATTCAATTCCTGGAACGCCACATGGTCCCCAAGCCCACCAGGAATGATCCCCGAGTGCAGAGCCAGGAGTCATCCCTGAGCACTGCCAGGTGTGACCCCAACCCAAACAACCAAGCAAAGAACATAAGACCATTTCCTGAATAACCAGATTCAGCCCCTGTGCCCTGAGTTCCAGGGGGAGCAAAGGCTGTGCTGGGCAGGGGCCAGGGCCTGGGCGATGGGCCGAGTAGAGCGGGCTCCATCTTATCTCCATGCAGTTCCTAACTAGTGCATAGAGCAGTTTCCTATTCTAGATTCAGGACCACTGTGGTTTGCACCACAAAGGAACAGCCATCAGGGCCCCTGCCCTGCCTGTGAGAGGGTCAGAGGGGCCAGTGACCTGGGGTTGCCCAACTGCCCCGGGGCAAGCACTTGGGCCTCACTCAGGCACATGCTTGTGACTGAGGTCCAGGCTCTGGCCACAGGGCCAAGGTGACACCCAGGATGTTGGTCCCAGAACCCACTCCTGTTCTCCACAGACTGACACAGCCATCCCCAGACCTGGCTCCACCCAGGGGCGGCCTCCTCCCCCACCAAGCACCTTCACAGGGCCTGCACAACTCACATGCCTGCACAATTGCCTCCTTCTTTCATGTGGAGGCTGGTCAACCGCACTCCAGCCCTACGTCCTTCCACTGGAGAAATCCTCATTAACCTCCTGCCCACCGCAAGGATCAGGGGTGAGCCGCCCGAGAAGCCCAGCTGTTGATTAATTCTCCCCAACACAGCCCAACTACAAAGCAACATATTGCAGGGGAGGAAAATTCAATAAACAGCGTTTGAGACAAATTTAATAGGACATAGAACTCATTACCAGCCTAGGTGCAGGCTGGGCTGCCGCACTGGGTGGGGAAGGGGCCAATGAGGGGCGAGGTGGGCCCTGCCTCTCCTGAGCAGGACGGGCTGGGAGGAGCAGGGTCTCTCCTGCCAGTAGCACTTCCCAAGCAAGTTCAAGATGTGAATAGCCCAGGACTCGTCTATAATGAACCGGCCTCGGGATGGGCAGACGTGCCCCCATCCTCCCTCCTGCTCCATCAGCCACTGGCCAGGCTTCCCCTGGGGCAGCTGGAAGTACAGACATGCGTGGGAGATGGGGGGGGGGTTCATCTCTTGGCCTGGGGTGAGGGGATTGTGATGGCCAGAGGGGAGAGGTGAGACTTTGAGAACACCTGCTCAAAGAGATGTGGCTTGGAGGCTGGAGAGATAGGATTGGAGTGAAGGCACTTGCCTGGCACATGGCCATCGTTGGTTTGATCCCCGCCACCCCAAAGCCCACCAGGAATGATCCCTGAGCACAGAGCCATGAGTGAGCTCCGAGCACCACCCAAGAAGAGTTTTGGAAAAAAAAAAAAGACCAGTAGAAGAATCAAGAGATGCAAACACGGCCTCCCACCTGCCTCCCTCCTCACCCAGGATGGGGGTAATGGCATCTGTGTTCTGTTGGATTTGCCTCAGGCACGGGAGAATGGCCCAGCTTTGCAGACGCTGGGACCTGGGTTCAAACCCCAGCACCAAGAGGTCCCTGAACGCTGCCATGTGTAGCTCTGCATGCCCCAGGGGCACTGGTGGGGTGATTCTGGTGGTGCACTAGCACTGCTGAGCCCAGGCAGCACCGAATCCTCAGACCCTAGCATTGAAACGCTGACAGGGCCAAAATTGCCAGAAGAGCGTAAGCACCACTGGGGAAACCAATAAAGAAATCAGAAGATGCTCTTAGCTGTAACCTGGCCAGAGGTTGGCAGCTGGACACTGACGGAGGCTACAGCAAAACGGCCGGGTACGGTTTTCAACTCTTGACCACACCTCTGGGCACTTTGCTGTTAACTGCAAGGTTGCTAACTAAAGCATCCAGGTTTTCCTTCTGCTTTTAATTAGAATTAAATGAAATCTGAGAACGTGCTCGGATTGGGATCTCTGATTGGCTACAACTGCTTGGACTGGGACTTCGGATTGGCTGTAGCTGCTTGGATCAGGACCTCTGATTGGCTGTAGCTGCTCGGATCTCAGACTGGGGCCTCTGATTGGCTGTAAGTGATATGATGGGGATTTCTAGGTCATGGTAGATGGACATGTTGCTATCACCAAAATCATATGGCCAGCAGCCACTGGCCAAATTGCAGCTATCCAGCAGCAGAGAATCGTGTGAGCTGGGAAGGATCTGCAGAGGAAAGACACTCATCAGGGTCCTTGCTGGTTGGAACTTGGGAAGACACATTGATTTCAGCAATGGCCTGTGATTGATCAGGGACCAAACGTCCCTGTTCCGCAGTCTGTTCGGAAGAGGTGAGGCATACAGGAGCTGTGGACGCAGCTCCAGGGAAGAAGCCGAGAAAAGGTCCCTGAGATGTTCTTGGGCCAGGAGCCGGCCAAGTCAAGCAGAAAAACAGTACTTTAGTGGGGAGAGTAGTAGTTGGCTTTGCATGTGGCTGGCCTTGGTGCGATACCTGTATCTCAGGTGGTCCTCTGAGCACCGCCAGGAGTGAGCCCTGAGCACAGAGCCAGGAGTCAGCCCCAAGCATCACCCAAAAGCAAAACAAACAAGCAAGAAATTCAGGTGCCATTTCAGATGCCAACTCGCCCCGACCTGCACTCACAGCCCAGCCCTGGCTCTCTGCTGTCCTTCTGAGCGTGGACGTCCACATCATGACTTCCAGGCTGGATGGGACCAGGCCCGGTGTGGTGGGGCAGGGGACAGGATAAGACATGATCTCTGTGGCCAGCCCCCCCGCCCCGGGGGCCCTGATGGGGCCACTCTGACCCTCAGTCTCCTCCTCGCTCTTACCCACTGTGAGTGCCTGTCTTGCTCATAGTGTGTCCCTGGAGTGGCCGTCTTCACCCGCAGGGACATTTCCTGGGGGGGATCTGGAGGCAGGGGGAGGGTGACAGGGAGCCATGTGCAGCCCTAGCCCAAGACCTGGCCCAGCTTTGCCAGTCTGTGAAGGGGACCCCTGTAGCCTGTGGTCCCGATGATACTTGGCTTTCTGTAGGCTGTGGCAGCCCACCAGCACGCTGGCTGTTTCCACAGTACTTCTGCTGAGAGCTTGGGGCCTGGGGCAGCCCAGCAGATAAGCTCCCCCTCTCCACAGCGTCTTGGTGGGACAGACTGCCCAGGGACACAGGCCCTTCTGGACTCAGCCTGAGTGGCCAGTGTGAACATGGTGAAGGGCTGTCAAGGGCAGAGACTACGCCCCAGAGTCCACTCCACAGTATCTTGGAGCTGCCCTCACTCGGCAGCCAGGAGTGAGAGCACATGGGAAGTTTCCAGTGCCACTATCTTGCCTGCGGACACCAGCGTGGACACAAACATCTCCTTTCTGTCCCTGATTCAGGGGCCCTTACCTCAGCAGAGCCCCGGGCTTGAGCACTGAAGTCACAGCCCTGTTCAAACCAGCTCACAGCTCCGGGTGCTAGGTCATTGGTTGCCTATGTGTGTCCCCAGTTCCTGCCAGGACATGGCTGTTGGATCAGGGGGACAAAGGGGTCACAATTGTCTACCCCAGTCCACCCAGATAATTAAACAGATACCCCAGAAACAAGCCAGAGTCTCAGAGATGTGTACACTGACAATCAAAGCATATAAACAGAAATAATGAATGATCCTTCCCCACCCCCACCTCATCCCACCCCACAAACACGAGACCATACGGCTAAGGCCTGCCATGGTACCCAAAATTGGAGAGGCACAATTGGGAGAATTGGAACACTCCAATCTGCGTGTTGGAGGCTTGTGCCAATTCCCCACGCCCTGGGAATCACCAGTGTTGGCCAAGGGACTCCAGGATTTGGGAGGGCTGTGGAGGAGGAGGGTAAGCATGAGAAGTGAAGCTGCTCATTGGCTCAGGTGACCATCACAAGGTGCCAGGATCAAACCCAGGTCAGCTGTGTGCAAGGCAAGTGCCATAGCCACTGCACGACTTCTTCGGCCCCCAGAGCCCAAGCCTTCTGGCACGTGTGCCCCCAGCCCCTTGCTAGTAGTTCCCGCATTCTGCACACACCTGGAACATGCCCAGTTCTCAAGCTCCTCGGCAAAACAGCCTGCCCTGCTTTCCCTCCACGCTCTCACTCCTCCCACGTCCCCTGCCTATGCCTTCCTGTCACGTGCTCCCCCTCCTGCAGACAGCAGCCCCCATGCCACCTCGGACTGCATGCTCTCTGCAACCTCATTTTTTCTTTTCTTTTCCTTTTCGTTTTTTTGATTTTAGGTCAAACCCAGCTCTGCTCAGGGCTTAGCCCTGGCAGGACTTGGGGACCATATGCGGGACCTGGGGATCAGACCCAAGTCATTTGCACACCTGGCAAGTGCCTTATCCCCTATTCTATCTCTCCTGGGTCAAGCCCCTTCCCCAGGCACCTGCTTTTCCTATTAAGCAGGGTGAGCACTGAGCAACAGTTCCCATTTCCTGGGAACCCCATGAGGATTGAAGATAAGTTAAGAGCATTCAAGGGCCCTGGGGCTGCCAGAGCACCCCTGGGCCTTTGTTCTTAGGGCTCTTGATCCAATTTCCTCTGATGTTCAGGAGAATGGGGATAAGGTCTAGGGTTGTTGGTGAAAACCAATTAAGACTGAAAGGCCAGGGCTTACTTCTGTGCTGACGTAGACTCAGGCTGACTATGGACCCAGGGACCGCCTTCCCCAGTTTCCCAGCCTGGAGCCTCACCCTGCCCAGGGTCGCTGTCTTTGATTTTGGTCACCGCTTTACAAACAACCACAAATTTTGTGGCTTCGAACAACTTATGATTATCCTCTGACAGGGCTGCATGGCATAACTACTTAAACTTTTCCTGCTAGCCACCTCTTTTCACCCAAGAAATGCTGCATGGGTGGGCACTGCCAGAAACAGCACGGATGCATGGCATGTCTGATTTTGGAAAGCATACCTTATTGTTGTGTTTGCTGAAAGCATACCATTTTATTGTGCTTTCTTTTTATGACCAACCCGGTGAGCTCCGGGATTACTCCTGGCTTTGCACTCAGGAATTACTCCTGGTGGTGCTCGGGGGACCATGTGGGATGTCAGGGACCAAATCCAAGATGGCCACACACAAAGCTAGCACCCTAACTGCTATACTATTGCGCTGGTCCCTTGTTTTGTTTTGGTTTTGGTTTGGGGTTACACCTAGAAATGTTCAGGGCTTATTCCTGGATCTGTACTCAGGGATCACTTCTGGTGGGCTCGGGGGACCATATGGCTGGCAGAGATGGAACCTGGGTCAGCCATGTGCAAGGCAAATGCCCTACCTGCTGTACTATCACTCCAGTCCCAAGACTTTTAATTCACTTCTGTCAGAAGCAGAATGAGTCAGAAGCTTTTTACCATCAGCTAAAGTTTTTTATGTGGTCAACAAAGGTTCAATTCCTCCGCCCCTCTCAGAGCGCCCAGCAAGCTACCAAGAGTATCGTGCCAGCATGGCAATGCCTGGCAAGCTACCCGTGACGTATTTGATATGCCAAACACAGTAACAAGTCTCATAATGAAGACATTACTGGGCCCGCTCGAGCAAATTGGTGAACAATGGGAGGACAGTGCTATCCCTTCCTCAAGAAATAAGATTTTTTCTTTTTCTTTTCTTTTTTTTTTTTTTTTTTTTGCTTTTTGGGTCTCACCCAGCATTGCACAGGAGTTACTCCTGGCTCTGCACTCAGGAATTACTTCTGGCAGTGCTCGGGGGGACCACATGGGATGCTGGGAATCGAAACCGGGCTTGGCCACATGAAAGGCAAACACCCTGTCCGCCATGCTATCACTCCAGCCCTAAAGTAAGGATTCTTGAGATTAGATTGGGCTCACCTGGATAATATGAACTATTGTCGCATCTCTAGACCCCTAACTGCGTCTCTAAATGTTCTGCCCTGGAAGGAAACAAACTCCCAGGAGGGGGGGTGGGATGGGGGCTGATGGTGCTCCTGCTCCTCCAGGGCGAGGTGTGCGCCGTGCCCTGTGCTGTGGGCACCTACGGCCCCAACTGCTCGTCCATCTGCAGCTGTGAAAACGGCGGCACCTGCTCCCCGGTGGATGGCTCCTGCACCTGCAAGGAAGGTAACCTCCACCTGTCTCCGGGTCTGTCCCTGGGGTGGCCTCGCTCCCACTGAGTAGGAACCCCAGGTGGAAGGGGCAGGATCAGGCCAGGTAGCCAGTCCAGGGGACCCAGGGTCACTGAGGCAGGGATGCACGGGGCAGGCGAGTGACTTGCAAGAGCAGCCTGAGAGCCCCAGGAGCAGCTGAGAGGGGGTGGAGAGAGAAAGCCACAGAGTCCCCAGGGAACAGGGGTCCCTGTAGGACTGGCACAGACGCCACAGTGGCTGCTGGGGGTCTCAGCCACCAGCAGACACGTCAGGGAGGGGCACCCAGAGTCCAGCCTGTGACAGAGTCGACCCGCAGGGAGGGCAGATGAGAGGCAGCCTCGGGGGGCGGGGGTGCAGCCTGACCCCCCCCATCTATGCCCGAGCAAGCTGCATGAGGCACGTGGGCACGGACCCCCGGCCCAGCCCGCTGGTCCCACTGTCGCGTCCTGCCCGGCGCATCCCCGAGGAGCGGTGGCAGCAGTGTCCCTCCCCACAGGCTGGCACGGCCCCGACTGCGCAGTGCCTTGCCCCAGCGGCTCGTGGGGGCTGAACTGCAACCAGAGCTGCGCGTGCGCCAACGGAGCGGCCTGCAGCCCCGTGGACGGCTCCTGCGCCTGCGCCCCGGGCTGGCTGGGGGACACGTGCGAGCAGCCCTGCCCGGTGAGTGACCGCCCGGGCCTGCGCCCGCCTGCCTGCCCGCCCGCTCAGCCCTGCCCTTGGAGCACACACGGGGGATCAGCCGTGCGGGGTCCCTCAGTTCCCGGCCTCCCCAGTGCCACAGAGCCTCGTTTCTACCCAGAGCCTGGGGGACAGACACCCAAGCACGTGCGCTCCCGGATGAACCCCGGGCTTCTAGGTGCAGCAACCCAGCGCCCCTGCAGCAAAACTGCTGTTGCAACAACCTATGCGAGGATGAAGCAAATAACAGTGCTAGAGGGGCCAGGGTTCAAGTCACTGCCGTGCCCTGTCCTCCTGTTCTCTGCACTCAGGTGCGGCCCAGGGGACCATATGGGATGCTGGGGATGGAGCCCAGGTTGGTTGCAATACAAGGCAAGTGCCTTCCTTGCTGTATGACTCAGGTCCCTGACTTCTGTCACCTTGAGCATGTTACCAATCTACAGCTCCCCAAGCACATGCACACACACACACACACACACACACACCATATACCTGTGTCTCCTCTTTGGTGAGTACTGGGGCCAGGAGTGTGGCTCAGTGGTTAGGCACTTGCCTTGCATGTGTGAGGCCCTGGGTTGGATCCCTGGCATTGCCCCTCAACCCCCAAAGAAGTGTCCCTTGTGCGTATATTGGGACCCTGGCACAGAGCAGTTGTGAGGATGAAGTAATGGGATCTACATGTTGTGCGAGGCCTCAGGTGGATCCTGGCACTTCCTGGCCCTGCCCCAGCACTGCTATAAAGAGAGGGAAATTCGTCCTGTGTAAGGCTCCGGGTAACAGATGAGCACGCAGTCCAGGCTCTTTGCCACTTTCTTAGTAATGAGGAGTAAATTGTCATCATTCCTCATGTAGAACCAACGAGGTACAATTTGTAGCGTGTATTTACAGCTTGGGGGGCTCCAAGCAGTGCTTAGGAGCCCGGGGGACTGTTCCACGATACTCAGCCAAACCAGGCTCACGGTTGCACACGAGGGCCCGTGGGTGCAGAGTTGCACAGGCTCATTCTACTGGGTCAGTCTGCAAGGGCCTTAACCCCGAGCACTTGCAGTGTTAGCTGATGTCCATCCCAGGCCTCTAAACTTGACCATTGAGGAACAGGACAGGACTATCACCCCCTTCATCTAAACACCGTATTCTGTTAGTGCAACCAAGAGTCATTTTCAGTGCCCTCGTGGTCTTGTTGATCCCCACTTACAAAGCAGACCCTCCCTCTCCCCATCCCACCTCAGAGCTCAGCCTCGGTGACTGGGGTTTGTCATCAACACCCCCCAGACACTCGGGGCACTGGGCTGACCACTGCTTGCCCCTTCTCTCTGCAGGACGGCACCTTTGGACTGAGCTGCAGCGAGCAATGTGACTGCAGCCACGCGGATGGCTGCGACCCCATCACTGGTCACTGCTGCTGCCTGGCGGGGTGGACAGGTAACCATGCGTCCGGTCTCAGCGTGCTCCTCCCTCCAGCCTGCTCCTTTCCTCCTCCCCGCTTCCACGTGCTCCCCAGATTTGCGCTGGCCCCGTTATTCCCTTGCAGCTCCCCGTTCCTTTCACTCCAGTGCGAATGCACACGCTGGGCCCCTGTAGTACTAGGGACACCCAGTTTAGAAACCAGATGAGGGCTGATGGGGAAGCTGGTAGGCACCAGCTGTGTTTGCAGAGCTGGGAGCAGGGACAAGGGCCTTTCCCCCACGCTCATCACCCCCTTCTCCATCCCATGCACCTGCTGCCCCATTCACTGTCTCTGGTCCCTGCCTCAGTGTCCATTGCCAGGCCTCCCCCCGTTCCCAGCAGCCGAGCTGCACAGGGAGGCTGGAGGAGCTGAACCCAGAGCCAGGCCTAGGGACTCCCCTGGCACCTCAAGGGCTGCTGGAAATCTAAGGTCCTGGCCCTGTCCAGGCCCAGGTCTCTTCTCCCCACCCTCAACTCCAGTTCTGCCAGCCCACAGTCTGCAGCTGCAGCCTGGGCACACGCTCACACATATACTTACACACAGACACACTCACACACGTACGCACACACACTCACACTCTTACACTCTCCCACACAAATGCACACACTGACACACAATACATACACTCAGACACACACATTCACATATGCACATGCTCACAGTCACACACTCGTATACTCCCACACACCCAAACACACATGCACACACTCATACACTCACACACACACTCACACACAGACACACTCACCTAATACACACATTCACACACTCACACACTTGTACACTCCCACGCCCAAACATACATGCACACACTCATACACGCATACACACTCTCACACACTGACACACTCACACAATACACACATTCACACACGCACACACTCACATGAGCACACACAGTCAGTCATACATTCTCATACACATACTCACATTCACACACACTCATACACACTCACACACACTCAGTCACATATTCTCACACATACACACTCATACACACACACTGACACTCACACATTCACACACACATCACACATACTCTTACACACACACTCATACAGTACACACGTACACACTCTTATACTTACTCACACAATACACATATACACACTCATACACAGGCACACTCACACAATACACACATCACACATTTACATATACTTGCAGACTCACACACACACACACATACATTCACAGAGTTAAACACATACACTCACACACATTCACAGAGTTAAACACATACACTCACACTCACACACCCCAGCCTGCTGCTGTCTCCGGGGTCCGCAGCCTCTGCCCCCAATACCTGGGGGATCCGATAGCACTGCTGCTGACGCACAGGAGGGTGACCCCAACTCTGAGCTTCAGAGCACCCCAACCCTGGTTCAGCTGTGTCTCATTGGGTCTCCATGGCAGGGGCCGTCGGAGGGCGTGTGAAGCCCCATCCCTCGGAACTCAGCCCCTGCCCCTTGAGCACCTTACTGAGGAGTCCCGTGTCCCTCACTGTTGTCTGTCCATCCGCACGGCATTGCGGCAGCTGACCAGGTGGCAGCTCTCTTTTCCTTTCTAAACAAAATGGAATCAGTCGCAGCACAAAGGCAGCACCAGCCCCTCACCCTGAGGACAGGAAATAGCGCTGGAAAGGATGCCCATCTCCCGCGGGCACCCTGGCTCCCGGGCCCTGGGGCTGGCCCTGATGCTCTCTCTGGATGTGATGGGAACATCAGAGCAAAGAAGCTTCCAGCCTCATCTCTCGCTCGCTAATGCAAGCACTGCCCCAGTTGGTACTTTCTGGTCCAGACTGGTTGCTCCATGCTTTGCTTGCAGGGAGGTGGGTGTCTGTCCCAGAAGTGCTGGGGGTGGGGTGGGTCGTCCATAGGGATATTCAGCCTGGTGGCATGGCCGGGGCTCGACATGTGATGCTGCTCCTGGGCCCAGCCAGGCCACATGGGAACAGACTCAGGCCTGCACTGTCTCGGCCTCACAAAGATTTTTATCCAAGGGACCATTCTCTGCTCTTTGAGTTAAACATGAGTTTTCTTTAATCTCTCTCTCTCTCTCTCTCTCTCTCTCGGTTTTGTTTTGGGTCTTACCTGGCAGTGCTCAGGGGTTACTCCTGGCTCTGCACTCAGGAATCACTCCTGGGACTGGAGCAATAGCACAGCGGGTAGGGCGTTTGCCTTGCACGCGGCCAACCCAGGTTCGATTCCCAGCATCCCATATG
>JAOXYA010000001.1:2895741-2922969 GCA_028565675.1 Sorex palustris
CTCTATCTGAGCTCCCTTTTCCCCTAGCATGTGTGGTTGGCCTCCAAGTCATGGAGTAAAATTCCTGGTACTAATCTTGGCCATTCTTTGGTGTTAGTCTCCTTTTTTGTTACTTTATGTTCCCCAGGAGAAACGCAATATTTAACTTACAAGTTCAGTGTCCTTAGAAAGGTCTGACCTTACAAGTTAACAGAGTCTGTACCCAGGGGTACTTTCAAGGGTTTTGGTTGCGATGCTGCTCACCCCCATTCCTGAGAGGTGGGCACGCATTCTCAACATGCAGAGGGAGAAACTGAGGCTCAGGGGCTCTTCCAGCCAGGCTATGATGGGAAGATGGGGTGAGCTGAGACCTGTGGCACAGTTTGAACATGTCGGTCCCCAAGAATGTGTCCATGAGAATTTCCAGAGCTGTGACCAAGCTTCCAAGTCTCCTGCGGGGGGCAGGAGCTGAGAGGGGAGAGTTGAATCACTGGCCACCAAGCTACCCTGATGGTCAGGGTGACAGGGGTCCGGTGGGGTGCGGAGACACAGGCTCACCTTCCTCTTAGCAGCCTCAGTGGGAGGATACCCAGGGACCCTGATACAAAGGACAATGCCCCACCCCCACCCCCCAGGCCGGCGGGTCCCCACGGCTGGTCAGCGTGGATGGAGCCTGAGATGTCACTTAGGCCTCTGAGTCAGCTTTCTGCCAAGAAGCCACGCTGCCCCTGCCCTTGGCCACTGGGGGGCTGGGAATCCCTGACTGTGGGGATGCCATGCTGCCCGCGTCCCATTGGCATAGTCTGGTGTCGGCGAGGCTTTGGCTCTACCATGGAGCTGGCGGGAGGCTGCGTGCAGGGCCGCCCGATGAGGCCACTCTCTCCCTTGCCAGTGGCTGGACGCTCCCCTAAGAGACGCCTGAGCTCTCCCGCCCGCCCCCACCGACAGCAGCAGGTTCCTTGGTCCTGGGAGCCGGGCCGGGTTCAAGGAGACCTTCCATTGGAGGAACTCAGAGAGGACCGACTCTCCAGAACTCACCGCGGCTCCTTTAACAAACCGGACCTCAACGGTGGTCACTGTGTTCTGGGAGATGGAGGCCAGACCCACAGGGCCTGTGGCGGCTGGCCTGGCCCCCGGAACACGACCGACCGTTTCATTTATCACCGCGGCCCGGGAGCGTGCCTGGTGCGTGTTAATATTGGATTATTCCTCTTCCTCGTTAGCTGCCTCCTCGCTGCTCCGTTTCCATGGCGACGCCTCTCACACACCACTTCCTACTCTGAATACACAATGTAAACAATCTGCAGTTGAACATTTCCCAATTTAGGGCTTTGGAACTGCAGCCTGCCGTCAGGGACGAGGCCAGGCTCTCTCTCCTGGGGGGCTGACGCCAGCCCTACAGCCGAGGCTCCCGTGTATTGGGGGGGCCCAAAGGTCACTCACTAAGCGCCTCTCTATCTTCAGGGGCGTCTGGTGTCTGAGTGAGGGTTGGGGGGGAGCCATGAAGAGCTGGCAAGGGGCGCCTCCCTCCCGTGGAGGTGAGGAAGGAGTGTCAGCTAATTCCCCGCTTGGCCCACATTCCACACTGGAGCCAGGATCTGGGTTGGAGCTATGAGTGTTGCCCGAGCCCGGTCCCTCTGTGGCCCCGGCACCCCCAGACCCACAGCCTGGACCCACAGGGTCCCTTCCAGCTCCTTTGCAGGGCAGCCAGGCCAGGTAGCGGCTGGGAGAGAGCCCCAGGGGACCCCCAGGAGGGCAGAGCTGCCCGGGAACGGGCCCTAGGAGGCTCTCAGAAGCCTGAAGTTCCTGGAAGAATGCAGCAGGGTAGAGGCAGGTCCTGGCATGGGGCATCGTTCGGCAGCCTCGGGCAGGGCTGGGCGCCCACACCACCCGCTCCAGCCCCCTGCAGAGGCAGGGGGCCCCCACCAGGGCTGGGCTGCTGCTGCTGCGGTGGAGTGAGGGGCGCTAAGCTCACCCACCAGTGCAGGCGCGGGCCCCGGGGCACCCAGCCACACTGCCTGCCCGTGAGACACGGTTCCGTCTGGATGCTCCAAGCCCAGTGGTCTCAGCCCTGACCCCTCTGCCTCTGGGCGGGCCTCCCTTTCCGGGTTCCCGAAAAGCAGTGGGGATGGGGAGGAGAAAGGCTGGGCAGCTGTGTGGACAGGATCACCTGGGCAGTGGAGGGGTGGAGGCTGGAGGCCAGTCTGGGTAGGAGGCAGATGTGGAGGACGCCAGGTGGGGACACTGCCTGGAGCCCCCCGGGTCAAGACCACTGGGTACCTGTGTCCCCTTATCTACGAAAGTGTCTCCGACTAGCCTGCAAGTGCAGGAAGGACTCCGGATGGAGGTGACCCCCACCTCTGTCTCAGGCAAAGCCTCCAGTCTGGATAGGAGACCCCGGGAAGAGGGCCACAGCCCAGAGGGACACCCCTGAGGGTCCGGGGTTGGGGGGAAATTCTGGGGCGGGTTCTCTCTCCTGTATCAGGCGGCGGCCCCTTCCGCAGGCCCGGACCCCCCAAGCCTCGTGCGGCACTGCCGCTGCTCTTTAGCAGAGAAGCTATTTTTACCGGAGTCTCTGCCCACACAGTGGAGCACACAGTTCCCACCTCGTCACACGCACACAGAGGGGGTCGCTGTGTTTCGGCAGAACTCCCCCCTCCCCAGACCTTTCCCTCTCGGCAGTCCTTGGCTTGGCTGCCTTTGATTTCAGTGCAAATGACTGCGGCCGCAATTTAGCGAGAAGTCAAAGGGCACATTTGGCAGGGCATGAATTGGGGGCGCCCAGGGGACAGCTGGGAAAGGTCCCCAGCAGGGTACCAGAGCTGGACTGCAGGGCCCAAGGTGCAAACTCGGCAGGGAGGCAAGCAGGCTTCGGAGCAGGGGGAGGAGGGAGTCAGAGTCTGTGGGGGGCTGGGGACCAGGCGTTCCAGGATGCTGGCTGAGAAGTTTCCGCCTGGGGCTCTGCCTCTGTTCCCTTCCCCATGTGGCCCCTGCAAAGTCTTTGTTACCTTTTATTTTTTTCTTTCATTTTTAAAAATTCCCTCCTCCCCTTCCCGTTGTTGTGGGGGGTGAGTGAGGGTCGCCCACTTTAGGTGGGGCTCTCGTGGGCTTTCTGGTCCCCGTACTTGCAGGGACACCGGGGCGGGAGGAGAAGGTGGTCCTGTGAGGGTGGTCTCATGCCTGCTTGGTGCTAACTCATTTACTTGGCTTTGGTGCTTGGCCCAGGCGTGCCAAGCACGCCAGACCCTGGGCTCAGCTCCCGGTCTCTGCAGACACAATGGCAGAAACCCCAAGGAAACAGTCCTGGCACCTGGGGGAGGGCGCACACTTCCTGGAGGTATTCAGAAGCTGTTTTGGGGCACTGGAGGGCACCCCCAGTGACCCACTTGGGCAGGCCCGGGACTCCAACTCCTGGCTTCAAGCAGGCAAGGCAGGTGTGTTTCGCTCTTGGCACCAAGCCCCCCCCAGATCTCCTTGCTGCTCCTTTAAATGTGTGACTCTAAAATAGTCATCTTGGGGCTGGAGCGATAGCACAGCGGGTAGGGCATTTGCCTTGCATGCGGCTGACCCGGGTTCGATTCCCAGCATCCCATATGGTCCCCCAAGTTTTGCCAGGAGTAATTCCCGAGTGCAGAGCCAGGAGTAACTTCTGAGCATTGCTGGGTGTGACCTAAAAAAAAAACAAAACAAAAAACCCAAAGGTGAAGAAAGATCTCTTCTTTCAGGGTATTTTTCTTGGTTGTTCTTCCTTTTTTAGCCTATAATTAACATACTTTTGTTTTGGCTATTAATTTTTCCTTTGCAAAGCAGATACTTGCTTACCTTAAGCATTCATGAATCAAAAGTAGAATCTTCCAAATGTGTTTGTTTTCAAATCTTATTAAAATAACTTTCAATAACCAGCTGTCTAAGAGGAATCTGCTAGCGTGGTTCCCTGCAGTGGGTGGGTGTGTCTTATTTCCATTCTTTGTTTTATCTAGTCTTGTTAACTTCATTTGAATGTGTGGGCTAGAACCACTTTTTTTTTCATCTCCCCCCCTCCCCCCATTGTCTCAGGGTAAGCTGAAGATTTTTCTAGTTGTGTCATTGAAAATATGGCAGTAGAGATAGGGGTGGGGGCTCTCATTATTGGGGTTCCATCCACCCTCCACCAAAGATGTCATTTGTGCTCTGAATTTAGGGCTGTTGGCAGGGACCCCGAGAGAGAATGTGGCCATTTTAATAGTGGAGGAAGCTGCAGCATGTAGGATTTGCTCAGGATCAGGCTAAATGAATTGGTGGCAAAGTCTACAGAGGAGTGCCAAGTTCCTCACTTCCAGTGGAAGCTTTTCTCTCCAGTTTGATTGTCCTCTGGGACTCACAGTAGTTTGTCTGTAATCCTAAGCCCATGCCGCCAGCTTCCTTTGGAGTTTTAAAAGAGGCTGCCTTTAGCCCAGGTGGTAGCGTGCTGATGGGCCGGTGATTGTAGGCGGATGTGAGCAGTGATGGGGGTGGCCTGCTGTGCTCCCTGCTTTTCCATGGACGTAGTAGAGTCTTGCAGGGTCGGCACCTGTGGATTTGGATTCTTTTGCTGTTGCTTTTGCTGAGGTGCCTCGTTCAGGTCAGGCTGTGTCCCTCCTCCAGCAGGGCTGCAGGGTGGGCAGAGGGAAGATGGTGCAGATGTTGGATGTGGCTGAGGCTCCGTTTGTCAGCTTCCGTGGCTGTCCTTCTTCTGACAGGGGTTCTGCGTGGTATGTTAAGACAAAAACAACACAGATGAAGTGAAGTAGTTGCATTGAATGCTCTTGCATGTTTCTTTTTCTTTTTCCCCCTATTCTGTATTGATAAAGGCTAGTCTTAACCTAATCATTGGACACTATTAAAAGGAGAAAAGTGGGGCTGGAGCAATAGCACAGCGGGTAGGGCGTTTGCCTTGCACGCGGCCAACCCAGGTTCGATTCCCAGCATCCCATATGGTTCCCTGAGCACTGTCAGGGGTAATTCCTGAGAGCAGAGCCAGGAGTAACCCCTGTGCATTGCCAGGCGTGACCCAAAAAGCCAAAAAAAAAAAAAGAATCACTCCTGGTGGTGGGGACCATATAGAATATTGGGGATGGAACCAACATCAGCCTCATACAAAGCAGGCACTCACCCTGCTATAGCTCTGGCCCGCACCTGGGCTTCTCTTTCCCTGGTCAATTTCTCTGTGGCTTGTAAGTCCCAATTTGAGTGTCACCTCTTCTGGGAAGGCCTCGGTGACTGACCGACCTCAGCCTGGGTTTGCTCCACATTTCCAGAGTTGCCATGCTTTCTCCCCCCACCCCACCCCCGCACGCCCCCACACCCCTCCCCTGGCATTGTCCCCTCTCTTATATGGACCCACATCTGCCCCTGGCCCACAGGCATCCGCTGTGACAGCACGTGTCCACCTGGCCTCTGGGGCCTCAACTGCTCGGCCACCTGCAGCTGTGAGAATGGAGGATCCTGTGACCCCGCGGATGGGCACTGCGAGTGTGCCCCCGGCTTCTGGGGCCCCTTGTGCCAGAGAAGTAAGGCTGGGGGGATGGGGCTCAGCCACCCCACGGCCCCACGCGGTGTCCCGGGTCCTTGCCGCCCCCTGTTAGAGCCCTGCTGGGGCCTCTGCCGATGGGAGGGACGGTCCCGAGCAGGTGGCCTTGCCTGTGCCCTGCGTCCCAGGGGGCTGCTGAGCTCCACCCCTTCCCCCCGCAGTCTGCCCCCCCGGGTTCTACGGCCACGGCTGTGCCCAGCCATGCCCCCAGTGCGTGCACAGCAGTGGACCCTGCCACCACGTCAGCGGTGCCTGTGAGTGTCTGCCAGGCTTCTCCGGACCTCTCTGCAGCCAAGGTAGCGTCCTGGGGGGCAATGGGGGGGACAGAGGGGGTGGAGAGTCTCCGCCGTGGGGGCAATATGCGGCCTGCCATCCCAAGAGGTGGGCACCAGGGGGATGGCCAGCTGGTCTCAGTGAGGGTGCTGGCCACTGGCTAGAGCCATTTCCAGCCTGTTCCTGGTCTCGTGACTCGACATTGAGTCCCTGGAAATGGGCAAAGTGCAATCGAGGGAAGGCCCTGCGGGAGCTCCTCCAGGTACTGGCAGAAAGGGCAGCTGGGGAGCTGAGGACAGAGATGCCCACGGGAGCCAGAAACATTACGGCCCCCCAGCCCACACTTAGGGGAATTCACTGTCCTCTGCCCCAACCACGGGACCCCCAGACCCCTCACTCCAATCGCCCTCTGACTCCTGGGGGTGTTACCAGGCCTTGCTTGTGTTGGGTGCTGCCAAACTGGCTCTCAGAGTGTGTGTGTGTGGGGGGGGGGCTGGGTGTGGATGGGAGGGGGGTGCACAGCCCATGGTTCATTCCTGATTCTCCCCCTGGCTGATGCTGGGTACCAGAGGTCTTAGGCAGTGGGGAGATTCAAAAATCGAAAGATAGGGGCTGGAGCAATAATAGCACAGTGGTTTAGGGCGTTTGCCTTGCACGTGGCCAACCCGGGTTCGATTCGATTCCCAGCATCCCATATGGTCCACCGAGCACTGCCAAGAGTAATTCCTGAGTGCAGAGCCAGGAGTAACCCCTGTGCATTGCCAGGTGTGACCCAAAATGCCCCCCACCAAAAAATCAAAAGATTGAAAAAAAAGTATCGAAAGATGGGCATAGGTCCTGTAACTATCCCAGACTTTGCTGGGCCACGGGAGTGTGGATTTGGGGGGCAGTGCCACGCTGTGCAGGGGTGAAGCTCAAAGGCAGGGGAGAAGGGAAGGGTGCTGGGCCCAGGAAAAGGCTTGGCAGTGGGGGGCAGTGGGGAGGGTCAGCGGATGAAACTTCTGATGAAAGTTGGCCGGGGCCTAGGGAAGAGCACTGGCCGTGGGAGGCAGAATCCGTACACTCACCCCTCAGGAGCGAGGAATTTAGACGATGCAAACTCAGAGCTCAGGCAACGTCAAGGTCATCGCTGCGAGATCTCCTCTGGCCTCTGCTTAAATACTTCTGCTGAGAACGCCGGCCTCCCAGGGGGCCGATTCTTTTGATGAATAATCACCCCGAGCTGGACTATTTTTGTAAGTGTCTGGGCCGTTAATATGTATGAGTGGAGAGTTTACTCCACGATGCTTCGAGGTCAGGAGAAGTTTGGGCCCCCGGGAAACATACGTGACAGTTTCATTTGCTCGCAGTTCTCCTAGGACAACTTAGTCATACCCCGGCACGCCGAGGTTTGCTTATTAAACATCGGAGATGGGGTGTCAATACCGGCAGGCGGGGTCTGACCAGCGCCAAAGCAGCCCGCCCTCTGATTTATCACCCACTGGCCTAATGAGTATTTTCCGCATATAGATCTAATAGAGTTTGCTATTAATGGCAACTGCCCTGGTTAAGTCTCAAACCTTGTAAAAAATTGAGCTGACACTTTCTAATGCCCAGCTTTCCGGCGCGTTACAAATGACAGGCAGAGCATCTGCAGGATCATTACGCCTAGACCGCATATTTCTCGGTGTTTGCTTCTCTCTGCCGCCTCGATCTCAAGTCCACAAAGTCGACTGGTCGCATGAGGGGCACTGCCCGCTGAGGAGGGAGGTTTCCAAGAGAGGCATATCTGGTCAGAGGACTGGGCTGGGGCCGGGGGTCTCCCAAGTCAAGTCCCTCCCACAAACAGGAAGGAGGGAGACAGGAAGTGATAAGGCGACCACCTGCAAACAGGGTCATTGCTTGGAAAGAGCTGAGGAAGCGTAAGACCACATCTGCCAGCCTGCCAGGGGCTCTGAGCCCAGCAGGAGGCCTGAGGGGCACCAGGCTGCATCAGATGCTGATTCCAAAGACAATGAACTGAGAACCCAAGAGAGGTGACCTGTATAGTGGCCGCGCTTCTAATCTGTTTGACTTTAGGCAAGTGACTTAACCTCTCTTGTTTCTCCACCTACACTTCCTAAGGGGAGTCCCTGTCCCTGCACTGGGCTGAGCTGAGATTTGTGAGGACTTTTGTTGAACTGAATAATCTTTTGTTGGATAAAGAAACCAGGACCCTGGTCAGAAGAACCTGGGACGGGCGGCTTCCATTTTGACCTGTCCCATTCCTGTGGGGGGGGGGGGGGAAGGGGCCACCCCTCCCCCCCAGATGCCCAGTCTCACTGGGCCACGCGGGGTGTGAGGGAGAGGGCCTGCCCCTGAGTGGAGGCTGCTTCTCCCAAGAAGCTGCACCTGCCCCAGCCAGGCACCCCCAGGTTCTTCCAACAGCTTCTCCCAAGATGGGGCCAGGGGCACTGGAGCGATAGCACAGAGGGTAGGGCATTTGCCTTACATGTGGCCGACTCAGGTTTGATCCCCAGCATCCTATATGGTCCCCCAAGCACCGCCAGGAGTAATACCTGAGTGCAGAGCCAGGAGTACCCCTGAGCATCACTGGGTGTGACCCAAAAAGAGAAAAACAAACAAAAAAACAACTAAAAAAAACCTCCACCAAGATAGGGGCAGTGGGGATGCAGCCTTGAGGGGGATGCCAGGGGCTCAGAGCCCTGGGGCCCATTTTAGCCCTTGGAACCTTTCCTGAATGTCCACCAGACTCAAAACTGTGTTTGTTTGTTTGTTTGTTTATGGGTTTTGTTTTGGTGAGGCCATACCCAGCAGTGCTCAGGGTTGACTCTCTGCTCAAGGATCATTCCTGGGGGCCTGGTGGGTCCTACAGGGTGCCGGGGATGGAACTCAGGTTGGCCACATGCAACGCCAGTGCCCTCCCCACCGCCCTCTCACTCCCGCCCCCAACTCCTCCTTGTAAGGCAGAGGGAGTGTGGAAGGGTGCACAGCTGACTCCGTGGAACCGTGGAGGGAGGAAGTGGCTTTTCCCAGGATAGGGAATTCTGCGGGAAGCAGGGAGGCAGGCGGGGAACCAGCCCACAGGTGTAGGAGATGCAGTCTGAGCCTGGGGGGCAGAGGGAAGCCACAGAAAGGAGGCTGTGGGAGATGGGGACAGACACCACAGGAGGAGGAGACAGGGGGCCTGCAGGCCCCATCCCTGTCCCTGGATCCAGCACCCAGGGTTCTAGGCTGTGGCCTGGGCACAGGTGGCGCGTAGTGCCAGGCTCCCTGTGCCCATAGTGTGCGCCAGCGGCCGCTTCGGGCAGGACTGCGCCCAGCTCTGCTCCTGCGCCAACAACAGCACCTGCAGCCCCGCTGATGGCTCCTGCCAGTGTTTCCCTGGATGGGTGGGCAAGGACTGCTCCCAGGGTAAGCTGCTGCTCCCCCGAGGCGGGGAGTGGGGGAGTACCACCCTGGGCTGGGATCCTCTGCAGGGCACAATGCAGTCAGCGCTCGGGAATCCTTCCACCCTGGCATGGGGAACAGCATGGTCTGGGGGTGCTAGCCCTGGGGGGCCCTGGCAATACAAGAATCTAAAATATGGGGGGGGGGGAGGACTGGAACAATATCAAAGTAGGAAACTTTCCTTGCATGTGGCTGAGTTAGAGCCTGGATTGAGCCCTAGCAACCCAAGCACCTCCAGAGGTAATTCCTGAGCACCGAGCCGGGAGCAATTCCTGAGCACCACGAGGTGTGGTCCAAAACCAAATAAAATAAAATAAAATAAAATAAATCCATGCTCCAGGCCCTCAGCATGTGTGCAGGGAGCCGCTAGTGGGGGGTGGGAGGTGGGGGTGAAGGATGCTCTGCGCTATTCGCAGAAGCTGCACCAAGTCCGGTGCGGAGCTGACGGCTACCGCCAGTCTCCGGGGCTTCCAGGCTGGTGGGTGACCCCAAGGGGTCTCCGCTAGCTGGTGGCCAGGGGGACAGTGCTACAGGACATAGGAGCCCAGAGGAGGAAGGGGCCCCTCTTGGGCATTCAGCACAGTCTCAGCGCTTGCTCACCCCGCGCCCGGGGCCAAGCGGGCCAGTCTGGGGAACTAGGTGCAGAGCTGGGAGGGGACTCTCGATTCTCGGGGACCCCGGGTGTCCCCTCAGCACTACATGTGTCTCTGACCTGCGGCCCCTTCCTCCCCCTCCTTTTCCCCCGCCCCCAGCCTGCCCCCCGGGCTTCTGGGGCCCCGCGTGCTTCCACACGTGCGGCTGCCAGCACGGCGCGAGCTGCAGCGCGGAGGACGGCGCGTGCCGCTGCGGCCCGGGCTGGACCGGCCTCTTCTGCGCTCAGCGTAAGCGGGCGGGACTCGGCTCCGGGGCGGCGCTGCCCCCTGCCGGCGGCGGCGGGCACGGCAGGGCGGCGGGGCGGGCTGGGGCTGGGGCGGGGTCCGGTCCTGCCGGGCCAGGTCGGGCCGGACTGGCAGCGCCCCGGTTCCTGCAGGCTGCCCGGCCGCCTTCTACGGGAAGGACTGCGCGCGCCTGTGCCAGTGCCAGAACGGCGCCAGCTGCGACCACATCAGCGGCCAGTGCTCCTGCCGGACGGGCTTCACGGGGCCGCACTGTGAGCACAGTAAGCGCCGGCCCGCCTCGCCCCTCCCCTGGGGGCCCCGGGGAAAGCGGGCTTGCCGCCCCCCCCCCGACGCCCAGCTTGTCTCCCCCCGCCTCGCAGGATGCGCCCCCGGGACCTTCGGGTACGGCTGCCAGCAGCTGTGCGAGTGCATGAACAACGCCACGTGCGACCACGTCACGGGCACCTGCTACTGCAGCGCCGGCTTCAAGGGGATCAGGTGTGACCAAGGTAACGGGACTTCGCTGGCGCCTGGCCAGCACTCCGCGTGGACAGCGGAGGCAGAGATGAACTCTTGTCCCCCATTCGGGCCCCCAGTCCTGCGGAGTGTCAAGCAGCCTCAGGGAGTCCCCGCTCAGCCCTGGCTTTGGAGTTGGGAACCCCTGCAACAGGGCAGGGAGGATCAAGGCAAGATGAGGCTGGGGCTAGAGTGCAGGGTGTGGCCACTTTGTGTGTGGTTTGGGGTCATAGGAGCTGGGGTAGGGCGTGGGCATGGTCCAGCCCTCAGTTACCCCATATTATAAGAAACAGGTGAAACGCATCGCCCCCTACTGGAGTGATAGTGCAGAGGGTCGGGCAGCTGCCTTGCACGTGGCAGACCGGGGTTTGATCCCTGGCATAACCCTGAACTCACCAGGAGTGATCTCCCTGAGCACAAGCTCAGGAGTAAGCCCTGAGAATCGCTGGGACCCCCAGTAGAGCATTGCCCTTCCACCTGACTGTTGGTGGCAGACCTGGACGGTGCCACGCTGACTTCAGTAGGGTGGTTGGGGCTGGGTGCTGCGTGGCCAGTGCCTGCTGCAGCCTCCAGAACACCCGGAGTGGGCGCCCTTGCGCCAGCCCTCAGCCACGTGAAGGCCGTCACGAGGGAGGTCTGTGTGCAGCACGTCCAACAGCACTGAGGTTTCTCGGGCCACCTGCCAGCTGCCACCCACAGCCCCCCGAGAGCTGTACACAGTGCAAGTCTGCAATGCCCACCGCTCCTGGCCATGTGAAGAGTTAAGGGTCCCATATCTCAGGTTGGGGATGACCAAGGTGCCACTCTGCACAGGGTCCTGGGACAGTGGCAAGAGCATCAGGACACGGCGGGTGCTTCCTGCCTGATGGAGCTCTGCCTCAGCCACCACTCTGAGCTCCCCACCCGTTAGGCCAGCCTGGGGCTGGGGGTGGGGTTGGGTGGGAGTGAGCTTGTGGTGGCCGCACGTAGAACAGGGCTAAGGAGTTGCGAGCCTGTGGGCTCAGGCTTCTCTTCTGCCCACAGCCGCTCTCATGATGGAGGAGCTGAACCCTTACACCAAGATCAGCCCTGCACGGGGGGCCGGGCGGCACTCGGTGGGTGCGGCCACGGGCATCATCCTTCTGCTGACCCTCCTGGCCGTGCTGCTCGGGCTCTTCGCCTGGCGGCGGCGGCGACACCATCAGAAGGGCCGGGACCTGGCCCCACGCGTGTCCTACACACCTGCCCTGAGGATGACCAGCACCGACTACTCACTCTCTGGTGAGCCCCAAGACCCCGCTTTTGGGCTAGTGGGGTCAGAGAATGAGGGCAGGGGCTGGGGGGCGGCTCTGGGGAGGGCCCGTGTCCAGCCATTTGCTTCTCACTGGGATTTTGCTGCCAGGCGGTGCTCCTGTGTGCTGGGGTCTTGCTTCCTCGCCGAGAGTTTTGGGGCATCCCACCCTCTGGTCCCAGGGTGAATGCAACAAGAGGGGGTAGCTCTGTTGCACTGCAAGCTCCCTCCCTGCCCCCTCTGTGGGTCTGAATGCAGTGAGGGTGGGAGCATCTCCACTGAGCCTGGGTCCCTCCCTGAGAGGTGAGAAAGTTTCACTTCCCTTCCACCCACGAGGTTACAGATGGGCAGAGTTTGCCCATGGGCCTGGGGCTGCAGGGAGGGGGGCTTAGGCGGGTAAGCAGCTGCCTCGGCCTCCTGCATCTTTGTTGGATCCTCTTGGGCACCCCCCCACCCCTCTCCCATCCCCAGTGGTGATGCCCCACCTCCCTGCTAGGAGCAGATTCAGCCTCCGGAGAGTAGTCCTGAGCCTGCGCCCTGGTGAGAGCCCAACTGCTGAAACCCTTTGGGCACAGATAAAACTTGGGGTTTGGGACTAGAGAGAGAGTTCAACAGGGAGGACGTTTGCTTTGCATGCATCTGACCTGGGTTCGAGCCCCAGCACCACATATTGTCCCCGTGGCTTACCAAGAGTGACACTACAGCAGGCAGGATGCTTGCCAGGCACATAGTCGACTGGAGTTCAATTCCTGGCATCCCATGTGGTCCCCTGCCCCCCCTCCCCAGCACTGTTAGGAGTGATTCCTGAGTGTAGAACTGGAAGAAAGCCCCGAGCACAGCCGGGTACGGTCCAAATACCAGAAGCAGGGGGAAAAAAAGAGTGATCCCTGCGTGCAGAGCTAGGAGTCACTCCTGAGCACTGCCTGGTGTTTCCTCTGACTGTAGCAGGCAGAGCTGTCTGGGTTTGCTGGGCCATCCCACGGAATGTCCTGCCCATGGAGAGGTCCCAGAGCAGGCAGGAAGGAGGGTGCTAATGGGGTGGGGTTTCCCTGTGACCTGGGGGGAGCACAGAAGGGCCAGCACAGCCCCAGGAGGCGCCCCCAGGCTTTACCTGTCCAGGCCTTGCTCCTGAGACATCCTGAGTGTGCTGGGTACCGGGAAGCTCTGGCGGTTCTGGGGGGTGGAGTGTGGTCTCTCTGCAGGCCCTCTCAAGGCTGCCCAGCCCGTGTCAGTATTGGGGTATCTCAGGCTCACGATGGCATGTGGGGCCTTGTTCTCTTCCCAGATTTGTCTCAGAGTAGCAGCCATGCCCAGTGCCTGTCCAATTCCAGCTACCACGCACTGGCGTGCGGGGGGCCTGCCAGCGGCCAGGCCGGCACTCTGGACAGGAACAGCCCCACCAAGGTACTGGGCCCCGGACTCCCCCGCCCCACCACCGCTCCCCCACCTCGGCCCTCATCCCCACCAGGCAGGAGCCAGACCCCTCCTCTGGCCCAGCTGGAGAATCAGGTGCCAGAACGGTGGTCCAGTAGCCCTGTGACCCGGGGAGCAGGTCAGCTCCAGGCAGCATGGCACAGGGCACCTGTGGACATCGCGTGAAAACAGCCCAGGGTGTGCAGGAACCCAGGGACGTGTGCATGTGAGCTGTGAGCACTGCCACTGAGTCACCTCCCCGGCCCCCCACCCGCTGTGTGCATCCAGTGAGCCCCAGCTGCCTTGCAACACGGCCACCCGGACCAGAGTAGCCACTGGGTGCGAGATCAAGTCCAGCGAGGAAAGCCCAGATGTGGCCGACCCGGGTTCCAGTCCAGTTCACACTAGCTGGTCCCCTGATGCTCAGGATTGACCCCTGAGCACAGGAGCCAGGAAGAAACCCTGAGCACTGCAGGGTGTGCCCTCAAACCAAAAGAACGTGGTCATTTGCCCCCTTTTTAAACACTAACTGCTGGAGCAGTAGCACATAGTCAACCTGGGTTCGATTCCCAGCATCCCATATGGTCCCCCGAGCACCACCAGGAGTAATTTCTGAGTGCATGAGCCAAGTGTGAACCAAAAACTAAAACAAAACAAACAAAACAAACAAAACAAAATGAAAACTATTTAGTTTAAGGTAAAGAATGGGATACATTTAGGGGGCTTGAGTGATAGCACAGCAGGTAGGGCATTTGCCTTGCACGCGGTCGATCTGGGTTCGATTCCCAGCCATCCCATATGGTCCCCTGAGCACCGCCAGGAGTAATTCCTGGGTGCAGAGTCAGGAGTAATCCCTGTGCATTGCCAGGTGTGGACGCAAAAAAAAAACAAAAACAAAAACAAAACAAAACAAAAACACTCACTAACCATAGCACACTACTGTCGATTGCAAGGGTCACTGCACTGATGTCAGGGTGACTGCCTTGTGGGGGGCTGCATCTGGCCGTAGCCCATGATCTGTGTGCAGCCATCAGCACCGACATGAGGCCTAGCAAGGACACACAGCATGCCGGGGAGTGTGGCAGGATGGAAGAGATGTTCCCACGCAGTGCTGGGCTGGGGTGCCAGGGACCGCCTGGAGTGAACTCCCCACGTGCACCAGGACGCAGGGCAGGACATTCAAAAATGCAGGCCAAGCATGGAGCCTGGGGTCTGGCAGGCTACCACGCAAGCTGCCCCCAGAGCTCATAGTTGTAACAGCCCTGCCGGGGCAAGAACGTGGCCAAAAGCCACCTTTCTCCTCCAGCTCCTGCCCCCTGCAAATCCTTTCTTTCTGCCTGAAGCCCTTGCCATGCTGGCTTGATATGGGCCCCCAGCCCACCCCCGGGGCTTCAGAGTGGGGCTTTGCAGGCCAGGGGTGAGGGGCTCAGTAGTTAAGCACTACTTTGCACATTTGAGGCTTTGCGTTCAATTTACAGCACCACAAGGTCCCCTGAGCACTGAGCTGGGAGTAGACTGAGCACTGTTGAGTGAGCCCCCCAGCAAAAAAAAAAACAAAGCCGGGCTTCTTAAACTTTTTCCACCTGCAACTCTTTTTTTGCCTTAGAAATTGTTACACAAGTTCAGGTCTGTAAGTATATAAAAATAGGTATAAAAAATAAGTTATGAGCATAAATCACTGAGAAACTTATGTGAAAAGAAAGTTCTTACGTGTGTGACCTAGTTCAGGGCTTTAATGTCCCTGTGTCGCAGGCATGATCTGTAGGCTGGCGGTGTTCTCCATGGGCCGATCCCCTCCGCCCCCACCAACTTCCCTAGGATCCGAGGGCTCACGGGAGCCAGGCCCACACACAGCCCAAGCTCTTAGTCCTACTCCACTGGGGCTTATCTGAGGGTCCCCCGACTGAGGCCGGGCATCAGCTGAAGCCACAGACGTCACAGCTCAGGGACAGTGGCCCTTTGTAGCCACATCAGCCCTGGCCTGGTTCTCCAGGGGATCCCTCATGCAGAGAAGTACCCTCAGTGATCCTACGACTGGCCGTGTCAGAGGGTGAGGGTGGCATGTGTACCAGAGGCGCATGCTGTGAGGACCTGCATAGCACAAGGGGCTATAGACCCAGCTCTGCCGGGGTGTGCCCTGCTATGCCATGGGCCGTCCTTACTGTGAAATCAGGACAGAGACTGCAGAGACAGTGGGCACAAATGCAGGAACAGAAAGATTACACCGGGCTGGGTAGATAGGACAGTGGGGAGGGTGTTTTTTCTTGCACACAGCTGACCTAGGTTCGATTCCCAGCACCACATATGGGCCCCCAAGCACCACCAGGAAAAATTCCTGAGCACAGAAAAATCCCAGAAAGACTGCACCAGCTGGAGGATAGGCCAGCAGGTAGGACGCGTGCCTTGCATGCAGCCAGCAAACATGGCCCCCAAACAATACCACCAAGACAGAGCTTGCACCCTAAGGATCCCTCCCTGGATAGCCTAAGTCCCAGGAAGGGTGATGGGGACTGCCGTCCCACTGCAACTGAGCCTCCCTCCTGCACTCCATCTCTGGTTCCCGGCTCTTGACAGCCCCTGGCCGGCATCAGTCAGAGGGAACCTTCTGCTCCCCGGCCTCAGCACACTGTGGTGGGCCCTCAGGCTTTCTTGAACTTTCCTGTCCAAGACCTTTTTTCACTGGAGAAATGTCATGCAGGCCAGCGCTTCCTCAGGGTTGGAGAGATTGTATTGCAGGTGCACCTGGGTTCAATACCCAGGACCCCAGAGGGTCCCCCAAGCCTCACCAGGAGTGATCCCTGAGTACAAAGCCAGGAGTCTGCCCTGAGCACTGCTCCGCCGCCCCCCAACACACACACACACACACACACACACACACACACACACGCACACACACATGCACACTCAGAAACACCCTGGATTCATCATGCATTGATTTTGGATTTGGGGGTGTCACTGTGTGAAGAAACCTTTAACCTTTAAAATTTGGTTGTCAAATTTTACATGATCTCCCGACATCCAGATCCCAGTATGGGATGAGGCCCACTGTTTCAGAGACTCTTCCTGCCCACCGGCTGTGAGGGTGAAGGTGTTAATGGGCAGCTCCCCCTACTCACCCTGGGCGGGGGGAGGTTGGTGAAGTGAGGTTGGGGCACCCAGCAGGGATTAACCGGCTCTCCTGTTCTCCAAACAGCTCAGCACCAAGTCCCTTGACAGAGACACAGCAGGCTGGACCCCCTACAGCTATGTGAACGTGTTAGGTCAGTAGTGGCCGGGGCCTGTCCCATCCTGGATGGCCCACCTCTTTCCCCTGACCCTGTCTCAGCTCCCAGGAGAAGGGCTCAGAGGAACCTGGTTCCCCTCGGGGAAAGGGGTGTTGAAGGTCTTCTGAGCAACTGAGCCCTCGACTCCAGGGACAGGGAGGTCCTTACCCAGGGCCCAGATGCGGGAATTCAATGTGGGTCACATCTGAGAAGCGGGCCCTACCTGGCCCACCTCTCCCCCAGGCCCTGCCTTGATGGAGGGGGTGGTGGGAGAGGAGGGTGCTGGCCCCACCCCACAGTCCCCTCCCTTGCCCAGCCAGGCCCCGGGAATAATGGCTCCTCCTGTCATTCCTCTCACTAGATTCCCATTTCCAGATCAGTGCCCTGGAGGCCAGGTACCCGCCCGAAGACTTCTACATTGAACTTAGGCACCTCAGCAGCCCTGCTGAGCAGCCCTCGCCAGGTTAGAGACCCCCAACCCTGCCTCCTCCCCCCAGGGCCCCTGAGGGTCACACACCAGACCAGCACCTGCCTCAAACCTCTCGTTCCTGGGGTCCCGGGACTCTCCCCTCCCTCCAGACAGGAACAGCTCACAAGACCCCCACTGACCTGCTCCACCACCCCTTCTGCTTGGTCGTGGATATGGACAAAGGGGTCTGGGTCTTGGGTCTCAGGGAAGGGAGCATCATCCCCCTCCCCACCCCCACCCCTGCCTGGCACGACCACAATCCTGAACCACCGGGAAGTGACTTGGGAATGATCTGGGGGTTCTTGTGGGCCCCATGAGTGTGGGTGGCAGAAAGTGGTCCTCCGGTGAATATGTCAGTGACCCCCAGAGAGAGACCCAACGCACCCCAGTGTCCCCAGCCAAGCTCTCAGGTGTGCGGGATGGGTGTTGAGGAAGGGCTGTGGGGAGTCCAGAATAGGACCTTGTGTTCATCCTCATGGCTTGGGAAAGGCAGAAAGCCTGAGCATTGGCACATCACCCCAGCTCTGGGAGATGCCACAGAAATTGGTACACAGGAGGAAGTGCAGTGGACAGAGGCCATGAACACTACAGGAGGGAGCGCCCTAATGAGCTGGAGCACCTTGGCCTACATGCAGGCTTTGTCTGGTTTCTAGAGCTCAGACACCCCCAGTCTGGCGGCGTGATGATGTTCTAACCCTCCCCCAATGCTCCTTGCACACATACACAACCCCTCACCTTCCTCCATCCTGCAGAGGAGCCTGTAGGGGGCTCAGTCTGAGATGTCAAAGGCCAGCAAGGGGAACTGCCACCTGCCATCCTGTGTCTGCTTCTCTTGGGCAGGTCTGCAGGAGAATCTGGGCTGGGCTGCATCTTCTTGTGCTGGTGGGATCCGTTTCTGCCCCTCTCTGGACCTCTCTCTGTCTGGCTCCCTTAGGGCGGGTGAAGGGAAACTGTCTAGTAAGGCAGCCCTTGGCTGATGAACAGTGCAGGGCTGAGGTGTGGGGAGACAGCATGCTCCCATTCTGCCCTGCGTGTTCCTGAAGGGTTCCTCACTCCTATAGCACAGGGAAATGCAGCCACACCAGCCTGGCAGGTTCTGGCAAAGCATGGGACTCCAGCAAGCACTTCCTTGGCAGTGCCATGGCTAGGGACAGCAACAGCACTTGCCTTGCAGGCAGCCGATCCTGGCTCTATCCCTATAGTGCTACAGATGGTCCTGAGCACCGCCAGGAGTGGGGCCTGAGTGCAGAACAGGAGTAAGCCCCAAGCGCTGCTGGGTGCGGTCTCAAACCAAAACTAGCAAGAGTGCATGTGTCCGAAAAGTGAAAGAAGGAATTTAGATTCTGAGCCAGACCCTTTAATCTCCAAAGCCTGAAGAGGCCTCATCATCTCTGGAATCAGTAGAACAGACCCTGGGGGAGGACAGAGGGTTCCTAAAACCGTCCTACCCCTATCTGGGGCTCAGGACCATTGGGAACCTAGGATAAGCCCTAAGATAGAGAGGGCGGAAATCCCCCCAAAATTCTAAGCAATGCAATTATGTGTAAATCGTGGGCAGAAATGTGGGAACACCTTCAGCTGCCATCCACCACTCCCCAGTGGCTCCTTTTCATCCAGCGGCAGACCCAGGACAGAAAAGCCATTTCCCCTCATTCTAAAACCCAACGGAACTGGGATTTGGAGAGTCACGCAGCCAACTGCTGGCTGAGTTGGTTCTGATTCATTCCTTTCCCTGATACTTTGGGGACCTGAAACTTCACCTCCAGTGAGTGGTTCCAGAAAGACATTCCCCTCATGAGTGTGAAGACACAAGTGGAGAGGCACAGATTATACCAGGGCACTGTGGTTCACCAGTCTTGTCAGTTCCCAAGGTAGCAACAGTACAGCAGGTTGGGCATTTGCCTTGTACAGGACCAACTTGGGTTCAATCCCCGGCATCCCCTGAGTCCTATCAGGAGTGATCCCTGAGCCCTGAGCCAGGAGGAAGTGCTGAGCATCAATGGGTGTGACCCAAATTAAAAAGTAAATACATAAAAGAATTCCAATCTGGCCAAAATGATTGAGACAGATTAAGCTTGAATCAATTTTCTAGCACTAACCAAGCTATTTCCAGGGCAGGAAAGAAAGGAAAGCAAGAGAAACAGAACAATCCAAAGGCAAAGCAAAGCAAGAACATTTGTGCTGTCCTGACGGGTGTCTCCTTTCTCACCACCACTCACCGCTACCTCTCCTCTCCTCGCCCCTTTCTGATGCAGGCACCTGTGGAATGGATCGACGTCAGAACACCTACGTCATGGACAAAGACTTCAAAGGTAGAGTATCCACGCCTGGCCCCCGGCCACGGGGCTGAGCCAGAGCAAAGAGTAGAGGATCCAGCTGGCAGGAATTCCTCATCTCCCCCCACTCCTGGCTGGCATCACCCCCTCCCCAAGTTACAGGCCCACGCACAGGACTCTGGCTGGGGTACTGGCACCGCTGGCTGGGAGGAGTCCTTGTAGTAATGATTTATTCATCTTTCGGTTTCAGTTGCACCTGCTTAGCAAACTGCCTGTGGGTTTTTTATAGATGTCAACTAAATGTCTTCGGAAATGTAGAGCGTCATTATCCAGCCAATTAGTCTGAGCTAAATTGATTCTAAAGTCTGAAATAAAGCCGATCTACCTGCCCCGAGGCCTCCTGTCGTTGCACTGTGAGGAGCACCACCTGCACTTGCTGGGACCAGAGTGGGGGCGAGTGTTAATACTGGGCCACACCCCCTGCCCCAGGGAGCCTGCACCCCACCCCACCCACCCCCAGAGTCCTCGGGGCTCCTGTGGGAACTGCCAGGTGGGGCCTCTGTCGAGGAAGTCTGAGGCTGAAGCCAAAGAAAGGTCAGGCCCTCCCCTGGCCCCAACCTGGGTTGCTGGGACACCTGGTGAGAGGTGTCATGGGAACTGTCACTTATTAACCAGGAGCTCACTGTGGCCCAATCCAGGTGGATTATATGCCAGGCTGGGTTATTATGCCTGTCCTGTGGTCTAGTAAGGTCACTACTGAGTGGCCGGTCGTCAGCTGGGGCAGGTTTGGGCCTGTTGCGTTACTCAACCGAGGCACTTCTGCGATCTCTGAGGTCTGAAGTCTGAGGTATGTTTATTCAAGAGTACCAGACAAATTTAGAGATAGAAATGATAACGAAGATCCTGGTGGATAATCCAAAGTCTACCTGAAAAGCTCCTTACAAACACAGCTTTGCTATCTAGTAGGGAGAGCCACTTCCGGGACCCACGGGACAGTGGCTAAGGCGCTTGCCTTGCTTGCACTGTGGCTGACCCGGGTCTGGTCCTGAACCCACCAGAACTGATCCTCAAGTACAGAGCCAGGAGTAGTTAGATCTGATCACAGCCCAGTGGACCCAAGAACAAACAAACAGCACACAGCTGGGCTGGGGCTGGACCGACAGTACAGCTGGTAGGGCACTGACTTTGCATGTAGCCAATCCAGGTTTGACCTCTGGCACTGCAGTTCCCTGAGCCCTACCAGGAGTTATTCTAGAGCAGGGAGCCAGGAGTAAGCCTTGAGCATCACTGGATGTGGCCCCCAAATCCAAAACCAACCAAAAATCCAGCTGTTCTGTCCATCTCCCGAGGATGCTGATAAAAGAACTCCGACCGAGCCCCTAATGCCTAGAGGTGTTGAGGAGTTCCGGGGATCTGGGGATTGACCAAATCACACTTAGAAACAACGTGTTTCCTGGATTACTGTTCTGGTCACTGAGTCCCCTGAAGCAGGGATACAGCTGTTTGCAAAGAGAAGTGAGAGGTGGGGGTTGGAGAGTGGTCACCAGCAGCTCTTGGCAGTGTGGTCCTTAGAAGCAGGTGAGCAAGCTCGGTGGTGAGTTGTGGATTGTGCTCTGAGCGAGAGCAGGGTACAGCCCCATTAACACAGTTGGGAAGTGTGTGTCCCACCAGGAAGATGTGAGAGGAGAAGTCTGTTCCCAGCAATGGGCATTCCCTGAGGGGCATCACTCTGGCAGGAAGCCAAGGATTGAACCTGGGTCTGCTGTGTGGAAGCAAATCCCTTCCCTGTGTTTTTAAAGCATCCACAGGCAAGCACGGCGAGGCTCTGATCCAAGACAGCTCTCCTGTTGGGTCTGTGACCTGGAGCCTCGGTTTCCTGTGCAAAACTGCATGGGGGCAGGTTAGGAAGCTCTCTTGAGGGCACTTCCTCCTCCAACAATGTGCATGACTCAGGCATAAACAAGCCGAGGCGGGTGCAGAAACCTCCATAAATCAGCACACGACTTTCCGAGGAGCTTTGTTCTCTAGCTGGGAGAGCCACTTCCGGAACCCATGACCGTCCATGTAAAACAGAGCTAAGGCGTGTCTGCCTCGGTGCCACTCACTCCTGTCCTGTGGGATCTCAGATCTGAGGTTAAGACAGGGAGTGGCCAGGGCTTGTCTCACCAACCTGGCCCCCATAATCATCCTCTTAATTAGAGATGGAAAGGGGTCAGCAGGTGCTGGGGACCAACACTCCCAACAGGGCAGTCCGAAGAGGAGGAAGGAATGTCAGTTGGGACCGTGACTGAGAGAAGCACACGGGTTAAGGCACTGGCTTTGCACGTGGCAGACTCACATGTGATCCCTGAGCTCCACCAGGTGTGCCCCCCTCCCCAAACAAAGCACAAATAGAGCTTTGCATCACCTTGGCTTCCCCCCGGCCCATTCCCAGTCCCAAGTCTCTCCTGGCTGTTACCTTGGGCCCCAGGAGCCACTGAAGTCCCAAGAACTTCTTTTAGCCTGGCTGGAGCTGCAGGCCCCAAGATTTCCCTGTTCTGGCCCTATTTCCTTGTTCCTCAGTTATCAAAGAGTGGGATGAACAGCACTAACTGGCTGATTTCCAAATAAATAATAAATGAGTTTGTGCCAGGAATGAAATGACTTCTAAATTCTGTGGCCTCAAGGCACGGCACAGCTCAGCATTAACCTTAGGGTCTTCTGAACGTGGTGGGAGGGAGTCCAGCCTGAGATCAGAGGCTTGAGTTCCGACCGGCCGGAGGGCGCTGTCTGCGCAGGCCAGTCTTCTTTCTGGTTCTTGGCTTCATCTTCTGTCTGAAGGGCAGATTTGTGTCAGCACATTCTCTAGGGCCTTGGGGCTGGAGACACTGTGCTGCAGGAGGGGGCTTGTCACCAGCCTAGACCATCTGAAACAGAGGTTTTAAGTGCCCACTGCTCCGCTTTTGGGGGAAGGGGGGTCGTGTGGGAGAGGAAGAATTGTTCGGCACTACCCTGAAGATTTATGTCCCTTAGGCAAACAGAAAGCCTCCCCTCTCCCCAACACACAGAGTTTGGGACTACCCACACACACACACAGTTTGGGAATGGACAAACACAAACACACACACACACACACACCACACACACACAAACACACACACACACACACACACACACACACACAAGAGTTTGGGACTACCCTCCTGTCCTCTTTGGGAAACACGGATTTGAGGTTGTGCTCAGGGCTTGCTTCTGGCTCTCCTTCAGGGATCACTCCTGGGGCAAGTGCCCAGCCTGGGTCTACCTCTCTGGCTCCCTGAGGCCTTCCTGGAGCAGGTAGCAGACCACCCCCACTGCTCATCCAGCCTGACCTCTGAACTCCCCCAGCACCACAGCGAAACTGTCTCACTTCCAGCGTCCTCCAAGGTGCTCCCCTCCCTCCCCTCCCCTGTCTGCTCCATGCCCTCAGCCCCCAAGTCTCTCCTGGCTGCTTCCCAGGGTCCCAGGAGCCACTGATTTCCTGAGAATTGTTTTCAGCCTGGCTGGTTCTCCTGACCCTGAGATCTCCCCTGTCCTGGCCCCGTTTCTTTGTACTGCAGTTAAAAAGAAGCCAGCTTGGGAGGAGGTGGGGGTGAGGGGGGAAGGGTGCCCAGGAAGAGAAAAGTCTGCAGCCTTTCAGTGACAGCCACAGGCTGCGGGGTGGATGGCCAGTCTTAGTCATGGAACGAAGCCAAGTCAGTTCAGGCCTCACAGTGGCGGGAGCCCGTGCCCCTTCTACCGGGGCTTCCTGCCGAGGAGGGCATCCGCCCACCCTGCTGCTGCTGATTTGGGGCGCAGGACGGAGCAGGAACTAGATTCGAGCAAAGGTCAGGGAATAATAGGGCTAGACCTTGGGTGCTGATGCTAATTACAGGCCCTGGGGAAGTGACGCCCCAGAGCTTGGGTGGCCAAGGTTGAAGTTTCCTCCTTTCCCTGCAAAGTTCACAGGCTGGCCTTGGGGCAGGGCAGGTTCTCTAAGTGGAGGAAGTCAGTCCCGCAGGTAGGTGGATGACTCAGCAGCAGCCCGAAGCAGCCGACCTGCCAGGCTGTCCCCAGCCTCAAGCGTCCAGCAGAAACAGGATCCAGCTTACTGCATCACGCAACACCACCACCAGCCCCTCGCCCTTCCTCTCTGCTCCCCGCTCTGCCAATGGCCCCTTTATAGAAAGCATCTCCCCAGCTTCTCTTGTCAACTTCGGTGCAGCCTCTACTGCACAGTCTGTTCCCCACACCAGAAAGCAGCCTGGGCCCCCTCCCCCTCCCCATGATGGAAATGAGAAGAAGGACTGATGAAGGGCAGTTTCCCAACGGGAGGCCTGGGATACCTAAGAAGGCCCTACATCGAAATGATAGTACAGCGGGTAGGGTGTTTGTCTTGCACATGGCTGACTGGGTTCCATCCCCAGCATCCCATATGGTCCCGAGTGCAGAGTAATTCCTGAGTGCAGAGCCAGGAGTAACCCCTGAGAGTCGCTGGGTGTGACCCCCAAATAGCAAAAAAAAAAAAAAAGGACCTACGTGAAAGCGAAAGGTCACGATGTTGGAGTCACAGATTGGAGCACCGCATGAAGCTGGGGGGTCAACCTGGAAGGGGGAGGGGTAGGCACAGGAAGGGAACCAGGTCAGAGGGGCCTGTGCAGGGAGCTGGGGACCGCAGCCTGAGGCTTCAGGCTCTGACTGAACTGCCGCCCGAGCACCTGAGCTCCATCACCACTGCCAGGACCACCACCTTCTGTCTCTCCGGGGCTTGACCGGCAGGAGAAATGGGATTTCTGGCGGGTGAGGGCGATTTCTGCAGAGAGCGTGCACATTAAGGGCAAGAACAGAAGCCAGGGAGCAGAAGTCGGGCCAGACAGGCACCGATGGGGACTCGGGCAGCCTCCAGGTCACCATCTCCCTGGGACTGAGGTGTAAGTGCTGTGGTCACTCCCAGTACTGTGCAGGAGCACGGAGTGGGCAGGCCCTGCTGCTGTCCAATGCCGTCTCGCTGCCCCCACCTCTGCAGGGGCCCTTGGCAGAAGTCTGTCTCAGAGAGGCCACAGCTGAGCCCCCTTTTCCTGTGGGCTAAGATGTGATGGAAACTGCTCCAAGGAAAGCGCTCCAAGGTTGCCCAGTGCCCTGCGAAGACCCTCACTGCCCGCCTGCTCAATCTGCTGCTCTAGAAGCAGGAACGGATCTGTGTAGGGGCTCCTCGATGCACATCTCAGCCACGGGAATGCTCCTGGCACCACCAGTCACCCCTGACTTTCAGTCCTGTTACTGCTTTTATTCCAGGCCAGGGGAGGCCATGGCCCCCTCCCAGTAATTCCCAGCCCACCTGGGCTGGCAGTTCCCAGTGAGGATGCAGTATGGGGCTGGGGGGGGGGGGGGCTCCTGGGCCACATCCCTCAGTGATGCAGGGTCCAAGGGTGCTGCAGGGCAAACTGGGGTTTGTCTCTGTCCCACTATCCCTTTATTCTCTCTCCTTAATCTTGCATGTTGAAAAGGGAAAACAGTAATACAAAAGAAAAAAAAAAACAAAACAAAAACAACATAAATGCAAGCCCCCCGCCCCCCAAATGTCATTTTGGTGGTTCTGGTGAAAGATCAAGAGACTGGATGGTACAGCAGGAAGGGCACTGGCCTTACATGCAGCTGACCTGGGCTTGGTCCCAGGCACCCTATGTTCCCCCAATCCTGCCAAGAGTGATCCCTGAGAGCAGAGCCAGGAACAAGCCCTGAGCACCCAAAAATAAATAAATAGGTGAAAGAAAGATCATCCAAGAATCTCATAAACACAGTGATAGTACAGTGGATAGGGCAATTGCCTTGCACACAGTCGACCTGGATTCAATCCCTGGCACCCCACCAGGAGTTAATTCCTGAGTTAAAAGCCCTGGATTAAGCCCTGAGCATCTCCATCACTTAATGAAATCTGGAGCCGAGAGGTATCTTAGATCACTCCTGTCTCTCAAGCCTCTGCCCCTAGATGCTTATTTGGAGATCCCAAGTAAGGACCTCCCAGAACAAGGGTCAAAACTGCCAACAGACAATTCTGCCCTCCCAGGCAGGCACAGCTTGGGGCATCGGGGCCCAGTAGCAAGAACAAGGCTCTTCCCCAAAAGGAAGGAGAGGAAAGGGAGCCTCCCTGTTCTCCTGTGACTCCTGCTCAGAGAAGCTTCCTGCCCCAGCACTGCGGAATCCAGATTGCATCCTTTCACACCCTGATGTATGCTGAGGCAGTCCTGGGAATCAAAAACCTGCCAGGCAGTTAAAAAAAATAGCATCAGGATTTAGATGCTTGCCTTGCCCACAGCCTCGCCAGGCTCAGTCCCCAGCTCAGCCAGGAGTTACCTCTCAGCACAGTTGGTGACTCTGGCTTCCAAAAACAAGACAAACCTGAGAGGAAAGTGAAAGTTTTTGCGGTTATCAGACAGAAAAAGATGCTGAAACAGGTTTTGGGGGTTGGGGGTGAAGCTCAATGGTGAAACACTTGCTTAGCATGTGTGAAACCCTGAGTTCAAGTTCTGAAACCAGATGATCTCATAACCAGTTGGCCAGGTGTGGTTATGAAACACCACTTGACGGATGCAAACCCTGCTCCCTCCCAACACACACAAACCAATAGGTTTCAGTGAGCACTGACAACGAGAACGAGGTGGGGAGGGGGAAGATCCAGTTCAGGCTGGGGCCTTTGGTGCTTCTCACTCCCCCTGGGCCCCTCTGATCAGCAGCATCTCCAGACCAAGGTCAGAGCACACACTCGTGGCCTAACGTCTCCTCACTGCTCACATCTGTGCCCCAACCTACCGCCTCCTCCTCTGAGTTACCAGGAGGAACAGAGAAGGCACATCTCAGGACTGCCTCTGGGCTGCAGGACTCAAATCTGCTCAGCTATGTGACATGAACCAAGTCACTTCATCTCTCTGAGACCTCATCCTTGTAAACTGTCCTCTCTCCTCACAGGATTTTGTAAAAATGAAATACTAGATGTGAAAAATGTGTTATAAATAGCTTGGATTACTTTTTGGCCATATTCCGTTACTAAGAAAAAAAATTTCTATCCCTCTGAAAACATTTGGTTTTGGGGTCACACCTAGCACTACACTCAGGAGTCACTCGTGGCGGTGCTCAGGGGACCATATGGGATGCTGGGGATGAAACCCAGGTCAACTATGTGTAAGGCAAATGCCCAATCTGCTGGACTATGGCTCTGGTTCCTGAAAGCATCTTTCTTGATAAGAAGATTCTGCCTAGGAAAGCACTCTACACCTTTAGAGAAGTAGGTTTATGTTTCAAGAATCCTGAAATGCACATGAACAATCACAGTTTGTGTCTGGTATTTTCAATCAAGTCTAGTTCCTTGCCGCTTTCCCTAAGAGCTCTCTCTTGCCTTGCAGATTACATGAAAGAATCCTCATGCAGTTCTAGCACTGGTTCCTTGAACAGCAGTGAAAACCCTTACGCTACAATTAAGGACCCTCCTGGTGTCACCTGCAAGCTTCCCGAAAGCAGCTACGTCGAGATGAGATCACCTGTGCACGTGGGGCCGCCATACCCAGATGTGCCGTCCTTGTCGCCAGCCAATAAAAATATATATGAAATTGGTAGGTGTCTCCAGTAAGTCCTAGCGCAGCACCTCTGGGAAGGAACACGCCCTTCTCTTGTTGCAGACAGAATCCAAGAAACCCGATCCTCCTCCTCCCTCACACAGGGAAGCACTCACGGGACAATTCTGCCTTAAAGACAATAGCAGGACTCAAACCAAGCAGAAACCCTAGGGTGGTGAGCAGAGAAGAACACACACACAAACACACACACACACACACACACACACCCTACCCTCCTGCTGATTGCTTCTAAACTCTCTCCTCTCCCCCCCCCCCCCCCCCCCCCCCCCCCCCCCCCCCCCCCCCC
>JAOXYA010000001.1:2953540-2963826 GCA_028565675.1 Sorex palustris
AAGCTACCGAGAGTATTCGATATGCCAGACACAGTAACAACAAAGTCTCCAATGGAGACGTTACTGGGCCCGCTCGACGGGAGGGCCTTTTAAATAAATATAAGAAGAAAAATAAATAAATAAAAGAGAAAGAGTTTTTTTTAATGAACTAAACAAAGATTATAGACCTAAAGTAAAAGATCTAGAAGAAAAGGTTTAGAATGATAGTACAGCAGATAGGGCGCTTGTCTTGCACGTGGCTGTCCTGGGTTCGATCTCTGACATCCCAAATAGTCCCCTGAGTCCACCAGGAATTATTCCTGAGTGCAGAGCCAGGAATAATCAGGAATTATTCCTGAGTGCAGAGCCAGGAATAACCTCTGAGCACAGGCCCCCCAAACAAATAAAAACAAAAGCAAGAAAATTTTGAAAAAAATAGAGGAAAACATATTTGTGACTGTTTTTAGATTGTATCTAATTAGATAGAGTAATTAGATATAATAAAAAAATGTGATCCAAGGGCAAGAGCACTTACCATGCTTGTGTGAAACTCTGGGTTTGATCTCCAGCACTGTAAATAAATTTTAAAAATCTAGAACACAACTGATAAAAGAAAAATGCATAATTTGATTTGATCCAAATGAAAATCTTTTGACTTTGTTCTGGGGCCACACCTGGCTTTATTCAGGGCTTTCTCCTGGGAATCATGGAATCATTTCACAATTCATAAAAGATTTTTTTTTGGTTTAGCTTTCAGTGTGTGTGTGTGTGTTTTTAATTGCTTTTTGGGTCATACCTTGCGATGCTCAGGCATTACTCCTGGCTCTGCACTCAGAAATTACTCCTGGCAGTGCTCAGGGGACAAATGGGATGCTGGGGATTGAACCCTGGTTGGCAAGGCAAACATCCTACCCACTGTACTATTGCTCCAGCCCCCAATTCATAAAAGAAAAAAAGTAAAATTTTTACTTTATAAAAAAAAAACATTTTGAGGGGAAACACATCCAGCGATCTCAGGGCTTACTCCTGGCTCAGGGCTTACTCCTGGCTCTGTGCTCAGGGATCACTTCTGGGGGGCTCAGTGAACCAGATGGGATGCTGGGATTGAACCCATGTTAGCTGCGTGCAAGGCTAGGGTCATTCCCACTGCCGAATCACTCTGGCCCCTGAACTCTTTTGTTTTTGTTTATTTCTTTTGTCTACACCTGACAGTACTCAGTGCTTAAGGCTTACTGCACCTAATCACTTGCACTTTCTCCACAGCCCCAGATTGACTGCCTTTAAAAAATAAAGTTAAACACAGGCACAGAAGGAATCCTACAGCAGGGAGGCGCTTGCCTTGCACTTGGCTGATCCAGATTCGATCCCCCGCATCTCATATAGTCCCCTGAGCTCACCAGTGATTCATGAACACAGAGCCACAAGTAAGTCCTGAGCACAGTTGAATGTACCCCCCAAACAAACAAAAAGTTAAACATAAACTTTCTACAGATAGGACAATCTGACATCCAGACATTTATCAGGCAGGAAATCATATCCACTCAAAAACAGAACCAAAGTTTTCTACCTCTCTCTTTTCAGACAAAAAAGTCCCCCAAAAAACCCACTTGGCATCCACTTGGAAATGTATCTTCTGTAAGTCAACAGGGCCTGATGCTGACCCCAGTAACTGCCAGGAGCAATCCCTGATCACAGAGCTATACCCCATAAAACAAATAACAGGGGGCTCCCAAATGAACCCCAGTGGCCACAAACCTTAAGAACCCATGGCCATCACAGCCTCATCCCTGAGCCCCCACGCATGAGAATGAATCTGCTGAAAAACCCAGGTATGTGGGACCAGTGACTGAAAACTCCAGGCCTAATGGAGTCAGGAATGGGATTCCACTTCCCATCACCCAGCCCTTCCAGTTCCCTGGCTGACATGCCCAAGAACTGCCTTGGCACCATTAACCACTAGGATCCAGAGACTCACAAATGAATTTTGGAAGAGAGCAGCACATTGCAGAGATGTTTCCAGATCCCATTTATTTAAAATTTCAGAATTCCAGGAGCTCACAGTCGCTTTTGTGGCCACACAACATCTCATACTATTTATAACAAGCAATACAAAAATAAATTATTTAGCATCTGCCTGTGGGGCAGGCTTGAGTGGTGGTGGGAAAATTCAAAATAATTGTGGTGGGAAGGTGTCATGGTAGGATTGGTGTTGAAATATTGAATGTAATCAATTATTATGAACAAATTTATGAAAATAAAATTGAAAAATTAAAAAACAAATGGATAGGGGGTTGGGGCCATAGTACAGTGGGCAAGGCATTTGCCTTGCATAGGACTGACCAGGTGGAATCCCCAGCACCTCATGCACACCTCTGCTAGGAGTAACCCTAAGCATCGCTGGGTGTGATCCAAAAAGAAATCAAAGAATCAAAACCCAGAAAAAAGCAATCAGACAGAAAGCATCCATCAATTGCACTTAAGAGTGTGACCAGCCTTAGGCCATATGGGGCAAGTGGGGGCAGTTTTGTCCACTTTCAGAAATACTGATCTACACTTAAGTGTCCATAGTAACTTTAATCATAATGATGAAAAACAGGAAACAGACCTTGGGAGATTGCTCAGGGCTGAAGTGCATGCTTCACGTGCTAGTGGGGGAACCCCCAAATAGGAAATGACACAAAAGTCTGTTACATCCATCTCCTAGTGAACTACTGCACAGCAAAGAAATGCTTTTTTTTTTTTGGTGGAGTGTGCCACACCAGCAATACTCAGAAGTTACTCCTGGCTCTGCACTCAGGAATCTGCTGTGGGTCAACCTGGGTTGGCTGCATGCAAGGCAAGCAACCTACCTACTGTCCTATAGCTCTGGCCCCAAAAGAATAAACTTTTGAGAGACACATAAATAAAAATAGATCATTCTTAAGGCGATTGAAGGCACATGCAAAAGACTACACATTGTATGATTTTAGTTATATGACATTCTACAAAAGGGAAAACCACAGGAACAAAGAATAGATTCAGGGTTGCCCAGGATTAAGATTGGGGGTGGAGGGTAGAGTTTGATCACAAAGGGGCGGTGAAAGGAAAATTTATTTGGCTTGTACTCTATATCTTGATTGTGGCGATAGTTTTAGCATTCTGATATTCACCAAAATGGATTTCTACTGTGCATGGAATTCCTTCTTAAGGCAAACATTGTCAGACTGGGTAAATTACAATAGGGTCTCTGACAATTTCTGATGGCCAAGGGCAAACTTTGTCCAAGGAAAAAGTGATTTCTGTTCTCATTCTGAAACCTCTTTTCAGAATACATTTCTGCACCAAACCTCTTTAAAAATGAACAGTGCTTCTATTTTTAGATTGCTAACATGTCGCAGGAAACAAAACCCACACACATCAGACTTAAATAAATGTACTTTTATATGCCATCGTTTTGTGTATCTCACACAACTGCAAAAGATAGGAAGATTAAGAACCAGAAAAGAGGTTGAAATTCTGTCCCAGAGTCCAGCAAGATGAGTCCTTAAATTTTTCACTCCTCACCCAGCTGTTTTGCCATCAGAGAGCTAATTTTGGAAGAAGTAATCTTATAAGATACAGTGTAATTAAGAAAAGTAGGTGTGTGTGTGTGTGTGTGTGTGTGTGTGTGTGTGTGTGTGTGTGTGTGTTGAAACTTCTAATTCTGAGTTGTACCGGGCGTTTAATTTTCTGAATCAAGACAGCATAGCATCATCAAAATATTCTGAACCATAAATCTAAGGTCAAGCCCAGAAACTTTTAGCTAAAGAGACATCATTAGTTTATTTCTCTTATTTCTGTAAGAGTTGGAGTCTGGCTCTTTTATACAAATGGACTTTGTTGGGTTTGGGGAGGGCAGGTGGGGAAGGGGCGATGCCAGGCCACACCCAGTGGCATCAGGGCTTACTTCTGGCTCTGTGTTCAGGGATCACTCCCGGCGGGGTTTGAGAGAGCATATGGGGTGCAGGGGATCAAAACAAGTCTGTTGTGTGCAAGGCAAATACCCTACCCACTGTACTATCTCCCTGGCCTATACTAACAGACTTTTAATGAAAGTAGCATGCAGGAGAACCAGATTCGGTCTTTGGTACCACATGATCCTGGCAGCACCACCAGGAGTCACCCCAGAACACAAAGGCAGGAGTAGCCTCTGAGCATCACCCAATGTGGCCGGAGCCAGATAAATAAATTGAATACTTATTTCCAGAGGCCGGAGAGATAGTAGAGCCAGTAGATACCCTGCATGTAGCTGACCTGGGTTCGATCCATATGGTCCCTGGAGTGGTGCCAAGAGTTATCCCTGAGTACAGAGCCAGGAGTAAGCCCTGAACATTGCCAGGTGTGGCTCAAAGAAACAAACAAGAACAATAACAACAAAAAACCCCAAAGAAGAAAACTTATTTCTAACATAGTTTTTCCTCAATCTGTAAAAACAATATAGTAATCATAGTGTGTGCAGGATAATTTTTTTCTGCAAAGTGAGTAACTGCCTTTGCTTTGTAATGCAGGCAGCGAACTATGCAGGGTGATGCCCGCTGAGGCCATAGAGGGCCATCCCCAGCCCTTCTCTTTCTGACACTCTCAGCAATATAGAACACTTTGCCACATTTTTAAACAATGGCATGTTTAAAAAAATGCAAGGAGTCCTGCCCAAAACAAATCATTCAGGCCACAAAAGTCCAGCCTGGCTTTCTTTGCATCTCAAAATAACTGAAACCAAGCACACGCTTTTTTTTTGGGGTCTTGTAGACACTGTCATAAAAGCAAGAGCTTCTTCACATGTCAGTCAAAGCTCAGCCAATCTTCTCCTCTGTTACAGAGATAAACAATGACTTTTCATGAATCAACTATGAAATGAAATAAATTGAGAAGAGAACTTACATGTAATCCCTCCAGGGTTCAAGTATCACATCAGGAAGGCTTTAAGTGTGCTGATAACAGCTTATTCCGTGCATGGATTTGCATTCAACTACTCAGTAAGGGACTGGAGAGATAGTCAGGCACTTACTTTGTTTGCATGTTGCACACCAGTTAGATCCCTGACACCACCAATCCTCCCAGGAGCACCGCCAGGAGTGATCCCTGAGTGCAGAGCCAGGAGTAAACTTGAAGTACCGTTGAGTGTGTGTGTGTGTGTGTGTGTGTGTATGTGTGTGTGTGTGAGTATGTGTATGTGTGAGTGTGTGTATGAGAGAGAATGTGTGTGAGAATGTGTGTGTGAGTGTGTGTGAGAGAGTATGTGTGTGTGTGTGAGAGAGAGAGAGAGTGTGTGTGTGTGTGTGTGTGTGGTGTGGGGGTGGGGCAGGATTATACTAAACTACTCTATGTGATTTTAATTCATAGAAAAATTCAACCATCCACAGGCTTAACTGAAGTAAATTCTAGCAACACTAAAGGAAGGGAACGGAGAGAAATGAAGTCAATACAAGTCAAATAAAAGACCTATAGATGCCTCCAGTCAAGAACCCAAGAAAGTTCTAGAAAAACCCGGAGCATTTTGTATTTCTCTGGAGTGAAGCCTTTTCTGGACATGTTCGTGTTACCTACTAACCAGAAAACTGTGACCCTAGTCATAATTAAAGTTCAATTCTAGCCCACATATTGTCACAAAGGGTTTGGGTTGATGAAGAAGACCAAGTTACTGAATGAGGGGGTTGTGGCACTTATAAGAACCCTAGCAGTTTACCACAATAACTGCAAAGAAAAGTTTCACCTTCTAGAAGTTCCCACATTACAAATGAGCTAATGTATAAAGCCCTGGAGAAAAATGTGGAGAAGTTCCTGCCGTTAGACTGCTTGAGTAGATGTACCATGTTTACGAAGAGCTTGGAGATGGTGAGATAAGCCTTGCTAATGAATCTAATGGCATCACCCACAGTTATCATCAGCCACGCAGCCTGAGGAGAATTTTCAGGCTATCAGCATTGCCCACATGTTGCTATTTCTCACTTCAATTTCATATCAGAATCAAAAAGGGAAGAAGAAAAAAAAACAACCTTTGAGTCATCTGTGGTGTGAGTAATGAGGCTTCTTGAAAATAAAAAAGAAAAGAAAACAGATTAACACATTTCTGAGAATTAGCTTTGGTTTCAGAGCACAGTGGCAGCTGTTTAAATTCATTTCCCAAGGCAACGCAATGATGGAGGCATCTATAGGTCTTGTATTTGACCTGTGTTGACTTCATTTCTTTCTTTTCCCTTCCTTTAGTGTTGCTATTCTCTTTGATGATGTGGAGTCATAAACATCTGGTTGTGGTGATCCCTGGGGTTTCACACTTTAACTGCAGCCCTCACACACTCTGGCTGAAGGTATGCTTCCTAGTGGCAGGGGGGATTCTAAACAACAGAATGGCTGAGAGCACATTCGAATGGCACCAGGGATCAAACCCAGGCTTTGCTGGCCGCACAATGTCAAGGGAGGTGTTCCATACAGATCTCTCATGGGACCATAGTGCAGGATATTTTGTTTCTTTGCTTGCTTCCTCAGTGATTTTTTAGCATTTGAAAGAGAAATTTGAAATGCTATGTTACTAATAGTAGCACTTACTTATTTTGAGGAACTGCATCTTAGTGAGTGAAGCAGCCTTTATAAATAATAGGACAGGGCTGGAGAGATAGTACAGCACGGAAGATACTTGCCCTGCATGGGGACCACACAAGAACCATCCTCATATGGTCCCCTGAGTATCACCAGGAGTGATCCCTGAGTGCAGAGCCAGGAGTAAGCCCCAAGCAAAGCTGGATGTGGACCCCTAAACAATGAATAACATAAGACCATAGCTGAGGTGTAGTGTACTGACTGAATATTATCGCTCTTGAGTGCTTTGGATTTAGAGAGGGTACACAGTCTTTGAAAGAGTGATTCTCCTTGCAAAAAGGCACACCTCAAGTCTAACAGACATCATTTCCTTTCTGCCATTTGATTGCCTAAGTTTTCAACTGATCAGTATTATTTCAAGGGCATTCTGTTGCAAAACCCTGAGGCAGTTGTAACATAGCTGTGTCTGTTGTAAACCAGAACTACCTGTCAACCCCCGACTCAAAAAAAGTAGAATAAGAAAAAAAGATCAAGATCTTTTTTGAATATTTCCAGTGTTCCATGTAACTAACTTCACACAAAGGTCTTGTAATTCATTACTAACTTTTTGAACAACAAGTTTTGTTGTTCAAAAACAACAAAATTTGTTGTTAATAAAAAATAGAGTTCTCTGAGCTTTCATCTTGCGAAAACCCTGCTTTTACAAAAGTTTAAGCTGACTATTGGAAAAGAGAGAGAGAGAACTTAGACTAAACCTGGATTCGGACAGGTGATCATCTGAATAAATGAAGCATTTGTAGAATCTGAAAATTCTGAAGACCACCATAGACCACCATGCACCGTGTGCTGATGTGCTGATGTGCTGATAAGTATTCAGGTCTCTGGGTCTCCTTTGCAATTTCATGGCTTCAAAGGAGGTTTGGAGATAGAAATAGGAGATCAGAGTTTAGCATATAAAATAATTATCTTGTGTCCAGGTTATTTTAGTTGATGAAAGTAAGGAAGAAAGGAAATATGCCTGTAATTATGTGTGTGTGTGTGTGTGTGTGTGTTGATACCAGAGATTGACCCCAGCATCTCCCTCATATATGCAAAGCATTTGCTCTACCACTGAGACATATTTCTGGCTCCTGTGGAACTTTCATCAATACTTACTTACATGGATGTAAACTTGAATGTTTTTGATAATTCTGGTAATCATCATGTTACTAAATATCTAGACTGTGTTTGGGGTGGAGGATTCAACTCAGGGTTTCATACAGGCCAGTGTAAACTTTATCACCAAGCTACATTGCCAGCCAGTACATGGATGGTGACGGCTGTGTAATGAAAAACCAGGACAACATGCATTCACAAAATGAATGCTAGGCAATACATGGAGAGATCTGAGAAATTCTTCAGACAATTATAGCCTTGATCATAAAGACTCAGAGAATGGTTAAATGTAGCTGTGGTTATGCTCTGTGTAGGAGGAAGGTACTTGGTTCATTGAAAGTAAAGGCCAGGTTCCGGGTGGGGGTGAGAGAGGGTAGTAGGTCATTGTACATAACTTGTTGCCTCACAAAGAAAGTCACACTTTCCCCTCTGCTTCCCATCAGAACCTCCAAGTTTGAATGAGGGGTTGTCACTATCTTAAAACACTATCTGTTACAACTTAAAACCTTCTTGCCTTGAAAACAAAAAAATGCAAAAACCAATCTTTGAGTTACATAATTTCTGGGTATTCTACCCATCCTACAAGAAAATTCCATCTCCTTTTCCCCATAAAGTTTATAAAACTTGGAGACTAGAAATATTGCTCAATGGGCTAGGTGCTTAATCTTATGTGGGGGACCCCAGTTCCATTCCTGTTACCACATATGGTTCCCCCAAGGACCAAGTCAGGAGTAGACTAGATTCTGCATGTGCGAGTGTACAGGTACACACACACACACACACACACACACACACACACACACCAAGCGAGACTTAAGGAATTTTTTTGGTTTGTGGGAAATGCCTAAGGGCTACTCCTAGTTCTGTGCCAGGACTGGGGGGCAGGGAAATCATGGTGTCATGGGTGCTGGGGCTTATCTGTGGCAGGAATCCAACCTGGCTCAATTATACAAGAAGCATGCAGTCATCCCACGAACCTAGCTCTCTGACCCAACTTGGAGTTGTTTGTTTTTAAACCTTACAAAAGTTCCTCAGAGGCATCAGCACAGTTCTTCAGGGGGACGCGGGATGAGAGGAAATTAACAGTATGGCTCCCCATTTTAAGAACTCTCACCAATCACAAAAAAATTACTGAGTTTTCTTTGACTGAGATAGGAAGTTTCCCAGGAACTATAATTCAGGTCCAAAGGCACAGTTTTCACAAACAAAATATATGTCACAGTTGTCTTTCCTGTTCCAGTTCTAGAAAGTGACAGATTGTACTCTATACTTGCTTAACAGTTAGAACAAAACCTGTTCTATATAGACAATGCACTTACTCTAACCAGAAATCCCCGCCGCCCCCCCGCCCGTCTCCTTCCCCCTCCCCCTCCAATCCAAAGGTATAGTTGTTACAAGAACAAATTACTTTGGTTTGGTTTGGTTTGGTTTGGTTTGGTTTGGTTTGACAGTGCTCAGGGCTTGCTCCTGGTGATCAAGGGGCCATGTGTTCCTAGGACTTTAATCCAGGCCTCCCAAAATGTAATGCTTACACTCAGCTCATTGAGCAATGTCTCTAGTCCAAGAACAAATTATTTTAGAAGATGTATTCTATGCTCCCCCAGTTCACAGCAGAGATGAGTCTAGTCTAGAAAATATCCATATATACTCCAATCTGTTTCTGGCCCAGTTATTCAAATTCTTTGAACTTCTTAGTTCTGGGAACTGAACTGGGCTTTAGCAATTCTTCCCTAAACTTTCATTTGCAATTATTTCTAATAGACTCTAAACACCCAGAGTGCTATTTTCAGCTTTCTGTTGCTTTGAAATCTCCTATGTATTACCATTCAGAGTTTATTTTGCATTTCTGTAGTTCCTTATAAATAGATCTACTGTGATCTCATTCCCAAGTATAAAAATTTTTTTTTTAAAAAACCTGATTGCCCTTATATATAGGACCTACTAACATTCCGAAATTTTGTTTTTGTTCTATAAAAAATTTAAACCAAATCTAACTTAATCAAATAAAGGGATAAGCCAGTCAAGATTCTCCCATACAGGGGGGTATGGTGCTGTCAGCAGGTCAATCTGTACCTGTGAGGCGAATGCATCAGCAGCCTGATGGCTCTGTCAGACTTTCAGATATCCCAAAATTGCTGCTGTGCCTTTGGACAGACCTCAAAAACTTGAGACAAAGTTTACCAAGAAAGTAAATGGCCAAAAGTTAGGTATGTGGGAGACACACCCACAAACTACCTCGGACTCAGCTATATAATTGGAGGCATGGCCTCTCTGGTTTCTGCTTGAACTGCTTAATGGCCATGATCCCGGAGACTCAGAAACAAATCTCGAAACCCAATGGCTTTTGGCAGAACTGCATCCGGTCCCTGTAGTAGGTTACCAGAGCCGGGCCACCCCAGGCAGGAATAGGTTCTCGTTCCCCTGGTAGCCCGGTGGCTGCCATCCTCCAGAGGCCATTGGGCAGTCAGGTTTAGCCCTTACTGCAGCCACGCGACATCATATGTTATTCATAACCAGCATTAGAAAACAAATTGTCTACTGTTGCCTTTTCGGCAGATCTGAGTGTTGGGGTAAAATCCCAAATAATAATGGTGGGT
>JAOXYA010000001.1:2997308-3009576 GCA_028565675.1 Sorex palustris
AATGTCTCCATTGTGAGACTTGTTGTTACTGTTTTTGGCATATCGAATACGCCACGGGGAGCTTGCCAGGCTCTGCTGCGTGGGCAGGATAATCTCGGTAGCTTGCGACACCAAAATTATATAATGCTAGGGCCAGGGTGTGGGGAAGAAAAATCACAGCTCCCTAAAATGAATGTCAAATCAACCTGCCTAAGACAGCACATATAGAACTCAACACATAAACCACACGACAATCTTGTCATTCTTTCCCCACAAGCTCTTTGAATAAACCTGCATAGTTCTACCTACCTGTGGGGGATCGATCAAAGACATGAGCACTCTTTCACCACCATTAACTAGAGGATATTAGAGATTCACATTCTAGATTGTTCAGGCAATAACTGAGAGGTAATTTTTCATTGAAAAAGTCAAACTGGACCATATGTTTGACTTTCTTCAGTTCACAACTTCCTGAAAGTCCAACACAGAGAAAGGTTTTATACCTCTAAAACCTTTATTTCCTCAGAGGAAGGGAAGGTTCATCAGGCCCTTAAGGGTCTTTCTTGAGATTTGTTTTCCTCATTTAACCTAAGCTGTAGCAAAAGTGGGGCAGCAACCAGTAAATGACCGGCAGTGAAGGTTTTTCTGGAGTTGACTGGAAATAAGGCCCAACAGTCCATCAGTCAGGAGGAAACCCAACTGTAAATGCTTTATGAAAATTGAAGAGCTGATTCTTGTGGCATAAAAGATTAGAAAAGTACCTGAAAGATGAGGGTATTTTTCCCCCTCAGGAAATAGTTTATGTCCAAATACTGAAGCCCAGAATTTAGCACACAGAGAAGAGAAAAGGCCTAGAAGAGTTTTCAAATAATCTCCCAAATCTGCTTCTTTTACGGGGTCATCTCCCGTGACCTGCCAAGATGCATCAGTCATCAAATATAATCCAGAAAGTCAGCCTGTTCACTGGAGGTTTGTTCAATTTATTCCAACACCTACAGCATCGAGTGAAATCAACACTGGGTCAGAGTATCAAGCTGTTCTCTCTTGTGGTCAATGCTAGCTGGTTTGGGTACATCTTCGGAACACTTCTGGCATATGAGAGGCCCAGATCATTGAAAGTCTGAACAGCTAACCTTGGGGTCACATTTTCAGAATGGCATCAAATGAGAAGCTGAAGTCTTAGACTGGGCTTGGGTTGAATTAGTGGCAAGGCTCTGCATGTATGAAGCCTGGATTCACTGAAAGAAAAAAAGCAAACATGGCCTTAACAAAACATTGTGTTATGCCATTTGGAGTTAAATTTGTCTTTTCGGGAACCTCGTTTTACTGCATAGAGCCTTAAGGTGGTGCTGTTAAAAAACTCTCAGTGGGAGCATTCTAAATCCTTAACAGACTGTTTGCCTTATGAAATAAAAGGTAGTTGGCTGACAACATGAGGTGTCTCTCTAAAGCCATCAAGTGTGGATTCACTCCTGAGAAGCAGACAAGTCCATTCTGAGAGTCACTTGACAAGACAATTGATCTGAACTGCTGTCGGCTAATGAGATGTGACAGCAGAATTAAATCAGGGCTCTCTGAATTCCAGAGAGAAACAATATTGTAAAGGGCATATTAGATCAATTGGCAGAAAACTGACATACTTCACAGTATTAGGATTAATTTTCTTAGGTGTGACAATGATAAGGTGGTTGTAACAAAGAAGGTTAGCTCTTAGGAAGTACCTAAGAATATTTATAATACCTGTAGATGTTATAATCTAATATCTGTGGAAGTATTTAGGGGTAAGGAGTCAGGACGCTTGCAACTTACTTTCAAATAGTTTAAAGAAAAAACTGTGTGTGTGTGTGTGTGTGTGTGTGTGTGTGTGGAGAGAGAGGGCGGGGGAGAGATGAGGGAGAGAGAGAAGAGAGAGGGGGGAGAGAGAGAGAAAGGGAGATACAGCAAAAGTTGCCAAGCAGATTGGTGAATCTCTGTGAAGCTGTTCACAGTATACTTCCCAGCTTTCTGTGGTTTAAAGGTTCTCAGACAACAAAAGATGAGTAAGAGTCAACTAAAGATGTGCAGACAACAGGGCTAGGCACACCCAGCCAGCACTGTACCCAGAACATGTACCAGCAACACCACTGACAGATGGGCAGCCTGGTGAGCACCCAAACCCAGTACTCTCTGCTCAGCACCACAGAGGGAAGGAAGGCAAGGGGCATTGGCGGGGAGAGGGACACAAAGACAACGACCAGAAGCCATTGACGTGGGCTGCCCAAAGGTGACAGGGCAGCCAGGACACAGGAAGGGGAGAGAAACTTGTCCACTCAGGCATACGTCTTTCAGTGCCTTTCGAATTTTAATCCAAGCAAGTATATCATCTACATAGTAATAAAGATTCTTTCTACAAGGTAGGTGGTTGCAGGTCAGGGTAGTGACAACAAGGGGTGGAACACGGGTTATGCATGTGGGAATTCCACCATCAGCACAGCAGAGAGCCCCCAACCCCCAGCACTGTCAGGTACAGCCTCAGTGTCCCTCAAGTATAGCAGAGCCCAGCACCAAAGCACTGCGCTCCAGTACTTTCAGGACTGTATGCCCAAGTTAGGCGTTGCTGGGGTGGCTCCCAGGCCTCGTACTCTACTAGGTGTAGCCCTTATATTTTTATTTATTTATTTATTTATTTTTGCTTTTTGGGTCACCCCTGGCGATGCATAAGAGTTACTCCTGGCTCATGCACTCAGGAATTACTCCTGGCGGTGCTCAGGGGACCGTATGGGATGCTGGGAATCGAACCTATGTCGGTCGCATGCAAGGCAAACTCCTACCCACTGTGCTATCGCTCCAGCCCAGGGCAACCATTTTTATAGGATGACAAAGGACAAGCCAGAGTTGCTGTTACAGAGGTGACTGGCAAAAAAGAGCCTTGAAGGGCAGGCTGACTGTCCAGGGCGCCGAACACCAGACATGCTGTCTGCCTTGTCCCAGCTTCCCTCTCCTCTCCACCCTTTGCTCCAGCCCGTCCTTACCTTGCCGAGGTCCTCGAGGGCCCTGACCCTGGCCGCTGGCCTCGTGTTGAGCTGCTCCTTCACCCAGCGCTCCAGCTGCCTGTTCCACTTCATGGTGAAGACGTAGGCGGCGTAAGCCAACAGCAGCAGCAGGCTCTCCCACCAGGCGATGAGGCTGTCCAGGAAGAAGACGATGAGCAGCAGCAGGTCCAGGATGTAGAAGGAGACGTCGCGGAACAAGGGCCACCAGGTGAGGTGGAGGATCTCCCGGGAGAAGAGGGAGCAAGTGCCGATGACGAAGAGGATATTGAACACGGCCGAGCCCACGATGGTGCCGATGCCCACGTTGCTGTGGGAGATGAAGACCCCGATGAGCGAGGTGAAGAGCTCCGGGGCGGAGCCCCCCGCGGCCATGAAGGTGGCACCCGCCACGTCCTCTGAGATCCGCAGCTTCTCTGTGATGACGCCCAGTGCGGGCACGAAGTACTCGTCGCACACGATCGCCAGCGCCACAAACACGTACGTCATGCCAAAGACGTGCAGCGCCAGCCAGCCCTGACGCCGCTCCTCCACGCTGAACAGGTCTGGGGGGTACTCTCCCTGAGGGGGGTGGGCTGGCTGGCTGGCAGGCGAGCCCGAGGGACTGGGACGGGGGTGGCTGGGGGAGTGGGCAGTGGGCACCGTGGGGGCTGGCTCCAGCACTGCACAGCCATGGACCTGAGTGACGGGGCTGGACCTGCCAGGGACAGTCACTGAAGTGTGGGGTGCAGGCGGGGATTTCTTCGCTGGCCCCCAGAAAGTGGTTGGGGGTGCACTAAGAGCTGGGGCACTGGTTCTGGATAAGGGGTCCCCAGCTTGCCGGGCTGCAGTAGAAGCCTTGGCTCCTTGGGGGCTATCGCTTGACTTGGTGTCTGAGGCCTCGGATAGCCCAGCGCTGGCTGGGGTGTCCGCTGAGACAGTTTCCTGGGGAGTTGTGGGGCGGATCTTCCCCATGAGCCCTGGGGGGACAGCTGAACTGCTACTGTCCGTTCTCGCAAAGACATCTCTGCCACTCGCACTCCTTGGAGCAGCCAAGGAGTTTGTTTCTCTGTCACTGTCCAGGAAAGTTGGGGTGTGCCCTATGCCCCTCCAGAGAGTGGACAGGGCTACTTTGTCCACTCCTGTGTGGGAAGGGTTGAGCTCTGGTATTGTGGAGGTTGTTTCACTGCCTCTTGCTGTAGCTCCTGGCGTGACGCTCTGGCTTCTCACGGTCGTGAGTGTGGGGGTGACATGACTGTCTTTAGGCCCAGTGCCTGGGGTTTGGGTGTGCTTCCCCACCTCTGGCCCGGCTTGAGTTGGGGGGTCACTCTTCATTCCTCCCCAGGTTAATGCTGGGGTCGCCTCCACCCCTGCTGGTTTGGGTGCAGTTGGAGAGGTGGGTTCTCTCCCAGGCATGGTGGTGGGCACTCCCCCCATGCCTGCACTGGGGGGCTGGGAGCTGTCCTGGGGTCTTGTTGCTCTTCGTGGCAGAATTGGGGTGCTCCCTGCAGCCCAGCCGGGTGTCGCTGAAGCCCCGCTCTCCGTCCCAGAGGTAGATCCCGGCAGGTCACTGCTCACCATCACCTCCTTCCTGGCGAGGTCCCGGCTGGCCAGTTTCATAGGGAGTAGCGAAGAGACCACCCCCCACAGGGAGGGGGGGCCTGGGGAACTCTGCAGTTGCTGGCAGACTGAAATGATGAGCAGCATTCCCAGAAGGAAGACAAAGCGGGTCCAGAGAAGGCGCCGGGGGCCGAGCCGCCGCCTCTCCTGTGCCCCCATCCTGATCAGCTGCCCCGAAGTGCAGGTATGCCCAGTTAGGGACGGCATCTCATTCTTCGCAGAGAAAGACAGAGGCTGTGCTGGGACTCAAGGTGGTGAGCGGGGAGACGTCTCCATGCAGACCAGCTAGGGGCAGCTGCAAAGCTAGAAGATGAAGGAGCAGGTTACTTGGCCCTGGAGGGAGGCAGGAGCAGATACATGTAGGATTTTTTTTTCTTTTTGGGTCACACCTGGTGATGCTCAGGGGTTAAGTCCTGGTTTGGTAATAATCCATGGACACTGAAGAGAGAATTAGCACTGTAGGACTGTCCTCCCATTGTTCATCGTTTTGCTCGAGCGTGCCCAGTAACGTCTCCATTATGAGACTTGTTATTACTGTGTTTGGCATATCGAATATGTCATGCAGAGCTTGCCAGGATTTGCCATGCGGGTGAGATACTCTCGGTAGCTTGCTGGGCTCTCCGAGAGGGGCGGAGAAATTGAACCCCGGTCAACTGGGCCAGCCACGTGCAAGGCAAATGCCCTACTGCTGTGCTATCGCTCCAGCCCAAAGAGAGAATTAATGCAGATTTACTTATAAAAATTTAATATAATAAATAATAAAATTTTAAAAATAAAATAAATAAATAATGCAGATTTATTTAAAAAAAAAACACGGGTGGCTTTTTTTTTTTTTGGTCACACCCAGCGATTGTCAGGGGTTACTCCTGGCTCTGAACTCAGGAATTATTCCTGGCAGTACTCAGGGAACCATATGGGATGCCGGGAATCAAACCCAGGTCAGCCGCATGCACGACAAGTGCCCTACCGCTATACTACCACTCTGGCCCCTGCATGGCGTGGCTCTGAGCCAGGCCCCAGACCTAATTATGGTGGTAAAGAAACTTCAGTGGAGCATTCCATCACCCTGTTCTAACCAGCAGTAAACAGAAGGCGGCCCTGATAGCCGCAGAGTGAACACAGTTTCTTCAGACCATCATTATAAAATGATGGGACATGTCAAAAGCATCCCACTGGCACCACAGCAATTAACAGTTACCTCTGCAATCTCTGGGTAGCTGGATGTGATCAGAACCTCAGCTCCCAGGTGTTTGAGGAGGAGAGAGGGAGGGAATAGGAAGTCAGGAAGCCTGAAACCATAAAAAGAGGCCAAACGACAATGTTTGTGTTCTCCATAGCCCCTCCCACCACCATTCCCTTCACTCGGGGGGAGCATCTTTGCTAGTTTGTTCCCCAGGAATAAACCTCACTAGGTCCCAGCTGGGTTCTTGTCCCTCCATTTGCCTTCTCTACCTTTTATAGAAACACTTTCTTTAGCTATTTCGTGCTCTCCATTAAACTGTTCTTGGGAAGACACAAGAATCAGGGAGAAGGAGGGGCTGGATGGGCATGCCCGACCCCGTCACACTGCATCATCACTCCTAAGAAGAGAATGGGGATCTGTCAGCCCACAAGTGACAGGGACAATTCACACAGGGGCCCTTATGGTGGAGGAAACCTCTTCTTCAAAGAGCTTCCATGCCTGTCCCAAAGGCCCCGTCCATGGGCAGAGACTGTCTAAGACCCTCTGTGAGGTCAACATGGCCGCAACCCTATCTGAGTGTACTCCTGTAAGAACCTGCCTTCATTCCTCATGTCCAAGCAGGAGCTCAGTCAGCCTTAGCTGGGGGTCCAGGTTGCAGATTGCACCTTCACCAAGGCCAGACAGCAGGAAGGAGATTTTGTTTTAAGCTTTATACCAAAAAGAGATAGAGGAAGGCAATTCAAGAAGTATTGAGGTGTTGGGGCTGGAGTGATAGTACAGAGAGGGCCAGACCCAGGTTTGATCCCCAGCATCCTTTATGGGCCCCTGAGAACCACTAGAAGTAATTCCTATGTGCAAAGGCAGGAGTAACCCCTGAGTATTGCCAAGTATGGCCCAACTCCCAACCCCCACATAGAAAGAGAAGTAATTGAGATGTTTTTAAAGAGAAACCCCAGGGCCACACCTGGAAGTGGGTGAGTTGGAAAATGGCTCGCTGTTTTAATAGGGGGACATGCAGTGTTAGGAGAGGAGGAAAAGGGGGGCACGTGAACCCCAGGAATCAAACCCAGAACCTCACACAGACTTGGCATAAGATCTAGCACTAGAGTCATTTTTCCTGCCTCAAGACACCACTGGTTTTTCTGTTCTAACTCAAAAAGATTCCCCCATATTATCTAGAGGTCTTGGCTTTGAAGTTAATGCCATGAGAGTCGTCAGACAGCACAGGGCAACAGGAAGAAGGTGAGGAGTGGAGAGATAAGCCCGAATTCCCAGCTCGGTCGCTTAACAGCCATGTCCCCATGCACAGATGAACCTGGCACCTCATCCGTGCAATGGGCAGGAGAACAGGTATGTCAAAGATGCAAAGATGCTCTCTGGGAAGATGCCTGGAGAAACAAAACTCTGACCGCAGAGCTATGAAAAGCTTTGCACAGAATCAGATGCCCCTGAGTGTTAGTTTTACATAAGGACATAGGAGGGGAAACAGGAGAGGCCTTTAAAGAATCCTCAGTTGATAACAAAGAGTTGCATGGGGCCAGAGTGGTAGCACAGTGAGGAGGATGCTTGCCTTGCACATGCATGCGGCCAACTTGGGTGCCATCCCCCACACCACATATGTTCCCTTGAGCCCAGCCAGGAGTGGTCCCTGAGTGCAGTCAGGAGTAAGCCCTGAACATGGCCAGGTGTAGCCCCAAAACAAAATGAAAAGAAAGATAAAGAAAAGAAGATAAAGGGTTGCAGCTAGCTCAAGTAAATCTGCATTAATTCTCTCTTCAGTGTCCATGGATTATTACAAAACCATGACTGAAAAGATTGAGCTTACATATGAGCTAGTAGCTTAGAAGAGCGAGGAGTAACCCACAGAGCTCAAAGCACAAGGAACTGGCATCAGTCAGCGCAACAACTCCTTCTGGAGGCAAGAAGAAACTGTGGGTCTGAGAGCTGTGACAGAGAGTCACACAGCTAGAGGGGACAGGACGATGTTGATGACCCCTCTGAGGCCCAGCCTTGCCAGCATCCCTCACTAATTAGCGAGGCAAAGCCAATTGTCTTCAAAAGAAAGCGGAGCCCATGACACATGACTTTCCTCCTTTGTTCCTCAGTCCTGCCATCCTCTCCACCTCTCCCTGTCCACCTGATCCTGGCCGTGAACCAGGCATCACAGCAATTCTGCCACACACCTAATTAACCTCAGAGGGTCTCTCTCTTTCTGTGTGTCTGTGTTATATAAGAGCGCTCACTGGATGCCCCAGCAGATCCCGCCTAGCAAACCACATAATTTACCTTCAAACCTGGCCATCTAGGCTCCTTCTCAGTCTTGGAAAGTTGTCATAATCAGGGTCTCAAAGAGCGGGTTTCATTCTGGATGGCAGGGACCATCCCATTCTCAGGTCCCCATCTCACCTCTGGATGCTAATTCAAGGCAGGGTCGGGTGTGAAGGGCATCGCAGGAGGAGAATATCCAATCCCTGCTAATACCTGCCTCTAAGAAGCTTAGCAGGACATTGTACAAGTTCTGGATCCCAGTGCCTCTGACAGAGTGTGGCCCTTCCACCAGGAGCACAGACAGGCTCCTGGAGTTTAGAGGAAAGAAGGGGAGATGTCTTAAATGTGTTTGTAAAGTAAGGGAGAGGTGTTTCACAGTTTCTGTGCTTAGAGGGGAGAAAAATCTGAAAAGATCCAGAAGGTGCTCTGAAGGAAGCAAAAGCAAATGCCTAAGAGATCAGAAGGCCTCCGTTAACACTATCCTCTATTGGCTACTATGATTTTGAATGTCACCTAAATGTAAGGGGGGAGTTAAAAATACCCCTTGCACTGTTTGTAGTATGCATGTCAGAATCAACATTAAAAATGAGGGAACAGGAGACCAGACTATATATCTATATCTATACAGTAGGTGAGGGACTTGCCTTGTCTCCAGCTGACCCTAGTATGACCCTGGGCATCACATCGCAGGATCTCTCATTCACTCCTACTGGGAATGTGAAATAGCAATCACTTTTGTTGTTGTTGTTTTCAACTTTTTAATATTTTTATTATAAAGTTGCTCAACATATTTGATTACAGTTAATATTTGAACACCAATTTCACCACCATTACACCTTTCACCACCGTATTTCCATCCCAAACCCCAAGACCTGCCTCCCAAGCAGAACCAAAATAATTTATTTTGTATTGCTTGTTATGAATAATCTGTTAAAAATGAGAACAAAAAGGTTTCTTAGAGGAAACTGTGTGAAGATTGTTATATTTCACCCAGGAGCCAATAAGCCCTTTTATAAGAGATTAGTAAGATGTTGTAAAAGGTTGAACTTGGTATGCTTATAAATATATATCTGCATAAATATATTTCTCCTAAGATTGGTTTCCATCTACTTTAAACCCCATCAAATGTGGTGTGATACTCTTGATATATTAGTGATGTGAAGTATGAGATGTCCAGGAATAGGTTCACTCATGGTGAGGCTCATCTGAACATGTGGAGAGCAGCCGTGAGCATGGTGGCGGTTGAGTTCTGGAAGTTTTCAGTTGCTGGGGCTGCTTCATTGAGGCAAGGAGGGGCCTCACCCAGTCTACTTCGGTTTGCCCCAAGTGAAACAGCCTGGCGCAGGGTCAGCGGCATGGCTATGGCGTATCATTTAGCACAGTCACTTTGAAAGAGAGTTTGGCACCCAGGGCACTCTCGGAGTAGGGCAGGCCAGCACTTACCCAAACAAAGCCCCAGACATCTCCATCTTCTACACCCCGAAGCCTCTGCCTCCAGCCAGTCTCCTCCCCTCAGGATCCCTGAGCCTCACAGAGAACTTAACCCTGTCAAAACCTCGGGTACTCAGGCCCCTGTAGCTGAATGCTCCGTTGGCAGCTCAGAATCAAGGTGAGCTACCTCCCTCCACTTCCCCATACTTTCAGGAGCCCCAGCAGTCATGCCCATAAATCACCTCCACCACCATGTAAACTCAGCAGGAAAAAACTTAACTCCAGCCTGACTCATCAGCTAAAAATTCTCAGTTTTCTGGAGTGCACAGTTGAGAATCTCCAGACATCTCCAAACTCTATAACACTGACAATCCAGCTGGAGCTCACCAGATTGGGTGGGATGTAATGTAGAAGCCAGCCAATCTGGACTGACAAACACATTAACACAGAAGCTTAACTTGTAACAACATCTTAATAATACCCGAAGACAAGGTTTCGATATCCACATGGTGAGGTACAACAATTTTTGCTAATTTTCTTCAAAGTAAATATTCTTTGATCATTCTGTTAGCCATTTATGTGAAATGAGCAATATAAAATAGACTCTTGTGGGTCTGCCATGGGGTGTGGGCTTCAGGGTTGGTTAGGAAAATGAAGACAATGGTGGAGGGAAGGTGACAGTGGTGGTGGGATTGGTGTTGGAATATTGAATGCCTGCAACAAAGCATCATGAACAGCTTTGCAAACCACAGTGTTTACATAAAGTGGGCAGGGGGGATGTGGGGGGAAAACCTAGTTTAGGATCTCAGCTTTAGAGTTTTTCTTTTGATGCCAGATATTAAACCGAGTCTCACACATGCCCAGGCATATATCCTACTGCTGAGACTCACCCTAGCCCTGGCTCTCAGCTTTGTTGCTCGTGGTCACATGTCCTTCTAAGCTACGTCATTCTCAGCCTCAGTTCCTTCACCTGAAGAGGGGGCATAATTCCACCCTCCAAAAACTCACAGGAAGCCCAAAATAGAATGTGGCACAGAGCAGATGTTCGTTGTATGTAATTATTTAGCTGTGCACCAGACACAAGAGGGGCCCCACATAGGATTCCCTGAGCACCTCCAGGGTGATTCCTGAGCACAGAGCCAGGAGTAAGCCAGAGCACTTCAGGGATTGCTCCTGAAAAGAAAAAAAAATGTAATTATACCCCAATTTCATACCCAATGCAAAATTAGAATTTATATGCACCTAACATCCACATTAGAAAATCACCGTAAAACAATTTGAGGTGGGGCCGGAGTGATAGCACACTGGACAGGCTGCATGCAGCCAACCTGGGTTCGATCCCCAGTATCCCATATGGTCTCCTGAGCACAGTCAGGAATCATTCCTGAGTGCAGAGCCAGGAGTAGCCCCTGAGCATTGCCGGGTGTGACCCAAAAAAGCCACACACACACGCACACACACACACACACGCGCGCGCGCGCGCGCGCGCACACACACAATTTGAGGCAAATTTCAAAGACTATGTTTATGTCTTAGCATCCAAAGCTAAAGCCAGGCAACATCAAAATTTAACTTTTGATCCCTGAGCCTCTTCCTGTTTGTCTCCAACGCAGTGCCCGGTTTTCTCTCTCTCCCAGGTCAGTCAATATTCGAACCCGGGACTCCGATTCCTTTGGGACCCTGGGCCACTCACCATCCCTGAGCCGCTTCCTGTTCGCCCCCCAATGCCGCGACTGTTTTTCTCCCTCTCCAGGTTGTACGCCCCCCAACCAGGTACCCAGGGGGCTTGGCCTCTGCAGAAGTGGGTGTGGCCTCTTCTCGGGCAGGCAGATGCTCACTTGACCACAGGTAAATTACCCATACCCAGCAATCTTTGTAACATCTCAGTCTCCATACCATCACACCAACATGAAGAAACAACGCAAATCCCCATCACAAGGAAAGGACGATGAAAAAAAGAGTCCAGAAGCCTCAATAGCTGTTACTCAAATTTTAACTTTTCCTATGACAAAAGACTCCAGGAACAAAGTGACAATTTAAGTCGAATCTATTTGGACCCAGTTCCCGGGCCCTTTGACTCCACAACTGTTGTTTTTGTCAGCAGTAGAACTTCCCACTGGACAACAGGCCAGGCAGGACCCTACACACACAGCAGTGACCCGTGTGAGCAGATGCAGTGCCTTCCTGCAGGCCGCTCTGAGAGAGAGTTCGGGAAAGGCTCAGGGCTGATAGGGAGGGTGGCACAGTGACCCCAGCTTTCCAGAGAAGAGTTGAGATGATCCAGGTGGCCAGACACATGGGCAGCCCTTTCTCTGGCTTTACTTGGGCACTCTCCTCACAACAGTATGGCACACAGGGGGCTATTGTTCCCACGTTCCTGGTCAGGAAACTGAGGCTCAGAAGTCCCACATGTGCTAGATCTTCCAGCAGGAGGAGGAGGAAGCAGATCCCTAGGGTCTCTCCCCAGGGACAGGACTGGGCGGAAAAGCCATGCTGAGTCCAGGGCGCAGGGCCATGTGGCCGGCCCGCAGGAGCTCAGTATTTTTAGTCATTTTGTCATCCCCACCGGGGTGGAAAGATGCAAAACCACAGGGGCTGGCACCGCCTCAGGGTGAACTCATGAGCCCGAAATAGGTGGGACCAGCCACAGTCCTGCAGAGGGGCCTTAGCGCTGACAGGACTAGGGAGTGCTGTGGGTCCTTTACCTTTCTTTCTTTCTTTCTTTCTTTCTTTCTTTCTTTCTTTCTTTCTTTCTTCCTTCCTTCCTTCCTTCCTTCCT
>JAOXYA010000001.1:3009676-3023305 GCA_028565675.1 Sorex palustris
GGGGGGTTTTTTTTTTTTTTTTTTTTTTTTTTTTTTTTTGCATTTTGAATCACACCTGGCAATGCACAGGGGTTCCTCCTGGCTCTGCACTCAGGAATTACTCCCGGCAGTGCTCAGGGACCATGTGGGATGCTGGGAATAGAACCCGGGTCGGCCACGTGCAAGGCAAACGCCCTACCCGCTGTGCTATCGCTCCAGCCCCATGAGGAGATTCTTGAGAAGTAAGTGCCAGTCTTTGCTCTTCACCTGGTTCAGCTGCCCAATAGTATCTTAAAGACTTGCTCTTATCAAGTTCCCAGGCTGGACAAGGTTGAGGAAAGTCCCTCTCCTCTCTAGAACCTACAAAGACCGTCCTCTGGCTCACTTTGAAGCAATCAGGAAAAGAAAATGATTTATGCCTGCCATATATTATTGGTGCATTTTGCTGACCTTTTTTCAGATTATGTGCTGATTAAGAATCCATTTTAGGAGATACAATACAAGAGGGTTCAAACCCCTGGCACCCCATATGATCCCAAGAGCACCCTCAGGGGTCACTCCTAAGCACAGAGCCAGGAGTAGCCCCTGAGCACTGCCAGGTGTGAGCTCCTTCAAACCCTCCACCACCTCCAAAGAAAAAAAAAGATTGGGTACCAGAGAAATAGTACAAGAGGAAGGCACGCAGCCTACCCAGATTCTGTCCCCAGCACTGAGCACCACCAAGGGTAGCCCCAAAACAAACAACAAAAAAAGAATCCACATTAGAGGTCTTGTACATTTGTGGTTGAATACCCTTTTTTTATAAGCACATTGCTGAGGGGCTGGAGCAATAGCACAGTGGGTAGGGCGTTTGCCTTGCACGCGGCCGACCCAGGTTCAATTCCCAGCATCCCATATGGTCCCCAGAGCACCGCCAGGAGTAATTCCTGAGTGCAGAGCCAGGAGCAACCCCTGAGTGACCAAATACAAATAAGTAAGTATGCTTGGGTTATGGAAAGTATAATGGCTCGGGCTCTGCTGGGGCTTCCTGGGAAGGCTCTGAGGTGGGCACCCGGGTCACCTGGCACCGATGCCTTAGCATGACATCCTGTTTCCACAGAGCACACTAGTTTTAAATATAACTCAGAATCCATTATGAAAGTCTTTTTGTGTTTCTAATTAGGTTTGTTGTTGCTGTTTTTGTTTTTTGATACAATACAATAAAATACGCCAAACTGTGACAGAGGAATACAGTTCTGTACCGACCCCTCCAGTTAAGCTGCAGAGAAGTTCCGTCACTCCACAGACTTCCCTCATGTCCCTGTAGAGTCAATATCCCATGCTCCACAAATCTTGTTTATTTTTGCTTTATTTCTCATGTTTTAGAACGTCATATAAACAAATTTAAATGTTTATTTTAAGATGTATACAACATGTATGTTTTGTGTCATCTTTCACTGGACAAATGTTTTTGAGATTTATTCCCTGGTTGCTTGTAACCCTTCAGGTAGGGTTTTCCATGTCCGTGCCCCTGGGGGAGGTAAAAGCAGTGCTCAGGAGGCTGGTTTTGGCCCATTCGCTAACTGCATTTTGTCTTTCACCAACAGGTTGTCCTGGTGACTGACGGCTGCCTGGGCATCGGGAGAGGGTCACTGCGGCATTCTCTCGCGACCCACAGTCAGAGAAGTGAGAATAGCAGATTTCCGCTTCCTTTTCCTTTTCCATCTAAGTTATACATCATGTGCATGGCAAATTTGGAAGAGGTAGTGCTTTTTACTAAGCCTTTTCAGTTAGATACACTTGAGGACTTTGTCCAGTTTTTACTATACCTCATGAATACTCAGTTGCTTCACTGTCTCACTGGCCTCCGCTGGTTTCAGCCAGTGTTTGTCTCTATAATGATACTTGAAAAATTGGTCTCAGGTTCTTTAAAGGGTTAGGGTACTGGTCCTTTGGAGAGCCTGAAACTGGAGTTGTTGTTCATCTGCTTCCCACAGGGACCTTCAGATAATAGAGATTGGAAATTTCGGGGGTGGGGGTCATTAAGTATTTCCCTCATGAATTCTTTGTTTTGGCTTTCTGGATCACACCCGGTGATGTTCAGGGGTTACTCCTGGCTCTGCACTCAGGAATCACTCCTGGCGGTGCTCAGGGGACAATACAGGATCCTGGGGATCGAACCCGGGTCAGCTGCGTGCAAGGCAAATGCCCTACCCGCTGTGCTATTGCTCCAGCCCCACCTCACGATTCCTAAGTTCATTCTCCAAGAAATATTTATGGATTTATGCTTTGATTTGGTAGTTTCATATTACTCTGCTATATGTCTTTTTTTTTAATCTGCTTCCTAGTTTTCCCATCTAATTGGGGAAAAAAATTTTTTTTTCTTTTTGGGTTGGTCACACCCAGCGATGCTCCGGGGATACTCCAGGCTCTTCACTCAGGAATTATTACTCCTGGCAGTGCTGGGGGACCATATGGAATGCCAAGGATTGAACCTTGGTCAGCCATAGGCAAGGCAGATGCCCTACCTGCTGTGCTATCACTCTGGCCCCGGGAAAATATTTTTTTAACTTTTCTTCATTTCAGTTTTTCTTCCATAAAATGTTGGTAATGATGATTCTTAACAAAAGAGTTAGAAACCATTTGTGGGAAAAACACAACTACTTCCGAATGAAATGGGTCATTTCATTTTACATGGTGTCATTTTACAAAATGTCCCTTCCTGTAACCTTGAATCAAAAGGTCATGCCTATTTTCTTCTCGCATTTAAAAAAATATTCTGGGAACTGGAGCCTTAGTACAGTGGTAAGGCGCACTGACCTTGCACACAGGTGACCTGGGTCTGATCCCCGCCACCCCATACAGTACCCCAAACCTGCTAAGAGCGATTCTTGAGAACAAAGCCCAGAAGTGACCCCTGAGCATTGCCAAGTATTGCCCATAAGCAAATTTTATTTTAATTCCTCCCTTACAGTATTGCCCATGTTATTGTGAAGGGTGTGACCTGTGTCTATCAATTATAAACTGCTGTTTTTGCCACTTGGATCAAGACATCCATTTTGCTTTGTAGCTCCAGAGCACTGATTCCTTGGACTGCCTTGAACGACTCATCGATTTAAACAATGGCGAAGGGCAGATTTTTACTATTGACGGCCCCTTGTGCTTGAAAAATGTGCAGTCCATGTTTGGGTAAGTATATGCTTAGGGCTTTCTTGGTCTTCCTTACAACTCAGTATTGAAATTTGAAAAGTAATATCCATTTGAATATTTCTTATCGTGACATTTCATTTCCCCCATGCGCATTTTCAGATCCAGTCATTGTGTTAGTGATTTTTCCAAAGTTCATTCCCTTTTAAAGCAAACATGAATACACCTCTAGTGTCGGTGGGTATTGACTTCCTTACCTTGACTCAGCAATTTTAAAGATCACCTTGCTGCGGGGTGTTTCAGAATTGAAATGCCCTCCCCAGAAATGAGTTCAGCTCCATTTCACAGCTGACTCTATCTTAGTCTGGTGTCAGCTTGAAGGGAAAATAAACTTTGCATCTTGGGGGGAAAAATTACATTTTTATATCTGATGAATTCTGCCCATCACCGTTTGTCGTGGTATTCCAGAAAGCTGATCGATCTGGCGTACACGCCTTTCCACGCCATTCTCAAGTGTGGCCACCTCACTGCCGACGTGCAGGTCTTCCCCAGGCCTGAGCCTTTTGTTGTTGATGAGGAGATTGACCCCATCCCTAAAGTCATCAACACAGGTAACTTTCAAAAGGTCCTTCCTTCCTTCCTTCCTTCCTTGTTTAACTTTAGACACCGAGATTCCCAATACTATTGATGATCAGGTTCCAGCCCACACCCTCTACCAACTTATCCTCCTCCTAAAAACTTCTTAGCCCTCCTGATGACTTTTTTTCTGACTCTCTTTTACTTTTCTCTATCCAGGAGGGAAGGAAGAAATGTAAATTCTGACCCGACTTCATTAGTGTGTCACCCAGTGGTGGAGGGTGTAGTGAGTTAGTGAGAGCTCCTGGTCATAAACTCGTCCTCAAGCCTCAGTGCCACAAATTATTAGAGGTGGAAACCAAGGCTTTGACATTCTTGAAATCTTCTTCGCAATGCTAAGCTTGATTAACACTGTAATTAAAGTCAGATGTTACTTCTGGAGTTGGCTTCATATCCCTGGTGAAATCACTTCTTTGGGTTCTGACTGGTAGGAGGTGAGTGGAATCAGCCGGGGGACCCTAAGCTCTCAGCTCTGACCCAGTTGTGCTGTCACCCAAAGAAAGCAGTGTGCCACCAGTTTACCTGCTTCAGATTGCTGGTGCAATGCCCAATAAAATAAGATTGACAAAATATGAACTGGAACATCCAAGGGCATGGGGCCAGAGAGGTGACTCAGTGGTCAGGAGCACATACTTTGTGTGTTCCAGAACCTGAGCTCACACCCTGCCACCCCGTGGATCTCTGAGCAGCACCTGGATGGCCCTAGTGGTCCCCGGCACCACAGGGACGAAGCAGTGTGGCACCCTTAGGCCCTAGCAGCGGACCTCCAGCCTGCTTGGTGGAGAATGTTGCCACCACTGGCCTCTGACCGCTGAGCGTTGCCTGGGAATCAGGAAGAGGTTGGTGTGTGGGCTGCTGAGCTCCTTGAGTGCTGAGCACATGCTAAACTGGGCAGCCTGAGCACCTGCCTCAGCCTAATGCTTAGTAGATGTCAGTGGGTGATGGTTCCAGCAATTAGTGGTAAAATTAAATGCACAGTAAATGTTAATTTAGCTCATGGATAGACACTTAGAGGCGGGGGAGAGAGGTGTCTCCTTAGCTCAGGAGGCCGCAGAGCCCCTGCAAATGGTGCTATGCCCAGTGCATGGCCCGAGGCTGCAGTGCTGATGACTTGTGGTTGGCGCTGGGGGTTGGACTAGGGTCAGCATCTGCAGGGCACATGCCTTTACCTCCTTCACCATTGCCTCCTAAATATGCAGCAGACATATTTAGGGAAGACTGTGCCTTCGTGGCTTTACCCCGCAGCGGTGTAGGAATAAGGTGTCTCCTTTTGTCTCTTTCCACTGCACAGCAGCTGGCCAGACAGACCAGAAATACAAAATACTGAAGCTTTCTTACTGTTTTTGTTTTTGCACCACACTCAGCAATGCTCAGGGCTTACTCCTGGCTCTGTGCTCAGGAGTCTCTCCTGGCAGTGCTAGGGGAACTAGTCGTGCTGGGGGTCACACCAGAGTCAGCCACATGACACACAAGCATCTTAACCTCTGGACTATCTCTCGATAGTCGGGCCCTAAGCAATCATAACTCATGTGGTTATGAGCACAAATGTTTAAAATTTTTCAAGTCAAGATTTCTTTTAATGTAAAGAATATGATTGCTGATGTTCCTTTTCTATTTATCTGTTTTGGCTTCCAAGCAGCAATGTGTATGTGTGTGTGTGTGTGTGTGTGTGTGTGTGTGTCTGTGTCTGTGTCTGTGTGTCTGTGTCTGTGTATGTGTAGGCCTGACTGTCCTGCACTCAGGCCCAGCAGTGTGATGCTAGAACCACCAAGTCTAGGTGCAGGACTGCTGGGAACCAAACTCAGCCTCCAGCACTTGCAGGACTTGGACCCCGGCTCTTTGAGCACTCCTAGGCCCAGTTCCTACATGGCGGAGGGGTTCAGCATTCCCACACCACAGCCACCACCGAGTGCCAGCACCCCCCAACAGGACCCTTCCCTGTCCCCTCAGCAACCCATAACAGCAGATCTTTAGAGGGGCAGGGCTGAGTCAGAGGTGCCGTGTGCTCACTGTAGTCCTAAAAATATGGGCATGTTTGTATCCAGAAAAATTAAAAAGAAATAAGATATTAATAGAAGTTTCCTTTAGTGGTGACTATATTTTTCTTTACAATTTTGAGTGTATTTTTAGGCTCCAGTATTTTATACTATTTATATAATGGGAGGGGGGGTATTTTTGTTTTGGGACCACACTGGCAATGCTCCTGGTGTTTTTGTTTTGGTTAGGTTTTGGTTTTGGTTTTGGCTTTTTGGGTCACACCCGGCAATGCACAGGGGTTACTCCTAGCTCTGCACTCAGGAATCACTCCTGGCGGTGCTTAGAAGACGGTATGGGATGCCGGGGACCGAATCTGGGTCGGCCACGTGCAAGGCAAACACTCTCCCTGCTGTACTATCGCTCTGGCCCAGATGATCAATGTTTACTCATGGCTCTGTGCTCAGGGATCACTCCTGGCGATGCTCAGTGGACCATATGGGATTCTGGTCCCCAGTCAGCTGTGTGCAAGGCAAACTCCCTACCCACTGCACTACCTCTCTGGCTTCAAGAAAACCTTTTAAGAAATGCTTTGGTTTAGACTTGGGAGATAGGCTGGAGCACAGACCTTGCAGGCACAAAGCCCTAAGTTTTATTCCTGGCACCATGTGGCTCCTTGTGGCCCCTCAGCACTGCTGGGATGGAGCACTGAGAGTCAGGCTCACACAGTTGAGTTGAGTGTCACTGAAGAGGCCTCGTGGGCCCCCGGATCACAGCTATAGAGCCCCCAAAAAAAGCACATTGTATGACAATTTTTTGTTGTTGCTTTCTGCAATTTGGTCTTTAATAGAGCATCTACAAATCAAGGAAACAATTGTCATACCTAGACTGTTGCTACCTTGGTTTTGTAGAGAATGTATTTCTTCCTCACAGAAAGTTAATGAAGAAACTTAACCCTGCAAAGACTGCTCTTAGGAGCGCTGTGGAAGTATTGGATTACAGCGCCCTCTTGTGGCCTGAGTGCCTGTGACTGACAGACCCAGCCTCAAGCCTGGCTTGTCATATAAATTAAATTCATTAAAATACAACTATTGGGGAACCAGAGAGATGGCACAGCAGGTAGGGCACTGCTTTTCATGCAGTTGTCCCAGGTTCCAGCAACACCAGAGCCCCCAAAACCTATCAGGAGTGATCCCTGAGCACAGCTGGGTGTGACACCCCCACACCCCCCAGTTAAAAAACAGGCAATTACTGTTATTTCTAGAGATACTTATGAAGCAGATATTAATGTTGGACAGAGAAATTTCCAGTAACCTTCCTAGTCATCATATTTGAATTCCTCACGTGAAGACTTTTACATAAACAAACATGTTTGTAAACTCTCGTACAGCTTTCTCAAATTATAAATTCATTCTCTGCTGATTCATTTCTTTCAGATTTGGAAATAGTGGGATTCATTGATGTCGCTGATATTTCAAGTCCCCCAGTTCTGTCTAGACATCTGGTCCTGCCGATAGCACTTAACAAAGGTGAGCCCTTGCTGTCCCACCGACACATGTGAGGAGACTTATTATCTAAAGTTTTCTGAATTACTAGATGCTCGTATAATTCATTTTTCAGAGTTATGGGAGAAGGAAGTTATTGGACAGATTTTTGTCTCGTTTGGGGGCACCACTCAGTTCTAGTTCCAGCTCGGTGCTCCGCGGGACTCCCAACGGTGCTTGAGACAAATAATGCTGGGGACTGAGCCTGGACCTCTTTCCTGCAAAGATTCCCACTGGGCTGTCTCTGGATGATTTTAAATGAAGTGTAGCCTAATACGCAGAAGCTTATCTAACTTGACACAGTCGGAAGCATTCTAGCACACATTTATTGCGTGTTGCCATGTTAAGTCTTGTTTCCATCCCCTGCCGTCATCATTGCCACTGCGATGGCTGGGCAGGGGTCTCCACACTTGGCTGGGGTGTCTAGAGATCACGTGCTTAGCTTCAGCCCTGGGGATCACAGTGCTGCAGGATGGTGTGCAGCCTGCGTGCCATGCTGGAGACGGGACTCGGAATCATGCCAGCAGGGCAGCCCCTGACCCCGTAACGCCCAAGGAGAGAAGTGCCTTCTCCTCAGGTGAGAGCATGCTTTATTCCTCAGCCGGGACTTCGTTCTTCCCCGGGAGACATACTGAGAAAGCCAGAGTTGTTCTCAGAGAGTTTCCTGTGGAAGTCATGAAGGGTTTTTTGTTTTTGGTTTTTTGTTGCTTTCATGTTAGTTTCATTTTAGTCTCTCTCTCTCGGAGAGCCCGCCCAGCAAGCTACTGAGAGTATCTCACCCGCACGGCAAAGCCTGGCAAACTACCCGTGATGTATTCAATATGCCAAACACAGTAACAACAAGTCTCAAAATGTAGATGTTACTGGGCCCGCTTGAGCAAATCGGTGAACAGTGGGAGGACAGTGTTTGTTTGCTTTGTTGTTTTCATTGTAGTTTGGCTGGTTGGTTTGGGGCCACACCCAGCAGTGCTCAGGAGTTACTCCTAGCGCTGTGCTCAGGGATCAAACCCAGGTTATCTGCGTGCAAGGCAAAAGCCCTACCCACTGTACTATTCACTCCAGCACCCAGAAAGGTTTTCAAAAGGAAAAGGATTGCATTTGTTTTTGTTCTTCTAGTAGTTAGCATGTAGTAAATACTCAGCAATCGCCACACAATGGACAGGTGAATGAAGCCTCGCACTGTAGTATGCTTATGGGGATCATAAGTCATGGCCCACAGTTCTAGCAGCTCTGAAAAATGTTCATCTCTGGATCTTTAAACTTCTCTATTCTAAATTTACCTTTCATTTTTTTGTTTGGTTTGGTTTGGACTCATCCAGGCGTATGTCGGTGTTACATCTGGTTCTGTGCTCATTGGTCACTCCTGGGGTGCACAGGGGACCATAAGCAGTGCCAGGGACCCAACTGAATGGACTTGGGTTCAAGCATGTGCAAGGAAGCGCCTTACTAACCTTTGACATATCTCTTCGGCCCTCCATCTGCTTTTTATTCACTGGTTTTTCGATTCAGGTCTCTGTTTCCCAGTCAAGATCACTCCTAGTTACCTCTGTCTAGTGCTCAGTTTCTTGACCCCCAGTCATCCATGTGCAGGTCTTTGACATGCTCCTGCACATAGTGTATTGTGCTTATTATCCTTTATATACCTGGTTGTTTTTCATGTTGCCAGCAGCCAGCTTTCCACAAGCCCTGCAGTCCTGGAGGGATTCTGCAGGCTCAGGTGAATTGCCTGCAGTGGACAGAGGTTGAAACTCATGCTTGGCCTGTGACAGCTCTGGTTTCATTTCTGGCACCACTTGGTCCTTCCAGTAACTTCCACAGAGCCTGGGACAGTCCCCAGACACCACTGGGTGTGGGCAAAAAAAAAAAAAGAAAGGAGGAAGTGGCTAGTTTCTGTGGAGGAGAGGGGAGAAATAGGAGGCAGAGGGGGCGCAGAAGGGCTGCCGGGTATGCGCTGCTGGCACATCAGACACTGAACAAAACTGAGTGGCAAGGAAGCTCGTCGCAGGAAGAGTCGCCTGTGGCAGAGGGGATGGGAGGCCTGGACAGGAGATTCTCACCAGGTATGTGGAGGGGCTGCTCGTTACCTCTAAACTCCCACCCAGGTGCTGCCTGGAACTGTGCATTGAGAACACTCTTGATGTCTCAGCTCTATTTTGATGGCGCCTGGACTCCTCAGAGAGCAGCCCAATAAAAACTGGAGGACTCAGGGGCAGGAGCCGCAGTACAATGTGCAGGGTGCTTGCCTGGCACACAGCAGACCTGGGTTCCATCCCTGGCATCCCATATGGTCCCTGAGTCTGCCAGGAGTGATCCCTGAGCGTAGAGCCAGAGGTAACCCCTGAGCATCACCAGGTGGGGCCTAAACATGCACACCCCAAAAAAGAAGTAAGAAGGGAAAGAAACTGGGAGACCCGCATTTTTGTGTGGTGGAAAATGAGTTTTGAGTTATAATTTATGCACCCTATGTTTTACCATTTAGCATATAATTCAGTGGTTTTTAGTATATTTACAGAGTTAAAATGTATTCCTTATCATCGTATTATTTTACAACTGATTTTAAAAGTGAATCAGCATTTTAGAGTTTCAGCACCCCAAAAAGAGACCCTTTGACCACCGACCAGCCAGGCCCCCAGCTCCCTCAGCTGAGGTAACCACAGAGATCCTTTCTGTCTCTATATTCTGGATATTTTATATAAATAAAATTTGTAAAAGTTGAAAATTGGTTTCTACTTGAACTTGGAAGACTAGAATTTGAGTTTTTCATACTTAATCATGGCATTCCTTTGAAACTCTATATAATTTCCTTCCAAGACCAGAGCAGCAGGACTATGACTGGGGCTTAGGATTTGTGCCACTGAGCTCAGTCTGATTTGTTTTCTTTCCACAGAGGGCGATGAGGTGGGCACTGGCATAACTGATGACAACGAAGATGAGAATTCCGCCAATCAGATTGCAGGCAAAATACCCAACTTCTGTGTCCTGCTTCATGGCAGCCTAAAAGTGGAAGGAATGGTGGCAATTGTTCAGTTAGGGTAGGATCTTCTGTTCACATTTGCTTGAAAAAAGTGGAAGGGGGGTTCCATTTACTTTTTTTTTTTCCTTTTTGGGTCACACCTGGCGATGCTCAGGGATTACTCCTGGTTCTGCACTCAAGGATTACTCTTGACAGTGCTTAGAGGACCATGCTGGGACTCGAACCCGGGTAGGCCGCGTGCAAGGCAAATGCCCTACCCGCTGTGCTATCACTCCAGCCCCGGGTTCCATTTACAAAGCGAAGTATTTCCTGGATCTTTCTGAAGTCGATCTTCGTCTGGGCTGGAGAGATAGTACAGCAGATAGGGTGCTTGCCTTACTCACAACTGGCCCAGGTTCCATCCCCAGCACCCCATGTAGTCCCCAAGCACCACCAGGCATGGCGCAAACATTTAGAAAAAGAACAAGATCTTATCACCTTTTTCCTCTCCCTGCCCTACCCTTCCCACCTTTCACCAACGCATAAACTTCTCTTTAAACCATCTCCTGGAGCATGACCGGAGTGACTTTTTGCTGCATTGGGTCCAGTACCTTTCTCAGGCGACTGCTTACTGAGATGCAGAGCCGTGGCTGCTGAACTATTTCCCAAGCAGATGACCTCTCCGCCCACCAGGGGGCGCTGGAAGGTGGCGGTTATGGGTCCCATTAGGAGGTTCGTCTCTTGCCTCACTCGAAGGTGGTTTTCCAGGGAGGGAAGCTAATTATTTTTCCCCCTGAAAAAGGGGGGGCAGGCCAAATAATACTTGGGAACCTCAATGTTAGAGCATTACTCCAAGCTTGCTGTCAGATTTCATGCAATTTTCACTATTTGTTAACTCCTCACCTGTCAAATGAAGGGGCGAGCAAAATAAAAACTAAGCTGGGGCCAGAGAACAGCTTAGGAACCGCCTGACATCTGTCGGCTCATCTGATCCCAGCACACGGGGCAGGAGAAACTGCTGTTCTGCCTCCCTGAGTGTCTCAGGGCCCCATGCTCCCTCACTGACAGGGCCAGGACCCTACCCAGCCCGACCCTCCTCTGGGCCCACCTTCTGGGGAGGCCCTTCCCGACAGTCTCAGACTTGGCCAAATCCTCCGCTGCCCTTTCTCAAGTTGCCTGGGGAACATGTGGGGTGCCGTGCCAGGTGAGCGCCCTCCCCACTGGACTTTCTCCAGCCCTAGATTACAGTTTCCACCGGGCATCATCTTGCCAGATACAACACCCCACCCATACCCTTGTGCCCTCTGCTAGGCACCTTCTGTGTTGGTGCTGCTCTGGATGCCTCGGGCAGTGGCTGAGAAGTTTCACTTACAGATAATCAGCTCTTGGGCTGGAGTGATAGTACAGCGGGTAGGGTGTTTACCTTGATGTGGCCGACCCAGGTTCAATTCCCAGCATCCTATATGGTCCCCCGAGCACCGCCAGGAGTGATTCCTGAGTGCATGAACCAGGAGTAACCCCTGTGCATTTTTTGGGTGTGACCCAAAAAGCAAAAAAAAAAAAAATTACAGATAATCAGCTCTTATTCCTCCTCACTGTTCCTACAATTAATTGCTGACCTGGTAGGATGTTTTTTCCTCTCAATTTCAAGATTGCTTTTGAGCTGCATGATTTTGTGTAAACAATAATGTATGTGCTAGGAGAATGACAGGAACAGTTGGCAGCTGTATGCATTTTCAGCACAGGGTTCCACTTCAGTGAAAGCGATGGCCTGATTTCTAAGCAGAAGCCAGGCAACTGATGGGGAAACATGGGCTGCGCTCACTCTCCTCGACAGCCCCATGGTGTTCACATCTCCCGTCTTCTCTCCTGGCAGCCCTGAGTGGCAGGGGATGCTCTATTCCCAAGCGGACAGCAAGAAGAAGTCAAACCTCATGATGTCTCTCTTTGAGCCTGGCCCAGAACCTCTCCCTTGGCTGGGGAAAATGGCCCAGTTGGGTCCTATTTCAGGTACGTTCGACATGAGATTTTTCTTTCTCCATGTGTTCTCTCTGCTGTTCCACGCGGCTCTGACCAAGCCGCTGAGGTCTGCAGGACCTGTCGTGCAGGGAACCCAGGGCTGTATGTCGGAAACCTGAGGAGCATTTGACACTTCAACTCTTTATAGCCGCCTGGGGGAAAGCAACATTTCAGTTGACACCGATGTTGGGATTGGTGCTGGAGCAGTGTAGGCATGAAACTCAACTATGGATAACTTGCCTTGCATGTGGCTGACCTGGCTTCTATCCCCGGCATCCCATAACGGTCCCCCAAGTCTTCCAGAAATAATTCCTGAGAGCAGAATCAGGACTAACTCTTAAGCACCACTGGGTATGACCCCAAAACAAAACAAAACAAAGGTGGATCCAGAGTTGAGGGCATTGTGTAGTGAGAGCTCTGTGATGACCATCCTAGGGCAGTGACAGTGCAGGACAAGGACAGCGGTGGAGGGTGGGCTCAGTGCAAAGATGTTTAAGATCTAGAACCAGCGGGGGCCAGAGACAGTACAGGGATTTGGTTGGCATTTGTTTTGCAAATCACAGCACCTTAAAAAGGAAAAACTAATTTAAAAGAACCATTTAAGCAAAAAATAAAATGAGAGCACCAGGGCTGGAAAAATAGCACAGGGGTTAAGGTGCTGGCTTTCCATGAAACCTGCCCCAGGTTTGATCCCTGGTGCCACCTACGGTTCCCTGAGCACCACCAGGAATCTCTGCTGAGTACAGAGCCAGGAGCAGCCCCTGAGCACTCCTGGTTGTGAACCCAAAACTCCAAGGACAAAAACAAATGTCAGAACCAAAAGTAAAAATTCCAACACCACGATTCTAATTCAAGATAGAGTACCACTATTGCCCACCAAAGCGGATGCACTGTCCAGCCCACTCCAGGAAACGACTGAATCTTAACCATCTCCAGCTGTGTAGCAACTCCAGCTGTGTAGCCCTCTGCCACCGTCTCGTGTCACAACTCCCACACCAGCACTCAGCTCCTCCCTCTGCACAGCGCGGTCTGCACATGGCACTCCACACCACTCAGACTGGCCACTCTGCACTGCCTCATGGTCACGCTCCTTCATCCCGCTAGGTCTGTTGTTCTGCTTTGAAGTAAGGAAAATAACATTTCACTGACCTTGACTTTGTGCCAGGCACTGTCAAAACACAATCCAGTAATTGCACTGCACTGTCCTCCCATTGTCCATTGTTCTTTTTGGTCACACCTGGCGGTGCTCGGGGACCATATCGAACTCAGGTTGGCCACATGCAAGGCAAGCGCCCTTCTTGCTGTACTGTTACTCCAGACCCTGTCCTCCCGTTGTTCATCGATTTGCTCGAGCGGGCCCAGTAACGTCTCCATTGTGAGACTTCTTGTTACTGTGTT
>JAOXYA010000001.1:3063752-3081849 GCA_028565675.1 Sorex palustris
TGGCATATAGACTATTTGGAGTTCTCAGAAATCCTTGCATGTGTGTTTCGGTAACTTTCATTAGTCATAGAAACTGTGGCCGGGCTCCTGGCGCTGACCTTGTGGCTGCTGGCGGCGCGCGGTAAGGGCGGTCCGGGGCCCGCGGGGTGTGTGTGCGTGTGTGTGTGTCTGTGTGTGGTGTGTGTGTGTGTGTCTCGGCGTGCACGTGTGTGTGTGTGTGTGTGCGTGTGCGCTTGTGTGTGCGTGTGTGTGCGTGTGCGCGCGCGCGCGTGTGCCGGCGCGGGGCCGAGCCAGTGCGGGGCCGGCGTCCGCGGGGAGCGCCCTTGCCGCCGTGGCGGGGGACGGGCAGGACGTGGCCGGGCCCCCCGAGGGGGCTTCCGAAGCCCTCCGCTGGGCCCGGTGGGTGTGGTCCCCGGCCGGGGCGTGCGTGTGCGCGCGCGCGCGCGTGTGCGCACGGCGGTGGGGGCTCCCCCAAAGGCCAGAGACCCCCCACCCCCTCCGTGGCCAGGAAACCAGTTGCTTTCGTGGAAGTGTCCAGCGCTCGCTCTCGGGGTGGACGCGTGTCACTCCGGGCCCACCGCCACCCCCCCACCCCTGGGTGTGAGGGACTGACTTCGGGGGAGCGCGAACGGGAGGGGGAAGATCAGCGCGGCCTCTGCAGCCCCCCACTTCCCCGCGCGGGGTGGGGTGGGGTTGGTGGTGGGGTCAGCGCGCGCGCGCGCCGGAGAAGGGCCCGAGTCCGGGCCGGCCGGCCGCGGCTTCCTCCCGCAGCCCCGCGGGCCGCGCGCGGGTCGGGTCGGGGCGGCCGCGGGGAGGGAGGTGGCAGGGCCGGCGCGGGGGATGGGCCGCCGGCTTTGTTCGCCCGGTTCTCCGCTTCCCGCAGAGGGGGGCCGAAGATGTGTCCGGGGCGAATCCGGGAGGGACTTGGGGGTGGGGGTGGGGAGGGGGTTTCTCTCCAGCTGCTGCGGCTTTGCAGAGTCTGCCAGGCCACGTGGGAGGGAGGCCGGGACTGAAGGGAAAGGGGGGGGGGAATTGCGGGAGGCTCCGCGGGGCGAGCCCCAGACCCTTCTCCTGCAAACCCCAACTGCAGGTGGGAAAGTGGGGTCTGCCCACACCCCCTTCCCTCTCGACAGAGACATTTTCCTCGCGGTCTGGGACTGGGGGCAGTGGGGGAGGGGTTGTCAGGTGGCACTGGCAGCGGGGGTGCCAGCGGGGTCTGTCCTGGCGCCCAGAACTGAAGGAACAGCCATGCCCAGGCGCTGTGCTCTCCCCAGGCTCCAGGGAGGAGCTCTGCGCATCCAGCCAACGGGCATGGAGGCCCACGGCTGTGGGCGCAGATGTGAGGGGTCCGCAGCTCCGTGTCCCCAGCGCCAGCAGGCATAAGGGGTAGCGGGATGGGCCCCCTGGGCTGCAGTGGGCACCGGACACAGCATGTGCCATACAGACGGGCAATTGCAAACCTCCTGAAAGTGTAGCAGGGCCAGGGACGCTTGGCAGCCTCCCCTAGACCAAGGTCATTCATTCATTCATTCAACAAATTTAGGTAACTTGTACAGGTGCCCACCTAACCCCTGCAACAAAGATTTCAGGACAGGGAAGAGACTCACGGGGCTTGCCTAGGACCTGTGACCCGGAGAACTGAGTGCAGGGCACAGAAGGAGGATTGGGACAGAGCACTTGCAGACTTGTGGCCCACCAAGTGGCAGTCTAGCTGGAGTAGCAGGCACTGGAAGTGAGGCTGGGGCAGGGACAGAGAAAAGGTCCAACCCAGGACCAGACCTGGCTCTTGAAGGGCCTCAAGACTCCACTGGGTTCGGGCATGAATCCTCGGGTGGGGGCTTTTGTTGTTGTTGTTTTTAGGGGTAAGGGGACACACCCAGCGGTGCTCAGGACTCCTGGCTCTATGCTCAGGGATCATTCCTGGCTGTGCTCAGGAGACCACATGGGGTGCCGGGGATTGAACCCAAGTCATGCAAGGCAAGCAAGCGCCCTCCCTGCTGTACTATGGCTCTTGCCAAGCTCTCGGTTGGATTTTAAGATTGACTTCGCAGTAGCTGGTTGGCGCCAGAATGGACAGGGGAGGGGCTGGAGCAGTAGCACAGCGGGTAGGGTGTTTGCCTTGCATGCGGCCGACCCGGGTTCAATTCCCAGCATCCCATATGGTTCCCTGAGCACCGCCAGGGTAATTCCTGAGTGTAGAGCCAGGAGTAACCCCTGTGCATAGCCAGATGTGACCCAAAAAGAAAAAAGAAAAAACAGAATGGACAGAACAGGACCCAGACCTCAAGTTCCTGCTTCTCTGGAAGCTGTGGGAATAGTGCAGAAGGGGGGTGGCATCTGGTATAGTGGGGTGAAGGGGAAGCTGGATTCTGTGGCTAAATGATTAGAGACTAGACTCAGTGGGACTGGAGGGCGATGGGTTTGTATGGGCTAAGAGTTGGCGGATACTGTAGACGCTTTATGATCTCAGTATGGTGGAATGGGGTGGAGGGGGTTGTTGGGGTCCAACTGTTGCATCCACATCTGTTCAAGCCTGGGATTGGGAGCTGGGAAGATATTTCTTAGGAACAGTACTTCTATCTTTGGGGGTAATAGAATGTTTTGGATTGTGTCTATTACATGCAAGAAACGGGGCTCTCTTTCCATGCAGTCGGAATATGGCAGAGTGGGAGCTGGAGACTCTGAGAACATGGGGGTCCTCATCTAGGAACAACCCCACCCAGTCTGCAGTGTGGTTGTGGGGTGGCCCTTTTGTACCCTAGTTGGAGGTTAGGAACAAGGTAGAACACAGGCCTCTAGGCAATGAATCTTTGGTGGGGATCAACCAAGATTCTCAGGATCCCCCTTGAGGGTCCCCCCGGTCCCCTAGGGATACTCAGCTGCCAAGCTGAAAGGCCAGCATCCCAGACTGGAGGATGCAGAGCAGGTCCTGGGCACTCGGGTCCTTCAGGGCTACTTGGAGGACACTGGGGGATGGGGGGTTGGGGACTGACCTGAAACCCCTGCTCATTCTCTCTGATCCCTTAATAGTGAATCTTACCCAGGAGTTAGTTACCTGCAGTTAGTACTGTCATGGTAATTACACACATGGCGGAAGGTGAACTTGAGCCTGTCCTAACAGGGTCTTTCAAGTTCACAATCTCACAATTAGGGAAAGTTTCCCATAGTCCAATGTCAGGGACCCCAGATGTAACTTCAGCTTGAGCCCATTTCACAGATGAGACAACCCAACCATTTCCCAGGGATTGAGCAGGAGCAGGGACCACTCTCCTTGCTCCAAGAGTGACCACATTTGGGGCTGGAGTGATAGCACAGTGGGTCGGGTGTTTGCCTTGCAAGCAGCCGACCCGGGTTTGATTCCCAGCATCCCATATGGTTCCTTGAGCACCGCCAGGAGTAATTCCTGAATGCAGAGCCAGGAGTAACCCCTGTGCATAGCCGGGTGTGACCCAAAAAGCAAAAAAAAAAAAAAGTGACCACACTTTCCACGGTCCCTCATGTGAGGCTGAAAATCAGGGTGCCCTGCCCCTCACATGAGAAATGATGCCTTTTGACTCTCCAGTGCCATCTGGGTTCTGGAATCTTCTCCTACCCCCCAACCCACCTGCTGCCTTTAGTTCGGCCCCCACTGTTTCTGGGGTACCCAGAATACCCAGAGTTTCAGATGCAGAAGAAATGTTACTGCCACATGGACCTCCCTAGGTCCTCCTAGACCCCCCCCCACAACATTCTCAGGGGTAGAACCCCTCCCCAGGCCGACCAAAGAGGGTAATGGAGCCAAGGTGTTGGTGAGGCCAGTCCAGAGCCGCAGTGTGGGGCTGACAGGCTGGGAGGGTGACCTTTCTCTCCCTGTCCACCCAAGACGTGGCATGGTCTGAGTTTGGGGTCTTTGGGCTCAGGAGCTGAGGTTCCATCAGCTCTCCCACGGGCCGGTCAAAGCTGTGTGGGGCTTCCCTAGGACTTACTGCCTTGTATTGGGGTCCACAGGACAGAACTTGTGGGGGCCAGGAGACAAGTTCACAAAGGAGAGAAACGTGTGTCCCTTTCTGTGTCCTGACACCTATTGGTGCTGGGACCAGGCGCCCTCCACGCAGATCCTGGGCTCCTGGGCACTGAGCGCCAATCTGGGCCACATCTGGTGGTGCTCAGGGCTTCCTGCTGGTTCTGCACTCAGCGACCACTCCTGGCAGGGCTCAGGGGATCATAGGCTACATATAGTGCTGGAGATCCAACCAGGGTTGGCTGCGAGCAAGGCAAGTGCCTTCCCTACTGTTTGATTTCTCCAGCCCAGGGACGATTCATTGATTTATTGATTTTTCACTCACCTGAGCAAGAGCAACTGTAACTCATGAGTTCCCTGCCCTGGTAGTGTTTTTAGCACAGAGTTGTTTTTTTTTTTTTTTGTGGGTTTGTGATTCTGTTTCTGTACCTTATTAGCATTTTAGCAGGTATCTACTAGGTGCGATTGTAGTATACTAACCACTTTCCATGTAGAGTATTCACGTCGTGCCCATATAAAGGAAACTAATACAATTTCTACAGATGAGAAAATTGAGGCTTAGAAATACGTGGCTGGATCAGGGGGTAGGGTGTGGGGTGGTGGCACAGTGGGGAGGGCATTTGCCTTGCACACAGTCAATCTGGGTTCAAGTCCCATCTAATCCCTCAAGCATCACCAGGAGGGAGACCTGAGTGCATCGCCAGGTATGGTACCAAAACAAAACAAAACAAAGAGAAAAAAAAAAGAAAAGCATAGTGTGGGAGGCAGGGATAGAATAGGACCACAAGGCTCTTGCCTTTCACGCGGGCCCACCCCAGTTGAACCTGAATATCGCCAGCCACCGCCAGGCAAGACCCAAGCCCATCGACTCCAAAAAAACATAGTGGGTTTGGTGTGTTATCTTTCAGGGCATGCTTCTGTGTCACCGCCCATCTGGTCCAGGAATATATTTATGAAGCACCCACTATGTGCCAGGCCTTATGGGGTCCTGAGTACCGTGCATAGACGAGTTGATGGGAGAGGCACATGCCTTGTAGTCAGAGACCCAGCCAGCACGTGCCTGGCTCTGAGTTTGCTCCCCACCATCAAACATCGCCCCCCACTGCCAGCAGCACATGTCCAGTGCTGACCTCAGTACCAGGAACCTCATGGGACAGAGAGAGAGAGAGAGAGAGAGAGAGAGAGAGCCAGGGACGGTGGTCCAGGAGAGGCTGGAGGGTGATTAGAAGGGCAGGTTTGTGGCAGCTGCATGCACGCCACCATGACACTCGCATGCCAGAGTCACATCTCTCCAGACCCCGGCCGTGGCCTCCCCTGCGCAGTCTGACCCCTCGCGGCAGACCTCTCGGGTCTGACCTCTGCCCGCACATGTGTCTCCTGGCAGTTCAATTCCTGCCTGCCCAACCTGTCCCTTACTCTCACCTGCTGCAGCCAGACCTCTGTCTGCCCACAAAGCACCTCCATGAGGAAAGGAGGGCACAAATCCTATCAACTATCTTCTCAGATCATCATACTCTGAAAATGGAAGGAGGGGGGTGCGCTTGGCTGCCCCCAGGCTGAGCCTTCTCCCCAGAATGGTGCTGGTGGGCTAAGGGATCTCGAGCCTTCCAGGTGGCCGGGGCTGAATGTGCTGTCAGGGCAAGGAGAGAGGTTTCTGGAAGGACCCAGGTGGGTGAGAGTTTCATGGAGAATTGCTCCCAGACGAGGTGTAAGTCTGCGGGACCCGAAGTTCAGATACCACCAGGCCTGGGTCGCCTTAGCTTTGTGAAGGCGGCCCCATTTTGGCCTCTCAGTCACCCCTCACCCAAGCAATCTGACTGATTCCTGAGAGTATTGGGGTTCTCCAGAAGTGGGAGCCCAGCCCATGGCAGACAACCTCTTCCCCCCCCCCACCCTCCGCACCCCTGCGTCCCACCAAGCAGCACAGGGCCGGTGCTGGCCCTCAGCAGTGAATCTCCTGTCTGCTTTCTGATTGGGCTCATCAAATCTAATTTATGCTCTAATTGGGTAAAGTAATCTGTCAGGAACAGGAGATTGAAAGATGGCCTGGGGCTCCCACGCACTGAAACTGTCTCTGTGAGTCTCCTCACATTGGAGCGAGATGGGGCAGCCCCTAGGGACAGAGCTGGCCAGCGAGTGTCCCCTGAGCAGCTGGAGTGTGCCACCATCATCCTGAGCGCCTGAGCTGAGAAAACTTGTTTGTTAATGTTGGTTTAATGTTGGTTGGCGGGGGGGGGGCGGCACATCCATCCATGCTCGGGGCTGACTCCTGGCTCTGTGCTTAGGGACTGTTCCTAAGTACAGTGGGCTTTCCCCACTGTACTTGCTCTCAGACCCTGGCGGGGCCCTTTTGGGGACGGGGCTGACCCTTCATCTTAAAATAGACACACTGAGGCTGGAGCTATAATACAATGGGTAGGGCACCTGCCTTACACGCAGCCAACCCAGGTTCAATCCCTGGCATCCCATGGGGTCCCCCGAGCCCTGCCAGGAATAATTCCTGAGTGCAGATCCAGGAGTAACCCCTGAAAACCGATGGGTGTCACCCAAAACAAAACAAAATAAAACATAATGGACATGCAGAGGTCTCAGGATTCTGACTCCGGCCACACCTCTGGTGCGGTGCAGAGGGGACATCGGCAAGGGACCTGCAATTGGCTCTGGACATATGTGGGAAGAAGATTCCCAGCCCCCCTCCTCACCTCCCACCCCCCACAGTAGAACCCCAGAGTGGGGGACCTTGGACAGGGAGAATCATTTCCCGGGGAGCAGTGGTCTCTTTTTTTTTTTTCCTGGAGGGGGGTGTTCACACACAGCGATTCTCAAGGTGTTACTCCTGGCTCTGAACTCAGGAATTACTCCTGGTGGTGCTTGGGGGACCCTATGGGATGCTGGGAATCGAACCCGGGTCGGCCGCATGCATGCAAGGCAAACGCCCTACCCGCTGCACTATCACTCCAGCCCCTCAGTGGTCTCTTTAATGCACGGTTTATCCCTAGGAGGTGAAAGGGCGATTCCCCAGACTGTCTTCCAAAGAGGAGCCCCTCTGGGCGTCCATTTCTCCCTTTGTAAACTGACACGGCGCTTTCCCCCTCCCCCGCCCCCCAAGTTCCCTGCTCCCTGCCCTGTCGGTGCTGGGGAAGGTGGACATCTGCTGGGCCATGAATATTCAGGAGGGAGCTGAGCCTCCTGGGCGCCTGGGCCAGCGGCCCCTCTGGCCTGAGTCCCTGCCCGGCTGCTGACATGCCCAGCAGCTGCTCCAGCCCCAACTGCTCACATTGTTCCCAGGCAGGGGATTTTCCAAGCTCAGGACTTGCTTTGGGGACTGGAAGGGGTGGGGGGTGGGGGGGAGGCGCCGGCCGGAGGGCTCAGGGGTTCTTGTCCCCAGGGCCTCTTGCTCCTGAAACTCAACCCCACTGCTCAGGGCCTGGAGCAGCTGGGCCCAGAGCCTGGTAAAGGCCTGGGAGGCTGAGGGGACGCCCGAGTGGCGGCAGGGAGGGGATCAGTCTCTGGGCAGCCCTGGGCGGACCCCGAAGAGCCTTGAAGGGGGAGCCCCTAGGTTGAGTCATCGCCCGTGGTGCTTATCGGAGCGTTTTATCACCTTCATTTCATTCATGGAAACAGAGGCCCAGATCTTGGCTGGAGGATTCCACGAGCCTTGATCACCCCAAGGCCGAAGGCTGTGTCCGACCCACCATGGGGCCTGCAGTGTCCAGGGGTCCCCAGTGAGAGGGGAACGTGGCAGGCGCAAAGGCTGACTTCATGTCCAGCTAACTCTGCTGAGCCAGTAATGCTGCTGGACGGGCCAGCAGAAGTCACCTGAGGGACTAGGAAAGACAGTGGCTGGGGCCCTGTCTGTCAGTAGGCCCATCTGTCCATCTTTGGCCCCATCCTCATTTTTTTTTTAATTTTTAAATTTTATTTTCATGAGGCTAGAGCAATAGCACAGCGGGTAGGGCGTTTTTGCCTTGCATGCAACTGACCTGGGTTCGATTCCCAGTATCCCATGTGGTTCCCCGAGCACCGTCAGGAGTAATTCCTGAGTTCAGAGCCAGGAGTCACGCCTGTGCATCGCCAGGTAGCACTGTAGCACTGTCCTCCCCTTGTTCATCAATTTGCTCGAGCGGACCCAGTAACGTCTCCGTTGTGAGACTTGTTGTTACTGTGTTTGGCATATTGAATATATCATGGGTAGCTTGCCAGGCTTTACCGTGCGGGCGAAATACTCTCGGTAGCATCGCCGGGTGTGACCCAAAAAGCAAAAAATAAATAGCATGGTAGCACTGTCCTCCCATTGTTCACTGATTTGCTCAAATGGGCACCAGTAACGTCTCAGTTGTTAGACTTGTTGTTACTGTTTTTGGCGTATTGAATACGTCATGGGTAGCTTGCCAGGCTTTACCATGCGGGCGAGATACTCTCAGTAGCTTGCCGGACTCTCCAAGAGGGACAGAGGAATCGAACCTGGGTCGGCCGTGTGCAAGGCAAATGCCCTACCCACTGTGCGATCGCTCCAGCCCCCCAAAAATAAATAGCTAAATAAATTTTATTTTCATGAGGTTGTTCACAATAGTTGTTTACATTCAATATTTCAACACCAATCCCACCACCATTACACCTTTCCACCTCCATTATTTTGAATTTTCCCACCACCATTCAAGCCTGCTGCCACAGGCAGATACTAAGATAATTTATTTTTTATTGCCTATTATGAATATCATAAGAGGTCACAAGGCCGCGAAAACGGCGGCAGGCTCTTGGAATTCTAAAATTTTAAATGGTTGGGGTTCAGAGACATCTCTGTAGGGAGCTAATCCATTCCGAGATTCATTTGGGAGTCTCTGGTTCAAGGCCAGTGGTATGCTTAAATATATCCTGGAGGCAGTTCGTGGATGTGAAAGCCAGGACCCCGAAGGGGCGGGGAGACGGGAAGGGACAAACTGTCCCCGCTGTCATGTGGCCTGATGTCTTCAGTTCCTGTTCCCTGGTCCCTGGGTTTTTCTTCTGGAAGTTTGTGGCCACCAGGGGTTCATCTGGAGTGGGCGGAGCAGGGACACCTACCCCATCTGAGCGAGTCCTGGTGAAATCGGCTCAGTACAAGCCGGGCCGAGAGATCCCTGTCTTCCGGGATTCACTGCCCAGTCTCTGGATCAAGGCCAGTGACATGCTTAACTATGGCCCGGAGGCAGTTCCCCACCTCATTGTTTCTGCCAGTCAGAACTTCTCTGCTCCCCACCATCTCTGCCCACAGGGCCCACATAGGCAGGGCCGGAATACGGTGCTCCAGTGTGGAAAGTAGTGTTCACATTTGGGGGGGGGGGGTCTAGGTGATGGGGCGTGTTTGTCCAGGGAGCGGTGTGGCTGAAGAGTCCCTCGGCCATAGACAGCCTTGCCCTCCGCAATAGTGAGCTGCCCAAGTCGCCTACAATTACTGCATAACTAGTCTCACCTGGGGGGGGGGGTCCTGACTCCTGGCCACCCAGAACTCTGAGTCTGGAACAGCCTTAAAGGAGCTATCCTGCGCTCACTCTTGGCCCTGTGCCCTAAGCAGGTGCCAGGATAAGAAGGAAGTCACAGGCCAGCCTGTGGGGGGTGTGGCTGGGAGAATGCACAGCCCTGAGGAGCCAGTGCAGGGCCTTGCTGAAGTGCCGGTTGAAATCACATGCACTGGGACCAGAGCATTAGTATAGCAGGGAAGGCGTTCACCTTACATGCAGCAAACCCGGGTTCTGGCCCTTGAGCACCACCAGGAGTAATTCCTGAGCGCAGAGCCAGGAGTAACCCCTGAGCACTGCCAGGTGTAGCCCCAAATAAACAAAAAATACTGTCACTGTCCTCCCATTGTTCATCGATTTGCTAGAGTGGATCCAGTAACGTCTCCATTATGACACTTGTTACAGTGTTTGGCATATCAAATACGTCACGGGGAGCTTGCCAGGCTTTGCTGTGCGGGCAAGATACTCTCGGTAGCTTGCCGGGCTCTTCGAGAGGGGTGGAGGAATCGAACCCGGGTCGGCTGGGTTGTCCAGATCGGCCGCGTGCAAGGCAAACGCCCTACTCGCTGTGCTATCGCTCCAGCCAGAACAGAAATACACGTTTGAAAATTATTTCTTGTTTTCTAGACACAGTATTTTTCTCATCTGTTGTGTGTTTACAGTCAGGTGTAGTGACAGAGACAATCTGGAAGGTTCCAGAGTAGAAGTGAGAGGCTGGCGCCCATCCCTTCCAGGCCAGGGCAGGCACACGAAGCTCCTTCCCCCATGACCACGGTCCAGTAGGAAGGGACTCCTGTGGCCTTTCTAGTGAGACCTAGTTCACCAGCTCAAAGCCGTGCGCAGGGGCTGGAGAGACACTGCAGCCGGGAGGGCGTTTGCCTTGCACGTGGCCAATCCAAGTTTGATTCCCAGCATCCCATATGGTTCCCTGAGCCCCGTCGGGAGTAATCTGTGAGGGCAGAGCCAGGAGTAAGCCCTGAGCATCACCAGATGTGTCCCCAAACTCCAAAAATTTGCAGGTTGTGCGGCAGCATCACTGATTCCTAGGCGGAAGGGACCCTTCGGCCCCTCAGCGACACAAGTCACTGGTCACTGCCCCTATCCCAGCAGCTGTCGTGTTTCCTCACCTCTGTGCCCTGAACTCCGCGGCCTCCTGGCCACCGAGTCCAGGGGAGGGGGGGGCCGCTGGTGCCTGTGCTGACCTCTTGCAGGCAGAGGAGGAGCATCTGGGGGAATCCAGCCGTTGGTGGGAGTCTCCCGGGTTTGGGCTGGCTGAGGGGGGCAGGGCACCCTGACGGCTGTGTCCCCTTTGCTCTCCACCACACAGGGGAGCTGCTGCAGCCCCAGGAGACTATGACGGTGGAACTGAGGTGTGGCACAGGGCCGCTGCGCATGGTCCTGGGCCCCGGGCAGGCCGCGGTGCTGGACTGCAGCCTGGGGACTGTCGCCGCCATCCCCCCGACCCACGTGACGTGGAGCAAGGACGGCGGTGCCCTGCCAGAGCACGACCACCTGTACCTGCTGCCCAATGGCTCCCTGTGGCTGGCCCCACCACCGGTGCCCAATGGCACTGACCAGGCAGCACCGGAGGTCATCGAGGGCAGCTACTCATGCCTGGCCCATGGCCTCATTGGAGCAGTGGCCAGCCAGACCCTGCTTGTCCAGCTTGCCAGTAAGTGCTGCCCCGGGGCCACAGTGACCTCAGGAACATGAGTGGGCAGTGAGTGGGTCACAGTCCCCTCTGCATGGAGGGGCCAACACTGCCCAGTAGCCCCACTTCTCGCCACACCCCCATTCAGCTCCTTCCCTTTGAGTCTAGGCACTTTCCTCCTACAGGAAGCCCTCCAGAGAGGCTGAGAAGACCCACAGAGGTGCTTCCTCACAGGGCTCCCTCCACGGGGGAGGGGAGATTATCCCCATGGTCCAGCTACTGTGGGGGGGCTCTCGGGAGCACAGACCACCGCAGCAGCATTTTCCCAGCCGGAGAAGCCTGGTTCTTATCCTTCTGAACTCGAGGGATATCTGTTGTTACTTTGGAGTTTGGGGCCACACCCAGCAATGCTGAGGGCTTACTTCTGGCCCTTTGCTCAGAGATCACTCCTGGTGGCATTTGGGGGACCATCTGGGGTGCCGGGGATAGGGCCCAGGCTGGCTGTGTACGGAGCCAGCGCCCTCCCCACTCTGGTGCTGTGGCATCTCTCAGCCTCTGAGTAGGCCATGGTGTCAGTAGAGAGACCCGGGGCTCCTTCCACTGCCCCTCCCCTGGGGGACCCCTTCTCTCCCTCTGCCCCCAGCCTGCTGCCTCTCAGCTGAGTCTCACTCAGTTTGAACTTGCCGTGCTTGCACCTGTCTGTGTGTGTTCTATGTGTGTGTGTGTGTGTGTGTCTGTCCATGTGTGTGTCTGTGTTCATGTCTCTGTGTCTGTGTGTTTGTGTCTGTGTGTCTGTGTATGTCTGTATGTGTCTGTGTGTGTTTCTGTGTATGTCTGTGTGTCTGTATGTGTGTGTCTGTGTGTTTGTGTCTGTTTGTGTGTCTGTGTATGTCTGTGTGTTTCTGTGTGTGTCTGTGTGTCTGTATGTGTGTGTCTGTGTCTGTATGTTTGTGTCTGTGTGTCTGTGTATGTCTGTATGTGTCTGTGTGCGTGTTTCTGTGTGTGTCTGTGTGTCTGTATATGTTTTGTGTCTGTGTGTTTGTGTCTGTGTGTCTGTGTATGTCTGTGTGTGTCTGTGTGTGTTTCTGTGTGTCTGTGTGTATCTGTGTGTATTTGTGTCTGTATGTGTCTGTGTATGTGTCTGTATATGTGTGTCTGGTGCAACACACCTTCCAGGCTCCCCTGCCGTCACCCACATGTCACTCTCCTGTCCCCAGCGCCCCCAGATTTCTCCCAGCACCCGGAGCCACAGGAGGTGGAGGAGAATGGGACGGCCCGGTTCTCATGCCACACAGAGGGGCTGCCCGAACCAGCCATCACCTGGGAGAAGGACCAGGGTGCAGTGCCCGAGGAGCCTCGGTGAGTGCCTGGGAAGGGAGGGGCGGCTCCAGGGGCCTAATGGGGTGGGGGGGGGACGGCGGTGTCTGCCATTCTCCACCTGACTCCAGGGAGCACCCACAGCTAATGCCTGCTCCTAGGGGAAAAAAAAACTCCCATTGAGTTGCAGGACTGAGAGCAACCCCTCCCAGACCCTTCCAGACCCTTCCAGACCCTTCCAGCCCCTCCCCAGCCCTCCCAGCCCCTTCCAGACCCTTCCAGATCCTTCCAGCCCCTTCCCAGCCTTTCCAGCCCCTTCTCACCCCTTCACCCCCATTCTCCCCCTTCCGTCCCTCCCAGCCCCTCCCCAACCCTCCTGGTCCTCCCTCGCTCTTCCAGCCCTTCTGAGCAATCTTGCCCAACCACTTGTTTGACAGAGAGAGAGCAGAGGGTCAGAGTGGACCTGTGTTTGTGCAGGGCCACTCAGAGTTTCACTGGCAGAATGTTCCTTGTTTTCTCAAAGCCTGGAGGTCACTGGGAAGGTTTTTTTTGGTTTTTTTGACAGGGTTTGATCTGAAGTGGGAGCATTTAAATGGTGGGAGGATAGACCCTGAGCCTCCCACCCCTCTGCTACATAGAGAAGCTGCCCAGGCTCTGTGACCCTCACCCATGCAGTGGGCAGCAGCATCTGGTGGACATCATTCCTGTCCACCTGCTCCCTGTCCATCAAGGTGGGAGAGAAATTGAGACCCTTGGCTCCCCCTGTGGCCTCCTGGGCAGACCCTGGGGTATAAGTGTGACCAGAAGCTCATCTGCATAGGAAGCCTCTGAGGAGCCCTGTGACACCCTGGAGTCTTGCATCTTTAGAAATGTCACTCCAAAGGCCTTTTCGCCATGCCTTGACCCCATTCATGCCCTGGAGTCGTCCTCTCTTCTCCAGTGGAGGTGGCCGTCCTGGGCCCTGACCCCTGCAGAGCGACAAGTCCCCCAGCATCAGGCCTGCCTTAGCCCTGGACAGGTGTCCAGGATGTCTGGGTAGCAAAGAACTAAGGGGTACTGGGGCAAGAGAGATGGGATAGCAGGGAGGGTGCTTGCCTTGCTCACAGCCGAACCGGGTTCATTCCCCACCTCCACATATGGTCTTCCAAGCCCTGCCAGGAGCAACCCTTGGGTCTGAGCCAAGATTCAATTCAGCCCTGAGCATTGCTAGGGTTGTTTTCTGTTTTGTTTTTTAAAAAAATGCGGGGGGGGGTGGGGGGCTGGAGAGATAGCACAGTGAGTAGAGCGTTTGCCTTGCACGCAGCCAACCCGGGTTCAATTCCCAGCATTCCCTTATGGTGCCCCGAGCACTGCCAGGAGTAATTCCTGAGTGCAGAGCCAGGAGTGCATCGCTGGGTGTGACCCAAAAATTTTAAAAAAGGGGGATTGTGGAGCTGTAGAGAGAGAACAGTGAGTAAGGCATTTGTTTTTTTGTTTGTTTTTTGCTTTTTGGGTCACACCTGGAGATGCTCAGGGGTTACTCCTGGCTCTGCACTCAGGAATGACTCCTGGCGGTGCTTAGGGGACCATATGGGATGCTGGGAATCGAACCCAGGTCAGCCGCATGCAAGGCAAATACCTACCCTCTGTGCTATGGCTCCAGCCCCAGTAAGGCATTTGTTTTGCATGTATTCGACCTAGGTTTGATCCCCAACACCCCATATGGTCCTCCTGAGTCTCATCTGGAGTGATCCCTGAGCATAGGCAGTTGTGGCCCAAGAAACAACAGCAAAAAAGGATTGTGTTGCAGTGTGCACTCTTCACCTTTACACAAATGGGTGTCTCTACGTGTGTTTTATAGAGGTGGCCGTGGCAGATGTGGCTGGAAGGTGGTTGATTGAGGGGGGACCCCAGATCAGGGACCGAAGGGTCTTGCCCAGATCACAGCGCTTGTAGCTGGGGCAGGGGGACTTCACCTCTGACCCCTCTGTGATTTTGTGGTTGTGCTGGGCAAACCGGGGGATCTGAAGAAGCCCCCTGCTGCCCGGGATCCACCTGGGACTCCAAGCAGTTTCCTCTCCTGAGTTTCTCAGCACATGGCAGGACTCCTGCGTGTTCCAGCCTCCAGCACAGGCCTCGCCCCGTGGAGTCACGGTCCTTTCCAGGAGTCAGGAACTGCCGCTTCCTGGACTCTGGGAGCATTTGCCCCCAAGCCCTCTGAAAAGTGATCCTCGTCTATAAATAAGCCAGGATCACATGTCCCCTGCACATTGGGTGGGGGAATAAAGAAATGTCTAAAACAGCAACTCAATTCTGCCCAAGGTATGTATTTTTACACATGCTCAGATATAGCACATGTACAAATATGCTATTCATAAACTCGAGCTGCGGCTGACGGGACCATATGGCGCGGGCTCTGCACATGTGCAGTTAATAACACGCTTGGTGGGGGTGGTGCACAGTTTTGGAGCTGGGGGTGAAGCGCCAACCCTCAGGCCGTTACTTAGGCTAATTTCTAATGGTAGGGGATAATCTTTCCTTCCATGGGAACCAGTGGGCAATGAAAACTCTTGTTTTCCAAAGCCCAAATATCCGCCAAACCCCTTCATAAGTTTGGCCTGTCCCGCGACCACTGCCGTGGTCACTAACTTAATAGATTTTTACATCAGCTCTCTTTTGTAACTTTCACACATACTGAGAAGGCGCCACGGAAGACCGGGACCCTCCCCATAATCAGATGGTGCCGTGAAAACAAACACAACCACTGGAACCCAGCGTGTGCGAGGGGCTGGAGAGAGCAGAACCCCAGGGAACTCGTCTTGCACGCGGCCAGTCTGGTTTGGGCCCCAACACCCCCTAATCCCCACATGCTGCCAGGAGTGCTCCCTAAGCCCAGAGCCAGAAATAGCCCTGGGTATCACAGGGTGTGGCCCACACCCACCACACCCTCTAAAGGAGTGTGCTGGGAAGAAACAAAAAGTGTGCTGAAGCCACATGGAGTCATTGGATTATCACTGTTCACTCACACTTTTTTTTTTTAGGTGTGTGGGTTTGGAGTGCTCAGTGCTTACTCGGGGATCACTCCTGGCAGGCTCAGGGGACCATATGGAATACCGGGGATCAAACCCAGGTCGGCTGTGTGCAAGGCAAATGCCCTCCCCACTGTACTGTCACTCCAGTCCCTATTTTGTTTATATATATATATATATACATATATATATATATATATTGCTTTTTGGGTCACACCGGCGATGCACAGGGGTTACTCCTGGCTCATGCACTCAGGATTACCCCTGGCGAGGCCCGACCATATGGGATGCTGGGAATCAAACCCGGGTCAGCCGCTTGCAAGGCAATCACCCTGCCTGCTGTGCTATTGCTCCAGCCTCCCCTATCTTATTTCTTTTAAAATTTTTCTGCTCCAGATCTTGGGCCATACCTGGCTACATGCAGGGCTTACTCCTGACAGGTCTCAGAGGACCATATGGGGTGCCAGGCATTGACCCTCAGATCAGACATGTGCCTGCCACACGGTGCCTGTCTTCTCTGGCCCCAGGAGAAGACTTGAAGTGAGCATTAGAAGTGGCCCCATCAGGGCTAGAGTGATAGCACAGCAGGTAGGGTGTTTGCCTTGCACGCGGCCAACCCGGGTTCGATTCCCAGCATCCCATATGATCCCCCAGCACTGCCAGAAGTAATTCCTGAGTGCATGAGCCAGGAGTAACCCCTGTGCATCGCCGGGTCTGACCCCCCCCCAACAAAAGACAATGATGAAAGGAGGTGCTGGGAGGAGTCAAAGGGGTCCCTTGGGACCACAGGGCCAGATGTCACCATGTCCCGAGACCCCCAGGTTCCAGGTTTAAGTTTTGTTTTTTGCTGTTGTTTGGGGGCCATGCCCAGAGATGCTTAAGGGTCACTCCTGGCTCTGTGTTCAGGCCTCACTCCGGGCGTTGTGCCAGGGATGGAACCCTTGTTAGGCCACATGCGAGACAAACACCCTCCCTGCTGTACTATTGCTCCAGCCCCCGGTTTTGTTTTTTTTTTAATGAGATTGCAACCACGCCCATTGGTGCTCAGGGCTTCCTCCTAGTTCTGTGCTCAGGGATCACTCCTGGCAGGACTCAGGGATCATAAGTGGTGCCGAGGATCATACCCGGTTCAGCCACATGCAAGACAGTTGCCTTCCCTGCTGCACCGTCTCTCTGGCCCCTACCAAAGGGTTAATACAAACAGACCCACGGACCATCTGTGCACGCCACACTGCCCTTTAAACAGCGCCCAGCAGCCACTGTGGGAGTTCACTGGCTCTCCTACAAGGCCACTAGGGCCTTTGTTACAAATAAACAGCCTTGGGGTGTTTCTCCATTTTTCCCACCCAGCACTGGGTACATATGTGAGGACATGTGGGGGACAGGGCTTGAGGGGTGTCAAGGACTCATAAGGCACACGCAGGGTTGAGTTACCACCGGCTTGACTTTGTTTTGGCTTGACTTTGTTTTTTTGTTGTTTTTTTTTTAAATATTTTTTATTGACATTTACAATCAGCCATGATCAAATCCCATGTGTATTGTTTTCCCAACCTCATATCTCAACCCCGTCATGCCAGTCTCAGAGATCATTCCCGCCTGGGCTCTGGGGCTATATGGGGTGCCAGGAACCGAACCCGGATCAGCCGCATTGCAAGGCAAACGCCTTCCCCATTGTGCTACCGCTCCAGCCCCACTACCAGCTTGGTTTTGAGGGTGGACTGCTGAGGCTGGTCTCCATCCCTCCGTCCACATGGGCGCTGCTGGATCCTTGGGCTCCTGGCAGTGAACGGCTGCCAAGTACTTCAGGACGGGAGGAGGGGAGGCAGGGGGAGCGGGTCACACGGCCCTCTGTGGGGCTCCTGCCCCCCTCACAGGCACCCTCTCCCCTTCCCAAGATTCATCACTCTCCCCAACGGGGTCCTCCAGATCCTGGACGTTCAGGAGCGTGACGCGGGTGCCTACCGATGCGTGGCCACCAATTCAGCCGGCCAGCACTTCAGCCAGGAGGCCTCGCTTGAGGTGACCCTCGGAGGTGAGGCGGCAGCTGGCCAGCGGGGAGCCAAGGGCTTGGGGAGTGAGTCAGTCCTGGGGGCGGGGCCCTCAGATAGGTGATGGGAAGGCCAGGAGAGCACAGCAGGGCAATGTGGTGCTGCCCCACTCAGGTTCCACCCCCCAGCACCCTAGAGGATCCTCCAAGTGAGCACAGAGACAGAAGTGACCCCTGCTGCTAAGCTCCATTGGGTGTGCCCCCCCCCAAAAAAATGTGGCAGGGCAGAGGATGGCCCAGCAGGGAGAACAGGGTCACCCGCGGGCCCCAAACCCCAGACTTTGGACTCGGGGTCCCCATTTTCTGACAGCCCTAAGACAGGGGTCCGAGGGGAGGCTCTGGAGGGGGTGTCGGTGCCCACCCCAAGCGGGTGTGCCCCTGTCTGTGCCCGGACACCCCGCGAAACCAGCTCCAGGGTGGGTCGCTGGGGAGGCGAAGGGCCTTCTTTAAGTCTGCCCTCCCTACGCACCATCTGCGTGGCGCTGGGCGCCTTATCAAGTGGCCAACTACGATGAAAAAGAAGTTGAGAAGTTCTACATGGAGCTGGAGAAGTTCTATAAAAAAAGACCACACCTTCTA
>JAOXYA010000001.1:3146577-3158436 GCA_028565675.1 Sorex palustris
GGAGAATGTTTAACCTGGCTGTCTTCCACATGCGAAGTATGCACTCTGCCCACAGAGCTTTCTCTCTTTGATCACTACATACCAACTTTTATTACTATTATTATTTTTTGAGCCATATATGGCTGTGATCAGGTCTTAATCCTGGCTCTGTGCTGAGGGATCACTTCTAGGGGACCAATTAGGGTGCCAGGAATTGAACCTGGGTCAGATATGGGTGCAAGGCAGATGCCTTGCCTATTGTACTCTCTCTCCAGTTCCTAGATAACAACTTTGTGTTTGACAGTTGTGAATATCAGCAAATGGATAATCTCCATTAACTGTTTCTGTTTTAGTGTAAAAAGGCTGTAGTGTATAGTTTCTTTTATAACGTGGAAATCTAAAAATATTGAGAAACAGTTCTTTTTATATTTGGGTAAAGGCAGGAAATGGAATCCTTGTTTGTTCCTCTAAGCAAATATTTAAGTGTTTCATGTTGCTATCTTCACCCTCTTCCTCAGAGTTGGAGATCAGAAGACGGGAGGATGAATACAGATTCACAAGTAAGTTCCCCTCCTTGGCCTCCTGTAGCCCTGCTTCCTCTGCATGTAGGCCTGCTGAAATGTCGGTGGTGTTTGTATATTGCAAACATGTTTATCATGGTCTATTTAATCATGGATATTTTTCATAACTTATTTATGTCATTTGTATATGTCAGGCTATTCCAGGTATTTACTCTTATCTTTTCTGGTTTTAGATCTTTTAATTTTTATCTTTTCTGTTTTTGAAATACTTGTTTAGTTTAGATGGGGGCATGGAGTATACACCTAGTGTTCAGGGATCACTCCTGGCAGGGCTTGGGGGACTATATGTGGTGCCAGGGATTGAAGCTGAATCACTGTATGCAGGGCAATACTATCACTCCAGACCTTGCTTCTTTAAGAATAATATAGTGAAAGTATTATATATCTCTATATAAAGTATATATGCAGATAGGTATAGATATTATATATGTGTATGCATATCTATATTGCTCGAGCGGGCCCAGTAACATCTCCATTGGAGACTTTGTTGTTACTGTGTCTTTCATATCAAATACTCTCGGTAGCTTGCCAGGCTCTCCGAGAGGAGCGGAGGAATCGAACTCAGGTCGGGCATGTTGGCTGCGTGCAAGGCAAACGCCCTACCGCTGTGCTATCGCAGCCGGCCTGCATATCTATATATATGTTCTAAATAGACCTGAACTTTTTTTTTTTTTTGCCACATTGGTGGTGCTCAGGGCCCACACTCAGGGATCACTCCCAGTGAGTCTTGGGGGATCGTAGGGGGTGCTGGGATTGAATCTCTGTAGGCTGTATGCAAGGCAAAAACTTTACTCACTGTACTATATTCTTTGTTTATATTCCAGTTCCATATTCTTTGTTTTTGAAGATGCTTTTCCTCCTCTTGCTAGTCTAGTTTTATTTGTATTCCTTCCATCTCTGTTGTGGGTGACTCTGGTTGTGGTGTACTCTGGGGAGCACACTCTCCAGGCCTGTGCACTGGCTGCAGTGCTAGCACTCAGTGTTCTGTGTGCTGGAGAGCATGCGCTTGTGTGTTTCAATGCTTTGGGTCCTAAACTAGATTGCTGCTGAGATCATGCCCAGTGTATCTGTGGCCCTCCCCAGGGGTCGGACTTGGGGCCTCATGCTCATAAGGCAGCTCTGGGTACTGAGCTGTCCCCACACCCCTGGCCAGAACAGCCCTTAAGAGTTCTTTTGGAAAGCAGGAGATGCAGCGAGATACAGCCAGGAGGGCATTTGCCTTGTACGCAGCTGACCCAGGCTCGATTCCTGGCACCCCATGTGGTCCCCTGAGCCTGCCAAGAGTGATCCCTGAGCACAGAGCCGAGAGTGAAAATCAGAAATTAGAGACCAACATGCTGCTTTTAGAAAGACTGACGGTTTGTGGATGGAGATAGCTTAACAGGCTAAGCACATGCAGACCACATCTCCATGTAGGAGGCTCAGGGTCAATCTGCAGTACCACATGGTTGCCCAAGCACTGCTGGGAATGACACTTGAGCACAGAGCCAGAAGTAGCCCTCGAGCACTGCCGGATGAGGCCCAAAACCAGCTAAACACAAAAGGACATATTTCCCCCCTTCTATTGGAACATGATGCTATGGGGGCAGGGTTTTTTGGCCACACCTGGTAAAGCTTGGGGCTATTGCTTAGAGCTTGTGTTACTCCCTGCTAGTACTATGGGACCAGTGAAATCAGATCTAACTCAGGCCTCCTGCATGTAAACCCTGCAATCCAGTCTGTTGAGCTGTCTACTGGTCCATTAATTGAGTCGGTTGCATTTCTTTCTTTCTTTCTTGGGTTTGTTTTTCCCTCAGTGTTGTGAATTAAACTCAGGGCCTCAAACATGCAAGGCAAATGCTTTATTCCTGCACCATATCCCCAGCCTAGAACATATTTTTCTTAAGTTGAGTACCACATATAGTAGGTGGCTTACACGTAAGAACTGTATTATATAAATACTAGGACAACAGCAATATCAATAACAATTCATTTTATGACTTTCAAAGCAATCTTTTAGGTAGTGTGCTATGCGTTTTCCATATATTTAGTTCATCTTTCCCAGACCTCTAAGACACTATTCTTTTCACCCCCATTATGCAGAGAAGGAAAGTGAAACACAAAAATTTTAACAGTTCATGCAGCACCGCTTGGCTGGTGTGCTCCCTGCCATGAAGCCTGCTAGCTGCTTCAGAGTCTTTCTCGGCAGAGATCTGGAGGAGCAGGTTAACTGAAACCAAGACATCTTAGTTTACTTGGGGCTTCATTTCAGGATTGGCAGATGTCATCTGTTCTGTACTCTTTGAAAATAATTTCTCTCAAGGCCAGAGTGATTAATACAGGTAGGGTGCTTGCCTTGCATGTGGTCGACCTGGGTTAGATCCTCAGCATCCAGTATGCTCCCCCGAGCGTCACCAGGAGTAATTCCTGAGTGCAGAGCCAGGAGTAACCCCTGAGCATTCACAGATGTGGCCCCAAAACAAACAGTTTCTCTCTTTTTCTTCCCTTTTCACTTCAGTCATTATGTTAAATATATGTGCTTGTGACTTTATTGTAGTGATATGCTTCTTAGAATTTTGTCTAAGTTACTCACCTAAATCATTTCCCCCCACTGGGGAAACTTGAGCCAAACCTTCTTATTATATTGTCATATATAACATATGTAATATATATAATAAGGAACATCAATGCAGCAACAGTACCTAACTAGATTTTGCTGAAATTTAAAATAAGCCACAATTTTGTTAAGGAAAGTAGTTCGATTAAATGGAATACAATCTTCTTGCCTGATGTGGGTTGTAAATGTAGCATAGTATTGTGAATTATGTTTCTCCATATCTTCATGGGTAAGAAAGTAGAAACAGGAAAGTTAAATGAACTTGCCATAGTCACTAAATACATAGTGACAGAACAGTAAATCTAAGTTACCAGTTTCCCATTCTCTATAACTTTTTCTTTATAGCTGGTTTTTATTTGTGTTGGAACATATACATATATATAGGTAGATATCTACATATCTGTTTTTCTTTCAGAGTACCTCTAAATCAGTTGTATTTCACCTTTCAACTATATATTTAAAGTTTGACATCATAGGCTTTATTGATATTTTATTGTTTAGAATACAAAAATAAAGTTTATATAATATGCCCAAGATCATATAAGCTATCTAGAGAGTAAGGACAAAAGCTAAAACTTTGTGACATTTTGCGCTGTTCTACTACTACTATGCCTTCCCTTAAGGAAAAGTGCATTCTATACAGACTTATACAGATAAGTAGGGAAAAATTTATTTCCGTTGCTTGAGGTTCCCTGAATAATTTTAATGTGTTGTACATTTATCACTAGGTAATTTGAGGTTTTCTTCCTTTTTTTCAAGTAAGACAGAATATTCAACTGTAGCACTGTCCTCTCGTTGTTCATTGATTTGCTGAAGTGGGCCCAGTAACGTCTCTACTGTGAAACTTGTTGTTACTGTGTGTGGCATATCGAATACATCATGGGTAGTTTGCCAGGCTTTGCCTTGCGGGCTTGATACTCTCAGTAGCTTGCAAGGCTCCAAGAGGGGCAGAGGAATCGAACTCGGATCGACTGAGTTCTTCCTTTTTCTCAAGTAAGACAGAGTATTCAAATTAATGTTTAATATTTTCTAAATAAATATTTTTACATGTATTTCAAGTAAGTACATTTCAAGTTAAAAAAGGTGAGACTTTTTTTTGGTCTTTGCTTGGCATTTTTCAGAATTACTTCAGATTGCTGGCATCAGTCCACATGGTAATGCTTTAGGAGCATCAATGCAGCAACAAGTGAATCAACAAATACCTCAAGAAAAACGAGGAGGAGAAGTATTAGATTCTTCCCACGATGACATAAAACTTGAAAAGAGTAATATTCTGCTTCTTGGACCGACTGGGTCAGGTAAATAGCTGTGGGAAAATGTACTCCTCTGTTGTTAAAAATAGAATGTAAATAATTCTGCCGTGTGTGTCTTGTGATGAGGGGTTCTTGCTCCCGAGAGAAAAGTATAGTAAGGGGCATGCTAAAGCGAGCATAGTGTTAGATCTGGCTAACAATGAAAGGATGTGGGGCCAGAGCAGGTAGGGCGTTTGCCTTGCAGACGGCCGACCCATGTTCAATCTCCCGCATCCCGTATGGTTCCCCCAGCACCACCAGGAGTGATTCCTGAGTGCAGAGCAGGCGTGACCCCTGAGCATCGCTGGGTGTGACCCAAAAAGAAAAAACAATAATACTAGTGAAAAGTTGTGGGAAAAGCAGTTATGCAATTACGCTGTTCACGGTCACCTTATATTTTGGGGGCCTCCCTCCTGGTGGTTGGCCAGTCGGTCCCGATTGCTCAGCCATGCTGGGACGACAGGGCTACTGATGTTTGCTGCGGGTAGGAGATTTCACAATTTTGTAGAGAAATCGTGTGCACAGCAAATGTACTTTGATGAACTTTTCATTCCTGTTTCTGTTCGTAGGTAAAACTCTACTGGCACAAACGCTAGCTAAATGCCTTGATGTCCCTTTTGCCATCTGCGACTGTACCACTTTGACTCAGGCTGGTTACGTGGGTGAAGATATTGAATCTGTGATCGCCAAACTGCTCCAGGATGCCAATTACAATGTAGAAAAAGCTCAACAAGGTATGATATAGGCACTGCTTGTCTTGCCCCAGGTATAGGCTTTTGGAAAGGCAGTCTAATATTAAGAGATAATATTATTTTGTGTAAAGGAGAAAAATTCTCTCTGATCACATAAAGTTTCTATGTTAAATATTTTCTAGAATATTGATTAAAGACCACACACTTTGTTTTATTATTGTAAGATTGCAATAAAAGTAAAAAGAGGCCAGGTTACTATTTGGTCTGTGCTTTTCCTGTGCAGAAAATCTATTGGGAGGGACCCTGGGCTCGGGGCACTGGCTGGACAGAAGAGTATCTCAGGTTGAAGCTTCAGCAGATTAGCCTATTGATTTATTGGATATCAAAGATGCTGCATTTCTCCATTCTCATCTTTCTCCTGTCCTCATTTCCATGGAAAACTTGATAGTTTCTTGTCTACATGGTTTCATGACAAGAAATGGCACCAAAAACACACATAACTCAACAGGAACTTGATCTACAGACTCCCACACAATTTGTGTGGGAGACTTGGTTTCAATCTCCAGTGCCACATATGGTTCCCTGAGTACCTCCAGTCTTTATACCTGAGCAGTAAGCCAGGAGTAGCCCTTGAGCACTGCTGGGGGTGGCCCCCAGATTAACAAAATAAGTGAGAAGGAATAACTATACCTGAACTCCTTTTTTCTCTCTATGCTTTCATCTCAGCCTCCTCAAATAAATCACCTGAAACAATGGAGTAGATAACTATTTTCAGAGAATTCTCATAAGCAAGTGGTATTCTTTAATACATAAAACATTCACCTAAAATGGTAATTGGGAGAGATAGCAATATATTTTAGTAATAGACATTGCAAATGTTTAAGTGAATAATTTTGTTCTCTAGTTATGTAGACATTTAAAATTGAGGTTATCTTGTGTTTATCTTTTTCATATTATAAATAGAATCCTCCTTAAATTGTAGGAATTGTCTTTCTGGATGAAGTAGATAAGATTGGCAGTGTGCCAGGCATTCATCAATTACGGGATGTAGGTGGAGAAGGCGTTCAGCAAGTAAGCAGTTGAATATTTTGTTCGTCCACTAAAAGGAAGGGAATACATCAGCCTCCCAAATATTGTACGTTTGGTTTCACATTCAATTAGATTCTGTTTTGTTTATTTCTCTCATCCTAGATTCCACATGTCACTTGAAGATAGTTTAGGACTTAAGAGAAAGCTGTTGGTGATTTTAAATAGAATTACTTTTCTCAGGAAATTTCAAATATTGTAAAGAACAGGAAAAATAATTAATTTTTTTTTGTTTGTATCTCAGAGACCCACCAGATAAAACATTTTAAAAGCAGGGGCTGGAGCCGATAGTACAGCGGGTAGGGCATATGCCTTGCACGCACCCGTCTCCAGTTCAATTCCCAGCTTCCCATATGGCCTCCCAAGCACCGCCAGCAGAAATTCCTGAGTGCAAAGCCAGGAATAACTCCTAGGCATCGCCAGGTGTGACCCAAAAAGAAAAAAACCCACATTTTAAAAGGGAAATTCCTGCTCTAACTAGACATAGATGAACTTACTCTTTTTATTTAGAAAATAGAATTAAAGAGCCAGTGTACAGGAAGTACTTACTTACCTTATATGCATCTGACCTTGGTTTGAATCCCCACACTGCGTATGGTCACTGAGTAATGCCAGGTACAACCCCAAAAAACACACACAAAAGAGAAGGAAATAGGCTAAAACAGATAAACAGTTCATTATTTGTAGAATCATAAAGTCATATGGGTAAACTGATCTTTTAATGAAAACTAATTATGATAATAACTTACAGGATAAGGAAAGTTGCTTTAGTGTTGGTAACGACATAGATACATTCATATCATACTTACATGCTAACTATAATGTTTTCATTTTTTTATTGTTATTCTCAAAGTTTAATAGTGGGCATAGAGTAGGATTTTAATTCAGATGAAATACAAATCTTACAAATCTTAATTATCTTCAAATTTTGAATGTTGCCACCATGTTTGGGTATTACCTAAAATCACAATTCCATTTTTATTTAAAATCTGAATTACATCTGTACTACCAAAAACAGTCTCTTAGGTTGAATGTTCCTGAATGTTGTAGGGATCTTACCGCCATTTCGAATTAGATTATGAATGATTGTTGCACAGGACATTGTCATGTTAGCTGTGGGAATGTGGGGTCTTATTTTAGTTCTGCTTCTTGATAATAACACATATATTTTCCTTATTGAATCCATTATCTAAAGTATAGTAAGTAATGCACTTACATAATGATGCTATAAATCATTTATTTTTCATTTAGGGTTTGTTAAAACTATTAGAAGGCACAATAGTCAACGTTCCAGAAAAAAATTCACGCAAACTACGTGGAGAAACAGTGCAAGTTGATACCACAAATGTCCTGTTTGTTGCATCTGGTGCTTTCAATGGTTTAGACAGAATTATCAGCAGAAGGAAAAATGAAAAGGTAAATTTTTTTCTGGGACGTTTGAAATTACAGAGGATGAACATTCAGCTTCTGTTCTTTTATCTGATGCATCATTTTTATCTTTTAATTGTTACTGTTTATGGGGGGCTCTCTCAGCAGTGCTCAGGGAGAAAGAAACCATGTCATTGGTGTCAGGGGTCAAGCAAGGCTTTACACATGCAAGGCTGTACCTCTTAAGCTTTCTCCTCTGCCTCGGTTGTGTATTTCCAAGCGTTGATTTTCTTAAAGCATGCCAAAATTATATATATATATATATACCCCCCCCCCCCCAAATGACTCATCCTCGCACGGACATCTGGGAGAGTCTTCTGGAACTTGTTGATCTCTTTTGAGGTTTATTTATGAGACACAGACACTCTGGATCTGTGTCTACAAGTACTTATTTAACACTGTGACTTTTTTCCCATTAAGGGGACCTCTTAAGTAGTCATGGGGAGCCCAGCAACACTCACCTGACTGTGAGTGGAACACAGCTGAGTGTGAGGGACTCCTGGACCCAGCAGACCTGTGGGTCACCCAGGACTCCCAGGACTTGGGGACCAAGTAGTTTTGGGGACTAACAGTGGAAGCTTCATGGGGCTGAAGCAATAGTACAGTGGGTAAAGTACATGCCTTGCAAGTGGTGGACTCGGGTTTGATCCCTGGCACCTCATGTGACTCCCCAAGAACTACCAGGAGTGATTCCTGAGCACAGAGCCAGGAGTAAGCCCTGAGCTCCATTGAGTGTAGCCCCCTAACCCTGCCAAAATAAATAAGAGAAAAAAGTAAAAAAGTTGTGGGCTGGAGATAATACAACCTGTTGGGCACTTTCCTTTCACATGGTTGACCTATGTTTGATCCCCAGCACTTCATATGGTCCCCTGAGCCCTGCCAGGAAATGACCACTGCAAGCAAGCTGTGGTTTCCCCTCACCCCCCCCCAAAAAAAAGAATCTGTGCAATGGGGGACAAATAGATGGAACTAGATATTGATTGTGTTCAGTTAAGTAAGACGTAAAATGATTATGGGGCTGGAGCAATAGCACAGCGGGTAGGGCGTTTGCCTTGCACGTGGCCAACCTGGGTTCGATTCCCAGCATCCCATATGGACTCCTGAGCACTGCCAGGGGTAATTCCTGAGTGCATAGCCATGACTAACCCCTGTGCATTGCTGGGTTGACTCAAAAAGAAAAAAAAAAAAGATGATTATACTGGGTGGATTCACTCATTTGGAATATAATTAACTAAAGCAAGTGGACTGGCAAAAAGCATCAAAACTAACTCCTAGACCTGGTCAAAAATGGTGATGCCAGAGGGAAAGGAATGTGGGTAGAGGTCTTTTTTGGTAGTGGGCTGGCACTGGAATTTTGATGTTGGTTGTGGTAAGTTCTATTTATATATACAGATGCATTAACCTATACCTCTAAAATTCTATATAATATGGTGATCTAATGATAAATCCATTCTCTAAGCATGACAGTTGCATTAAAGGACAAACATACAGGAAACTATGGCAGTGTGGGAGTAGAGCGATAGTTTGGCGGGGAGAGCACTTGCCTTGCATGTGGACTGTTTTGGGTCTGACCCCTGGCATCTGATATGGTTCCTGAGCACCACTCGGAGTGAACCCTATGCACAGCCAGAAGTAAGCCCCTAGCACTGCTAGGTTTAGTCCCAACTCTTCCCACTCCAAATAATAAAATAAATGCTTATATATAGATGATATTTAGAAATATTTCAGTGTATGACTCTGGAAATGAACAAATATAATTTTTTTAAGTTTCTTTTTTTTTTTTATTTTGAATACCCATCCCTCCACCAGTGCCTATTTCCCACCACCACGGATCCCAGTATCCCTCTCTCCCCCCATAGCCTCCATCCCACCCTGCCTCTGTGGCAGGGCATTCCCCTCTGTTCTGTCTCTTTTTTTGAGTGTTGTGGTTTGCAAAATAGTTAAGCCTGATTTTCAGGGAGAAACGTTGGATGATTTACTTTCATTGATCACTTTGTATGGGCTGGAGCGATAGCACAGCGGTAGGGCGTTTGTCTTGCATGCAGACAATATGGCTGACCCGAGTTCGATTCCTCCGCCCTTCTCGATGAGCCCAGCAAGCTACCGAGAGTATCTCGCCCGCACAGCAGAGCCTGGCAAGCTACCCGTGATGTATTTGATATGCCAAACTCAGTAACAAGTCTCACGATAGAGACGTTACTGGGCCCACTCGAGCAGATCTATGAACAACGGGAGGACCAGGACCATGACTGTGACCGATCACTTTGTATATATAAGGAGATGTCATGCGGTCGCACAAGCGGCCGCGTGGTTTGGAAAAAATGTCCTGGTTCCCGCATGCCCGAGCTATGCTTGTAGAGACTCTTGGTCACTGGGGTTCCATCTGGAGAAGGCGGGATGCGGCACCTACCCCATCTGGGATCTCCCGGTGAGATTGGTTCTGTTTGGGGCCTGGAGCATTCTCCAGGATCTGTGGTGCCCTCCAGCGGTGTTCTTTGTTGCTGTGTGCTGTAAACAACAAATATAATTTTGAAGCCAAATCCCACTACTTGGAATGAGCCTCATACAGAAATTAATATGCTGAAAAACTGGTATGCAAGTTTTGTGACTCCAGGCTTTCATAGAGTTGGGATGGGCTACCTCCCCCTATCTCCCTGTGCATCTGGAAGTCGTGGCAGTCATGCCCATGAACCGTCTCCAGTGCCATGTAAGCTCAGCTATTTGATGGTCTGTTGTCTGCCTTGGGGACTGGTACAGTTTACTACATGTACTTGGACTTTATGCTGTAGTGATGCTTTTAGTTAAGAAAAAATCCAACTTTTTTAGTGACACAAAAGTTTTTATTCAAACAAACTTATTTAGAAAGATGTGAAAGGTGAAAAGTGTAGAGAGAAATACATGTTCAAGAGAGAACATGAGCTTTTCTGGACTCGAGAGGCCTTAATCCAGTTCTGAAATGTCTCATGTTCCACTGTTTTTTTAAACACCCTTACCTGCCCTAAACCAGTTTCTTTGTGACATGTGAATAGTGATCCCTTTCTTCTCTTAGAAAAATCATGTGTGTTCCCCCGGGAAACCCCTCCCTGCAGTTTCCTTACACTCATCTCCCTTCTCTTTGGCAGTACCTGGGCTTTGGAACACCCTCAAACCTGGGAAAGGGTAGGAGGGCTGCAGCCGCTGCTGACCTCGCCAACCGGAGTGGAGAGTCGAACACTCACCAGGACATTGAAGAAAAGGACCGTCTGTTACGTCATGTGGAAGCCAGAGACCTCATTGAGTTCGGCATGATTCCTGAGTTTGTGGGCCGGTTGCCTGTGGTGGTCCCTTTGCACAGCCTTGATGAAAAGACACTTGTCCAGATACTAACCGAGCCACGTAATGCCGTTATTCCTCAGTACCAGGCGCTATTCAGCATGGACAAGGTGAGATTTCAGTTTTCCATCCTTAGGTACTTTCTCTAGTAAGTCTATTCTTTGCTTCCTGTTCTTGCTCTTGAAACTGCATAAATTGACCAATCAATCAAGAATAATCCTGGCCTATTCCGTATTAAATAGGAATCTAGAGCCAGAAAAGAATATTGTCTAACATGAGACATTTCAGAATTGGATTAAGGTCTCTCGACTCCAGAGAAGCCCATGTTCTCTCCAAATATATATAATAAACTGTACCAGTGCCCCAAGACAGACAACAGATCATAAAGTAGTTGAGCTTTGATATATTACTTTTTATTATTATTATTATTTTGGGTTTGGGGACATACCCTGTGGTTGTCCAGGCTTACTCCTGGCTTTACACTCAGGAATCACTCCTGGTGGTGCTCAGGGTACCATATGGATGCTGGGGATCAAACCTGGGTCTGCTGTGTGCCAGACAGGCACTCTACTCATGTACTTTCACTCCTGCCTGAATTTTTTTTTCTCTAAATGTTGTTTATATTTATTTTTTAAATTTTATTTTTATAGAGTAGTTCACAATATTTGATTACATTTAATATTTGAATACCAATGCCATCACCATTACACTTTCCCACCATCATATTTTGGATGTTTCCATTCCAAACCCTAACCCCTGCCTGAAAGCAGAACCGAAATAATTTATTTTGTATTGTTTGCTATGAATAAACTGCTGAAAATGCTCCAAAAAGCTTTCCTTAGAGGAGAATGTGTGAAAATTGTTGTATTTCACCCAGGGGCCATTAAGCCCTT
>JAOXYA010000001.1:3177532-3192549 GCA_028565675.1 Sorex palustris
TCGGGGGACCCTATGGGATGCTGGGAATCGAACCCGGGTCGGCCGCGTGCAAGGCAAATGCCCTACCCGCTGTGCTAGCGCTTCAGCCCTGCCAGGAATAATTCTTGAGTGCAGAGCTAACCCCTGAGCATCGCCAGAAGTGGCCCAAAGCACAATAAATAAATAAGAGTGAAGTGGGACCTGAGGATCACCCTTTAAAAAATAAAAAGAAAGAAAATAAAACAAGAAAAGGCAAAAAAATAGGTGAACATATGCTGTCATATTGACATTAATATTGATATTGACATAAAAAGTATGAATAAGGTTTTAAAATAGCCTTAAATTAGCTTCCCCTGGGGCTGGAGAGATAGTACAGTGGATAGAACACTTTGCCTTACATACAGCTGACCCGGGTTTGATCCCCGGCATCCCATATGATGTCCTCCAAGCATGCCAAGAGTGATCTCTGGAGTGCAGAGCCAGGAGTAAATTCTGAGCACCACCGGGTAGGAAACAAAAATTAATAAATTTTTAAATAGCCTACTCTTTTTTTTTGGCTTTTTGGGTCACACCCGGTAATGCTCAGGGGTTATTCCTGGCTCTGCACTCAGGAATCACTCCTGGCAGTGCTGGGGGGGGGGGGGGCATATGGGATGCTGGGAATCGAATCCTGGTCAGCCACATGCAAGGCAAACATCTACCTGCTATGCTATTGCTCTGACCCCCCACCACCCCACTCCTCTCTTCTTAACCCCAAATGCTTCTCTGCAATTTTTCTTTGACCCAGAGCGTCATTCATCCTGTTATCCAACACCCACTGTTCAAGCATTCAGGTATGCCTTACTGATTCATTTACTGGTCCTTCCTCTCTCCCTCCCGTTGTTGGGGGTTTCCACACTTGACAGTAGGACTCCCTGATAAAGAACAGTGTTTTTGTACACTTGACCATGGAGATCACGCCTGGTCATGCTGCTGGCATCGCGCTGGGGCTGAGCCAGGAACTGAACTCAGGCTTATTAGGCAAATGCTTTGCCACAGAGCTGTCTCTACACCCCCCACTAGTATTTCTGGGTTTTGTTTGAGGGCAGTACTCAGGACTTACCTCTGGCTCTGTGCTCAGAAATCACTCCTGGCAATGCTTGGGGGGACCATATGGGGTGCCAGGGATCAAACCCGGGTTGCGCAAACACTTGCTTATACAAGACAAGCACCCAGCTGTACCATCTCTCTGGGTTGAATAAGTACATCTCTTTTTTAATTGTTGTTGGGGTAACATGGCTACATTTCCAACCTCCACCAAAGTGTCCACGACCGTCCACCACTGTCCTTGTGTCACTTCTAGTCTTCTTCCTCTCCCTGTTCCATCTGGAACATCCAGATGGTCAGTTCTGTCTTCAGAAGTCAAAGGTTACTTATCATCAGACACTAGGTTGTTCGGATTCTCTATAGTTCACCTGTGCATGAGATCATTCAGGATTTGGCCCTCCTCTGACTTATTTTGCTGAACACACTCCATCGAACACACCCCATGTTAAGAATCAAAGGCAAGATTTCCTTTTTTCTTCCAGCTGCATGAGAGTCCAGTATGGATACAGATGCAGATTCTTCTCATTTGTCACCGGACTCTTAGGATGTCTCCATTGCTGTAAGCAGTGCACCATGAATATCAGCGAGTGAACTGTTCCCAATCATGCGAATATTTCTGTGCTCTTGGGGGAGATTCCAGAGACCACCACTGCTAGGCTCTAGATGGAATTTTTGGACAGTTTCTCCATACAGTTTCCACAGAGGCTGAACCAGATGACACTCCCACCACTGGTGAATGAGGGTTCCTTGCATAAAATTCTTTGATTTTTCATTTTCAGGTTTTGGGTCACCCCTCCTGGCACAGTAACCCAGAGTTGCTTGGGGATCAGCCAGCCTGGCCTCTCCTAGGCAGAGTGTGAGCTCCAGCCCTTAAAGGTTCCTCCCTGGCCCCCCACCAATCATTTCTCTGGTGCTTGCTGTGTCCTAATCACTGTTCTAGGTTCTGGTGACACTGATGGGGACGAACAGAGGGAAAAACCTCCTCTCACGGAGCTCAAGGTTAGTAGAGAACAGACCTTAAGCAAGTCAGGTTCTAACAAGTTCTAGCAAGACAGGAGATGCTGGAAGGGGCTGGGGAAAAAGAAGAAAGGGGGGAGGGGAGAGGGAGGATGAGGGAGAGGCATAAATGAGAGGCTCAAGGAGAAGAGAGCAGGAGGGGAAGAGAGGGAAAGGGGAAGGGAGGAAAAGGAAAGGGAGAGAAGCTAGAGGGAGAAGGGAGGAAGAGAAGGGAAGGGAAGAGGAAGGAGTGGGGAGAGGGTGAGTGAGAGGAGAGATGGGGCAGGCTCTGGGCAGAGGCAGAGAGATTTCCAATCAGCCCCTAAATATCTCCATAGTTTTTTTTGTTTTTTGCTTTTTTTTTGGTGGGGGGGTCATACCCAGTGATGCACAGGGGTTACTCCTGGCTCTGCACTCAGGAATTACTCCTGGTGGTGCACGGGGGGCCATATGGGATGCTGGGACTCAAACCTGGGTTGGCCACGTTGCAAGGCAAATGCCCTACCCACTGTGCTATTGCTCCAGCCCCATATCTCCATAGATTTTACCTGGTCTCACACCCCCGCCCCTCCATGATGGTCAAATTTAGGTGCTGGGTTAGGACCTCCAACTCTCTGGACTGGGGACTCAAACCTGGCTTCCTGCATGTAAAGCATGTCTCATTGCTTTGAGCCATCTCCCCAGTGCCCCCCCTTTCTGAGAGGGAGGGAGGGAGATGAACAAAGAAACTTCATTCCTGGATAAATGAATCATTGTCTTACAATTGACTATTGTTTTATAATGATCACCACAACTCTCAGGGCCTGACCTCCTTACTTCAGCCTGTCCTCTCTGATCGTGTAGGTTGCTGTCTGGCAAATGTATTTTTGTTGTTTTGCTTCTGGGGCACACCAAGCTGTGCTCAAGGATCACTCCTGGCAGGTTGTGGGGACCACAAGGGGTGCTGGGGACCAAACCTGGGTTAGCCATGTATAAGGCAAGTGTCTTTTTTTTTTGTTTTTTTTGGGTCACACCTGGTGATACACAGGGGTTACTCCTGACTTTGCACTCAGGAATTACTCCTGGTAGGGCTCAGGGGACCATATGGGATGCTGGGGATATGGCCAAACCCAGGTCAGCCGTGTGCAAGACAAACACCCTACCCACTGTACTATCACTCCAGCCCTTAAGGCAAGTGTCTTATCTGCTGTACTGTATCTCCAGCCCCCCAAATGCATCTTTGAACTAGCTTTGTCGTTCTTCTGTTTCCTTATTAGTTAAATGAACCTTGTCGTGGGGTCAGGATCACACTCTAACAAGAATTGAAAATCACCTGGCCCAGTTACTAGGCCTCTGGGTCTCATCTATTTCTGCTCCCAGGAGCAGGGGCAGGGAAGGAGGTGGGGGGATAGGTCGGGGAGGGGTGGCATGGGGAGATGCATTTTATGTTCTCCTCAGAACTTTCCAAAATACAAAAGCAGAGCTTTATTGCCGTGACACATCCAAATAGGGTGAATAGGACTTGGGCCTAAGGGCAGCCTTTCTGGGTGGCACTGAGCAGCTGGAATTTTGGTTCGTTTGGGGGCTACATATGGCACAGTCTCAGGGGTCATGCTCAGTGGCATTTGGAGCACCTGGGTTGCTGGGATCAAACCCGGAGTTTCAGCAAGCAAAGCATGTACTCCAACCCTGAGCGCCATCTCCCTGACTCTGCAGTTTCCACTTTTCCGGGGTTTCCCAGGAAGCCCAGGTTCTGGAGGATGTAGACCACGTGGACACCTCAGATCACCCTGCCTAGGGGCATCTGGCCAGCAGCTGGCCACGGTGTTCCTGGGGAGGGACAAAGATTCCTCATCATTCACCATAACTCCAGGACTAGGTCCTTGTCTGGCTTCTCTTGGAGCCTCATTTTATTCCCCAGGTGGGGAGGTGTTGGAGCCAGGACACAGCCCAGGGGATCTCTGCAGGAGTGGATAGTGGCGGGGTCTGCCTGAAGCAAAGCAGGAGCCAAGGGCAGAGGCTGCCAAGCTTGCACTCTGCTGGAGGCCAGACATTCCACAGAGAGCAGGACATACCTTGACTTGGCAATGTGCAATCCAGGGCCCTGGCTTGAGGCTCAAAGCTCACCACTGGGCTGTCTGTGCGGCCACACCCTCTAAGGGTCCAGGTCCCCCTTCATGCCTGGTCCAGTTTACTTTCCCCATCAGCCTCCCCCTCAATGAATGTCTCCCCCATAGCTGCTCTGCCTTAGAGACTGGGTTCACATATAACCCGCCTCGGGTTGGCCCCCGATCTCTCCTTCCTACTGTCTGCACCACCTTCTCAGCTCGCGTCCCCATTAACTCTGCCCTCATCCTCATCCAATGTGCCTTCTCCTTTAGGGAGTGACACATTTTTCTTCATTTTTCTTCTCCCTATTTTCTTTTTACCCCAGTTTCTCCCGTGGTTTTTAAAATACTATTTTATGAGGTTCATGTCTTTGGGGCCTGTTGCCTTCAGCTCTTTTTCCCCCCACTTTTTGGGTCACACCCAGCGATGCACAGGGGTTACTCCTGGATCATGCACTCAAGGAAGTACTCCTGGCGGTGCTTGGGGGACCATATAGGATGCTGGGAATCGAACCCTGGATTGGCTGCATGCAAGGCAAATGCCTTACACGCTGTGCGATCACTCCAGCCCTGCCTCCAGCTCTTTGTGCACCAAGATAAGTGTGTGTAATCGTGCCTCAAACAAGTCCACTTTCCCAGGCTTACTTAGCCCTAAGCTCGGTGCATTCAAGGAGCAACTGCAGCCGCTTCTGGCTTAGCACCACGCTGGGCAAACAGGAGGCACCCAATTCTGGCCTGCTGCTCAGCTGTTCCCCGCCACCACTAGGCTGCTCCCAGTCTCGCCCAATGACTGGCCCGGTTACAAGTCCAATGACAGCGACCGTCTCGTGGATGCGCTCTTGCCGTGTTCATCCCCACTGCAGCCTCCCGGCACTGGGAAGAATCGCAGGAATCGCCTGGCTCCCCACGCAGCCTCTCGGTTAAGCATCTCCCGAGAACCCTGAAGCCTCTGGAGCCAAATGCGCAACAGGTGACGCGAGACCCGGATTTCTCCCTAGCCGCCTGTCTGCTTCATGGGCCCAGCCGGCGCTGAGCACGGGGGTTCCCTGCTCGCCCCCCCCGTCGTTGGGGGGGTCACAGTTCGGGCGTGCTGGAAGCCAGAGGCCCGGGGGCGCCGGGAGGCAGCCTCAAGAGGAAGGTCTGCAGGGAGCCGGGCCGCGGGAATCCTGCCTTCTCCCGGAGCAGCCGCCACGTGCCGGCCTCGATGGCGTAGAGCAGCGTGGCCATGCGGTTGACCGTGTAGACGTGGTCTGCGCGCACCACGGCCGTGAAGAGCGCGCCCTTGCTGTTGACGAACTGGCCGGGCAGCGCCGTCCACTGGCCCGTGGCCAGGTTGAGGCAGTCGATGGCGCAGTGCAGGAAGTCGTCCGACGGCCCGTTGCGCACCACGTAGAGGCGGTCGCGGTGCGCCACCATGCAGTGGCCGTAGCTCTGCGGCCGCCGCAGCTCGGCCACCGGCAGCCACGCGTCGGCGCCCGCCGCGTACTCCACCACGGCCGTGGTGTCGGCGGGCCGCCAGAGGCACGCGAAGAGGCGGCCGCGGGCCTGCGCGCAGGGCACGCCGGCCGCGGGCTGCGGCAGGTCGGCCACGAAGCTCCAGTGGCCCGCGGCCGGGTCGTAGCGCTCCACCGAGCTCATGGGCGTGCGCTGGAACTCCCCGCCCACGGCGTACAGGAGGCCGTCGAAGCCGGCCAGCGCCGTGTCGTAGCGCGGCTGGTGCGGGCCGGCGAACTGGCGCCAGGTGCCGCCGTCGGGGTCGTAGCAGAAGCTGGCCGCCACCACCTCCTTGCTGGGGCCCCGCACGCCGCCCACGATGTAGAGCTTGTTGCCCAGCGTGGCCACGCCCGCCAGCAGCGTGCTGGCCTCCAGGGGCAGCGCGGCCAGCGTGCGCCACGCGTCCTCCTCCTCGTCCAGGTAGCACAGCGTGCGCGACGCGTCCTCCAGGAAGCCGGGCGCGGGCGTGTGCGTGCTCACGGCCACGTAGCTGCTGGGCCGCTGCGCCGCCACGTAGGCGCGGGCCTCGGGCAGCGCCAGCCCGGCCGCCAGCTCGCCCGCGCCGTCGCGGATGAAGAGCGCGGCGCTGCGCAGCACGTCGGGCAGCCCGAAGGCGGCGGCCGCGTCGCACAGCAGCGCGCAGTTGTCCGACGTGAGGCTGTGCTCCAGGAAGCGCGCCAGCGCGGGCGCCTGCAGGAAGGCGGCGCACTCCACGGCCTGCAGCAGCTCCTCGGCCGCGGCCAGCGCAGGCCGCTCGCCCCGCAGCACCCGCAGCGCCGTGCCGAAGCCCGCGGCGCTCAGCGCGCCCAGGCGCACCTCGGCGGAGCGCGCCTCCCGCATGCCCGAGCGGAACAGGCCGCGGAAAAAGCCACAGTGCTCCTCCAGCAGCGCGCGCTCGGCCTGGAACAGCTGCCCGTCCACCCACACCTGCACCGCGGCCTCGGGGCCCCGCGCCATGGTGAGCCTGGGCGGACGCGGCAGGCAGCCGCTGGGGTTGCAGTCCGCGGTCACCGGCCCCGAGGCCACCCCGGAGCGGAACAAACTTCCCCGGGAGTTATAAATATCCCTTGGCTAAAGATAGTTCAGCTCATGTGATGTGGCGGCTGCTGTGCCATCGAGGGCACCCGGAGACCTTGCAGGGTCATTTGCCTCCTCATGGAAATCAGGGGGTCGCGGCCACGGTCTCCCGAGGGCCCGCTGCAGGCCGTGCGCCTGGAGGTGACTTGGAACCAGTCGCGGTTAACCTGCACGGGGTCAGCTGCTGGCCCTGGCACAGAGCCCCCCTGAAAATCATGTACCCATTTCACGGGCTTACCGCTCTCCCTGGCAGGTGTTGGGAACGCCAACTCAGAGAATCTCTGTGACTGTAAAGTCACCTCACCTGGAACGAAGAAGCTTGGTGGCTGGTCGCTGTTGTAAGCATGCACATTTCTACAGTCTTTGTAGCCACCCTCTGATAAATGGTTAATTTGGAGCGTATTATGAATATTTTATTTATACTTAGCTATCTTTGGTTTGGGAGGTCACACCTGGAGGTGCTCAGGGATCACGGCAGGTTGTGCTCATGGGATCCGATGCCATGAGTGGATTGAATTCAGGTCAGTCACGTCCCAGGCAAGCTCCTTCCTCACTGTACTGTCTCTCTAGCCCATTTCTGCTCACTTAGTAGGTATTAACTGTGTATGGTGAGGTCAGCACTGGCCCATTTCACAGATGAAGAGACTGAGGCACGAAAAGGTTGGTAGAATAATTGAAGTCAAAGATGCAGAAATGATGTACAGCCACTATGGTTCCTGACCACTGTCTTCTGTTCCTTTCAGCTGCAAATTCTGGGCAGGACATTGCAGCTGGAAGAGCAGCTTCAGTGATTGCACCCCTTCCTTTGCAGGGAGGATGGAAAATTAAATGCCCAAGATCGAGGTATTTGTGGGGAACAGGCCTTCCTCCTATCCCCAGGGGGCCCTGTGCAGCTGTTGGTCACAGTCTCACTGCCAGGTAGCTCAGTGGTGATCTTCTGCCACTCCTTCTGTTGAGAGGACTCGGGCCCAGGCTGTGTGGGGTGGCACCTGACTTTTAAGAGACTGTCAGGAGAACAGAGAGACCCCCAGGGTCAGAGCAGGGAACTCTCCTCCCTTCAGTGACCAGCACAGAGTGCAGGTACAAGGCTACAGGCTCATGCACCAGCAGCCTCCCCTCCAGGGAACTCCCTCGGCTCCACCATTCAAGCTGTGGGGTGAGGGGCTGCTGGCCAGAGCCTGGGAAGGCAGAAGGAGGCTGCTGGAAACTTCCTGGAGGCTCTGCCCCAGGGACCAGAAAGGAAGAGGAGGAGGAGATGGAGGGGCTGGGCACTCGGCCCCTGGGCCCTTCCCAGGCCCTCAGCCAGCTGCATACTGAGGCCCAGATCGTGGCAGGGCCAGGACAGTCCAGGCAGCTGGAGGAGACTTTCCGCGGAGCCCACGGGAGATCTACCCTTGCTGTGCACACGGGGGTCAGGAGAGGGTCTCTGGGGCTGAGAGCTGAGCTGCAGGTTCTTTGGTTATGAACCATATGGAGGTGGAGAGTGAAGTCCTTGCCCAGCTCCCTAACCCCAGACCTGAGCCGGCCGTGGTGGGGGTTGGATGGAGACGGAGACGCACCTTCTCCAGGCCCCTGCTGGGGTTTCAGCATGGCCTGGCTATTCCTAGAGGTGCAGGCAAAGAGAAACCTTCATGGTGAGTATAGTTGGGACATTGATGCCCACACTCTGCTCCATCTTCAGCTTTCGGGCAGTGGGGAAGCCCCCCCACCAAGGTGAGAGGTCAGGATGCTGAGACTGGTCTTCACCCCAACCCCTTGTTCCCACCCCGAAACCCCAGTGGTGTTTCTTCCTCTCCACAGTCCCTGTTCCTCTGGGACCTGGAGACCATGAGGAAGTGTCCTGACTCCGGCCGCCCACGGGGTTCCCAGGCCCTGCCTGACCTTGGGCTGATCTCTCCGCCCTGTGTGAAGCTGGGATGGGTCGAGGAGAGGGGCTTGAAGCAAGACTCTTCATGCTTGACTGAGTTCTCTAGCCACAGAGAACTGTTTTCTGGGCACAGTGAGAGACGGGGAGCCCAGGGCCCCACCTGAGGGGCAGCCCCTAGTCTGATAGAGGCAGCTCAGTCACTGTCCCAGCAGAACCTCCTGAGCAGGAGAGAGAAAGCCCTGCCCAAGAAGACACTTACCCACCCTGATCCTAGTGGGGACCCCGACATTGTCTCCCATGGTTTATGTGAATGTGTGTGGTATTTTGGGCCATACCCAGCAGTGCTTAGGCCTTACTCCTGGCTCTATATACAGAGAGATCACTCCTGGCAATGCTCAGGGGACCACATGGGTTGTCCAGAATGAAACTCAAGTCTGCTGCATGCAAGGCAAGTGCCCTAACCATTACACTGTGTCTCTGGCCCTGATGTGTTTGGGTTAGTGAGGAGCCTACCTGGATCTGAGAAGGAAGAGCACTGGATTAGCAGTTCCAATTCCTGCAAATTCTTTCCAACCTCTCCATTTATTTGTATGCTTCTTTGGTTTGGTTTTGGGGCCACACCTGGCTCTGCACTCAGGAATCACTCCTGGTGGTGCTTGGGGGAACATATGGGGAGCCAGGGATCGAACCTGGGTTGCCCTTGTGCAAGGCAAGAGTCCCACCCACTGTACCATCATTCTGGCCCTACATGATCCCTGTTTTAAGGAAGAAGAAGGGCAAGTTCCTGATTCTGGGACCTGAGAGGGTGCAACTGATTCCAAAGTCCTTTCCCACACACGAGGGTCATTTTTGTGTGCTAGTGAGAGAGGTGACAGATGAGACACAAGATGGTGAGAGGGACTGGTTGCGGTGTGGACTGGCATTCTTTGCCACCCTAGCCTCTGAGGAGGGTTGGACATTGGACACTCGTAGTCATGGGGAGGGCCTGAGCCACCAGCTGGCCCTAAGTCACATAAGCCCTGTATGGGACAGAATTAGGCACCACCTCACTGCAGCCTGCCAGTCACAGTGAAGTCTCTGCAGTACCTCCTTCATGTGGTTACCTCTGGATGGCCTTCAGTATTGAAGTGGGAGGCCCACTCTTTTTTGTTTGTTTTTGGGCCACACCTGTCAATACTCAGGGTTTACTCCTGGTTCTTCACTCAGGAATCACTCCTGGCAGTGCCCAGGGGACCATACAAGATGCTGGTGACAGCCACATGCAAGGCAAACACCCTCCCCGCTGTACTATCACTCCAGTCCTGGTTTACCCCTTCTCATTATGGGCAGCTCAGACACTCAAGGGCACATCCAAGTATTCATTTCCCATCAGATTCCTTTTGGAGCCACACCAGCAATGCTCAGGGTTTACTCCTGGCTCTGCAACACGGGAATCACTCCTAGCAGTGCTCAGGGGACCATGTGGGGAGCCAAGGATCAAACCCGGGTCAGATGCATGCAAGGCAAGCTCTCATCTACTGATTGGTCCCAGCTTTACAGACTAGAAAGTAATTCCCCAGCCCTGCCCAGGTGATTGGGTCTGTGGGGTCCACAGCTTGTCACACTTCTGACCATCTTGAGTGCGACAGTTCTCTGCCCCCAAAGAGCCCATCCAGAACTAGTCTGTGCTGAGGTCTGTCGCCAGAGCAGGAATGTGGCTAGAACTTAGCTTCGTGTTCTTTACTCCAACTCAAACGGAAATGCTTTGGCCAGGAGCATTATGAGCAATCCTGGTCTGAAGGTGTAATCCAGACAAATTATTCCCTATACCTTTGAGTCTTCATAACAGAACTGGTTTATAGGCATGATTGCCCAGAAACACAGGCTGAGTCCAGAGTCATAGCCAGAGATGGAGAATCCTTTTCTTCTTGGTGGAGCTGTTATTTACCATCAAGTTCTGAGGCTTTCAGTCTCCCTGTTCCTCTTGTTAGGGTAGGGTGAGGGGGTGTGAGGGTGGCAGAGAGCTACAGCAGTGAGAGATCTCTGGGACTCGCATCCTCCCCACTCCAGCTGGCCGAATATGATTCCCTGGGTTCTAGAAAGCACTCAGGCTGGAGTCCAGGCTAAGTCTGTCACTCCCTATTAGGCCTGAATCACATCATGGAATTTTGAATGTATTTTTCCCTTCCTTTGGTCTATTTTTTGGTTTTTGTTTTCAGGACACATTCAGCTGTGCTCGGGACTTAACCCCTGGCTCTGTGTCAGGAATCATTCCTGGCAGGTTCTCTGGGTACCATATGTGGGGCAAGGATCCAACTAGGGTGCAAGGCAAGAGCCTTCCCCGAAATGCTATCTCTTCGACCCCCTCTAGTATTCAAAACGGAGACCCATCACCCAAGGGATCGCCCTGGTCCTGCCTGCGCTGTGCCTGCGGGCCGCGGAGCTTCGCAGCCCGTACATGGAATAGGGATACTCAGTGGCCACGCCCACTAGCGGGACGACACGCCCATATATAGGACCACGCCCACAAACACGCCCACCCGTCTCCGCCCTCCAGGCCCCGCCCATCCCGCGCCGCCGGCCGCGGGCGGGATCGAGCCGAGCGGCAGTGGGCGCGGGCAGGGCCGCGGGTGCCGGGAGTCGCGCCTCGCGGCCGGGGGTCTCCTCCGAGCTCCGGGCCCGCGCTCGCTCGCCATGTCCTCGGTGTTCGGGAAGCCCCGTGCGGGCGGCGGGCCGCATAGTGCTCCCCTTGACATCAACCTGGCCGTGCTGGGGCGCCGCGGGGCGGGCAAGTCCGGTGAGTGGGGCAGGAGGGTCCGGGCGCGGAGGGCCGGGCTCGCTCTCTTGCCTCAGTTTCCCTGCGGCCCCATCCCCCGGGGCGTGCCCGTGTGTCCTCGCCCGCGCTCCCGCTGCGAGCCAGCTCCCGGCGGCTGGTCTGTGCCGCTCTGGGCGACTGTCAGCAGTGACTGCGGGACACCCCGGCGCCCCTGGGGTTCCCAGCAGGGACCTGCGGCATCCCGTGCGTGGATGAAATTCTGCAACAAGTGTGCATTCTTAGCAAGTGCATTTGTTTTAAGTCAGCCCCCTCTCTTGATTCTCTCTCTTTTGGCGGGGGGATGGGGGTCACACTTAGCAGTGTGGGGATCGAACCCAGGTTGGCCACGTGCCTAAGCTCCAGCTGTAACTGTCTCTCCAGGTGACTTTTGAAGGGTCCTGAGTAATAGCTGGCCAATCCTTGGCTTTAGGTGGCCGGCCAAGTTCTGAACGGAATGGGTGCTGAGGTGGAGGGGAGGTGCCCAGCCTGGTGGAGCAGCATTTTGCCAGTTTTCCATTGTCTGGTGTGCTGGGGGGGGGGGGGGAGCAGACGAGGGATGCCTGACGCCTGACCAGTGGGTGAGACCCCTCCTTGGGCTTCTAGAACCTCCGAGGGAATGACAGTGGCTTGGTGGGCAAACAGGGTGGGGGGGGGGACGAAAGGGGGCACTTTCTGTTTATTCATTTAAAGAAGGTAGATTTGAGGAGGGGGAGGGGCGCTGAGTGATTTTTCTTTTCTTTTCTTTTTTCTTTTCTCTTTTTCCCTAAAAAGATGGTAGAAGGCCAAAATCCATTGGGAGCTTCTGAGTTGGGAGCTTCTAAATTGAGCTGTGGAGGAGGGGGGCTCAAACTGGCCTGGGGCCTGGGTCTCTCCTGGCATATGAGGAGGGCCTTGTTGTTAAGACCACTCTCAGGGGTCCCCCATGGCTGCCTCTGCTGAACAGCCTGGCCATGAATACATGGCCACGGCTCAGGACCGTTGTACCTGGGGGGATGTGGTGGGGCTGCCTCCCTTTCAGTGGGGTTCCCTAGGTTGGTACGGAGTTCACTGGCAGGATGAGTCCTGATTCCTGAGTTGGTTGGGATCTTTGCAAACAGCATCCTGCGCCCCCCCACCCCTCCACTGCCCCAGGCTTGTGCTTCTCATTGCTTTGTTTTGCTTTTCTCTTCTTTTCTTTTTTCTTTTTGGTTTTGGGTCACACCTGGCAATGCTCAGGGCTTACTCCTGGCTCTGCACTCAGGGAGGGCTCTTGGAGGGCTTGGATGACCAGATGGGATGATGGAGATTGAATCCTCATTGCTTTTTTCTTGTGTGAAAAAACAAACCAGCAATGGTGCACTAATCTGGATGTGGTAGTCTTTGGTTCTGGCTTCTGAGCCTCTCATACCAGCTCCTCACCCCCTCCTTCTTGGAGGGAGTCCGGGGGAGTGAGAAGGAGAGCACAGCGCCAAGGAGTCTGAGCTGGGTTCTTTCTGCCTCTTGTAGCACTGACTGTGAAGTTTCTGACCAGGAGGTTTATCAGTGAATACGACCCCAACTTGGGTAAGACACCCCACACCCCTCCCTTCTGCCCCACCCTACTTGGATCCCTGTCCTCACCTAGAGGGTCCAGCATGACCACGTCTGCCCCTCTGCGGGTAGAGACAGGACCCCCCAGGATGAGTCACTCAGGGACCACAATATAAGATCCAGAACAAACCTTTCCCAGACCCCACCCAGGCAGTTGGGGGCTTGGTTCTGACGGGAGAGTGGAGAATTGATGTACTAAAATGTGAGGTATGATGAGACTTAAAAAATAAATAAGAGGGGCTGGAGTAATAACATAGAGGGTGGGGCATTTGCCTTGCATGAGGCCAACCCAGGTTTGATTCCCAGCATCCCATATGGTCCCCAGAACACTGCCAGGAGTAATTCCTGAGTGCATGGGCCAGGAGAAATCCCTGTGCATCGCTGGGTGTGACCCAAAAAGCAAAATAAATAAATAAATAAGAGGGGCTGGGGAATAGTACAGGGCTTAAGGGGCATGCCTTCATGAAGTTGATCCAGTAGAATCCCAGGCACCACCTGGTCCCGAGCATCACAAGGTACCATCCTGAACACCACCACCGCAGTATCACAGTATCATTGGGTTGGCCTGTGTACTCCTGAGCACCACAGGATTCTGCATTGAATCTCTGGCCTGATTGGGGCTGAGAATTGCTGCAAAGGGCCCTGGGCCTCTGTTTTTTTTTTCCAATTTTATTTTATTTTTATAAAGTTGTTCACAATAATTTTTTACACTCAATATTACGATACCAATCCCACTGCCATAACTCCTACCCACCACCATTATTTTGAATTTTCCCACCACCAACCAAGCCTGCCCCAAAAGCAGGTCCTAAATAATTTATTTTGTATGGCCTATTATAAATAATGAGTTAAAAATGATTCAAAAAAGTTTCCTTAGAGGAAAGTGTGTGAAGATTGTTATATCTCACCCCAGAACCATTAAGCCCTTGTATAAGAGATTACCAACATGTTGTTACATGTTGCCTTGTGTGCTAATATTTGGGCGGGAGCGATAGCGGGTAGGGCATTTGCCTTGCACGAGGCTGACTGGTTAACCCGAGTTCGATTCCTCCACCCCTCTCGGAGAGCCCTGCAAGCTACCGAGAGTATCTAACCCCAAATGGCAAAGCCTGGCAAGTTACCCTTGCCGTATTCGATACACCAAACATAGTAACAACAAGTTTCACAATGTTACTGGGCCTGCTCCAGCAAATCGAGGAACAATGGGAGGATAGTGACAGTGCTAATATTTACTTATTTATTTTAGGATGAGATTGCTTGCTTTCTACCTTAACCCCATCAGTTGTGATGTGTTACTCTTGGTAGGTCAGTGCAAGTAGAATACGAAATCTTGCGCAGCAGCAAATGCAGCTGTGCGCTTCAGGGATCCTAAAATTTTAAATAGGGTGATACAACTGGAAATGACTTTGGGATCCAGAAGCATCTCTGCAGCTTGTTGCTTTCTTCCGAGATTGATTTGTGAGTCTCTGGATCATGGCCATTAATGAGGCTATATGACTCTGGAGGCAGTTCATGGGTGTGACCGCCAGGCTCCGGGAAAGAGAAGGAGAAGGGGAGAGGTCACCATTCCCAACACCACAGAGCCTGGAGATTTCTATCACAAAATCCATATACCTGATACATCAGATACATTCTCATGCATGAGGGGCTTGTCCCGAGCCTGTGGAGATTGGCCATGAGCATGGTGGCAGTTGGGTTCCAGAGGTTTTCGGGCCCTGGGCCTCTTGACTACTGCTTGGGGGCACCCCAGCCTCCTCCCCCCCAAAAAATCCAAATAAACAAGGATTAAAAAACAATTTAGGAGCTGGAGATATAGCTCAAGTGATGGAGCACATGCCTAGCATGAATTTTATCCTCAGCACTGAATATCCCCTCTCCCTCCCCACTGCTGGGTATGGCTTCTAGGAAAAAAAAAAATCAAACATAGGCTGGAGAGATAGTACAGTGGGCAGGGTCTCGCCTTGCTTGCAGCCAATCAGGGCTTGATTCCCAGAGAATAGTCCCCCGAGCCCCACCCCACCCCACCCCAAGGGGTGATTCCTGAGTGCAGAACCGAGAGTCAGCCCTG
>JAOXYA010000001.1:3202149-3235060 GCA_028565675.1 Sorex palustris
ACTTCCGCTTCGAGTCATGGCCTCCCTACTCACGTCCGGGTGACACACGTCCTCACAACTCACTTCCGCTGCACTCAGCCCCGCCGGCATCTTCCCGCGTCTCCCGCAGCCGCCGGCGCGCTCGGGACTGGAACTTCTTTATTCCCGGCGGCCCGTCGGGACCCTTCCCGGCCCAGGCCCCGGGCCCGGCCCCGAGCGTCTGGGCCCCCAGCCCAGCCCGGCCCCCTTCCCCGCAGAGCCGCACCCCAGCCCTACTCCTTGGGCCCCTCCTCCACTCCCCGCCTCGGTCCGTGTCCCCGTGCCCCCGCCCCCTCCTCCGGGGCATCCTTTTCCTACACCCGCTCCCCGATCCCAGCCCGGCCCGGCCCTAACAGTCCTCTTTCCCCTAGACTTGTTGCTGCCCCTCAGTCAGGCCCTTCTGGCCTCCCCCCGTCGCAGCGTTTTGCACGTTCCCAGCAAACCCTCCGCGAATTGCCCGGAGAGGGAGACTGGGCGCTTCTCAGCCGCTCGTCGGTGCTTCCCAGACCCGGACGCCCGCCCCCTCCCCCCTCCCCGCACTCTGCTCGCTCCAGGCCCCTCGGGTTCTCCCATGGCCATGGCTCGCTCTCACATTTCCTTACCTGGCCGCACAATTCCTGCACTGAGCATCTGTGTATGCCCTATGCCCCCCCCCCCCAATCCGGTGTGATTGGCCTGGGCTGGGATCTGCTTATTAGTAACACTGTAATTAATTTTTTTTAATACGGGTGGTGTCTGGCATGGGACCCAGAACCTCACCAACCAGGAGAGCCCCTCTGCCCCTGAGTCTCATCCGGAGCATGTATCCGTGCCTGTGTCTTTGGGGGCCGTACCTGGTGGTCTCCTGGGCTGTTCCTGCTTGTGTGCTGCTCAGAAGTGACCGCCGGCCATCCTGCGGGCTGGTGGGGATTCAAACCGAGGTCTGCTGCGGACATTGTACTGCTTGGGCTCTCGCTGGCCTCTAGTATGGGTTTTCTGATGTCCTTTCTCTGCAGCCAGAATTGGAAACCAGGATTCCCCCTGTCCCCAAAAGACCCATCCTGTAGTGGGGGGCGGAGGGGGGCATCCCTTTATCTCCTGAAGGGGCTTGCCTTCAGGGACTTCTTATTCTTTCAGACACTGTCCCGAAAATATTCCCTCGGCAGCCCAGCCACTTCAGTCATTTGCAGACTATTATGAGCTTCCAGGACCCCCTACACCTCCTCCCTGTTCTCCCTGTCTGTGGTTCTGTTTACCTTGTCCGGGACTCAGGGCCCCGCTCCCTGACCCCATGTTCTCTAGCCTGTGAAGCCGGAGGCAGGAGGCCTGTGTATGTGTATGTGTGTGTGTGGGGGGAGGGGAGGGACCTTGGGAAGGGGCCCATCTAGTGGAATTTCTCATCTCCCATGACAGGTGGGCTCTGGCACACTTGGATCCTCAGCGCTAACCAGGATAGAAAGCAAATCCCCTGTCAGCGGAACCCCTGGGACCATCAGCACAGAAGGGCCTTCAGGAATGAGTTCTAGTTGCCTCCCCATTCCTACCCTGCCTTGGGTCCAAGGCTCCCTTCAGCTGAGTGCCAGAACAGGCTTGCCAGTTTACAGACCTGGTGGGCAGGTGATCTCCAAGGGGCTTGGCTGGCTATCCCAGGTGGGGGAGGAGTCTTGGAGCCGCCCAGCCAGTTTGGCCTAGGGGTGGGGTGTGCTGGTGTCTGGTTTCCCGTTACTCCTGTTCCCAGAGCTTCGCATCCTCCCAGGCTGGCCATGACTCTAAAGGAATCCTGGGAGAGCTGGAACTGGGGCTTGGATAAGAGAGGGTGTTATGGGTGTTTTGTCATGGGGCCTGGTTGGAGTGTGGCTTCCAGCTTCTCTGGCCCCCGGAATGCCCGTCGCTGGAGTTGAGTTTCCTGGAGAAGTCAGTGCTGAGGCGCCCAGCATGTGATGGGAAACAGACTCTTCCTCTCTAGCTGTTTGTGGACTCGAACCTCCAGGACAGCAGGGGTGGGGAGGTCAGCCTGGGTCTGGTACTGTGCGGGCTGGAGAGCACAATGAGCGTGAAGAGCCCTCACGCAGAGGCCGGAGAGAGCCTAGTACAGTTAGGAATCCCCCATCTACGACTTATGCCTGGGAAAGCAACGTGGATTAATAATAGTGATTTTTCACCCTGCCAGAAAATCCAAATTTAGCCCCAGAGCTGCTCAGAAGTATAAAAGGGGACTGAGGATTGGGTTATAGAGGGATGGTGCATAGGTACATTTCCAGAAAAAACAAAAACAAAAACTCATTGCTTTTGTCAATCCTAGTTGGAGTTGTGATTCTGAAGTCTAATTGAAATAAAACTACAGACCAAAAGGGCCCAGTAAGCAGGAAGAATTTTGTTGCTTGGAAAAACAAGAGGCAGTTTCCTATTAGCAGCACCAGGAGTGAACACTTTGTAGATTAGGTTTCTTAGGCCTTGAACAATGAAACCACTCTCCTGGGAGGAGAGGCTGCAGCTGCCTGAGGTGCTTGGATTTTAAGAGGAAGGTTTCCTTGAACAGGATTATCCAGCTCGCAGCCACCTGTAGCCTTTGTGGTTGAACTTGCTTTTTTGGAGGATGAAGCGACATCAGCTATGTAATGAGCCAAGCCTCAGAGGCACAGATATGTTGGCTGCCCCTGGTGTATTTCTTGGGGAGAATCACCCAGAACCCAGTTTGGCATTCAGACTGTGATTCAGAGTGGTGATGTCATCTCTAGAATCGTGCTTTGTGGAGTCGCCTCCCTCTGGCACACCGTGCAGCGCTCCCCAGTGACGAGATGCTTCTGCCTGGCATCCGATCAGGTCCCTTTCTGCTGCGGGGAACCAGCCGTCCTGGTTCCCTAAACTGGAGGTGGCTCTGCGCCCGCATTTTTGCCTGTTGCCTTGTAGCCGAGCATGATGGCTGCCCGAGTGGGCTCCTGTGTGGAGCTGCTTGTCATCAGAGGCAGTGCACGGAAGCAGGGGACCCTCTGGAGCTGGTTGGGAAGCTGCGGCTCAGGAAGAGCGCGCGCCTTGCCCACATTAGAGAAATTTGAAAGAAATGAGTTGGAGAGGTTGAAAAAAGGGGAAGAGGTGGAAGGTGGCAGAGTGGACTTTGTGATGTCACTCGATATTGTAAGGTGGGTCATTCCAAGACCCTCTGACTCCTGGCAGATAATAGGTAAGGGGAATGTAGAGAAAAGGTGTGGACCTGAACAAGTCAGGCCACTGATTCAGATGAAACCCCAGTCATGAATATGTATTAAGGTATACAAGTTCAGTAGTTGCTAGGTAGATGGAAGTCAGCTGCAGAATTACTTTTGCTGTTTTTTTGGTTTTTTTTTGCAACATCTGGTGAGGCTCAGGGCTTACCCTTGACTCCGCAGTCAGGGATGACACCTGGCAGGGTTTGGGTTGTTGGGGAATTGTACCTAGGCTGGTCACATGCAAGGCAAATGTACTGCCCCATGTACTATAGCTTCAGTCTTTTTTTAAAAACTAATTTTATGTCATTTTTGGGTCACACCAGGCAATGCTTAGTGCTCAGTTGTCACCTCTGATGGTGACTGTGGTGCCGGGATTATAAAACACTGGGGTTAGCACCCTTGCAGGCAAGGGCAAGAGCCCTTTTTTGTTGTTGTTTGGAGGGGGCCATATTGCCTGGCACTCAGGTAGGGCTGTGCCTTATTTTAAAGTCTCTTCTAGAGGTGTGTGGGGTTAGACACGTGACTGATTCCTGGCACCACATATGACCCCTAAGAATAGCTCCTGAGCACTGCCAGCTATGGCCCCAGAACCCCAACAACTACAACAAAGAAAACCAGTCTCCTGCATGCAAAGCATGTGTTTCCTGCCCTTTGAGCCCTCCCCCCCAGCCCCTACAATTACTTTATGTTAAATCCCTACTCTCATTCTATTTTCTGCCTTGAGAAAAATGGAAAAATCAAACCTGACAGAAAGCCAGCTGGAAGTGCTGCTTTAGTAGGAGCACCTTTGCACAAGAGATTGAAGGTTACTTTCTTTAAAGAGTAGGTACCCTGGAGATTCAAAAATAGGATTTGATTATAAAAATTTGATTTGCCGACAATAGTCCCCAGGAATATATCTGATGTCTCAAGCCGGTGTGTGAAATGGTCGTCTGTTAAGGACACTGAAGACCGCGGCTTCACAGGTGGCTTTAAACGGGGTGCCAGGGTGCGCCTTATCTCTGCCACTCGCTCCAGGGGACCTTGTGGGGTGCGAGGGATTGAACCTGGGCTGGCTGTGTGCAAGGCACCTCTAACCCTTTCCCTTGCATTATTTTCTTAACCACCACATACATACCTGTCTCTTCAGAGATGAGAGTTGGCTTTTCTTAAGAAAATCAATTTGCCATTTATTTCACCTTGCTAAAAATAGAGCATTATTATATATGGTGAAGGTGCTTATAGATTGTGATCTATGAAACTTACCGCAGACCCCAGCAGTTTTTCCTAGAGGATCTGGCTGCCATGGTGCCTCGGATCCCTCTCCTGCACGCTGCTACGTCCTGCGGGCCCAGTGGCCAGGGGGATACTCAAAAGCATATGCACGTGATTGTCACCATGTGACTCATTAGCATGGAGGAGAACTTGTTTATCTGAAGAGGCAGAGCAGGCTGCTCGGAGTTCTGGAAAGCCATTTGGACTGAGGGAAGTCAAAGGGGATTTTGGAGCTAGGAGTGGAAAACCCACCTTGTTCTGATTTCTTAGCGAGTTGGCTTCATGGCTTTTGCTCTTTGTGGTGAAAGTGAATACAGTGGCGTTAGGGTAGAGTGCTTGATATGTGAGGGTTTCGGTCTCCACCCCGGCCGCCTGCTGAGAGCTCAGAAGACAGTGGGTGACTAGCTATCACCCTGGTTGGAGAGATTCCTTTGGAAGCAGGATCAGAAGTGAAGAGGTAGCAGTGTCATTATGTTCCGCAGCGAAGGTGTGCCTGGTGCTGGCTGGGGTAGCTACCGACTGTCAGAGCAAGGCAGCCTGCCTGCTGCCCCTGCCTAACCTCACCCAGTTGGAAGGGGAGTGGGTGGGAGCCACACTGTGTGTATGTGTGTATGCATGCATGTGCCGCCTCTTGTGGTGTCTCTGTACCATTTTTCCTCGCTGGTCACTCCAGTCTCACCTGTAACACTGGTGGGGATAGGTCAGGCCACTGGGGAAGGTGAGAATGCCCCTAGACACCCTCCAGAGAAGGTGAAAAGAAGCTTTTCACCCACAGGCCCTGATGCTGGCCTCCAGAAAGCATTTGCCTTGCACACAGCCAACCCGGGTTCGATCCCCGGCATCTCATATGGTCCACCTGTGAACTACCAGGAGTAATCCCGAGCATTGCTGGGTGTGGACCCCCCACCCCCCACCAAAAAAAAATAGTAGAAAGCATTCTGGGAACCCAGTCTTTCCAAGAAAGCTCCCAAGCCTGATTTTTTATTTTATTTCGGGTTTTTGGGCCACACACTGTGGTGCGGAGGACTTCCTCCTAGCTTTGCTTTCAGGAATCAGGGCTCATGGGATGCCGGGGATTAAACTGGGGTCAGTTGGGTGCAATGCAAGCATGTTCCTCAATGTCCTCTCTCTGGCCTAGAAGGTAGTTTCTTGTCCAGTGTTTTGGTAAAAGTGGCCCGAGTTCCTCAGGACCTGGTATTCAGCCCTTGCGACTTCTGGGAGTCCACGTCCCTCTCCAGCCTCTCCAGTTGGGGTGAGGACCTGGGCTGGTGGGGTTTGAAAGGCTCTTCTGCAGCTTGAGAAGTGCTTCTCTGGCCAGACCCTCCAAAGGGTCCTCTGCTCTTCTGGAACTGTCCTCGCCTCTGCCAGTGGGGGAGGGTTTCTGCCCTTGATGTGAACAGTAGTAGTTCTGGAAGCTACAGCTGCTGGCAGGGGTGGGATGGGTGACCATGTAGCCTCGGAACCCAGGTTCTAGGCGAGTGGGGCTGGAGTTGGACTCATATCGCGGTGCTGATGTCTGCCTCTGTGCTGTCTCTTGCAGTAGTATTTTGCCTTTGAGTAGCTGTCCCCAGCTCCAGTGCTGCAGGCACCTTGTTCCAGGGCCTCTGTGGTGCTCCTGATGCCCCTCACCCACTGTCGAAGATCCCCGGTGGGCGAGGGGGCGGCAGGGATCCTTCTCTCTCAGCTCTCATATATAAGGTAAGGGGGGCATGAACTGGGCTCCAGCAGGGTGCCCTCGCATGTGGGGTGTTGTGTTGGGGGTCATCACCTCCCAGGATCCCGGGAGCGTGTGGTATTCTGGTCCTGCCTGCTGGGATTCAGTATGGAGGTTGATTTTTGCTTCAGATTGAAGCCTAAGCCTCAGATTGAAGGATAGAAGGTGTGTGTGTGTGTGGGGGGGAGGTGGGTGGGCGGCGAGGTTTTTACTGTTTGATTTTTGGGCCACACCCAGCAATGTTCAGGAGTTACTCCTGGCTCTGCATTCAGGGATTACCCCCAGAGGTCCTGGGGGACCATATGGAATGCTGGGGATTGAACCCGGGTTGGCTGCGTATATATAAGGCAAGTCACACAGACTACTTGCCCATCTGCAGGCCTCTGTGCCCAGTAAGAGGGTCTGCATGTAGTCAGCATGTGCCACCATCCACTTGGACCAAGGGGCCTGTCAGCACCTCCTGGGTGGGAGCATATGATGTGACTAGAAGCAGTGAGCTCTCCTCTGCTCCCGCTTCCCAGGACGAGAAGCTCACTGTGACCCAGGACCCCCCTGTGAGTGATGGGAAACCTCACATCGTCCACTTCCGGTATGAGGTCAGCGAGGTGAAGGCCTCCTCCTGGGATGCAGTCCTGTCCAGCCAGAACCTGTTTGTAGAAATCCCAGATGGATTATTAGCTGATGGGAGCAAAGAAGGGTAAGGAGCAGGTGGGAGGGAAGGTTCCAGGAGTAAAGGTCCCATTGCAGGGGGCAACAGGTGTCTTATCTGGGTAATAACGAAAGCATATTGGATCCATCATTTAACCACTGTGTTGTGGTCCCTCTGTCCCGATGGACATGAAATCCTTGAGCCACCCGTGATGCTGTTGAGAGGGCCAGGAAGGATGGACGAGGTGGACACAGTGCAAGACAGTCCCCTCCACTGTATTCCACTCCTTGATGACGTCCTTGAAGGCAGTTTGAGGGCCAGAACCCCTCTGGCTCTCATTCTCGGCAAACTTGGCAGTGGTGCAGAACAGGGCCTGCTTCCTAGCTACCGTAGTTTCTGTGCACCGAATCTGTTATTTTAATGAAGGAGTCCTATTCTGGGGAGAGAATCTAGGATAATTTTTGAGATCGTAGCTTTTTTATTCGAATTCGGGGTCCCAAGGATTTTGAAACTGGCACCTTCCCCCTGGAGCATCTTCCCTATTTCGAAGGCCGGCTTTGAGCCCCAGGCAAGCCTCTTATGAGAGTGGGGGTTCTGCTGAGGTGGGAGTGGGCCTGAGTTTCCGCTTTGCCTCTTGCAGATTGTTAGCACTACTAGAGTTTGCTGAAGAGAAGATGAAAGTAGACTATGTCTTCATCTGCTTCAGGAAAGGCCGGGAAGACAGAGGTGAGGACTGTGTGGTCTGAGCCATCCTCCAGACTGGGGGACGGGCAGGGAACGGCACTCCCTACCCAGAGATGGGGTCAAGTTCCCTACAAATTGGGAAGTCACTGTGGGTGGAGGGCAGGTGCGGGGCTCTTTCCTGGAAGCCTAGTGCTAATTTCTCACAGCTTCGTTTAGAGTTTTCTTGCGCGTTCACCTGGGTTCTTTGTTCTCTTTTCTCTTTGCAGCTCCACTTCTGAAGACCTTCAGCTTCTTGGGCTTTGAGATTGTGCGTCCAGGCCATCCCTGTGTCCCCTCTCGGCCAGATGTGATGTTCATGGTTTACCCCCTGGAACAGCACTTGTCCGATGAAGACTAGTGGTAACAGAGGATGCTTTGCCCGAGAGCCACAGTGAGGGCAGAGGGGGATCCAGGCAGCCCTGGGACAGAGGAGGGGGCTCCATGCTGTCTAGGGCGAGACGCTGAGGGGCTCAGGGTGAGGGTCGCCTGTTACGTTCTCAGAGTTGACTCGTTGAAATTGTTTTCCATAAAGAACAGTATAAACATATTATTCACATGTAATCACCAATAGTAAACGAAGATGTTTCTGAACTGGCATTAGAAGCTTTTTACCTGCGCTGCGTGATGTGCTCTATCTAGCCTGGGAGGACTTGCCTGGAAGAGGGGGAGCTGTCGGGGCCAGGCCCACACCCGAGCTAGTGGGCAGCCCCACAGATGCAGTGTCCCCTGCGGGTGGGCTTGCTTTCTCGGTTTTTAAGACTTGTGTATTTTCTTTTCTTCTTTTCAGCCTCTGGGTAATGTCCTTGAGTTTTTCAGACACGCCACACCTGGGCCTCTCTGTGCTGTGTGTCTGGCCCTGAGAAAGCCCGCCTGGCTCCTCCTTTCCAGCTTAGTGTTTTTCCGGCATTTGGTTAAGCTGGCTTAATCTGTTTCATGTTATCAGTGCATTTTAAATCGGGTCACTGAAGTTCACCCCCACCACCAGTGCTTTATTGGGGGTTCCCGGGCCTTACAAACACTAGCCAAACTCCAGTTATCAAAAACATCATGGCCAGAAGTTCTTGCTCTTGCTACAGGCCCAGGCCCCAGGTTCTCCTGCCTAGGGCCACGGAGAGCAGAGGAAGAGCAAGCCCAGGGCTGGCTGGGATCCCGGAGACCCCTCCTGGCTTAGTGGCCGACTTGTAGCCACACCAGCTTGTGAGAGTCAGTGCCTGAGACCCTGCCCTACAGGGTGGAGGTGGGCAGAAGTGGCCTGCCCACTGCTGTGGTCACTGACCAGCATGTTCTAAGCAGGAGGTAAAGGGGAAAAGATCAAGATTGGGTAAGGGGGGCCCGTGGGGGTGCCAGGGAGGCAAATGTGTGTTGTGTTACTGTGTCAATAAACTGATTTAAAGTTGTGGTTGGTCTTTTCTTTATTCCTGTAGCAGAAGCATCTTCCCAGCACCTGTACTCTTTTAAGTTTAAAGCAGTAATGTCCTTGATATTATACCTCCCGGGTACAGATGATCTGCCACACTGTTTGCTCTAAGAAGGTATTTTAAGCAAAAGAGTTTGGGAACCTTTGGTCTAAAGCCTGAGAGGGGTCTGACCTCCGCAAAAAGTCGTGGTCTCTGGGGTCATATTACATTGTAAACCACAGGTTGCTAGGTGTCTGAGCCACACTGCCAGGGCCCCCTAGGGACAGGCTGTGTTGTACACATCAGCTTCCTTCAGTAAACAGGCCACACTATGAATTCAAGCCATTTTTATGAAGCTCACCTGCTTTATCCCCCTGTGATAGGGCTCACTGTGCTTTGTGCATATAAGGCATGAGCCTTACCACTAAGACCACGTCCCTAGCAGGCCAATTCTCAAGGGCTTACCCTTTTTTGCTCGGTTGCTCCAAATGAAGAGCTGTTCTTGGATCTTGTATCTCCTACAGTTCAAGAACTTTAGGAAGTGAGTGCATCACCTTTAAGGACACAAAGCGGGACCAGAACCTTGAGAAGTTTAGTTAAGGGCTTCAAGGGCTGGAGAGAGTACAGCAGGGAGGGCGTTTGCCTTGTGCGTGGTCCACCTGCTTTTGATCCCTGGCATTCGTGTGGTTTCCAGAGTACTGCCAGGAGTGATTCCTAAGTGAAGAGCCAGGAGTAAGTCCTGAGCATCACCAGGTGTGGCCCCCCCCCCCAAAAAAAAGGGGCTTGAACTGTGCACCAATGAGCTGCATCAAGGAAGAGCGTGATTTACAGCAGCAACCCCTAGGCTTCTGGCTGGCCAAGTAAACCTTTTAGGATTGGGATGTGAAACTCCAAACCCAGGGATCACCAAGACCAGGATCAAGCAGCAAAACAACTCCATTTTTTCCTTGCCCCGAGTTCCTCTGCCACCTGCTGGCGGATCCTCTTCAGTAAGGGTCAAGTTGGGCTAAACCACAAATACAGGCACTCACTGAAGACAGGAAAAACCTTTGCTAGATAGGCCACTAGAGGGAAGGAAGGTCTCCAAAATTCATACTCAACTGAAACAGCCACATAGAAGGTGAGAATTTTGGGAGTGGTGGTGAGACGGGAGATGCGTGAAAGGCAAACTAAGTCTAAATATAAGAACAGGGACATTAAAAACTTTATTCAATAAATACAACAAATAATTTAAAAATATACTTCAATTCCAAAGCCAATTAAGAAAAGGAAGTAGGTTCAAAAGGGTGGTAAGGAAGGAGGAAGTCAGAAGTAGGAGAAAGGTAAGGGGGAACAATGTTTTTTAAGGTGGAACAAAATGTACTACCCTCTGAATCGGTGAGCAAATGCCTTCAACCCATAAACCCTTAGCCCTGGGTTGGATGGATGGGAGCCCCGTAGGAGCCCATCAGCCAGGAATGATTCTCTGAGTTCTGGATTTTGAGCACTCTGGGCTGGAATCAGGTTGGGGGTGCAGCTAGGGGGCAGGTCCCCACTCTTTGCTAAGAATCACCGGTTCTAACTCCCAGGCAGGTTGAAGAGTGCACACACTCAGGCAGAGAGATGGCAGCTGCATAGTTTCACAGGTGAGTGTCCAAAGCCACTTTGGTGAACGGGCTAAGGGAGAAGAGAGGAGAGCCAGGCCCAGCTGCAGGGAAGCCAGTGGCCAGACTGGCAGACTGCTGGGCAGGGGATTGGGACACTGAATTCTGCAGCTTGCCATCGGCTGGGCCTGGAGCAGGCTAGGAAGATCAGGAAAGCTTGGGGGAGGGGGGAGGGGGCGGGGAAGGGAAGGGAAGGGAATGGTGAAGAAAGGAGGCGGCTCAGCAGCGACTCCAGGAGAAATAACCAGCAGCCCTCACAGATTTGTGATTGTCTCTTAAAAAGATTTATTTTCTCTTCTTGCCTGAATGTACAAAGGCAAAAAGAGTACAGTTTGTATATATATATATTTATATATATATATACATATATATATAAAAAAAACAAGGAACTTGTAATGTACACTTTACAGAAGGGAAGAATCAGGAAGACTGAAATTAAATGCAACAGAGCAACGCCAATGGAACAAAAGCTATGAACAGTAACACCGCCCCTCCAGCCCGGGCCTCCAGCTCGCCCCAACCTGTCCCCAAAGGGGGCTGAGCACCAAGGCAAGCGGGTGGGCTGGGGCAGGAGGGGCCTGGGCACAGGGCTTGGGAGGGCCTGTGGCAGAGTCACTGGGAAGCTCCCTGGGATGCCCTAGTGAGAAAGCAAATGACAAGGGTCCAGAACTGTGGGGCCAACTAGCTGCCTGGTTGAGTCTGGGGAGCAACAGAATGGAAAGCAAAATGGGGGCAGGGGACACGAGACAGTGACTTTAGCCCTTCTGTGGAGCCCAGCCTGCCACCCTGCCTTGGAAGGCGGAGATGCAAGAACGACTTTTCTCGTCACAAGGTGCCGTGGCCCCGTCTCAGGGAGGGAGGACAGAGAAGGCATGAGGAGGACAACGGCCTGAGCATCTGAGGGCCTCGAGGCAAGGTTCTTCCCCAGGGTGGCGCCTTCTCTGGAACTCGGGTGGGCTGAGGGGGGGCTCACAGAGCCTGGACCTGGTGGTCTGGGTCCGACTCTCCCACTGTTCTTGTGGGGTGGGGTTAGGGCTCCCCGGACCAGGTCACAGGTCTCATGCACAGGGTCCTGCTCTCTCCGGGAAGGACAGCAAGTCCTTCGCTCAGTGTCTGCATACCAGGCCACTGTGTCACGGCTCTTGGCCCGAGTGAGCCAGGATCCGAGAACTGTTTCTTCAGGGAAAATAAAAGGGCTGGTCCCTCGGCCGACTGAGGCTGCCCCGGTCCCCAAGTGGGATGGGTGCAAGGGAAGCAGACAGCTCGGCCAAGGCTGGGGTCTTTACAGTATGTACAGAGCAGTGCTACGGGCACAAAACACACAATGATATTTAAAACAACTGGGACAGAGCCGGGCTGGCCCCCAGGAGCCTGGAGGGCCACACCAGGCTGAAACTCAGTCGCCCCCTGACTCAAGTGGGTCAAGCTGTCTGCACCATGACTACTTGCATGCTGCTCAGAAGCCTGTCCCCCACACAGCCGGGGCACAGGGGGCTGGGGAGGGCTCAGAACCCAAATTGGACAAAAACAAAGATGTGGGAACTGCGGGGGAGGGCTGGAGGGACCCCAGTCCCTGTGCTCTCCAGCCTCAACGTCCATCTCTGGCATCAGATGGGACCTGTCCCGAAGGTCAAGCCAAGACAGGAGGACAAAGGACAAGAGCACAGGCGCAGAGAGCTATGGCTCCCCGCTGAACCCCCAGACCCAACATTCGGCAGCTAGGAGAGCTTGGGATGGGAGGGCGGAGAAGCAGCCCCCAGGGTGAAGGGATCACAGAGACCCCAGGCAGTGGCCCCTAGAAGATGGGGTCCCAGAGAAACAGCTCACACGGCGGAGAGGGCCTGGCCTGGCCAGCTCTGAGCTCCCTGTTCTGCCCGAGGCTCAGGAGCCGAGCAGCTGAAAAGAGAGAGAGCAAGTGTGGGGACCTCTGGGAAAGGCACCAGGAGGGACCAGGAGGGGAGAGAGGAGGGTGCGGAGTTGAAGGCTAAGAAGCAGCAGGATGCGGTGGGGATGCAGGTGATTTTCCACAGGCTCCGTCCACGCTCCAGCTCCAGTGCTCCCCCGCTCCCAAAGCCCCCCTGCCTGACAGGTACCCAGGCCTTCTGGGGGTTATCTGGGGACTTCCATCCAGGTGCAGCGACCAGCATGCCTATGTGCTCATGTCAGAGGGGAGAAGCCTTCGAGTCAGAAGGCCTTATTTTCACCAAGACAGAGAAAACAGCCCCCCAACTTCTTTCCTGAGATTCTAATTCTTCCAAGTGTGGTCAGCTCCCGGGGCTCCACCGAGGAGGGACACGGGATCTGGTAGTGGCTGCTGTGCTGTCTTCAGACCTGACCCAGCACCGGGCCCTCCGGGGCACTGCCAAGGACTTGGGGAACAGAGCAGTGACTTTGCGGGGCAGAGGCCCTGCTGCCCTGGTGGCTCCAGAGGCCATACCACTCACGACTGTGGCCAAGAGAATAAATATTTTTGCTAAGAACCAGCTCTCCAGCTCCTGAGGAAGAGGCGGGTCAGAGTCCAGGGGTCTGGTGGAGGCGGGATAGCTGAGGGTCTGCCTCTGGCCAGGGCAGGAACGCCAAACAGGAAGATCAACACCATTTAACTGATGTCTAAGTGGCACCTCGAGCACCTCCTTGGGTGGGCCGATCTGGGCCCGTGAAGCTGACTGTGTCCGGGCACTTGGTGGTCTGCAAGGAAACATGGACAGTGACCGAGCACTTAGCCGGCTGGTATGACCTCCAGCAGGTGGCGCTCCAAGAACATGGATGGCAGGACGCTGGCAGGGCCTGTTCCCTGGGGCCTTTCCACAAGTGGGAGGCGAAGGGGGTGGAAGTGGTGGGGGGGTGGCTTCACAGCAAAAGGAGAAGAAGCCTGGCCAGGGGCTCCCATTTCCACACCCCACTGGAGCTCAGCAGGATCGCGTGGTCCCTGCTGGAGGTGAGGGCTTGAATAAAACCATCACTTACCATTCTCACCTCCTGGGGGGTGGGTAGAGAGAAGGAGTCGGGCCTTGCTGGCTGGCGACAATGGCTGTGGAGGAAAGCCCTGGAGAGAGGGAGAGCAGGTCAGTGCATGCCCAGGTAGCCTGCCCTTTACCAGCGTGTGGAGCAGAGGACAGAAGGGAACGGGAACTGGGGGGAGAGCAGCAGGACTGTTCCTCAGGAGCCCACATTGATGCAGGAGGGTCAGGCTCCATCATCGGCTCGCATCGAGGGCCCAGACCCCCAACCCAAGACCCAGAGGTTATTCTCATCAACCCATTCCTTCTGCGGGAAGCCCCTTCTTTATCTGGACTATCAAGGCCACTTTTCTGGGAGTCTGGGACTGCATGGGAGAAAATGAGCATCACAGGTGGAGCCCCTTACCTGTGGCGTAGGGCAGGTTGTACTGTGCCGGGAGCAGCGAGTAACCCAGGTGGTGGTGATGGTGGTGTGTGGACATGAGGCGTTGGGAAGGGGAGGTGCGGGGCCGGTCCACGCTCCGTTCACTGCCACTTGCACCCCCGACGCTGCTGCAGCTGCCGCTGCTTCCTACCACCCCACAGCCTCCCCGGTCTCTCTCCTGAGACGATTTATCACTTATCTGGAAAGGAAAGCCAGGAAGGCCTGACCGTGAGAGCCCCACCCAGCAGAGCCCGGAGCTTGAGCCTCCCAGGGGTGCCGGCAGTGGCCTTACCGTGGGGGACTTGCTCTTGTAGTGGCTGGCGTGCTGCTGCAGGATGTCCAGGGCTTTGGACTCGGAGCTGGGCTTACAGCTGACACTGGGGCTGGCACGGGCCTTGTCTGCCTCTTCTCCCCCCGACACCTTGCTGCCGTACGGGGAGAAAGAGTAGCTGGAAGGCAGGTAGGAACCTGGGAGGAGAAGGGGGCAATCAGCGGGAACCCCAGGATAGGGACCACCTTCCACCACAGGGGCTCTATGCCCCCAGTTTCTGAGGAATCCACCTTCTAGATCCCAGTCTTGGGATCCATCCTGGGAAGTGCAGGAGGGTGGGAAAGTCCTGGGAGCTGGTGCCAGATGCTTTGGACTCACACCCTAGCTCTGAAACGGAGCAGCAGACCCACCACCTTTCGGAGCTTCCATTTCTTCCCCAGGGAAGAACCCACCCCAGGTGGGTTCACATCAGGGTGACAGAGAGGATGCACGAGGACAGTGTACATGAGTCACCTAGGACAGAAGGCAGCCCCGCTATTATTACTGATAATATCTTTGTAGTCTACTCTTGGCCATGCCGAGGATGGGGACTGTGATCAGGGGTGCTGAGCAGCCTCCCTGGCCACAGACATAATCGTCACTATCATCATTAATCTTATTTATTTGGGGGCCACACCTGGCAGTGCTGAGGGGCACCAAGCTCTGGGGCTGTTGCCGTGACACCCAGGGCCCCATATTGTTCAGGCACTAAATTGTGGCCAGCTGCATGCAAGACAAGAGCCTTCCCCCTTGACTCTCTCCCCTTTACCCTACCATGGGTGGGAGGCAGAGCCACAGGCCGAGCTCATCTGGCCCATCTGGAGTCTGCTTTAGAACACTGAGTCAGAATAGCAAGACTGTTTCATGGGTCAGAGAAACAGGGCAATCATCTTGCACGGGGCCGACACAGCTCGAATCCTGGACCCTCCCCGGGGTCCCCCGAGCACTGGCAGGAGCGATTCCTGAGTGCAGTGCCAGTAGTAACCCCTGAGCACAGCTGGGTGTGGCCACCCTCCCCAAACCCAAAAAAGAACAGCGAGACCGTTTCAGCTGCTTTTGCACGAGAGACGCAGCTCTGAGATGTGAGAGCGGCCAACGCACGCCAGCTCCAGCATCAGTGAATGGTCTGGGTGTGAGCACTCTCTTGGTGAGTCTCCCCACTGTACCCCTCCCCGGGACTCATGGAGGGAGTGTGACGAGCTGAACCTCGGTTGCAGGAGAAAGAGTATAGTGGGTGGGGCACCTGCTTTGCACATCGCGGCTGGCCCAGGTTTGATCCCCAAGCCCTGACAGGACTGACCTCTAGATGCAGTGCCAGGAGTCAGTCCTCCCCACCTGTCCCCAGACAGTGGGATGTCTGTTTGCTGACTGCTCCAAATCTGACTTCCCACTACCTGTTCGTGTCAGTCCGTTTCAAATCCTACCCCAGTCTGTTCTTAAGGCTGACCAACACCTCGCAGAGATGAACACCAAGCACTGCATTCATTTAGTTTGTTCCATGGATCTGTCTGGCTACCTGAGGGCAAGCTCCTCAAGGGGAGGCGCTAGTCTTCCCTCTTCTGCATCCCCCCCTCCCAGGATTCTGCAGTGTCAGAAGCAGGGTCCACATCTCCTGGCTGGGGCGGGGGTCACTTTCCATCAGAGACACCGGAAAACTGACTGCTGAAGTGTTAGGGAAAGAGAGGCGGCCCCCACAGCAGCCATCGGAGGTCACTCAGGGAGTGAGGGTCCTCGTGGCACCTCACAGACAGGACAACAGGATGTCACTGCAGCACTTCTGTGGGCGCCCGGCATTGCTCACCTGGGTAGTTCTGCATCATGACGGCGGGCAGGCCCCGGTAGCTGGGGTGGCTCGGGTCGTAGGACTGGCTGTAGGAGTAGCCGTGCATGTAGGGGATGTAGGACTGGTGCTGAGTGAGAGGGGACGACACAGGCACGTGCACGCTGGGCCGGGGCTCCTTGCCCCCGAGGCGGGCCTCCTCGGTGGTGGGCAGCTTGCTGCAGTCACTACTTGTGCTTTCCTTGCTGTCTTCCTTGGGGACAGCGTCCTTACTCCGGCCCCGCTCCTCCTTCAGTTTGCGGTCCCGTTCCTCCTTCCACCGCTCGTCCTCTGACTTGATGTCCGAGTACTTGGCAGGATACACATAGGTCCACATCCGGGGCTCTGCTTCCTGTGACCAGAACACGGGCAGTTCATCACTGGGCCCCGGGAACCCAGCACAACGGGGCTCTATAGATCATCAATTCTGGTCTCCAAGGAAAGCCGACCCCTCCCTGCCCTCAAGAGGCCTCCCTTCCTACTGGGACAGTCACCTGCTGAGGGTGTTATTCAGGGTGCCAATAGGAGCCCAAGCGACTACAGGCTGAGCACATGGTGTGCATGGAGGTGTGGGTCTGACCCCACCCCAGCAAAGTGGGGTGTGTGCCCTCCCCTCATCCAAGCCAAACCAAGTTTCTGAGCTGAGTGTGTTGTGGTCTGAAATAATGATGAGGCTGACACAGGCTCCTCCTGAAAGAAGCCCACAAGGAGGAAACAGTGGAAACCAGCTCAAGTAGCGATGCCTCCATGAACCCAGAGAAGGCAGGCACTGGCTAACACAGATCTCTCATCATGTGCGAAAACACGTTCGCTATTTACAAACATGAGAACACCGAGAACACCAGACTAAGGTGATTCTCCCAAACACAGATTTATCTTAGCCTGACCCCACCCCATCTGCGCCCTAGTCAGGGTAGCCCTGATTTGGGAGGGAGGGAGGGAGGGAGGGAGGGGGAGAGAAAGGGCATGATGGAGGGAGGGAGGGAGAAAGAGCGAGTGGAGAAGGGGGGTGAGGGGGAGATGGAGAGAGAGAAGGAGGGAGGGAGGGAAAGGAAGAGAGGGAAAAGAGAGGGAGAGGTAGGAAGGGAGAGAGCGAGAGAGGGAGGAAGAGAGTGAAAGAGTGGGAGCGGAGGAGCTGGCAGCACCCCCACGTGCGCCAGAAGCGGTTACCTGCCGGTACCAGAGGACCGGGTCCACTTCTGCCTGTCTCCCACACTCAGCACCGACCTTGGCCTCAGGGGTCTCCTTGCCAAGGTGGCCGGCCTCACTCAGCTTCACTTTGAGTCCCTCGGGGCCCTGGACGGGCAGTTTGGATGCTTCGTCCAGCTTGGGGATGATGACTGACTTGGCGGGGTCAGTGCCCGGCTCCTTGGCCTTGCCAGGCCCCGCCTTGACCAGATCCGTCAGGCTGGAGGCCTTGGTGAGTGTGGGCGGGGCCGACGGCTTCTGCTTCCACTCCTCCTTGAGCGCAGCCTCGCGCTCCTTCAGGCCCAGCTCCGGCTTCTTGTCCAGCCCGCGCTTCTGCTGCTCCTCGTACTGCTGCCGGTAGGCCGTGCTGGTGCTGAGCAGGTGGCCGTGGTAGCTCTGGTCACCGTAGCCGTAGGGGGGAACGTAGGCGTACTGGTTGTAGTACAGGGACTGCATGTACATGTTGGGGCGCTGCTGGATGACGGACGGCTGCTGGCTGGAGCCGCTCAGCTCCGGCTTCTTCTCTTCTCCCGGGTCGGTCTTCCCCTTGCCCTCCCCGCTCTCAGGCTCCTCGTCCTTCTTTGTCTTCACGGCCTGGTTCTCCCCTCCTGCCTGGCCGCTGGGGTTCAGAGCACCTGGGCTCGACTGTGCGTAACTGGGCGAGTAATAACTCTCAAAGCCTTGGTAATAGGGTGAGTCTTTGCTCGGGGGCTGAGTGGGGAAGAGGGTTTTCTTGGCACAGTCCTTGACCAGCTGCTCAGGGTCCTTGGATTTGATGCTGTCCACTTTGCCCTCCCCGTCCTCCCCGGCGTCAGAAATGTCGGAGTATGCGGGGCTGCTGGTTTTGACAGAGCTGCCCTCGGCCCCGTTCTGGGTCACAACATGTAAGGGTGTCATAGGCTGGGTGGGGGTGGTGCTGTCTAGGCGGCTGCTGCCTCCGATGGAAGGGCTGGGGGCATTGTCGGTGAAGCTGTAGATCTTGTCCGCTTCAGCCTTGATGCTTGCCAGGCGGCTCTGGTGGGGGTCCGAGGACCCGTTGAGGAGTCCCTCCACTTTCATCCCATCTCCTGCCGCTTCCCGGAACGGGCTTTTGCCTTCCTCCGTGCGACAGGCCTTCCCAGGCGTCAGAGGGCTTTCCAGCTCCCGGACACTCTCCTTCTTCTTTTTGTCCTTCTTCTTCTTGTCCTTGGCAGGTGTCAGGGTGGGGCTGACTGTGAAGGGCTCCCCCATTACGGTGGGCTTCGGCTGGATGGGCTTGAGCTGGGGGCTGCTGGGTATGGCCTGGACCACGGTGGTGGCCAGGCCAGAGGAGGAGCCGGGGCTGGCGGCCGTGAAGGCGGCGGTCTGGAAGGCATACACCTGCTGCGGGGGGAGGGCGGGGGCGATGGGCCGGGCTGCCTTCAAGCTCTTGGCAGGCATCTTTTCTGCCTTCAGACTGGCGGGTTTCTTACACTTCTCCTTTTCCAAACACTTCCTGTCCGTGGAGTCGAAGGCATCACTGCTGGTCTCGTCCATGACGGCGGGCCCATCGTCTGAGCCGTCGTTGGAGGAGGCCCCGAGGTCAGGGTCCACCTCCCCACTCAGCTTCTTCTTGCAGAGGCCTTTTGTGATGAACTTGCCGGATGGAGAAGGGCTGTGGGGCTCGACGAGTCGGACTTTGGGGGTGGCAGAGCGGGCTGGGGACAGGGAGCCTTTTTGTGCCACAGACGCACCATTGCAGCTGCCGATCTCCGTGTGGAGACCTGGTTCCTCCCCGCACTCACTGTCCCCGTCCGCTTCTGTCTTGCTGTCGTCGTCAGTGTGGGCATGAGCTTGGTGATACTTGAGTCCATTGATGTGCTTGTACTTCTTGTTGCAGTTTGGGTGGGGACAGTCAATGAGGACGGGGGAGGGACAGTTTCTGTCTACAACGGCGGGTTCCACCTTGGTCCCAGGGAGGGGGCCAGTGGCTGACCCCATGGAATTCGTGCGGATACGTTTGTTCCCCTTGGAGTCCTCTGAGCTGGAATTCAGCTCCATGTCAGAGAGAGGCTTGTTTTTCCGCTTATTCGCCGAGGAAGGGCTGGCCTTGACCTCCTCACTGGTGCTGCTGGCAGGCGGGCGATGCTCAGAGGAATTCTGGCTGCCCCGGCGGCCTTTGCTGTTGGCGCCTGCCCGGGTTTTGCTGCTGCTGCTGCTACCTTTGCTGTCTGAGGCGGTGGCGGCCTCACTGACAGGCGTGTTGCTGTTGGGACGCATACGCTTGCCCCTGCCCCGGCCATTGCGCATTTCTAAGTCACTGGTAGGGGAGTCACAGAACCTTGGCAAGGGACAAACAGGATTATTAAGACAAAAGAGCTTCAAACCTGAGTTTAGCTGCAGACTCCAGAGCTGCCTGGATGCAGTTATCAAACGTTCAGTGACACTGACTGTGAAAGGGACCTGCAGGAGGGCGAGCTCCTTGGCTTCTGCACGCTGGCTCTGACCAGTCCCCCACACTGGGCTTCCCACACCTGGCAGACAGATCCTCCTCTTGGGAGAAAGCTGTATAGTGCCATTCATTGAAAGTCAGTCTGAAGGGAAGGAGAGGTCCTGAAACCCACACTGTGTAGCTTAAAAGCTGAAAAAGGGGTCAGGGAGATGCTCAAAGTGCTGAAGCACAGGCCTGGCACGCAGGAGCCCTGGGGTCGACTCTGATACTACATGGTCCCCTGGCACTGTTGTGCTGAGTCCCTTTGCCTTTGAGCACTGCCCAGTGTGGACCCAAAACAACATTAAATATTTAAACACACACACACACACACACACACACACACACCACAGAGAAAAAGGGGCCAGGGCCACAGCTGAGGGGAAGAGTACATGTCTTATATGCATGAGGCTGGGCAATCCCCCTTAAAAAGGTCAAATAAGACCCACAATATTCTGGCATTTAAGTTTCTGAGAGAAGAGCTGGGGGGTGACTCAAGGGGCTGGAGCACATGCTTTGCTCAGATTCAATCCCTACCTAGACCACATAGTACCCCGGCGTGTTCCCCCTGAGAAATAGCTTCTATCAAAAAAGCCATCACTAGGCCAGAGAGACAGTACAAAACTTGCCTCGCATCTGACTGACCTCAGTTCAACCCTCAGTACCACATAGTTTCCACCCACACCCCTGCCCACCCAGCAGCACTGGGTCTAATCCTTGAGCACAGAGCCTAGAGTAGCCCTAAGCACTGCTGGGAGTGGGGGGTGGGGTCAGCAACCACCCCCCAAGTGGGGAAAACAAATGGTGTCCTCAGTGAATATTTGTTCATGCAGACTCTATGATCTTTGCCTGAAGGTGGAACTCAGAATTTAATTCCAAATAAAGTCTTAAACAGGATCTCTTCCCTGTTCCACCCCACCTGTCAGTCCCTAACTCATTTTTACTCCTGAGTGGCAGGTGAATGCCAAGGGCTCCCTTGCCTCCACCCCATAATGTGCTGGGGACTTTTTCAAAGCTGTTGTACTCGAGTAGCAAACAGGGCGAAGGAGTGAAACATCAGGGGGCTTACCTGGGAGGTGCCCAATCATGCCTGGTGCAGTCTAGAAGTGTACCTACGTATGTCTTATTTCTCCACGTTACATTCACCACCAACATCCCTGCAAGACAAGAAGACTCGATATAGATACAGGGAAGCCTGCTGGGTCCCAAGATAAGCACTTCCCAGAAGAACTGTTCCAGCTTTGAGAGGAGCTGAAGGGCTGGCTGCTCTGGGTCCTACTGGAAAAGCAATATTGGGCCAGAATGGCCCCGAGGAGCTGCCTACTGGAGCCCTGTGAAAGGGGCACTTACTGCAAAAGTTCTGTGGTCCAATAAAGGCAAATTTTCTTCTTGTGGTTTTATTTACTTTTTTTTGGGGGAGGGAGGTGCACTCCTGGGTGTGTTCAGGGACCATATGTGATGCCAGAGATGAAACCACGGTTGGCTGCATGCAAGGCAAGAGCTTTAACTCCTGTATTATAACTCTGTTCCAAGGCACATCTTCTTAATTAAAAAAACAAACACAAAAACAAAAAAAAAACAACAAGTAGTGTAGGTAGAGAGAGTACAATGGGTAGGGTATAGCTTTGCACGAGGGACAACTGGAGTTCAATCCCTAGTACCCGATATGGTCCTCCAAGTCCCACCAGGAGTGATCCTTGAACACAGAGCCAGGACTAACCCCAGAGCACCTGCTTTTCACATATCGATCCAGGTTTAATCCCTGGCAACCCATATGGTCCACTTGTCATATGTCAGAAGTGATCCCTCAGTGCAGAGCCAGTAGTAAGACACACTGAGCACAGTCTGGTGTGGCTCAAGAACAAAAACTAAAAACCAACTCCCTCTCACCCTCATCCCCCAAAAAGAACCCCTCATATACCCACCACCCAGCTCAATGGATTTGTAAAATTTTGTGCCGTATTTTGCAAAGCAGTGTGGCCTTTATTTTCACACTTTCTACTGATGGGATCATTCTGGGAGTGTAGTTTTCCTTTTTAACTTAGCACTGCACTGTAGTACTGTCCTCCCATTGTTCACTGATTTGCTTGAGCAGGCATCAGTAACGTCTCCATTGTGAGACTTGTTGTTACTGTTTTTGGCAAACTGAATACACCATGGGGAGCTTGCCAGGCTCTGCCATGTGGGCAGGACACTCTTGATAGCTTGCTGTGCTCTCTGAGAGGGTTCCTTTCTACTTAACATTATAAATTCATTTTCTATTTTCCTTTGCGGTGATTGCCCAGTGTGTGCAAGACAAGCGCTTAAACTCTTGTACTGCCTCTCTAACCCCAACATTGCAAATCCTGTGATTGTTCTATGTTGACATAAAAACTTAACCTATTCATTTTAACTGTTCTCAAATATATATCACTGTATAACTTATTGGCCACAATTTATATTTGTCATATTGATGAACAATCAGTTTCTCAGTTATCTTTTTTTTTTTTTTGCAGGGCACACACTGGTGGTATTCTGGTCTTACTCATGAATCCACACCAAGGATCACTCCTCAAAGACTCAGGGGAACATATGGGGTGCTGGGATTGAACCCAGGTCTGCAGTGCGCAAGGCAAGCACCCTACCTGCTCCAGCCCTACTTTTCTGGCACATTTTTGATCTTAGATGACACTGCAACAAATATTTATGACATTCATTTTATTTAAAAATACTTTTGAGAACCTGGGAGGTGGCTCAAAAGACACCACACAGTCCTCTCAGCACTGCCAGGAATGAAACCTGAATAGCAGGCTGGAAGAAGCTTGAGCACCGCTGGGTTTGGTCCCGAAACAAACAAAAAACTTTTCAATAGATAATATAGATCACAATGGAGACGTTACTGGTGCCCACTTGAGCAAGTTGATGAACAACCAGAGGACAGTGCTACAGTGCTACAGGGTAACATGAGACCCAGGCACAGATTGTGGCTGCAGCTTCAAACTGAGGTCTCTGTTTCTTCCTCTGATGAGGGAGTGACTGATATTTCCAGAGAAGTTACTTGCATGGATCAGGGAGATGTTTCTGCCCTGAGTCTAGTCCTCAGCTCTCCTGAAGGCATTGATTATATTTGTAATAGTTTATCAAGACTGACATTTTACAGGCCAGGAGAATGCCATAGAATTAGTTGTGTAAAGCTCTTATCCACTTAGAAGTGGTCAGCCCCAGGGAAGCTTATGGAATATATATCTTTTTTCAAATGAGATGTATAAATTGGCAGAGATCCCTGTGCTTTATCAGCCCAACAGAGGCTTAACTAGCTCCTTCTACTACACCATAGACAAAGCATATAAACGGTTCCAAACCATGTATGGAAATATACAGATCAAAGTCACCTTTAAGGCTACAGTTCTTATGTGCCATGTGCACTGTAGAAAACCAAAGTCCTTACTCTTCGGTACAAGGAAAGCCAGTGGGATCCTTGTCAGTTTTCCTCATCTGGTAAGCTTTGCCCTTCCACCTTACACTTTCAATCAGTTTCTAAGTGTCTCAGTGATAGCACAGTGGGTACGGTGTTTGCTTTGCACACAGTTGACCCAGGTTGGATTCCTCTGCCCCTCTAGGAGAGCCTGTCCAGCTACCGAGAGTATTCTGCCCACACGGCAATGCCTGGCAAGCTACCCATGAAGTATTCGATATGCAAAAAATATTCGATATGCAAAAAACAGTAACAACAAGTCTCACAATGGAGACGTTACTGGTGCCCACTTGAGCAAGTGCTGCCCACTGAATTATGGGAAGCAAAAAGTCACCAGGCATTTGAAGACTGATTCTAAAGTGAACAAGAGACAAAAGTCACAGTGAGAATTAGAAGTTTTAGGAAAAGGTTGCAGATACACTGGTGGAAAGCAGAAGGACACCTAGAAATCTACAATTAAATAGATATGAACATTGCTGCCAGGAAAAACAGCCAGAGAATGAGAATTTTTCAAAATGTGATAGCATGAGTTCAAAAATTCCACTGATGTTCCAGGAGATAGAGTTTTGGAAATCTTCATACAGAAGTATATAAATAGAGATGGGAAAAGGAAAAGATGCCGTTAAAAAATCATCTGTGTAGCCTATTACATCACAAAGCCAAATTTCAGAATGGAAGAAGAGAGAGAATAGAGGGAAGCAAATTATTTATCATGAATTTCGGTGGGACTTCAACTTCTAGGGAGATGGGTGTGGAAGATAGACAGAAAATGTTGCTGGTAGGCTGGAGAGAGTACAGTGAGTAAGACTCTTGTCTTACACTCTGCTGATCTGAGTTCAAATTTTGGCATTACACAGATGGTTCCCTGAGCAATGCCAGGAGTTATCCCTGAGCAGAATCAGGTGTAAACCCTGAGCATGGTCTGGAGTGGTACATTCCTAAAAACAACAATATCGTCCTGCCCCCCCCACCCCCCACCCTGCCCGGCAAAAAAAAAGTTTGTTAGAGAAATAGCTCTGAAGTGAGAGGGGGATAATGAACACAGTAGAGCTAATGCTCTCCCTCTGGCTCTGCACAATTTCAGACTTAAGGAAACTACACTCCTTTTGTGCAATGGAGAAAATGCTCCTGGAAGTGAAGATACTCATTCTCTGGAATCAAGCCTGGAAAAACAGTTGTTCTTTCTATTGATGCTTGGGGGAGGTGATAAAAGCTTCAGGGTGTCATCTAAGATATTCGCCTCTTCCTGTTCCATTGCTTCTCAGGTTACCCAATCTGATGTGTGTCTGGGGACAAAGTAAAAGTGAATTCACTAATATCATCTTGGAAACAAATTTAAGATGGGAAAGATGTGACTTTCCAGACTGAAAGGGCACAATGAGAAAGACCTCTAATGCTTAGGATGAGAAAACATCATCCAGGATCTGAGAAGAAACAGACGATGTTTCTTCTCAGTGGACCAGTGACCAGGTTGTCTTCATATTTCTCAAGAGCAACACAAGATAGCAGTGGACAACAGAATAGTGTTTTCATAGTGGGACAATAATCTTTCCATCTCAGAACAGGATGCTCAGTCACAACACCAGTCAAGGATGATGGTTTAGTGGGGCATGTTTAAAATGGGCCCCTATTACTTAGAAAGCTGCTGAAGAACATGTTTCAACTCCATGAGCAAATTCCTTAAAACTATATTGCTAAAACAGTCAGAGATAGAGAATCTGACCCTGTCCCACACTGAGAATTCTAGTGACTGTGCAGGAAAGCCCCATACTGACAATAGTCTAAACGTTAGGTTCATCCCGAGAAAGTTCAGGGTGGGGTGGCCGGTTTACTCATTCTAGTTGTTGGGTCCCTTTACTAATTTGCTTTGGTCTCGTTGACTCTCTTATGATTTTCCTGGCAGGATTAGTCTTTCCTCAAACTGAAAGTAGTAAACTTCAACAGTTGGGCTTTTGGTTTGCAGGGGAAGTGGTCAGAGTGGACCCACCCTGGCTCAATATCATCTCAATTGACTCTCACAAGTGAGGCATCAATGTGCTGAGGTTGTTTGATTCTCTAAATTGACATGCAAATTAAAGTCACAGGGTCTGAGGGACTGGAGAACATTTTTAATTCAACCCATTTCCTGTTGTTGGAATGCTCTTGGCCTATTAGTTTTATAATCTCTGCTTGCTTGTCCTGATTTATCCCTTTGTGTCTAATTTAATTCAGCTGTACATTTTAAACTTGTAATTGATTAGGATTCTAAATAATATAGGCATCTTTTTCTACTTCTAGACATCATGGGACATCAGAAGCTTCTTCTTGATGCTGAGATCACATCCATCTGGAAGTTTAGCCACTGGGAAACAGACACACGAGGCAGCTTATCTGGTGTGAAGACTGATATCAACTCTTCTTCCAAGGCCAAATCTCATTCCAATCCCAAATCTCTAAGTTTCTATCATAGAATCTGATTTTATGCCTTAGTCACATTCTCTTTGCCCTTTCCCCCAAACTATCTCTCGCCCTTTGGCAGGACAGAGTTTGGAAGCAGAATCCCCTCTGGCACTGGCAAATTTGGGGTCTGATACCTTCCTTTCTCCCTTCCCAGTACAGAGTTCCCCACATATTAGTTATTATTTTTGTATACCGAATTGTTGGGCTGGGGCGATAGCACAGTGGGTAGGGCATTTGCTTTGCACGCAGCCAACATGGCCGAGTCGAGTTCGATTCCTCCGCCCCTCTCGGAGAGCCCGGTAAGCTACCGAGAGTATCTCGCCCTCATGGCAAAGCCTGGCAAGCTACCCGTGACGTATTCAATATGCCAAACACAGTAACAACAAAATCTCACAATGGAAACGTTACTGGGCCCGCTCAAGAAAATTGATGAACAATGGGAGGACAGTGACAGTGACTGAATTGTTACAAATTTAAAAGCCCAAAACAGCACTCATGTGTCATTTATTGGTGTGTATTGGTAAGAAGCTTGGTCACCGTCTAGCGTGTTGTTTATTCAGGGTTTAACAAAGTTAGAAAGATTGAATCTTCTGACAGGAGTGAATTCCTCCTGTTCTCATGCACAAGGAGAGAAAATTTACTGGGTGTAGATCCATGGGAATACACAGAATTTGGGTAACTGTATTAGAATTTTGACTATCACAACTCCACTAATTATATCCTTGGAATTTTATTGTTGTTATTATTATTAGATTTGGGTCATAACCAGAAGTGCTCGAGAACTGCTACAGTACTCAGTGGTCACTCGTAGAAGTGTTCAGGGGAATCTCATGCAGTGTTGGGAATGGAATTTGGGCCTCTTGCATGCAAAACATGCTTTCAATTCATTGAGTCATATCTCAGACCCACTGTTTAAAATTTTAATGTTGTCAAAAGTAATTTCCTTACTCTAAATAGTTACAAATTTGTGCTAGGAAATTGTTCCTCCCCATGACCCTTATTAGGAAAGTAAGTTGTTGGCATTATTGCTAAAATGCAATCTTGACAGTAGCTACCAAAACTTAGCACATTCCTCATAGGTAAAGGCCATGTCCTTTATCCACCAACCTGAGTAATCTCCTTAACATAAAGTTTTGTGACAAGTTCTCCCTAAGTAGCAAAGACCCTCCTGTCTCAGAAGTTTCTAGAATATAGAGGTTACAACCCACTGGGAACCAAGGATCATGGCTTGCCAGATTACTCATTTTACAACAAAAGCACCCACAGTCTTCCTTACTCATTAACATTGTGGCTCAAATTCACCTAGATCCAAGCTTTGTAATGCATTTGGATCTCTTGGAGGGTACTGAGACATTACAAGTTCTGAGCTAAAGGTTTTTCATTTTTAGGTGTAAGAAATCACACCTGAAACAGGACAGCAGTGAGAAATCAAGTGACAAGTAAAATATTACAGAGTCACATCCCTTAACAAAGCACAGGACCAAGCTAACTAGCTTTGGTAGCAAAACTACCTTAGAGGTTACTGACCTGTAAATCCTGTCCAGTTGTAGAAGGAAGCTTGGTTGAAAGGACGTTTGATAAATCCAAGAGGTTGGTATCTGACTGGTCAATGCCTTTACAAGAAATTGGATTATTTGTTTGATTTTTTAATAAAAAATTATTAAAAAATTGCTCTCCAGATGACCTATCATAAATGAAATATTTATTCCATTTTCTTTCTGGTTAAATCTTGTGTCTTGAAATGCTTTGTTGTATCTACTTAGAATGATCAATGGGGAAGCCTGGGGGGATTTCTCCTGCAGAATTTGTTGGTAGAGCACATTAAACTTGCATGAAGCCACTCATGTAATTTTAATGACCATCAAAAGGATTTTTACTGGAATTGGGAGGAATTCAAAGTGAGATTCTTCTTCTGGGAAAGGTTACAGCTGTGGCCCTTTGGTATTGAAACAGACAAGGTCAAACATCCATAGGACATGCTGCCATTTATCCCTGCTGCTCAGCAAAGACTTTGTTTTCACATCAAGGACCACAACCAGAATATCTGCAGGCAAGAGGCTTCTAACCATTTCTCTACTGCTCCCAGAGAATAGAGAAGAGCTAGAATTAGGTGTAATCTTAAATAGGAATCTGTGTACCATTAAACAGGATGCTTTCCTTCCATGAGGAGTGAGCTGATAACCAGAGTAGAATCTGATGAACATTCAAATTCAGATCACTACAATCATTCCACGCTCACTCTGTTTATCTGGAAGTTTTCTCCTTTATTGTCACTAAGTTCTATTCCTGTGCTCACCATACTTACTCAGGTTTTTCCCATCTCACAGTGGTTTTCCATTCTCTAGTTTGTATCATGTCATATTTATGTTTTCTGTTAGGTTGTGATATACATGCCAAAACTTGTGACATATTTCCTCTTTTTGCTTTAAGATGCCATTAGAATCCAGCAGAAACTGTGTTTCCTTTAGAACTTAACCAACCTAGCTTTTAAATACCAAGTAACCAAATGGCCAAAAGTCACATGAAAAAGGGCTCTACATCACTAGTTTTTAGGGGATGCAAATCAAAGCAGCAATGAGATATCATCTCACGACATAGAGGCTGGCACACACCAAAAAGAACAACCAGTGCTGGCATGGATGAGGAGAGAAAAGGACTCTCATTCACTGCAATATCTGATGGGAATGTCAATTATTCCAGCCTTTCTGGAAAGCAATATGGACATTACTCAAAACACTAGAAATTGATCTTCTATATGACCCAGCTGTACCTCTTCTGAGAAAAGACTTTAGTGGTCCTGAAACATAATGCAGAAAAGCCATATACACTCCTATATGCATTGCAGTTCTGTTCCCAGTAGCCAGAATCTAAGAACAACCCGAGTGCCCAAGAACAGATGAGTGGATAAAGAATCTATAGTACATCTACCCAATGGAATACCACACAGCTTTTAGGGAAAATGAAATCATGAACTTTGCTTATACATGGATGAACATGGAGAGTATCATGCTGAGTGAAATCAGTCAGAGGAAGAGGGACATACATAGAATGATTTCATTCATTTGCGGGATATGAAAAAATAGCATGTGAATAACACCCAAAGACAGTAGAAACAAGGGAGGGCCAAGAGGACTGTTCCATGGTAGGAAGCTTGTCAGAAAAAAAGGGGTGGGAGAGTGTAGTTAGGACAGAGAAGGGACCACTATGACAACAAGAGTTGGAAATGGCCACTCTGGACAAGAACTGAGTGCTAAAAGGAGATAAAGTGATATGCATGGTACTCTTTCAGTAACAGTATTGCAAACCCAAGTGCCTAAAAGGAAAATGAGAGAGAGGGAGAGAGAGAGAGAGAGAGACAGAGAGACAGAGAGACAGAGAGAGAAAGTGTTTTCCTTAGAGGGCAGGAGAAAAATGGGGACACTGGTGGCAGGAAATATGCACTGGTAAGGGATTGGTGCTGGAACATTGTATGACTGAAGCTCAATTATTAACAACTTTGCAACTATATATCTTCTGGTGATTCAATTAAAGTAAAATCTTTTTTAAAGAGAGAGAAGAAATAAAAGAATATTGGGTAGCAATTATATCACTTTCTAACTTTTGATGGGTCATCTTCTTTTTGTGTAGTCTCACCTTTTACTTAACAGTGGGCCCAATCCTCAAGGTATATCTCCTCGAGATATTCATGGCTGTGAGTATAGTCCATGCCTCTGACCTGGAATGTTTGCTCCTCCTTATGGATGATATTTCCTTCTGCTCCTCCCCATATACCATGATCTTAGCCCTCTATTCCTATTTTGGATTCAGAGTTCTTGATCCCCAGGTAGACATCAGAACTCTTCTTATTGTCACTGTGAGAACTTGGATGGTATCATTATCCCAGAGAAGAAAGGAAAATGGGTTTCTTGTCCAGCCAAAGGCCAAAGCAGAATTTCTGTGTTATAAGGCTTGGGTGTGATTCTAAGATGTAAGACTAACTGTCTCCTGATGATTTTCAAGTACCCTTTGGAGAGAAATCTGTAATTTCTTTTTGTTTTTTTTACAAAAATCTTTTCCTTATAAGATTCCTAGTATGAAATTATATGGTCACCCTAGAAGAGGGATCTGAACTCTAAGATGAATGTGACAAAGAATGACTTTTGCCAATTCCACTTATGATTGCTAGTGTTGATGGGCCTCACTGCAGTTTCCAAATGGGATACTAGTTCCTTTAGAGAAGACTAAGGCATGAGATGATTCCACCTTATCATGGACATCCTCAATCTAATCACACTTCTTCTCTATTATGATATAGTGGGGGTTATTTTCTAAAGGAGGTAGAAGACTTATTTCCCACCCATATACTCTTCAGCAATGGGAACTAACCACTCATCACCAATCAGAGGAGGAATTACATTCCTTTGATCCAGGCTGAGTCTAGTTACTCTGTCATGAATTGAGTGTGATGCAGTTACTGAGACATCCAGTACCATTTCAGAAATTACCGTAGAGCCCTGTGAATTCTGTTGGAATACTTTCTTTCCTGATGTGAGCTATTGAAATACATCTTTATAGAACACAGCCATTAGACTGGGAGAAATCCCCCTCATTTGAAGAGGCCACATGTGGACATTCTTGTCAACAGTTCCAGATGAGACTATCCTTGGAGATGTTTCACTCTAGTTACCAACATATGAATCTAAAAGCCTCTGGAAAAGTTGGTCCTTATCCACTGGAGTTTTTCTGGTCAACACTCCTGGAGTAGAGATAAGCTATAACTTGACCCTAAAATTTTATATAATTAGAGACATATAGGATGCAGGATCTCTGAAGAGCACAGTACACATGGAAGGATTTGCTGTACTGGACTTTGGCAGGATACTTAGGGGGCCAGTCAGGGCAGAAACCAAAGTGGAGTCATCCTGCTCTTGTCTGAAGTTTCTTAGTCCTGTGATTGTGCATGGAGATTGATTTAGGCCTCCAAGTGGGTTCTGATTATGAATTGACCACACCCCCCCTAGCCAGACCACCCAGTGAATAGATGCTGTGACCACTGCAATTCACCAACTGGGAAGTAAGATTTATGGTGTTAAGATGGCATTTGATTTACTGTAAACCCTATGGAAATGAGGAGGGAAGAAATGTGCTTACCATTTTCACCCAGATGGATCAAGCATTGAAATTTTGCTAAGGCATTTCCTTCTCAGCTCAGCTTCTTCATGATCCTGAGCCTCAGTTTCCATATATTTAAAATAGGGATACTTAGAGTATCATCTGGTGGCAAGTTAGTAAGACTTGAGTGTAAAGTGCTTACCAGGAAGGTCTCAATTCTTTTGACACCCTTTGCCTTATTTTTGGAAGAACTCAGATGCACTTGAATGCAGTTGCGAACAATGGCAAGCCATATAAATACTTATATTTAATGGATTCTGAGCATTGTAATATGTGTGCAGGGCACCACATAGAATTTTCTCAAAGTACAGATTACCTTCAGACTTGCACAAACAGTGGTAATTCTCCAGAGACTGGTGTTATAGGTTACTCAGGGCTGACACTTCAAAGGAGCTTCTTGGCATCATTGGAAAACAGGAGGCACCACAGACACTAGTGCTTTTGGATCTATTGGATTTTCTCCTGTTGTAAGTTGCACAGTCATGCAGCATATGCCTGGCATACTTGCAAGTGCATATGAGAGTAAACACACACACACACTCAGGTACACATGCACACATGAACACACATAAGTGTTTGCATGTGCATGTTAGGGTACACGTTTTACTGAAGGATTATCCAACGTAGATCCTAGAAACAGAGTATGACTGGCATTTGCATCTGAGATAGCTATGTAAGCATTTACACAAGCAGGTTGCCAAAAACTTATCTTTCTGGTGCTAGAACAAATAGTGATCTCTTTATCATTGAAGCCTGTGAAAGGTCCCACCTGAGACTGGATCCTAGTGGGAATTCTTCCAGTGCCAAGAAGAAGCTTCACCACAAAGAAGAAACCCTGGTACCTGACTTCTGGGTGAATTTTTCAGGCTCCATCAGTGTCACATGCAGTATGCAACATTTCCCAAACTTCTGCAAAACTTTCCTTATGATACACCAACTGCTTGTCTTGGGCCATGCTAAGATCTCCATGAAGGTGATGGACTGGAGAGTTGTCCACCATTCCTGAGGAAAGGTGATGCTCCATGAGAACATGCTTGGCAGGCAAAGAGTGATTACAGCTTATGTAAACTGCAGAGCATGAATCCAGCATCTGCTGTGTCCTATGCGGCTAAGTCAAACAGGGTCCCTGAAGTGAAGGGGGAAGGGTAAGGAGGGCTGGACAAGCTGGACAACTGGGTAAGAAAGGCTAGACAAGCAATACTCATGCAGCGTCCTTATTGAAAAATCAACAGATTTTTATAGGTCTCTAGAAGGAAGCATACATTGGAAAAATAAACAGAAATGTTCAGGAAACGTAAGTTTAGAATGTACCAGGTTTCTAGATGTCAATGATGTTTTTCTATAATTACATTATTTCACTGATATTTTCCTTAGTTATATATTGATATACCTTAGCAACATGTTCTGCCATAAGAACAATGAAAGAGCCTGCTAGAAAAACAAGAAAGTCAGCCCTTACATAGTGTAACCCCAGACAATGGTTTCTATAAACCAGGACAAGAACTTTCTTAATATTAACTAGAACAGGTTCTCAACAAGCATCCAATGCAATCAATTTTTATTTGGCTCATTGGTTCATTGGCTTATTAGTCAGAAGGCATGAGAAGTGTGTGTAGGGAGAAGATAGGGGGGCAGGTTGCTGGGGCGCCAAAGTTCTGCCTTCCTGGAATGTTGGGGCCTAGTTGAGGTATCAGATACCTGCCAGATGCCGTTCCTGGCTCCTGTGCTTCCTGGCCAAGTTCCTTCCCACTCTTTAGCTTTCCTACTGCAGCCAAATCTATTCAGGGATTCTATAGGGCTGTGGTTTTGGTTAATGATGTAACTTCTGGCAAAGCAGTGTACCAGGTGGATTTATTCAGAGTATCCTTGGTGGGGTTATGGTATCTGTTTTGTGCCTTTTCCACTCTCCCACACCAAACCCCTGATATTCTTACCTCCACAGTGGCCACCATAACCTATGAGGACAAAAGTAACATTTCTTTTTACCAAAAGTAATTTGGTATGCAGGAAAGTGTGTCTTTTTTTTTGTTTGTTTTTTGTTTTTTGTTTTATTAGTGAACACCATGAGGTACAGTTGTAGACTTACAAGTTGTTGTGCTTGGGTTTCAGTTATACAATGATCAAGTACCCATCC
>JAOXYA010000001.1:3253429-3264784 GCA_028565675.1 Sorex palustris
CGGAGGAATCGAACTCGGGTCGGCCATGTTGGCCGCTTGTAAGGCGAAAGCCCTACCACTGTGCTATCGCTCCAGCCAAAATGCTCCCAAAATGAAAATGTTCCATCTAAAGCATAGAGATTAGTGCACATGTTGAGGACTGGCCAGTACATGTATACTAAAAACCATCACTTAAATTTCTTTATGAGAATTAAGTATTATGCAGTTATAATTTGACCCGAAAATAATATTCCATATTTTAACATGATTTTGAAGCTTATTAAACATATGTATCTTTGTTAATAATGAGCATCCTAATAATTCTTCTTTAGGTGTATGAGACTTAAAATTCCAGCAGTGGCCAGGGAGAGGGCTCAATGGGTTGAGTGCATGGTTTATATAAGGAAGGATAAATAGTTGGCACCACATGGTCCCCCCAAACACTGCCAGGAGTAACACCAGAGCAATGTTCCATGAGTTAGACATGAATAACAGAGGAATGGGCCACAAAAAAAGAGAGGTGGGGGTGCAATGTTGTTGCTGCACCAAAAATCAAATTCAGAGCCCTGTGCGTAGGACACATGATCTGCTGCTGAGCAGCACCTGTAGTACTGGGTCTCTCCATTTACTGCATGCGTAGAGCTGACAGCTTGGGCTCCGCCACTGGGACAGCATCTGTCTTGTAAATCCAGACTCCTAAAATTGTGGTCCTAGGAACCACAAATAGCAGTGTCACATAGGCCTACTGTGACCCAGGGCATTGCTACCTGGGGTTGCTAGGGCCACAACAAAGTGTGTGATCTCTGCTGCTCTGCAACCAGGACTGTCAAGTGTGTATGAGGCACAACTAAATGTGGCTGGGAAGAGTACAGTGGATAAGGCACTTGCCTTGTATGAGGGAGACCTGGGTTCGATCCCCAGCAGTCTGTCTGGTTCCCAGAGCACCACCAAAAGTGATTCCTGAGTGCATAGCCAGGAGCAATCCCTGAGCACAGCTGGGTATGGCCTCCAAACAAACCCAAAAAATTGATTTGGAGGGTCAGTGGCATAGCATATATAAACCTGTGATCCCCAATATCTCCACATATGATTCTAGGCGACTCCATAGCAATTTTAAAACTAGGATCACTGACACTGAAATGGCTGAGCTATCTTAAAGATCATACCTATCAGAAATTCAAACATTTATTCTAATCAAAAAAACAATTAGCACTGCACTCCTTGATTGTGCTTGGATGTGTTTAGGTAACCTCAACAACTGCAGAATGTCAACGGGAGGTGGAGGAGAATCGTGAGCCACCTGTAAGACTCTTGAGTCTCACATGATATATCTAAAGGGCAAGACACAGCCACATTTGGAAAAGGCAATAGCAAGAACTATTTTTAAGAGTTCTCAGAAAGAGTAATGGGGATTCCCAGAAGCTACATAATGTAGCCAATGTCTTTTCCACAACAGTGGTGGTTTCTAACTGAGAGGTCCATTTAAAATGACCTGTCGACAAAAACAAAAACCAAAAAACCACATACATATAAGCTTAGGGTTTCCAGCGCAAAGATTTTACTTTGCAGGACACTTTTATTTTATAAAAGCTCCAGAAGTAATTCTGATATGTACTTTCAGTCTAGAAACCTTGGCACCAGGCTGAGTATCATTTTCTCTTATCTCATGCATCTCTGGTTGATTTACGATGAATGCATGCATAAATACTTCCCTACAATTCTCTGCTTTTCACTAAGAATTTATTCAAGGGGAGGAGGATATTGGATAGGCACCCTAGAGGTGTTAGGGCCAACAGGGTTATACCAAGCAATGCTCAGGAAACTGTGGTAACAGAAATCAAAACCAGTTTCAGGATATGCCAGCTTATGCTCAGCCTTTTGCACTATCTCCACAGCCCTCACTAAGGTTTGATTCAACATCAAGGCGAATACCAGACAGATGAAGAAACTATTAACTAAAGAAATACAACTTCTGGGGCTGGAGATACAGTGTGCCTGCCTTGCACGTGGCCTAACTGCACATATAGTCAATCCTGGCACCCACCATATAGCCCCCTGAAGCCCACCAGGAGTGATTCATGAATGCAGAGCCACAAGTAATCCCTATGCACCACTAGGTGTGGCCTAAAAACCAAAAAATAAATTAAAAATGAAAAAAGACACATCATCTCAGACCTGAGTTAACTGGGTATCAGTTTGTAAAAAAAGTTGTTTCTACAATGAGGATAATTCATCACTAAATAAAAACAGGGGCCAAGGAAGATTTACTGACTAGACTAAGCACATGTAAGCACAATCTAGTATCTGCCACTAGGAATGGAATAGCTGGGTTCAAATTTAAAAGGAAACTTTTTTTCCAGGCACAGTGCCAAATTGTACTTTCCCAATGAATGACAACATTGCAAGCTGAAAACTGACCGCTTTCAAATATCTAAGAATTGCCTCTTATAGTCAGCAACAAATTCACAAAAAAGAAGTATCTCAATCCTCATTCATTTCCTGGCTGTTAAGACTGTCTGAAGGAGTTATAATTATTTTTAAGGGCTCAAGTCTGCATACTTCAAGTATTACCAAAAGCAAATAAAAACTTTCTAAAGTGGAAACTCACGTTTGGTCCTTAGAAAAAACAATTCCAAGGGCCCAAGTATATGACTGACTAATGACAAAAAATGACTTTAATGGGAAAGAGTGAATAATCACAGCTCTTCGATATATCAGTCAAGATGTGTTTCCGCAAAACTCTCCCAAACTAATCAAGTAAGTAACAGAACCTCAAAACTCAATGGCCCCAAATGTCCTAACAAATCTCTCCTCCAGTCTTCCTGGAAACCACTAGGTTTGACCTGTTGACCCAGTAGGATTTAGAGGATTAACAATCATATGTTTATTATCTTGGTTTTGTTTGGGGGACACCAAGAATATCCAGTGGTAGAATATCTCACCACACCACATGATGCTGGGCATTGATCCTGAAGTCCCATGCTGCCAGGAATTTTTTTTTCTTTTTTTGGATCACACCCAGCGATGGTCAGGGGTTACTCCTGGCTCTGCACTCAGGAATTACTCACCAATTATGGTGCCTGGGGAACCATATGGGATACCAGGGATCAAACCCAGGTCAGCTGTGTGCAAGGCAAATGCCCTATCCACTGTACTATCGCTCACTGAACTGACCCTGCCAACCTCAACCTTTCTTTGGTTTTTGGGCCACATGCAGCAGTGCTCAAGCGTTCAGGGATCATTCCTAGGTGGGGCTCAGGGGACCATACAGGGTACCAGGGATCAAACTGAGGCTGATGATGCGCAAGGTAAGTGCCTTACCCACTGTACAGTCTTTTCAGCTTCTGACGCAGCTTATTTTGCCAGGTTTCCTGACAGCAGAGCAGAGCTAGCAGGCTCAAATTGTAGAGCTAAGGCCAGACTTGAGCTTGGCTCATGTGGGACAGTGGGGATTTGAACTCATGATCATATGCATGCAAGGCAGGTATTCGAAGTTGTTGCATTATTCTTCTAGGCATCCGTGAATTTATTATTTTCCAAAACCTTTAGGGGCTAAATTCTTCAGAGTCTCTAAAGATATCCTCTCCTTAATTTCACAATCTTACTACTCAAAGATAATAACATTATGGCATCAGTAACACATAACACTTACTGAATGCTTATGATATGTTAAGCACTATGCTGAGAGCTTAATCTTTATCTCACTTAAGCCTCATAATAACCCTATGAGGTCATCACTTCCACATTAGAGATGAGAAAAGTGATGCTTAGAAAAAGTGAATTTTTTTGCTCTTGAAGTTTCAAACCCTATGTACCCCTTTCAAATTTAGATGTCTATCAGTTTGTCTGCAAGGATAAAAAGATACCTATCAATCAGAGGGAAAAAATTATAAGTGGGTCACTTGCCTTGCACACAGCCAACCCAGCTTTGGTCCCCAGCATCCCATATGGCTCCCTGAATCCATGAAGACTGCAGAGCCAAGAGTAAGCCCCCGAGCAATGACAGGTTTGACCCCAAACCAAAGAAAAATATAATGTTATTATTTGTAACCTTTTTGGGGAGGGGGCACTTTTGTTTTGGGGACACACACAGCAGTCAGGGTTTTCTCCCGGCTCTATGCTCAGCAATCACTCTTGGTGGTGCTGGAGGTTCTATATGGGGTACTGGGGAACGAACCTGGGTCTACCCACTGAACTACTACTCCAGCTCTAGTTTTCACTTCTTAAGGCTTCTGATGAAGTTGATCTTCACTTTTCAAAGGTAAAGATATGAAACTTGATTGACAATCAGTACAAGTGCACAGTTAAAAACAAAATGCTGAGCAGACTCAGAGTTAGAGTTTCTAATTTGGGGGTTTGGTGAAGCCCATATTCAAGTTTCTAACAAGTTCCTACATGTATGTGCTCTTTATAAAAGGTCAAAAAAAGCAACTACTCATGCACTCACCACAGAATATTTCCAACAGCAGAAACACTTAAAAAACCCTTTTAGGCTGTGAGAATTGAAAGACTCCTTTATAAGGGTCCAGAGTGATATGATGGGGATAGGGCGCTTGCGCTGCACCTAGCCAACCTGAGTTCAATCCCAGGCATCCCATAGGGACTGCTGAACATACTAAGAGTGGCTCCTGAGCACAGAGCCAGAAGTAACTAACCCCTGAACACTGCCGGATATGGCCCAAACCATCACCCAATCCCACCACTACCAAAAAAAGGGAAAAAAGATTCCTATTTGTCCTTAATTCATAAAGCCTCCAATGTAACCTAAGACATTAAGGCAATGGAAATTGAGAAAAAGGAAAATTCAGGACAGAATGACTGTGAACTCTGTTCAGGAACCCCCTCATCACCCACATTTTACTTCAACCAGCAAAGTATTTCCTTTGTGTCAAGTCTCCTAAGCAAGATAAATGCCAAAAGGAAAGAAAAAAATAACAACGCTTTTTAATGCTGGGGAAAAAAATTGGAAAAACCACTCTGCCCTATGAACAGAAAATCCCACAATACTACAAATTCCTCTATTTCTCCATTGGTATACTATCCCTTCATCAGAAAGTTATTCCTCTTATGGGTTGGAGTGATAGTACAGCGGGAAGCACGCTTGTCTTGCATGAGGCCGATCCGGGTTCAATCCCCAGCATTCCATATGGTCCCCCAGCACCATCAGGGTTAATTCCTGAGTGCAGAGCCAGGAGTAAATCCTGAGCATCGCTGGGTATGGCCCCCAAACAAAAACAAAACAGAAAAAAGTTACTCACTTAGCCAAGACTGACCCAAAGTCTAAACTTTCTAAAGTATCTTTAAAAAAAGATATTAGGGGCTAGAGCAATAGTACAGTGAGTAGGGTGTTTGCTTTGCACAAGGCCGAGCCAGGTTCGATTCCCAGCATCCCATATGGCCCCCTAAGCACTGCCAGGAGTAATTCCTGAGTGCAGAGCCAGGAGTAACCCCTGAGCATCGCCGGGTGTGACCCAAAAAGCAAAAAAAAAAAAAGGATTATATTAGGAGTTGGAGAGATAGAGCAGTGGGTAAGACACTTGCCTTGTGCATGGCTAGCCTGGGTTTGATTCCTCACACCACATTGGTCCCTTGAGCTTGACAGGAGTGATCCCTGAACACAAAGCCAGCAGTAAGTCCTGAGCACTGCTGGGTACAATTAAAAACAACAACAACAACAAAAATATATATATATATATGTCTATCTACCTTTTTATAAATGTCATCTAGGATGAACAACTTCTGGAGTTAGGATCTGTGTCAATCAGTCGCTGCTAAAGCAGTGACTTGAGTGTGTGTTCTTGTGTGTGTGTGTGTGTGTGTGTGTGTGTGTAAGGGAGGGATGCTTTCAACTATGACTAAACTGCACCAAGAGAAATATACTTTAAAATATTAATATGGTCTGGCACTACCCTGATGCTAATCCTTCCAGGCTCACCCCAAATGACACAACTGGGAAATTAGGGAAAAGCAATCTCCCTCCTGCTCTTCATTTTCAGAGCTCTTTCCTACTTTTCCTCTACAGCTTTGCCATGCACAGATTTTCTATACTCACACACAGAGATAGAACATGCACGCACATACAAATAACTCTCAGCAGGAACAGAAATCAAAACCTAACCCCATGGTGTTTAAGTGAGCAAGTCAAATTTTCTTCTTTGTAGCCCTTGACACATGCTGGCTGGAAGCCGTCTGGAGGTTTTTTTGCCTTGTTCCTGCACCAGAAGACTCTACACTGCAGGTCAGGAAATGATAAGGAAATGAACAGTGTTAATTTCCAAGGCTTCTGTGCACAGCCCTGTCAGCAGCTCTGGAGGCGGGTTACTGAAGCATGGCTTGAAGAGTGAAAACCACAGCCAGAGAGCTTGGGGCAGCAGGCAGTGGAAGGAAGCTCTCAGTTATGCAAGTCACTGTCACCTCCAGCCTGAAACCCTGTTGCCTCCCAGGATGAGCTCGCCGGTAAAAGCTCTTGTACCCAAATGGCAAAAATACAAGTTCACACTGGCAGAGGAAGGAAGATTAAGGACCAGAACTTAGATTTCTCATGCACCCTGGGGTAAAAACAAAAACATTTAGCACTCTCTGTTCCGGCACACAGGGATTGCATGTACTGGCAAATCCACAGTAACAGCTACCCATCCATCCAACAGACCCAATTCGACACCAGGGATGTGACCAAAAAAAAGAAACTTAATTCAGATGAAATCTGAAATCCAACAGGCTGCTTTCAATAATCTTTGAAGCCAATTTTTGGTCTCCCTCTGAAACCTCACTATAAATATCAGGGCTTTAGAACACACTACCAGCATGAAAATTCCCCAACCTAGATATGGAACTTCGGAGCAGAATGCTGAATGCCCAAAGTCTTAGCCAACACATTTATCTACTCATAATGAGATTCCAGTAAAAGTGGAATGTTTTTAGATTTCACTCCATTTTTGCCACAGCAGACACGCACATTTCAACTCAAGTCCTGTATTTGTAGGGGACAAGGGAGAACTGAAGAAGAGCTCAAGAGTTCCAGGGCCTCTCCCAGTGATAATTTGGCCCAGCTGTGTGGATCTAAAGGTTTAATGCTCAGGCCCAGTAGCGCTGGGAATCCAAGGTTATGTTCTGTGGTGCATGGAAACCACACAAGGGTGGGGATCAAAATCGAGACCTCTTGACGCAAGGCCTGTGCTCCAGCCCACTGATCATCTCCCTAGTCCATACTTTCCTTTTCCTTAGCGTGTCAAGTCAAGCACTGTTCAACATTAATTATGTCTTACATGGATTAACTACTTTAATCTCACAATTCTATCTAAAGTACTTTTGTTTCTCTCATTTTACAGATGAGAAAACAGAATAGTTAACCTGCTCAAGATCACTCAGTTAACAGGGGGCAAAATGAGATAAAAAGTCATACCTAATAGTTCATATTGAATTTAAATTTAGAATGTGGGTCTTTTTTTTTTTTTTTGGATGGCCTAATCAGAACATCTTTTAAAAGAAGGAAAAGGAAGTGTTAAAGGTGGCTCGGTAAAGTGGGGAGAAGGAGGCAGCCTCAGTAAGAGTGCTTTTACCTCTCTGCTCATTCACCAGAGGAGCCAGTCCTTAGGGAAACGCCTGGCTTAGGCTTGGATCAGGAATAGTACCTGCATGCCACAGATGTTTATGTCCTACCACCCCCGCAACAGCCATCAAGCTGTGCCTAGGGTACACTTGTTCTGCATGGCGTCAGGGTGATATCTGCCACTCAACTTCTTGGGGAGCCGTGGACTCTGGCTGGAGTGGGGCACTGCTCTTTGCAGCAAAGGAAGACATTTCTAACCTCAGTACAGGCACTCTAGATATGCTGCCTTCCCTCACAGGAAAGAATCTCAGGAGGAGGCAAAAGAGTGAAGCAAGACTTGCTTTACTGATCAAAATTTACTTAGTGATGGGAGAGAAAGAGAAGAAATATATATTCTAGAGAAAATATGGACTTCTCCAGCAAAGGAGAACACGGGCTTGAAAGAACAAGCCCACGATGCTGATCTTTTAAGGCAAAAGTGGCTCCCAACTCATGCCTTATAAAGAAAACTCACAATGGTTAAGAAAAAAATGAAAAAAAAATTTGTTTGTTTGTTTTGGGACCACACTGCTGTGTTGAGTTGCCCCCATGTGGTACCAGGGATCAATCAGAGTCTGCCACATGCAAGATAAGTGTCTTAACCTCTGTACTATCTCTCCAGTCCATCAGCATTTAAAAGAATATAGTAATTTTCTAAAAGTCTTTTGGAAGTACAAACTTGTTAGTACTCTATCCTTGTACCAGATCTAAAAGGTTTCTCTTCTTTTAATTTTTTTTTTTTTGACGATCACTCCTGAAGGTGCTTGAGGGAAGATATACAACACCAGGACTGAAATAGGGTTGGCTACAAGAAAAGCAAGGGCTCGACCTCCTGCACAATCGTGCCCAAGAATTTACATTTTTGATAGGTGACAATGCACTTGGTTTTATGGGTCACATTTTCAGTAGCTCAGCTCTGGATGGCAGACAGTAAGCTTCTCTAAATGCAAGAACTATCTTCTTTATTCACCAGTGTATTCCCAGCACAAAGCATAATACCTGACATTTAAAATGCATCCAATATAACAAATGAATGAATGAAAAGGAATGATGGTATCCAACAGCATATCAGCATCTCTTTATAAAAGTTAACAGCCAAGCCAGAGAGTACAGCAGGTAAGGTGCTTGCCTTGCACTTGGCTGACCCAGGTTTGATCCTCAATACTGAATATGATTCCTTGAGCCCCTCCAGAAGTAATCCCTGAGCACCACCATGTGTCCCCTCAACACCCCCACCCCCACAAAAACCCCCTATGTCCAACATCTGGACAAGATTGTTCCTTAACTGTAATGGCCAAAATTGCCATTGCCAAGACTAGCAAATGCCTCAACTATAATAAAAATTGAGCAGAAGGCAGTATTCCAGGAAACCCCCACCTACCCACCCAACTCATGATCAAAGTAGCCAATTAAAAGTTAACTTTCCTGGGCTGAGTAGATGACAAGGGCTTCAGTGCATGCATGTAGGAGGTCCAGGGTGTAATCCCTGAAACCACAAGTTTCCCCAACCACCACCACCAGGAGCGAATTCTGAGCACAGAGGTGTTTAACAGCCCTTCTGAATACCACAATCAATATAAATAAATGGGATGTGCTCACTTTATAAATAGGAGGGCTGGAAAGATTGCAGGGAGAAGGCATTTATCTTGCATGCAGCCACCTTGCATACAGCAGTTCAATCCCTAGCACTGCCAAGGGCAGTTCATAGCTGTCCCCCCAGCCTCCAATAGAGCAGGTTCACTGTCAACTGTAAATGGTCTTTCTTTATAAACATTATTTACCACCTTACCAAAGACACCTGGGCTGGAGTGATAGCACAGCGGGTAAGGCGTTTGCCTTGCACGCAGCCAACATAGCCGACCCGAGTTCGATTCCTCCACCTCTCTCGGAGAGCCCAGCAAGCTACCGAGAGTATTTCGCCCGCAAGGCAGAGCCTGGCAAGCTCCTCGTGTCGTATTCGATACGCCAAACACAGTAACAACAAAGTCTCACAATGGAGATGTTACTGGGCCTGCTCGAGCAAATCGATGAACAACGAGAGGACAGTGACAGTGTGACAGTGACCAAAGACACCTAAATTCAAAGAATCTTTGGGTGTCTACACAATTAAAATCAGTATGAAAGACAAGTGAAAGTCAGAATACCTGGACACTTAAGAGACTATGATTCTAAAGTAGCCCTTAAAATGGGACTACAGCGAACCTCTCATAACAGTCTGCTCTGTTAAGAATCCCAGAGCAACAATATGCCCCAGGAATTGTTCCAGTGGCTGGTTTTCAAGACCTCGCTGGTCTCAGTTTCCTTCTCTATAAAGAAGTCTGGGGCAGAGAGATTATACAGGCCCCTGCCTTGCATGCAGCCAACATGGCTTGATCCCAGCACTGCAAATGGTTTGAGCACCACCAGGAGTGAGCACAGGGCCAGGACAGCTTCTGAGCAACGCCAGGTATGATCTCAACCCCTTCCCCCCACACCCCTTAAAGGAAAGAAGTCTTAAAATAAGAAGCCTGAACAAGATCATCTTTCTCTGGACCCTCCTTGAATTACAACATCCAGATGGAAAACAGAGCTATAAAGAAAAAAATAAATTAAGCTCAGGCTCCATGGTAGTTAGAGCATTCTGTCTCACAGACCTATCAATTTTTTAATCTTTTGAAAGAAAAATGCCTAAGGGTTTTTGGCTGCAGGAAGCAAGGCTGACTGCTTCCCACCAATAGCTGAGGCTGAATAGCTTGCTCAGTGGAAGGTGTGAAAAGAGCAAGTCTCAGATCAGAAGGAACGGAGACATGACCTTGGTAAGACAAGGGGGCTGGAAGGCATCAAGTCAGACAGGAAAACAAAACCAGGGCAAATGGAGATGCTCCTAGGACACAGGCAGAATACACAAGCATGAGGAGATGAGAAGGCACAAGAGCTGCAGGGGCACTTTATCGTTCCCTCTGTACCCGCCAGGAGAGCTTGGAAGAGTATGTGTAGATGTCAGGAGGCAAGGAGGGGACAGAGTTCCTGCCTGACATGATCGAAAGCAGCAGCAAAAGGAGATGGGAGCTTCTCTTCCAGGTCTTTTGGTTCCAGGTTTCTTTAAATAATTGAAAAATCACGAAGATCATTTAAAATCACTCAATCATTTTAAACCTCTGATTTCAGGCCTGGCAGAGGTGTAACAACACACATCGACAAAGAAAAAAAAACACAGAGTACTAGTATAGTGAGCAGAGCACAGGGCCGACCCAGGTTCAATCCCCAGCATCCCATACAGTCCCCTGAGCAACGCCAGGAATGACTCCTGTGTGCTGAGCCAGGAGTAACCCCTGAGCATCACCAGGTGTGGCTCCAAAACAAAACAAAACAAAAAGAAACAAAAAGCCCACACATCAGATCCCTGGCACAGAGATTAATTTCTTTCCTTGCCTGGCAGGGTGGCTAATCCAAGCATGAAGTCTGGGACAGTCACATCAGTGCCCTCACTCCTCCACTTAACCTCTGCTTGAGGCAGACAGGTGGGAGGGGCAGCAGCTAGCTTGTCACCAGTCCCAAAGTAACCCAACAGGCATGAAGGCCACATCCCTTTGGGATGCAAATCCTGAGCTCTTTGAAAATGGAAAAAAGGAGGCACACCATTGGTGTGTCAAGAATCCCAGGTTCTTTTCCTAGTTAATGCCCTAACAGGCAGAAAGAATTTGGGAAAAGTCCCAATATAAAACCAATTGGTCCTCCGCCCCTCTCAGAGAGCCTGGCAAGCTACCGAGAGTATCTCGCCCGCACGGCAGAGCCTGGCAAGCTCCCCG
>JAOXYA010000001.1:3268401-3280459 GCA_028565675.1 Sorex palustris
GCCAAACACAGTAACAAGTCTCACAATGTTACTGGGCCCACTCGAGCAAATCGATGAACAATGGGAGGACCATGACCATGACTTATTATTTTATTTCAAGGTTTCTGATCAGCTGGGTGAAAATTATCTAATCTTTCTTGACCTGAAAAATTTTCTTACATTTCTGATCCTAGATCAAAGCTTCTTTCATACCATGTATACTAAAACATAGACTTTATTTTCATTTAGGTATTGTAAGACAATTAAAAATATTGAAAATGTAAGATTTTCTAAGACAGGAGATATAATGGGGAGAGTGGCTGGTAAATCAGAAGAAAGGAGTGGACAAAATAGAAGATAAAGGCACTCCATTGTGTTTTTCACAGAAAGGCAAAACAGTGTGAGATAAGTGGGCCTTCAACTGCATGACTTGCATACTTTTGGTAAACTCTAGGACACAAAAATTTTCTTACTCATATGGCATCTGATTGTGAGTGAAAAAAGTGGGAGATAGTCCTATAACTGTCAAATTCAGGAAGTTGTTGAGGTAAAGGGTTCAGATTGGCTGGTTTGCACATAAAAGATGAATGTGCAGAAGTTCCATTTCTAGTGCCAGAAATTAACTAGCTCTACATAGCCTACCAAAGGCCATTCAAGTTTGAGGAGACGAAACATCAGAATTCAATGATATGGGTAATGTATTAAAACAAATGAGTAACCAGTTAAGAAAAAGTAATCAGTATTGAATTCAAACTAATTCACATGTTAAGTGGTGATTATTAATATAATCAAGAATAGAGGATTGATAATCTTTAGTTTTACACTGTTAGAAGAGTAATAAGCTTAAGTAATATCAAGAAACCAATATTTCATTTATTATATACTTCTATAATTTCAATATATTAGAACTAAAATTGCATAATATTACATCAATTTCTTATATTTAATGTGGAGTTTTTATTCAGGAAGAAAGTTCATGTCAATCCTGTCATAAGTGAAAAGGAACTTAACAGAGTTTAGACTGTGAGGATGTTGGAATAGTATGACATTGTAGAAAAGTATTGTGCTTATGCAAAAGAAGTTGTGTTCTGAGGTCAGGAAAGTGACTCACTGATAATGTATATGCTTTGCATGTAGACTATCTTGGTTCAGTGTGGCAAGGAAGAAAAAGTTCTTTGTTGATTTCTTTCCCTTAGGGTCTCTGGAAGAACTCTAAAAAAATAAAGGATAGCTATATTCAAAAGCAAAACATTAACAGATATTTTGTATATTTTATTGATATTTTTCATGACTTATGTATTTTGTGGGCTGGAGCGATAGCACAGTGGATAGGGCATTTGCCTTACACACAGTCAACATGGCTGATCTGAATTTGATTCCTCCGCCCCTCTGGGAGAGCCTGGAAAGCTACCGAGAGTAACTTGCCTGCACGGCAAAGCCTGGCAAACACAGGTAGTGACGTATTTGATATGCCAAACACAGTAACAAGTCTCACAATGTTACTGGGCCCGCTAGAGCAAATCGATGAACAACGGGAGGACCGTGACCGTGGTTGTTTTGAGGTCACACACCTGGTTGTGCTCAGAATCAGTCCAGGTGGGGCTTGGGGAATCTAATCAGGACCAAATGTGTAAAAGGCAAGTGCCTTACCCCTGTACCACCTCTGTGGCCCCTATAAAACCATCTTAGCAAGGGTATTAAGTCCCCCTGTGAAATCCACCCACATCTCAATTTGAGGTTATGTTCCTCAGCTTTTGCCCCTCTGGAGAAGCGTGCTCTGTGTGGAAAGAGTCCCCCAAATACTTCTCAAAGCTATTTTACTTTGTTGTTTTGTCTCCTCCTAAATTTCTTTTCTGTGAGGGAAAACCTGGGTAGAGGTTAGGGCTCACTTCCCTTTTCCTGCAAAAGAACTCCTTGCTCTAGCCTGAGCCCACAGCTCCCCAAGAAATGCATGGTGGGGACCTGTTCCCTCCCTATACAGATCAAGTGGGTTTAAGGCAAAGCCAGACAATAGTCCTAACCCCTGCCAGTATTTCATGGGGTGACCGAGGTAGAGTGCATTCTTTTTCTTTTCCTTCCATGTGGGGGTGAGAGTATGTCAGGAATCACTCCTGGCTCTGTCCAGGGAGCCTATGTGGTGCCAGGAAGCAAAAGTGGGTCCAGCGCATGCAAGGCAAGTATGACTTCTCCAGCCCTGCAACACACTTTTCTTGAGGCTACCTCCCCCACACCCCGCTCCAACCACATCATCTGCAACAGAACTGGCCTGAGAGCCAGGAATCAGGTGACCAGCACCATTAGTCCTGGGCTTTATTTGGGGTGGGGTGGGGTGGGGGGTGTCACTTTTCCCACCTGCAGCACTATTAATCAAAGCAAAGGCAAGGGTACAAGCAAGTAACAGAGGCTCTGATGTTTATTCTGTAGTTTATTCTGCAATGTTCTTTCCATTTCTCCAGCTGGCAGGACGCATGAGGTAGGAATCCTCAGCAACAATATGGAACCTGAGCAGCAACACTGGAGCCCCATTAAAGACATGTGCCTGGCTGGCAGAAACTTCTCCAGTTTCAAATACCTATCTTGGTGAAGGGGATTCTGAGGTAAAAGACTCTGAAAAGTCAACGTCTCCCGACAGCAAGCAGTAGAATAGGACAATTATATCCTAGCTCCAAACAGTCTTAGTTATTTTATTCTTAAGAGGAATGGCAAGAACTCTAACCAAGAATCTTTCCAAGTTTTGAGTCTTCCTGCATTAAGAAGTTCCTAATTCAGGGTCAGAGTGATGATAAGGCAGATAGGGCATTTCATGGCAGATGTAGATTCGATCCCCTAAGCTCACAAGGAGTGATCCCCGAGTGCAGAAGCAGGAGTAAGACCTGAACACTATTAGGTGTGCCCCAAACAAGCAAAATAAACAACAAAAGGCAAGTTTCTAGTTCAGAATATATAATTCCTAGGGGTCTAGAGTGTGACTCAGTGGTAAATCACTTCACTTACATGTGTGAGTCCATAGGTTAGGTTCTCAGCATGGCAAAAATAAATACAATAAAAGTATGTGATTCCTGCACTATAATTGTAACATGTTTTGCTATTTGGGTTCTGCTACTTGTCCCATATGGAAGAAACATTCCAAACCAATTAAATCATATCAAGACCTTAACATGGAATAACTTAAATGGTGTTTTCAAAACAACTTATAGCTCTCATACTAATCATCAAACACTGACCAAACACCAAATACTTCCCACCTTAGCTCATTTTTCTTAAAAGCTGCTCCTTCACACTATCCCTATCCTTTCACCCAAACTCCTTTCCTATCTCCATGCTAGAAATCTCTCCTTGCATAGTGTTTTCATTTCTTAAAAGTGCACAAACAGGTTCACTCAGGGCGCCCTAGAGGCGGGGTGGGTGAGACCCCTCACAGCCCCGGAAAACTTCCATAACTCAACTGCCACCACACTCACAGCTGCTCTCCACACCCTCAGGGACAAGCCTCACCCACAAGTGCATCTATTCCTGAACTACACGGCTGCATTTGCAGCCGCGCAATACTTCAAACCAAATACTCTATCCATATTCCAGGATTACTGCACCACAAATGACAGGATTCAAAATAGGAGGCAACCAATCTTAGAGGGAAATATACATTTTTAAAACAGATATATATATAAAAACACACAAGGCTCAACCTTTAACATGTTAGTGATCTCTTATAGAATGGCTTAATGGCCACGAGTGAAATATAACAATCCTCACACTCCTTCCTCTAAGGATACTTTTTTCTAGCATTCTCAGCAGATTTTCATAACAAACAATACAGAATATATTATTTCGGTTCTGCTTTGGGGCAGGATTGGGGATTGGGATGGAAATATCTGAAATATGGTGGTGGGAAGGTATAACTGTGGTGGGATTGATGTTTGAATATTAAATGTAATCAAATATTGTGAACTAAACACACACACACAAACATTTAAATTAATTTCAATGAAAAAAGGTTTGTGGAGAGGCACTCCTAGAACAAACTGTTTCAAAAAAAGGTTGGGGAACAAACTGTTCCAAAAAGGTTGTGGGAAAAATAAAAGGCATTAAGGAAGGTTTTTTGTTAACAGTAACATCAAACTACACAGCAAATTTTCTGCTCCTAAACATTCTTTTATGTGGCCAACCTGAGTTTGATAACTAGCACACATATGGTTCCCTCAGCCCCCACCAGAAGTGATCCCTGAGCGCAGAGCCAGGAGTAAGCCTGAACATTGCTGGGTGTGGGCCAAAAAACCTAAAAATACCTTTGTGAATAGTGCTGAATAGTGCTGTGGTTGAATGCCTGCCTTGTAGGTATATGGTCAAGCGATCAACCCCCTGGCGTCACACATGCACACAGCACAATCCCGAGACCTCTGTTGTTAAGCCTAGCAGCTTGATTATCTGTGATCTCTGGTGTCTAAAGAGATTTCCAACCACAGTCAGGTGTAGGCAAGCACCACAAAAAGGAATGTGAACCCTGGCAAGCATCACAATTAACAGTGCCAACCCTGGCCAAACACCAGAACTTGATGAGAGGCCCTGGGGAGAACTGCAGGGAGTACCGGCAGGCACATGGGCGTCACTGCAGCAACCACAACTAGAACACCAACGACAATGGGAGCGGGGAGGGGAAACAAGTTTTCTTAAAAAGTTAAAAGAATTAAAAATAAAAATCCTTCCCAGGAGCCTGGGGAGAACTTGACTGCAGAGCTTCAGCTTACCGGTATGAAGCTGCGGGTTCTACACAAGCATCACACTCACATACAGGGGGCCATCCTCACCACACTGCTCTTGGTGACCCCAGCACCATAAGTGTGATCTTCAATGCACAGCAACCCAGAGTGCAACCTCCAGTGCATGTTAATATCCTATATGCACCACAACCCAGGTGTAAGAGACCAGGGGATCAGAACAGCTATACAGGGAAGGGAGCAGACAATGTCCCAGTAATGCTTTCTCCCTCAAACAGAAGTATATTCTCTACCCATTTCTGTCCTGTTCAACTGCCCTGTCTCAGTCTCCTTAAGACACAAGGTTTACAGCATAGCTATAATATGCTGGAGCATTGACATCACAGTGCTTCCTTAGCTAAATGCACTGTATCCTTCCATTCAGTGATAATCTAAGGACGGTCACCCACCAGTCCTTGGACATGTAAGAGAACATGGGTTCCATTTGTTTCTCTGTTGGGAATTAACATGGCTAATTAAGATAAATCCAAGATGAGGTTAAGCATCATTAATCCTTTCGCCCACAGATTTCCACTGGGTTTAGGAGATTGCAACATGAATCAAGAATCCTAAACAGGAAAACAAAGGTCACTCTCAGAAGTGGCCACTTCTGCACAGGAAGAACAATAATTATCAACGTGAATTTATGCTAAGAATTTCCTGAAGCTAGGTGTAGGGAATAGTGTTAATGGACCTGAACAGAAGCAAGACTCTTCCCACTCCCAGACCTCTTTGAAACAATGTTATCCATTTGCACCAAGGAGAAAATGGCCAACCCCAGACAGCACCAGATGAGCTAAACCAGTAGGCAGCTGGAATTCCACTCTGCTGAGGTGGACTAAGGCATCTGCCACTTACACACAGGCAGTCTCAAGGGCAGCTGCCAGCAGTAAAAGGGAATGAACTCATGTAATTAGTGTAAGAAAATTCAAAGCCCTGTTACCAGAGGCACCCAGATGTTGCTAATATCCCCAAATGTGCCAGAGGCTAAGATCAAAATACCAATAGTAAAGAAATAACTGGTAGAAACCAGCCCCTACGCGATCAATGAGAGGGCATCACCATGCAGACACACACATGCAGCCTTCCTATTTATTAACACGTACACAGGGAGATAGGTATTCCCTGTTGCAGCTGATGTAATTACAGGGAAATCAATTTATGGGGCATCTGCTGGGATCAGCTCAAAGCACAAGGTGTGCAGAACGAGGAGCAGAAAATCAAGAGCCAAGGAACAACTCGTTACCAGGTGAGCTGCCTGGCAGGAAACTGGAAGCTGCCAAAGGCTGAGCTGACCCCAGACTCATGCCCATGTAATGTTAGCCCTGCAGACTCCATTTTCTGGACTAAGCTCTTCTTCCCAGAGAAGGAAGTCCCCTCTGCAGAGGGGCTGAGGGACAGTCCTAGGAGGAGCAGAAGGTGAGGCTGTCATTACACTGCTTGGCAGCTATGAAACCAGCCACAGACCTTGATTCCCAGTTGTCAAGGGAGATACCTCCCAACAGCCACCCCTTTAGAGGTCAATGAATCTTTGACAATGAAGCTTTCACAGCTGCAATACTGGCTCCCAAGTGCTGACTAATGAAAGAATGGTGGAGCCAGCACCTTTTGTGACTTTATCTCCTGCAAACGATACCCCTTTGTTTTCAGTAGTCACCAGCAGAACACTTGGTGGGTACCATGCCATGAGAAATTTTAACTCTTTCCCCTTTCAGTCTTAACAGCATTATCATTCTCCGGAGAACAGCATTCAAGCTAAAGCTGAGTATTATAGAATTTATCAATGACTTTCAGTACAAAATGTCAGTCAGGTTGAGAACCACCACATCAAGGTTTGAGGGACTAAGTGGGTGAAGTGGAACTGGACAAGGTGGTAGGTTCTCCACTCAACCCATGGAAAATGGAACTGAACAAGTAACTGCTCCCAACAATATTCTGTTGTAAAATGTCCAGCCTGTTAATGAGTAGGAATTCCCTAATTTGGAAGAAAACCACATCCTCATCACCAGCTGCTCTCACCTTGGAATTTGGTCAGTACCCACACGCTAATTAATAATCTTCCCACAAAGTACACAGAGCATTTGGCAGTCAGTCCCAGCAGATCCGACTGTCAGCAGGCAGCCAGAGCAGGCCACCTCTTACCTTTTCAGACTTGACTTTCTTTAGCAGACGACACTCATTCTCCCCTTCCTCAGGCTCCGGCTTAGTTCCCAAAGGGTTGAGCGCGGCCCCAGGCTCAAGAGCTATACTCCCGAGAGGCTCCACAGCTCCCGTGTCCACCCCGGTACTTCCGTCATACTGCCCACCCCGTCCTCCCAAGGGCACTGGCTGGAGGACCCCAGGATCCTTTTCTGTGCAAGTTCCCACTCCTTCGCTTCTCTCCTTCTTGCTCTTAGATGAGCTGTTCTCCTTCTCCTTTTTGGAGCCAGCTACACTGCGGGATGCCTTAGCCACCTTCTCTGAGCCCTTGGGAGCAATAGCAGCAACCAGGCTTCCTGCATTGGCACCGTCTCCCGAGCGTCCCTGCACCTCTTTCTTGCTAGCTGCTCCCTCACTGGGCGTGAACAGGGAAGTCCCCAGAGTGGGCTTGCTAGTGTCCTTGCCACTCTTACTCCTTTTGGATTTGGATTTGCCTTCCTTCCCTTGAGGACCTGGCACTGGGGTCACAAACTTGATGTTGTCGGGTAGTGTGGCCACGGCATTGGGAGCCGGGATCCCCACTTCCTTTGAGCCTGACATTTCCAGTTTCTGTTGGTCCTTCTCCAGATCGGCGTCCAGGTCAATGATGAGGTTCCCTACTCCAATGTCCCATTCATCCCCACTGTCGTATGTCTCAACCGGGTTCGCATCCACTCCTTTCCCTCCGGAGGCTCCACTGCTCAAGGACATCTTAGAGTCAACGTCCCACCTCAAGATTCAAGGCTCTTCCTTGCCCCCAGCTTTCCTATTTTCAGCTTCAGCTATGTGCTCAGACCTGCCACAGTGGTCAGTACATGCCCAGTGGACCACATCATTGCTGAAAAAAGAAAATGCAAAAAGCTGTTAAAGAAACAACACAGGCAAGGAGACAGCCTGAAATAAACTCCCACATGAAACAGTCTCTTCCTTAGGCAGCTAGCACATCACAAAAGACAAGATAAATCGGCTCGACTGTATTTCTAACTCAGTCATACTGGACCTAAGGAAAAGTGAATTCCCACTCCATGTCCCTAGGGGAAAGAACACAATTTCCAATCACCCAGAGATTCTGTGGCAAGCCTTAACCAGGAAGCCTCTAGAGTTAGTTCCCCATTCCCGAGAGACTCATGTCTATTGCCACTGCCAGTTGGTAACTATACCTCAGTACACACCTTGGCACATCATAGATTCAAACTCTAGAACAATTTTACTTGCACCCCCGTTTCTCCTGCTTTCTTCCTGAACTCAGAGCATGGTCTACGGAAAGCATGAAAAGCCATCCACTAGCAAGCCTGACCCAACCGCAAATCATATGGATTTGTTGTCATCTCTACTTGGGGGTTGGGGGATGGAGGAAGGAGTCTTATTGTGTAAAACAGGAAAAAAACAAAACAAAACAAAACAAAAAAACAAGAATTGGGAAAATCGAAACTTCAGCACAGAGATAAATTTTCAAAAAGAAATAACCCTCAGAGGATGTCAGCTTAGAGAATGTCAGCTTAGAGAAGAAAATGAGTTTTATTAAACTCTAGGATTCAAAGTATGAAAAAATAAATGGAATTCAAGTGAGGTCTTTTAAGAAGACACAGAAAAAGAGAAAAAAAATCAATAAATGAACAGTGCAAAACTACTACCAGAGAGGCTGGAATGATATACAGCAGGTTGGGCTCTGCACATGGCCAACCCATGTTCGATCCCCAGCATCCCATATGGTCCCCACACCACCGCCAAGAATAATTCCTGAGTACAGAGTCAAGAGTAACCCCTGAGCATTAACAGGTGTCACACCCCCCTACACACACACACACACACACACACACACACACAACTACTGCCAGAATGTGGGATCATTTTTTTATATTCATATGTAAGGTTGATGGCAATTTATCACTAAAGATCAGTGTCTCAAGTTGTCTGAATAAAAGGGAGGTGACAGGAAAGATAATTTCTTCCTCTCTGGTCTCCTGATTCATGAGACTGTACCATCTAGAAAACCTGTCATACAACACAAACCTGGCAAGGGCCCATAATCTTTCTATCCATTTAAATGTAATCCTCAAAAGAAAGGAGAAAAAGAAAATTAGTGGCGGTGCAATGAATCTTACAAGTGGACTTTTACAAATAGAACAAAGAAAAAAATAATTTCTTGACACTCAAAACTGTGTCTCTTTCAAAGAACCAAGGTACAGAATAAAAGAGGTTGTCATCCAAGGACAGCAAAGATGTATCAAGTGAATGACAACCACCAATGGGGATTTCAGTAAGAACTGACCTATGGTCTGGAGCAGGCCCAAGTATGTCAGTAGATTTAGCTGTAGCTATGAGAAAACACGTCCTCATTCAAATTAGAGCTAATGCCAACAGCAACCACATACTGGTGCCATAAGGACTACAGAGCTCTTACTTCATAGGAATGAACAGAGAGTGTGTGAGGCATAATGTAGGAGCTATGAAAAATGCTCATGGAGAGAGCACAGAGGTTAATTAAGGCACTTGACCCTGGTTTGAATTCCCAGCACCACATGTGGTCCCCTGAATACCACCAGGGGTCACTCCTGAGCAATACTGGACTAGACACCCCTCACCCCAAGGTAAAAAGAAAAAAAAGTTACTCATTACTCATGAGGTAAAGGAAACATAATCCCTGCAGAGTTAGAGAAATGATTCCGTTGGAAAGAACCTAGGATTCTAAGGGGGAAAAAATAATAAAATGTTTAAAATTCTCAATACTGCACAAGAAGACTGGTTTTCATGAACTAGTATAGGATAAATGAGCTCACTGCTTTTTAAAAAAATTGTCAGCTGGGGGTCTGGAGCGATAGCACAGCGGGTAGGGCATTTGCCTTGCACACGACCAACCCGGGTTCAATTCCCACCATCCCATATGGTCTCCTGAGCACCGCCAGGAGTGATTCCTGAGTGCAGAGCCAGGAGTAATCTCTGTGCATTGCCGGGTGTGATCCAAAAAACAAAAAACAAAAAAATGCCTGCTATGTGATAGGCACTATACTACATGCTGGAAATATAGCAGTGAATAAGACAGTAAATACGACAGAGGAACCTAGTACTGAAAATAGCATTATTGTGTGTATGAATGGGGGGAGAGGAGACTCACCCAAAACTTTTACTTTGGGACCACACCCATCAAAGCTCAGGGCCTGCTCCTGGCTCTACACTCAGGAATTATTCTGTGGTGCTTGGGGAATCATGGGGTGCTGAGGATGGAACCCAGGTCAGCTGTGTACAAGGAAAGCACCCTAACTGCTGTCATATGTCTCTAGCCCCTTTTTCTTTAAAGAGTTAACAAAACAGAAACTCTGGAGGTGGACATAGGAAGTATTTCCGTAGAAAGAGATCTCAATAAGTTGATGGTGTGGAGCGTGGGCAGAAAGATATAGTACAGGAGTTAAGGCATATGCTTTGCAAGCAGGCTACACGGGTTTGATCCTTGGTATCACCTGGTCCTCAAGAATCTGTGGGTGCAGGGGCCAGAGAGACAGTACAGTGGGTAGGGCACTTGCCTTGTATGCCTCAGATCTGAGTTCGATCCATCACACCCACGTGGTCCCCAGAGCCTATCAGGAGTGATCCCTGAGTGCAGACTCAAAAATAAGTCCTAAGCCAGGTGTGCCCTCCCCCACTCCGAAAAACAAACAAAACAGACTCTCTGTGCAGCTCAAGAGGCCCCAGCAATGCTGGGTGTTACCCTGAAGATCCTGCATTACATTTCAGGCTGTGTTGAGTGAACAATTGGTTTGAGGCTCTTCATGTTTCTAGAATGAACAGACACCATTGGACTACACTAGCACATGACAGGGACGAATGGAGACGTTACTAGCGCCTGCAAATCGATGAGTAATGGGAAGTCAAGTGATCAAATGATCAAGTTGAGGATCATTAGGAGGGGGTTCACCAAAGCACTTCTTGAAACACCACTCCCAACTGAGTAACAAGAGGGGATCAGAGACAAAGTTGTGGATAAGCCCATGATGTGGATGCAGAAGACCTGGGGTTAGATCTTCAACACCACCAGGCGTAACCCCAGAACACTGAACCAGGAGGAACCCCTGAAGAACACCAGTTATGGCCCAAAATAAAAACAAAAAGAAGATGAAGTTTATAATAGGCTGGAATGGTAATACAGAAGCCTTAGTTTCTAATATAGAAACCTTATCTAAAAAAAAAAAACCTACAAGATTTCTTAGGACAAAAGAATTGTCATTGGAAAGAAAAAAAGATGCAAGAAACTAAAAATTAATTAAAATTTACACAGGCATCAGAAAAGCAGAGAAGTGACATGTGGAAATGAGTCAGTCATTAAACACAAGAATCAGTCACAAGAAAACCTGAGATATTTTTCCAGGATGCAGATGAAAAAGCACAAAGAAACAAGGAAAACTGAGAGATTAAAGCATTTAATAAAACTGAAAGGAAAAGCTGAAAAGCCTACATCAGTGGGGGGTGGGGCGGGGAAGGTTTCCAATAAAGACATAATGAACACCATCATCAGCTGAAAAAGATCTTTTATGTGGATTACAAAGGTTGACTTTTTTTTAAAGTCAGTAAAATCAATTTAAAAAGTCAAATCTGCGGGCCAAGTGGCTGCAGTGTCTGGCTACATCACTGGTTCAAGTCCTGGCACCATATGATCCCCTGAATATGGCCAGAGATCATTCCTGACCACAGAACCAGGAATTGCACCTGACACTGTTGGATACGGTAGAAAGACCGAAAATAAAAGGTCAACCTGAACACATTACTGCAAAAATTTTAAGTACTCAAGACAAAAATTAGGGTAATTTCAGACTGCTCTGAATACTAAATGTTACAAGAGAATAAAGAACGTACAGGATTTTATTTCATTTAAAAATTAAAAATTGGGGGATGGGGTTGGAGGTGGGAGGGCTACTAGGTTCATTGGTGGCGGAGAATGGACACTGGTGAAGGGATGGGTACTCGATCATTGTATAACTGAAACTCAAGCACAAAAGTTTGTATGTCTACAACTGTACTTCATGGTATTTCACTAAGAAAAATAAAATAAAATAAAAATTAAAAATTGGCAGGGGAGGGGCTGGAGAGATAGCACAGCGGGTAGGGCATTTGCCTTGCACGTGGCCGACCCGGGTTCGATTCCCAGCATCCCA
>JAOXYA010000001.1:3290449-3303719 GCA_028565675.1 Sorex palustris
AGAAGAAGAAGAAGAAGAAGAAGAAGAAGAAGAAGAAGAAGAAGAAGAAGAAGAAGAAGAAGAAGAAAGAAAAAGAAGAAGAAGAAGGAAGAAGGGATTATGCTTATTTCTATCTCCTAGTAAAAGATCCATGTGGTTAAGATTTCTTTGGTCTATTTTGTTCTGTGATGTTCAGCAGCAAGAACAAGACCACATATACAATAGAAATCCAACAGATAAATTATGGGATGAAAGAAATAAACAAGGGAAACTAAAAATGGGTTGGAGAGACAGCACAGGAATTAAGGCACTTGCTCTGCATGCAGTCAGCCCCCAGTTTGATCCCCAGCACCTCATAGGGTCCTAATGGTATAGGCAGGCAGGCAGGCAGATAGGGAAGGCCCCTTCCTGAGGCAATGGCAGAAAATTTCCTGAGAATAGCCCTGAAGTTGTGAAAGCCAACCTCGCAGAAAACAGACCTTGTAGATAACAGCAACTAAGGCCTGCTAAGACCCCCACCTGGGGTGGGGGTGGGGGTGGGGTCTGTAACAGACTTTCAGGAGGCTAGACCCCTACAGAGATGATGAACTTCAGCAGAGACAGACAGACAGACAGACAGACACACACACACACACACACACACACACACACACACACACTCTTAAGGACTTGAAAGGACCAGAAACTTCAAAGCTGCTCCTTTGATACAATACCTGATCAACCCCCACCTCAGTCAGAAAACTCCAGACTAAGGCAACCCTAAGAATATGCATATAAAAGCCAGTCTTAAAGGCCATTCAGGGCTTCTGTGTTTGGGAGGCCCTGCACTCTCCATTGGGTGTCTTTCTTTTTTTTGTTTTTTGTTCTCCCTCCCCCTCTCCTCTCTCCCCTTTCTCTCTTCCTCTCTCTCTACTGTCCTTCAAAACCTCCAAATAAAATCTGTTTTACTTCACTGCTTGTCTACTCCTAAAATTCTTTTCCGCAAGGCGAGACAAGAACCTAGTAACCCTGGGTCCCTGGTGGCAGAGGTGGATGGGGAAAAAGTGACCATCTTTCTCCTCTCGGCTTCACATAAGCCACCCATGGGGTCCACTGACATCACTAGGGGCCCCAAGCACTCCAGTAGTGCTCCCTGAGCACTGAGCTAGAAGTAGCCTGCAACGGATATGGAACCCAAATCCAAAAAGGAAAAAAAGTGAAAATGACCTCCTAGAGATCAGCACCAACTAGGGATCTCAGTGCTGATTATATTCTTTGGAAGAAACCTACCTCCCTCTTCCACTGACCTACATACAAGGCTCCGCCTTCTGCTCCCACAGCCTGCCCCAGCCTTCCATCCTTCAGGTTTGAGGGCCCCGAAGCTGCTGCAGTGAAGGGTATAAATGTGTGTCCTGCAAGGCTGACGGAGTTCTCACGGCTTTCAAAGTGTGATGTGTTTCTACTTTATTCAGTTTTGTTTTGATTTTGTTTGAGGGGGAGTGGGGAGGGTCACACCCAGCAGCGATGCTAAGAGGTTACTCCTGGCTCTATTCTCGGGAATTTCTGGTGATGCTCAGAAGACCATATGGGATGCAGGGGGTTGAACCCAGGTTGCCCGCAAGCAAGGCAAACTCCCCATCCACTGTACTATCACTCCAGCCCAACTTTGTTACCTAAGCATAAAGGCAGGCCTGAAAACAAAACACAAGTTTCTACTAAAAAAAAAAAAACCTCAATTCAATCATCCAGTGTTAAACAAGCACAAAAATAACATTCAAAGCGATGAACTAAAAGTCATGGAGAACAGATATCTTAGGGAGTTTAGAATAAGGGAGGAAAAAATATGTTCACAAATAACTAAAAACAGCTGATAAAGAGCAGTAACACAGTTGAGGAGAGTTATGGAGATAAAGAACAAGATAAAAATCAATTCTCAACTTAAGTGTTGAGAAGAGAAAAATTTTGCTAAATTAAAGGAAGAGTCAAATTTGGAACATTGCAACAGAAAAAGAAAATCAGAGCTGAGACTGTAAAAATGCAGGACAGGGGCTGGGGAGATAGCTCAAAGGACTCTGCTTTGCATGCGGATGCTGATTCCAGAACTTGGCCCCCAACACCCAACAAGCCCAGGAGAAACTGAACAACATTCAGTGAGTAGGGAAACGCCCCCAAACAAAAAGTAAACACCAAAATGCAGGCTAAGTTGAAGAAAAGGTTACTAAAAGAATGAAATAGGGGAGCTTGAGAGATAGGGTAGGTAGGGTGCCTTGCCTTGCACTAGCTAACCTGGGCTGCATCAGCATCATCCCAGATGGTTTCCTGAGCACTACCAGGAGTGATGCCTCAGCACAGAGCCAGGAGTAATCCCTGAGCAGTGCTGGGTGTGGACCTCCAGACCTCAAAAAATAAAATAGGACGTTCAGTTCAAACTCCAGCACAGAGCTGAAAGTAGACCCCAGAATGGCAGTATGGCTCCAAATAAGTAAACTAAACTCACAGGAGATGGTACGGGGTTAAGGCTCATGCTGACTAAGGTTAAATCCTTGGCATCACAAGACAAACCCAGCATTGCCAAATGTGATCCTAGAGGCACCTTATCACTGCTAGGTGTGGCCCTGGTGAACACCCCCTCAGCACACCAAGGTATGACCAAGGGGCCAAGAAACAATGCATATTTAGGCGCTCGTTGAACCACTGGCTGGGTTGTTGACAGGGATGGCAAGGCACGCTCTGAGCACTGCTTGAAGGCCCAACCCCCAAAAGTGTAAAATATGAAAAAAGATAGAGGTTTGTCAGGTTCCAGAGAATCTTCAATGTTAATCTATGTAGGCAAATGGGAGTTTTAAAATTTCTGGGAAAGAACTGACATGATCAGAACTTGCTACATACTCTCATGCTCACCCACACTCACACACATTCACTCTCATACTCTTCGAGTCAATTTTCTTTCAGAGCACTTCAGCTCCTAAAGGTACATTCATAACTAGATTAATACCCAATCATCACTTGATCAGAGTCCCACTAGATTTTAAAGGACCACGTCTGATCTTAGCACACAAGTGCTCAATAAACATTAGCCAAATGAATAACTAAAACTTGTAATGTTATTGCAGTGGCCTGTTGTATGGAGCACAAAGTGAGATGATCTAATAATACATGGATGGGGTTCTGAGTAAGTTAGATGAAGAAATACTGATAAAATTGCAAGACATCTAGAATGATCCAAATTTAGTGCATGGTTAGGTGAAACAGGGAGAAAGAGAAAAGAATCAATTTATTGGGCTGTGGAGATGAAGCTTTGAGTTCAAGTCCAGGAATACCTGGCTCTTGAAGCACCACCAAGTGTGGTTCCTGGTGGGTCCCCGAACCACAAGCAACACTGCAGCACCGGCCAAGCACTGACCCAAGAAAGATGGTGGCTTCTACAGTAAACACAAAAGAGATAAAAAAGAAAAAAAAAAAAGAAGACAGGGGCTGGAACAATTGTACAGTGGGTAGGATTAGCCTTTCATGCAACTAGCATGGGTTTGATCCCCTGGGTATGGTCCCTGAGCCCATCAGGAATGATTCCTGAGAGCAGAGCCAGGAGAAAGCCCTGAACACAGCCAGGTGTGGACCAAAAACAAACCAACAATAAAAAAAGCTTTCAGAAATGAGCTGGAGGTATATTTGAAAGCAGACACCCAGTAGGGAAAAAAAAAAAAACAACAAAAAAAAACCTTTTCTACACTCCTTTCAAATTCATGTGTCCCACAAACTTTGCAAAACTGTTTCTCTTCCTAGAGTCCCATTTTTGATACCATTATTTAAGACTGCCTTAGAGGAGCTAGACACAGAACAGCAGTTAAAGTGTTTACCTTACATGCAGCCAACCCACCACCTCATACGGTCCCCAGAGTCCTGATAGAGGTGATCTCTGAGTGAGAGCCAGAACCAGGAATAAGCTCTGAGCAAAGCAGGTGTGGTTCAAAATTAAGCAAAAACACATACACAAAAACTGTTTTAGACTTATCAAAACAAAGATGAATGTTCCAGAACAAAGAATATCAATACTGAGCTTCACAACAAGACTCAGAATTTATAACTGAGGAGTACAAAGCAAATTCTCTATTTTGATGGTTGTGGGGTGTTAGGCCACAACTGTCAGTGACAGAGGTCTGTTCCCAACTCTGTGTTTAGGGTTTGCTCCTGGTGGTGCTCAGGGGGCCATTTAAGGCTGGTGATCATCTCTGTGCTATCTCTCTGGCCCTACAAAATATGTTTTTAAACATTCACTTCCATTCAACATGAATGAAAATAGTGCTCAGCCTAGAGGTGTTGTTGATAACATATCAAAAGTCTACTGGACATACTTCAGACACAGAACAGAGCAGACACTGCTGCCTACTACTTGGAACATCAAATTATAGTCTAGGAAACTACAGATACAGCATGCAATATGATTCAAACGCCAAGATCTGCATTTCATTCATAACAGCCATTGACTTACAGGACATTTATTTTGAACAGTTTCCAGTTCCTAAGCGATACTTCAACTGCCCAGGCGGGGATTGGAGGGGGGTCGTGGGGAACTTTCTACAATAATCACTTATTTTCCATACAAATCTTTCCAAAATTTCACATTTAAGAGATGTGCTTCCTGAAATACCCTTCAGATTACCTGAAAATTAGTATTACAGCATGCAAAACATGACCTCTGATCTACCTACCTCCCCAGCTTGCAATCAATTTTGTTCTATTATTCCATTACATCCCTGAAAACATAAAATGCTGTCGCTAAATAAAACCTTCGAGATGATACTACCTAATACATTCATTTTAAAGATAAAGTCAGAAATAGGAGATGGTCTGGCACAAGGTAATACAGCTACTTTCAAGGCATATTAGTAATAAGAACCAATGCTTTATGGCTCTCAATTCAATTTCTTTTTTCCTTTCTTTGAAAAGCTATTTTGGCAAAACCAAAAACATGTAACATTAAACAAGTTAATAACTGTAATTAAGCCACACAAAAACAAAATTCATCACATAAGGAGAACAGAAAGTATCCTCAAATCAAACAGTAAGAACTAGTACATGTTCATCCAGAACCCCTAGAGTCTCCCTATGGCAGAACTTCACATGTCCAAGTGCTCTGGATACGGATACTGGATTTCCCCCACACACACTTCAAGGGCTGCTGGAATAGTACAGGAGGAAGTGCTTGTGTGGGCCTCACATGAGGCTGACCCGGGTTCCAATCCTCAACCACACATATAGTCAACGTCACGTGGTTTCTCCTGAGCACAGAGCCAGAACAGCCCCTGAGCACTGCTAGGTGTGGCCCCTAAACCCCAAAAAAGACTAAGCAAAGCAAAAAAACGCCAAGAACACCTCAGGGGATGTTACCAAAACTCTGTGGTAAAGTTCTGAAAGTGATAACTTCTGATGGTTCAAAAGTGGTACCAGGAATCAAGAAGAAGAAGAAAAAAAAAAAGAGGTTGAAGGGGTGGGAATGAGCAATCCTGAAAATGCAGAAAGAATACGAATCCCAGACAGAAAGTGAGCTGGATACTACTAACCAGAGAGAACAATGAAAAGAGGGTCTGTGCCAGAGACAGTGCAGGAGTTCCAGAGCTGACCCTGGTTCTACCCACAACACTGGGACTCTTGTGCAGTACAAGGTGTGGCCCAAATGCAAAAAAGGAAGGGAGGAGAGAAAGAGAGAAAGACAGAAAGAGAGAGAGAAAGAAAGAAAGAAAGAAAATGAAAGAGAGAGAAGAAAGAAAGAAAGAGAAAAAGGAAGAAAGGAAAGGGCTGTTTCAGAGCTTTTCTGTCATCAGAAAATTCTCACAGATAAAAGAAAGAAAAAAAATTCTTAGAGACAAGTAGAACAGTAGTTTTGCCCCTGAAAGATGGACTAGGTACGGACATAAAAGATACCTGCCATCTCTTTTTCCAGGACTCTGATCCAAGAACAAACAGCAAAAGAATCATGAACCAGCAGCTCCTTGGGATCTGGAGTCTGCCCTGACGAGCTATCAAGCTCATTCTCAAATCTAACTGTGCTCAAGAGACTGTAGTTGAACCCCTACTGCCAGAGGACAAGGAAGGGAAGGAAGATAGAAAGAGGTGAGAGGGAAGGAGGTAGAAGATCTGGGCTATGACTATAATAGCTCCAGTAATTAGAGTGTTTCCAAGCTACCAAAGAACTCAGAGCTAGGAACCAGAACAGGAGGTGAAGGTGGGGAGAAAAGCTTGAGGAAGCAAACCACAGAGTATGTAAGAAAAACAGAAAGGGTCTGTAACTGGTCTAAAACAAACAACTGATGTCTTCGTGTGGGGTGTGGAGAAATACACAAGTTACATTCTTTTTTCACAGAAACTGCTATCACGAGGCTCCCACCAAAAGCTAGGTTACAAAGCTTACACAAATTTTTAAAAGTGTCTATCTGTGCACTGGCCCTGACCACAGAATCTCAAAGTCACTTCCCTTTCCCATCAATTCTCACCCTACCCCCCTAAACCATATACACAAACACACACACGTCACAGCTTTTATACAGTTCACTTGGGCTTGCAGAAAAAGAATTTTCTGAGCTCTAAAATAATTTGTTTGAGCCCTGTGGAGTGTGTGTGAGTGAGGGAACCATACACAGTGCTAGGGATTCTGAAGTCACATCTTACCCTGCTGTACTCTATCTGACGGTGAACTCTAAAATAGTATTTGTTTCCTTCCCATCAACTTTTATTTATTGACTGATTGCTTTTGGCATCACACCCAGCAATGCTCAGGGGTTACTTCTGGTTCTGCACTCACGAATCACTCTACCATGCTTGGGTGACCATATGGGATGCCAGGGATCAAACCGAGGTGAGTCCGCATGCAAGGCAAATGCCCTACCTGTTGCTCTATCACTCTGGCCCCTCCCTTCCATCAACTTTAAAATTCAATTTGGTTGTGATTGTGTTTCAGTGAGGAAGAATGCAGCGCACACAACCTGTTGGCCTAGTATAGAAAACAGAGGACACTGGAAAAAAAATAGTCAAAACAGAGTTCAAGTTACTTGCTCAAAAGAAACTTTAAGGGGTTGGAAAGAGAGAACAGTAGGTAGAGCGCATGCATACAGCAGACCTGGGTTCCATCCTCAGCATCCCACATGGTTCCCCAAGCACTACCAGGAGTAATTCCTGAGTATAGAGCCAAGAGTAGCCCCTAACCATCACTGGGTAAGATTCAAAAACAAAATTTTTCATTTATGGCATTATGCATCAGGGGTCTAAAAGGAGTAAAAGCAAGTCAGGAACTGGAACAACAGTACAGAGGGTAGGATGCTGGCCGACCTGGGTTTGATCCCTGGAACCACACAAGGTCCCTGACCACCACTAGGAATAGCCCAAAACAAAACAAAACAAAAAAATCATATTAATAGAAGATGAGAAAAATCTGGCAATTTCTAGAATAATTTAGACTAGAAAGTCTCCAAAGTTCTAGAAAATGGACTTTTTTTTACAAATACTCTGATGAGAGAGTTCATTAACATGATCTGGCCCTCTGGTAATGTGCTGATTCTGTGAGATGTTAATTTTAATGCCAAAAAAAAGTTCTACAGATGCTGGAACTGAAACAGATGCAGCTTCACATGCAGAATTTTATTCATGAAATGAAACATACACACAAGATCTTGACTATGTCATGTCAGATAGACCTAGCATGACAAGCCAGTGGCATCCCTTGCTTCAAACCTGCGGGGGATCCTCCCAGCAGGTTAATCTTTCCCAGCAGACTCAAAGACAAAGGGTTTTCTCCTATTCCCCTCCTAGAAAATAAGCACTAGATACACTGAATTATCACCTTTTATTTCCGATTCTTACAACATCAAGCCAGAACTCAGACAGTGGTGCCTCTTCTAAGCCGTGCCACTCGGCAATGTCAAAGAAATACAGAGAAAAAAGACTCCTTTTTCTCTATTCCATTGTCATTTCACTAACAAGCCAGTATCAGTGATTAAGAAATGTGAAACAAACACACAAAAAGAGAAACGTGAAACAAAGAGCAATTTTACATGTATGAACTGAACCTAAACCACCAAAGACCAAGTATTTTCTTGTCACTGTGGCATGTGATTCTTTCAACCACCTGCTCAATAATCCCTCTTCAGCTGCACAGCTGCTGCCAATTCTACGCGCGCAGCCGGGCAGGTGCTGTGGTGAATTACCTGCTCCCTGGTGAAAAAAGCCCTTCACAGATAGCGAGCTTAACCCTGACAATCAGTATCACCGCTCTCCATTCTGTCTGTCACAGTCAGTGGACAGGAGCCACATTAGGAAGCCAACTATGTGATTTTACATTGAGGGGGAGAGGAATTGTTTTTATTGTTTTTAAAAGGGAAATGATTTTTAAAATTAGAAGTGAGAGTTCAGCTGCTGAAAACTTGTCACACAACAAACAGAAGGTAGCTTTATCTCCCAGTGGTCCCATCTGCCCTGCAGTACTCCAGGCTCTGACCAGGCTGCCACCAAGGAAATAAGACACCAAGGAAATAAAAAAATTTAGCTACCTCTGGAGCAGGAAAGAGTGACCACAGAAGGTGCTCACACACCTGCAGTGATGACAGACAGCCAAGTGAGAACTTGTGAAGACCACACATCGAGCCTCTCTGGGTATCCATGGCTAAGCCCAGGCAACGGTGTACCCAGTCAAATAAATAAGGAGTGGCACTTCCACTTGACAGAGCAATCAGTAAACCCCACAACAAATTATCCGGTTCCAGTCACTTAGTTGCTATATGCTAATTGCAACCTAATTACTACCAGGAGGCAAAATTACGCTGCCACAGCCTCAGACAAAGTCCCAATCTATCCAGAAACGCACATCTCTCAGAAGGAAAAAATTTCTAAAGAAGCTGGGAGGAAAGGTGAATTCAAAGTGTTCCCAGAAAGATGGGTACAGTCAGAAGACTCAAAAGATTCCAGAGGCAAAAGTCCAATTCCAAAATCACTAAATCTAATCAGCGTCAATTTAGTATCAGTCTTCTGCCTTCACCGTAACCTGACAGGGCTCAAAACTGAATGCTAGGTCTATCTCACGGTGATTCAATAAAAAGGTTTTATTCTTTTTTTTTTTTTTTGCTTTTTGGGTCACATCTGGTGATGAACAGTGGTTACTCCTGGCTCTGCACTCAGGAATTACTCCTGGCAGTGCTCAGGGGACCATATGGGATGCTTGGAATCGAACCCGGGTCGGCCACGTACCAGGCAAACGCCCTACCCGCTGTGCTATTGCTCTAGCCCCTCAATAAAAAGTTTTAAAATTTTTTAAAAAAATAAATCCAATGCAGACTAGACACCTTTATTGAGTCATAAAATCAATAAAATTGAAAAAAAAATGAATGCTAACAGCTCAGGAGCAAAAAGCTTTGGACCTGATTTAGCAGAAATTTCCCTCAGAAGAGGCTGGAAACAGTTGGGATAGTGTTTTCCAAAGTGGGTGGAACCGCCCCCCACCCCAGGGTGCTGCTGGGCCAATCCAGGAGCACCCAGGGTGACACGATGGGTGCCACCAAGGTCTTTCCTGAAAAGAGTGCAGGAGGTCAAGCTTGAGAACCTCTGACCTTACTACTACCTCCGTAAGGCCTTAACAACATTTGTCAGACCACATACAGTACAGGGCTAAGGTGCTTGCTTTACACATGGTCAGCTGCTTTTGACACCCAGCATCGAATATTGTTCCCTCAGCACTTGCAGGAGTGATTCCCCAAGCAACACCGTGTGTGGCCCAGAAACAAACAAACAAACAAAAAATAAAAAGCTTTGTCATCAAGAAATATAAAGCTTTGAGGCCGGAGCAATAGCACAGCGTGTAGAGCTTTTGCCCTGCATGCAGCCAACTCGAGTTCAATCCCCAGCATTCCATATGGTCCCCCAGCACCACCAGGAATAATTCCTAAGTGCAGAGCCAGGAGTAACCGCTAAGCATTGCTGGGTATGACCCCCCAAAAAAAGCAAAAAAAAAACCACCCAGAAATATGAAGATTAAAATAATCTGTTCCTTCTTCACCAAGTCACTGGCAAGGATTGAGTCTGGCAACAGTTCAGTGACTCTTGACTCTTGACCCCAGAACACCTTTACCAAAACCATAGTCGATACATAATCCAAAAACACACTCTAGACATGATCAGCCTTTCGGTCCAGTGTATTATGCACTACCACTCTCTCATACTCTATTTTAATGAGTGTTGATTTCGGGTCACACCTGGCGGCCTGAGGCTTCTGCAGGCACCGTATGAGCTCAAGTCCTTAGACTTTTCTCCTTGATCCTTTTTTTACTATCTGAGGTATGGGTCACACCCAGCAGTGCTCAAGCACCTAGCTCTCTGCTCAGGAATGGCCCCTTGGAGTTCTGAGGGGACCATGTGTGATGTAGGAAATCCAAACTGGGGTCAGCAGGAGGAAAGACAAGTGACTAAACCCTTCTACCATCCCTCTAGTCAAAATCCTTAGTTTCTTCGTTGGGGGGGGAGGGGGGCAAACCCAGCAGTGCTCAGGGATGACTCCTGATGTTGCTCCAGTGATCTTATGCAGTGCTAAGAATGGAACCAGGAACCAGTCAACTGCATGCAAGGCAAGTGTCTAACCTGCTGTACTCTCCCTGGCTCCCACTTGAATCTTTTTTTCCCAGGGGAGGGGGGAAGGGCACACTAAGAGGTGCAGAAGTGCTCAGGGTTGTTTACTCCTGACTGCACTCGGATCACCCCTGGCAGTGCTGAGGAGCCAAATCAGATGCTGGGATTGAACCAGGTCAGCCCTGTGCAAAGCATGAACCCTACCTGCTGTACTATGCTCCAGCCCTCAGCCCCAAGTAACTTTTATCCAAATATTAGTAGCAAATGCTGTTTGGGCTCATCTGTGAGAAATATGGAAGAACAGGTTCCTTCTAGCTTGCTCTTTTTCTTCTGTCATTAATGTAATCCTTAAGACCTCATATGACCTTTTAAAAATCCTTCTAGGAAAATTTCTCCCTATTAAAGAGGTAGATATGGGCTTTGCTTTTTGGGTCACACCCAGCGATGCAGAGGTTACTCCTGGCTCTGCACTCAGGAATTACTCCTGGCAGTGCTCGGTAGACCCGATGCTGGGAATTGAACCCGGACTGGCCGCGGGCAAGGCAAATGCCCTACCCGCTGTGCTATCTATCGCTCCAGTCCCCGATATGGGCTTTCTAGACAGGAATAAAGATTAAAAGGAAGCTTTATTTCTATAAGTCTTTGCTAAGATAGGCAAATTCTGTGAGCTTTTTGTTGTGCAATTATTACTGACCTGGAAGTTATCATTAAAAAGGTGCTTGACATTTTTTTTAAAGCAGAAAAAAAAAGGTGCTTGAGAGGCCAGAGAAATGGAACAGGGGTCAAGGCACTTGCCATACACTGCTCAGGTCCTGGTTCAAATCCCTGCATGCTATATGGTTCCCCGAGTACCAGCAAGGGGTCTCTCATGAGCGCAGAGCCAGGAATAGCCTCTGAGCAGGGTGTGGGCAAAAGCTCAGCCCCCAATTTCCGCGACAAGATGCTTAAGAAGATGACAGGAGAGGCCAAAGAGATAGTACAGTGGATAGAGTGTTTGCCTTGCACACTGTGGAGCCAGGTTCAATCTCCTGCATCACATATGGACCCCAAGCACTGCCAGGAGCAATTCCTGAGGGCTGAACCAGGAGAAACCCCTGAGCATCGCTGGGTGTGGCCTAAAAGGCAAAAAAAAAAAAAAAGGAAGATGACAAGAGAGGTGGCACGGGGACACTAACGGTGATGTGTGCAGGGATCTTGTGCATCAACACCATAAATGTCAACACAACTTTAAAAACCTAAAATAGGATAATTTTAAAAAGAAAAGGCGCTTGAGGGCCACGAGGTAGTACTTAAAGCACTTGCCTTGCATGCAGCTGGGACCAACCATGTTTCCTGAGCAGCTCGACCAGGAGTGCTGCAGGGTTGGACCAACCACCCCCTAACAGAAAAAAGTGCTGGGGGATGGGGGAGGCTGGAGGAGTAGAGCTCAACAGCCTGAGCACTGGCTTATAGAGGAAGCGTGGGGGCTGGGTCCAATTCCAGATACTGAATGATTTCCTGAACACCTCCAGGAGCCACCTCAAGTACTGTCTGGCAGGTGCGATCTGCCGTCATCCCCCAAATGTCTAGTGCAGGCACCCAACCATCGAATCGGACCAGGGATATAATAGCTCAGCACTGGCCTGGCATGCAGGCGTGAGGTTCTAGGTCTGCTCCCCAGCACTGCAAAATAAAATAAAATAAAATAAAATAAAATAAAATAAAATAAAATATAAAGGTTCTGACTGCCTTCTCTCACCACGACGAGGATTTCAGTGGCATCCCTAAACAGACACTCAGAGCGCCCCATCTCTGGGAAGATAATCGCACCGGATGGCTCCGACGGGGCCGAGGGCGCCCCGCCGCCGAGTCCCCTTTCCGAGGTCCGACACGGAGCCCCGGCTGAGTCCTGACCCGACCCTCCCAACTCAGCACCCGGCCCGGCCCAGCGGCGGCGCAAACATGGCTGGCAGCCCCCCGCGCCGCTGCCCAATGTGTGCCAGCGGCTCCGCATTGTTCCTCGCTGGAGACCAGCGGGAAGAAAAGCGCCGGCGGAGCGGCGGCGGCGGCGAAGGCGACGGGCCCGTCCCGGATCCCAGACGAGACTTGAACCCGTGACCTCGGCCGGGCACACAATGGGCGGCCGCGCGGGCCGCCCCACGCCCCGCACCGCGCCGCGCCGCGCTCCCTCGGCCCGAGGCGACCCCCGGACCCCGACCATTGTGTGCGGCGGCGACCCGCCGAGCCCGCACCCGGGACTCACACAAAGCGGCGGGGCGGGGTGAGGGCTCGGGCGGCGGAGCGCGGCGGGCCCGGGGCGCCCCCGTTCCCCGGCGTTCAAAGATGGAAGCTGCTTCGGGGTCGCTCGAGAAACGCTCCCCCGCGGGCTCGGGGGGTGTGGGGGGGGGTGGGGTGCGCGCCCGGGCGAGCTGGCTCCGCGTCGCCCAACCCACGCGGCCGCCGCCGGCCCCGGGGCAGCAGGAGAAGCAGCCGCCGAGCCCGAGGGGGGTGGGGGGGCGGGCTGCGCGGCGAGCCGCAGGCCCGGGTCCCCGCACGGCGCTGGAGGTCGGGGCCCGGGGTCCCTCCATCTTGAGACCGGGAAGGAGCCGGCGCGCCCCGCACAACGGCCGGCCGGCCGGCAGGCAGGCAGACAGGCAGGCAGGGCGGGCGGACGCGCCACCCGCCGCGGCCCTCGCAGCACCTGGCCCGGCCACCCCGTCCCGGGCAG
>JAOXYA010000001.1:3382674-3394226 GCA_028565675.1 Sorex palustris
CCAAACACAGTAACAACAAGTCTCACAATGGAGATGTTACTGGGCCTGCTCAAGCAAATCGATGAACAATGGGAGGAGTGCTCCAGTGCTCCAGTTGGGTATTGTACTGGGTATTGAATCCAAGATCTCACACATGCGGGGCCACTGAGCTGTGTCCACAGCCATTTCGCTTTTGTGGGTTGTTTTTTTTTTTAATTTTTGGTTTATATTTTTGGATATTTGCAATATCTCCTAGGAGATATTCTTGACTCTGTGTTCAGGAGTTACTCCTGACAGTGCTCTCTGGCCCCATAGATCAATTTTTAAAAACTATTAATACTAACTGGGTTTTTTTATTCATTTTTACCCATCTCTTAGAGAACTGTAATTAATCCTTGAGTTTGTAGGCATGAAATATTCTTAACTGCTAGATCCGTTTAGAAAGATTCCAGTTATGTTAGTTATCATTTTACTTTTGGTATTTGTCCTTTCCCAGTTCCAAAGATGGTAAATCTTGCTGTGACTCTGATTCCTCTCTAAAGAACTCTGCATTGCATCCATCAGCAAGGGGATGAAAACTTTAATCATTCTGCTTATTTCTACCTGGCAAAGCTTCCCTTATATTCTCTGATCAGATTCAATCAGGAAGTAAGTCCTGTCATTATCCAGAGATCTAATATTAGATTATACTACATTGTGCTGTTGAAGGTATTTGCTTGTTCAACACAACAGATGTAGACTTAATTGTGTTGACTGGAATGAGAATGCAGCAACCCTCTGCACTGTCAGAACTTTAAGTCTAAGCTGTGGGGCCAGAGCGATAGTACAGCAGGTAAGCTGTTTGCCTTGCACGAAGCTGACCAGGGTTTGGTCCCTAGAATCCGAGATGGTCCCCTAGCCCCACCAGGAGTGATCCTTGAGCACAGAGCCAGGAGTAAGTCCTGAGCACTGCGGGGTGTGGCCCAGCCCCCCACCTGCTCTGTACTTCCCCCCAAATCTAAGCTTATGAAAATCCTTACTCAAGTAAGTGCTGTGCAAATGGAAGTCACTAAGGTTTCTTATTTTGCAGTTCTCAGACTTTCCTTTTCTTCCAGTGACTCCTTGTATTTGGTAGATTTTCTGTGGGCATATAAAGCAAGGGGACTTGACCTAGAAGGTCAGGGAATAAAATTTGTTTTGAGATCATAAAAAGTCATTAATGACTATTAAGAACTATTAAACTCTACCAGACATGTTACACTACCCTGATAATAATGGATTCCAAAATATTATGTTTATATGAGTAGCATATGTTTAAAGAAAAAAGGCTATTCTTTGGGGTGGGTCAGATGGTTCAGGGTAGTCCCGAGTTTGATCCAGGGACCCATGTCATAGGGCCTCACTACCAGACCCACGCACAACATGGCACTGCTGGGCCTAATACCAGTCAGGCCTGCCCTGCCAGGTGTACTATCACCAGAAGTTGCCCTGGGGTCCCCTGAGCATGACTAGGAGTGCCCCTATATATATTTTTTTAAAAATAAGAGTTTATTCTTTGTTAAGCTCTTCTAGGTAAATTGTTCTTTTGCAAAGTCCCAAGTATGACTAGCAAAAAATATGAATCAGAGATCAGTTAAACTGATCCCTCATTCCTCTGGGAAAGCCTTGTTTAAACTGTGTCTTAACACTAACGAAAGAAACAACAAAACTTGGAAATGTTCAGTCATACTGAGTTACAGACTAGTTTAGATTTATCTAGACTCTAAAAGGAATTTGAATTTGAGGAATATACCAAGCCTTCAAAAATATTGTGGGCTGGTGCCTTTATGTCCTTAACTACGTGAGGCTTGTTAGGTGCATCGCAACAGGGACATTAGATCAGGTAGCCAAGATGGTCAAAGGTCATCATAGTATGGGTATTATTTTGTAAAGCCTTAGAAAAGCAAAAGTGATTAATTCTCCATTTCCTTCCTTTCACAGAATACTGCTTCATTTTCAGCAAGATTCAGGGTTTGCTAGTTGAAGGGATAGATGACTTTTTGCAGGCACAGTTTGCTTCCTCCTGGCCTGCCCGTGAGTTCATAGCTGGCCGCCTGCTGTGTAGCAGGAGCTCAGGTGCAGAGATTGCGCACTGTCCCTGCCACCTGCCACCCCTGAGCTCAGTGGGAACGGGCTGCTGTTCCTCAGTTACGGACCCTCTACCCCCGGAGGGACGTTGGAACAAGCAAGTACAAAACTGAAATAAAATACAATTTTTAGCTTCTCCTAGTCTTATCACTTCTGCTCTTGTTTGTTCTGTATTTTTTTCCCCCACCAGGGCCACAGTCTGACTCAGTGGTAGAGTGTCTGTTCTGCATGTGTGAGACCCTGTGTTTGATCTTAACATCACAAAAAAGAAAAAAAAATTTTTTTAAGTCTCTGTTCATTCTTCAATATTTTTTTTTATTTCAGCCTACATCCTGGATCTGAGGCAGGGAAAACTTGAGAATTCTGGAGTAATCTCTATCTTTATCATCTTTCCATGGGGGTATAGGAGGTATTTTTTTTACTAAGGTAGAAGAGTGGGTAGACCTGGGTTCAATTTCTATCACCCCATATGGTACCCTAAGCCCACCAGGAATGATCTGTTGAGTACAGAGCCAGGACTGAGCCCTAAGTACCACTGGACGTGGCACAAAAACAGAAAACTAAAAGAGGTTTTGTCAAATCATAACTTAGATATTGTCGTTACAGTATGTTTAGGTTTATAGTACTGGATGGCAAGATCACTGCATACTGCCTGGTTATCGGGGGCCCCACCCACTGCATGGATGTCTGTTTTTCACACACATGCTTCCCCGCCCTTGATTCTTAGTTTTTACACTGCAGGCTGACTCTGGCCCACAGATAGCTGAAATTCACTGTCTTCTATGATACTGACATTAAAAAAAAAAAAATCAACAGCCCTCAGTGTTTTCCCTTACGTATTTTTTGTTGGTTTCATTTATTAATGTTGATTCTAGTTAGATTGCTATGGTGTTTTTTCCTCATTCACCTTCTACTTACTAACCCAAGCATTTCCTAAAAGGTAATGCAGGTAGATCTTGTTAGTTGGTGCGGGGCCCTACCTGCCAGTATTTAGGGGTTGCTCCCAGCAGTGCTCGGAGACTATCAGTACTAGTGCTCTCAGCCCTTTGCTTTCTCTCTCTCTGACCCACAACTGAGGACTTTAGAGCATTTATTTCCTCTAGGAGTTCCCACTACTTAAAATTCCTGTGACTTACACTTGTCATATGAACTTTTGCCTTTCAAGAAATGCCGACAGGGCCAGAGAGATTGTGTAGAGCTTGAGGCACTTGCCTTGAACACCCCCAACCCTGGCTCAATCCCCTGCCCTGCATATGTTCCCCTGAGCACAGAGGCAGGAGTAAGCCCTGCTCATTCCAAACTAGAAGCTATTTGCTACAGGAACCAGGAAAATATTCTAGCCTTTACATTTATTTCTTGGTAGACTGTAGCACTATCCTCCCATTGTTCATCGATTTACTCGAGCGGGCCCAGTAACATCTCCATTGTGAGACTTGTTGTTACTGTGTTTGGCATATCACATACGTCACGGGGAGCTTGCCAGGATACATTTATTTCTTGGTAGCCTTTTTAAAATCATGCATCCTTTAACCTTCATGTTATGTCACTCTGCTTTTAAAAAGATAACTTTTGTTCATCTTTTTAGATAAAGCATATTGCAGGCATGTTCTCTATCTTAGAGTTCTATCCAGATCTTGCCTGAGATGTATCCTATATCCTCAACTTCTTTCCCTCTGGAGAAAGCCATGCATCATATTGTCTCTTGTTTCTCTCTCTCTCTCTCTCTCTCTCTCTCTCTCTCTCTCTCTCTCTCCCCTCCCCCTTCCCCCCTCTCTTTCTCCACCCTCTTCCCCATATTTCTCAAAAATAAAAATGTTTTACTTCTTCAGTCACAGACCCATGCTGCAGTACTTGCACTGGTCACTGTCTCTAGTAGGAAATGTCCTAGAGCATCGCTTCTTAGACTGCTTACGCTTGCAATCTGCAGACAGGTGGTAAAACAACCACCGTTCTAGGGGCCAAGCAGATAGCACAGTGGGTAAGGGGCACTTGCTTTGACCATGGCACCACATACGGTCCCTGAGCCCCACCAGAAATGATCCCTGAGCACTGTAGCACTGTAGCACTGCCCTCCCATTGTTGCTCGAGCGGGTCCAGTAATGTCTCCATTGTGAGACTTCTTGTTACTGTGTTTGGCATATCGAATACGTCAAGGGGAGCTATCAGGGATAAAAACAAAGAAGGAAACTAAGACACATTCTAAAAGCCAGGAAGCTAGCTCAAAGGGCCAGAGTGCTAGAGTGCATGTTTTGCATGTGTGAGCCCTAGATTCAATTCTTTGCACCACATGGTCCCCTGAGCACTGAGCTAGGATTAGTCCCTCAGCATGTTGGGTGCGACAAGAAACAGAAATAAACAAAAATCCTGCTTACTGTGAGAGCTCTGTATGTAGAGCAGAAGACTCCTTATTTGTGGGGAAAATGCTCAGACTTTTCTATACTAACATTGCCTGTTTAGAGACATGGTTAGTAAGTATTATAATTTCTTTGTTCAACAATCTTAGCATTCTGAATTGAATCTGTGTAGTGGATACTGAAGTTTTGCTAACTTGGAAACAAAAAATTGATTCTAGCTTTCAATATTTCCCCCTCTTCTGGTGCTTTTTGTTCTATGTTTGAATGAGAATAGCCAAGCTAACTTTTTGTCAGTGCTGTGCTGCTGTTGCTGAATTAAAGTAAAGCCCAAAATCCTTCGGGTCACTAATGTTCATGATTTTGTTATTGCTTGCTGTTGCTTTATCTTTCCTTCTGTATCTTGCCCTCTTGCTTCCTAATCCTGAGCAGACCACATCAACAGAACGCCGAGGAGAGTGGGAAATCCAGCCGAGCCGGCAGACCTCATACCTGACATCTCACTTGGCTGCAGACCGCCATGGGGGATCAGTGCAGGTACCACTGCCTTTCCTGCCCTTTCTTGGCCTTTCCAGACCAGCTGCTCGGGTGTTGGCTTGCTTCCTTTGGAATAGAAACTTAGAGCCAGAGTGAGCTTCTTCTGTAGTTCACTGGAAGCTAATTTTCTGCCCAGGTGGACTCTTCAGAGCCACTGAAATGAGTCTTGGTTGTTGTTGTTGACTAAGAAATGTGATTTCTGACACAGCATTCAATTTAATCCTACAAACTTTATTCATTTGTCATAAACCATACAAATGTAAAGATCTGAAATATACAGAATATGTATTTTTTAAATAAGGGACTAGAGCAGTGGTTATCTTTTTGTTGTTTTTTGGGCCACACCGGTGTAGTTCAGGAATTACTCCTGGCTCTGTTCTCAGGGAGCACTCCTGGCAGGTTCAGGGAACCATATGTGCTGCCAGTGATTGAACCTGGATGGCATGCAAGGCAAAAGCCCCACCCACTCTACGATCTCTCTAGCCCACTAGAGCAGTGATTTTCATCCTTGGTCCGTGGATTGGTACAGGACCATGGGTGTAAAATGGTTGAAAACCATTAATCTATTTCACTCACTTTCATGCTCAAAATATGGAGCAGTATTTTTCATACAGTGGCCATACACTGGTACCGACCCACATGTGTAAGAAAGTTGAAAACCACGGGAGCCAGAAGTGCCCATATGGTTCCTTCCTTGCTGTGTATTGCAGCCCGTGAAAAGGTGAGACTGTGAATTGGTACCAGTCAGCCATTTCTGAGTGAGCACCCAACAAGTTGTGCTATTTTTATTTTTCTTCCTAAAATAAGTGGGATCTTAGGAAATTATTTTCCTCTGCTGGAGTGGGTGAGGGGTACTCCCAAATTGTGCTCAGAAAATCTGAGGGACCAGCAGTCACTCTTGCTTCAGAAGCTATGGGACTTGGACAAGTCAGCAGGTTGGAGTCTCCTTGAGTTTAGCTCTTTTTTTTTTTTTTAATCTTGCTGCTTCCAGTATTCTGCCTTGGGGCCAGCGAGATGGTACAGTGGGTCAAGTGCTTGCCTTGCATGTGTCTCACCTGGGTTTGTTCCCCAGCACCGCGTATGGTCTGTCCCCCAAGCTCTAGTGATTTGCTAGGAGTGATTCCTGAGCACAGAGCCAGGAGTAATCCCTGAGCATTACCAGGTATGGCCCCAAAACTTAAAATAAATAAATAAATAAATAAATAAAAAAAATCCTCAATATTCTCTCTCTTTGGGTTTTGTTATTTTGAATAACAATTTTAAGTATAGTGTGTCCTCAACTTTTTCCTGGTGGGTCAATTTTCATGGGCCTCTTGGATCTAGGTAGCTGTAATCCTCAACTCTGGGAAATTCTTACTGATGCTTCTTTTAACTATTGTTTCTTCATCACATTTGCCTTCCTGTCAGCCTCCTATGATTCTAATATTGTTCCTCTTCAGCTCATTCTGTAGTTCTCTGGTGTGCTGTTCATTTCTGTTCAAACTGTTTCCCACCTGCTGCTGTTTCATAGCACCTTCTGCCTTCTCATCTTGGAGCTCCTTGATCTTTTGCTTGGCTGTATCTGTTCTGCGGTTCACAACTTCTGTTGACATTTTTTATATCACTACATCCTTCATTTCTGTCACTTCTGATTGTAGTTTTCTCATTTCTGTTCTCACACTTTCTTGTGCTTTGCTGACTCCCTGTCTTGTTTCTCTGAACTCATTTATCATCCTCATCACGGTGTTACTAAAGACATTTACTGTGTTGTTTGCTCAGGTGATGCTGTTTTTGCTCACTGATCTTTATGGGATTCTGCATGTTTTTGTCACTGGTTTTCTAGTGTTCTTGCTGTGCTGGGGATGAGTCTTTGTAATTAACCCTCTGAAGATGCTGAGGGATTAGGTTAAAGGCTGCTCTCTTTCTTCTCTGCCCATCCTCACAGAATGACAGGAATGTGACTGTGAGCAGTATCTCATTTGCTAAGTGTATCTGTTATGCCAGCTGTTCATGCTTCAGGAGCTATGGTGGGGCCCTTAATATGGTGCAGGTTGGATGTGGAGGCTGTTGAGACCCACTGCCTCCCAGGTCTGGTTCCTGAATAGGCCCCGTGGTGCCACCAGTGGCAGGCCTCAGCCAGGTTGGTGGTGTAGGAAGCAGAAGTTCTCCTCAGTCTCTTAATCCAGTTAGCCCTGTGAGTAAAGGAAAAAGCAAGATTTTAGGGCATAGTGTTCTTTGAAAACTGTTGGCTTATTTCTAGACCCCTCATTTTGGATTTTCTCTTTCCTTTCTTCCAGCCATTAAATTTAGGGGTATTTTTGGTTTGTTTGCTTTCTTCAAAAGCTTTTTTTTTCCTTTTCTTTTTGCCTTTTGGGTGACACCCGGCAATGCACAGGGGTTTCCTCCTGGCTTTGCAGTCAGGAATTACTCCTGGTGGTGCTCTAGGGACCATATGGGATGCTGCGTGCGAGGCAAACTCCCTACCTGCAGTACTATTGCTCTAGCCCCTAAAAACAATTTTTTGAGGATCACAGCCAGCTGTTCTCAGGGCTTATTCCTGGCTCTGACTTCAAGGATTAGGGTTCCAGGGGTCTGACATGGGTCAGCCAAGTCCAAAGCAATCACATTAACCCCTGTAGTATCTTTCCAGCCCCCTGTTAAATTTAGTTTTAGTTATGAATTTTGGGGGCAAAAATGCTATATTGGTACTGTTTTATAGTATTCTTTTTAACAGAATCAGCAAATAAATAATGGCGGATGATTTCATTAATTGGAGATGCTAAATTTTTTCAGTGGCAGAAATTTGGGTATTTCCTGGCTAAATACAGATTTAATGTAAATTTATTTGACCATCTCTGTGATAGTATATAAAGTTCTTACCATGTTTTGTTAATATGAACAATAGAAGTTTCTGGTTTAAAAATAATTGTAGACACAGGCCAGAGAGATAGTACACTGAGTAAGGCATTTGCCTAGCACATTGGCAAACTGGATTCCATCCCCAGCACTACATATGATCCCTTGAGCACCGCCAGGAGTAATCCTTGAGCACAGAGCCAGGAGTAATCCCTGAACATCACCAGGTGTGACCCAAAAAACAAATATCAATAATAATTATGGGCATAGCCAGTGATTTGTTTTCATATTGTCTATTCTTTCCTTTTTGAATAAATACCGCCCCCCCAAAAAGACTTCTGCTAAACATTTTCTCTTTATTTTTTTGACTTTTTGGGTCACACCCAGTGATGCATAGGGGTTACTCCTGGCTTTGCACTTAGGAATTACTCCTGGCAGTGCTCAGGGGACCACATGGGATGCTGGGAATCGAACCCGGGTCAGCCACATGCAAGGCCTACTCACTGTACTATCACTCCAGCCCCAACATTTTCTCTTTATGCAGGAAATTTTTGCAAATTAAGTGGTGAGGACCCCAGCTGACGGGAAGAAAAGAAAAAAACTTTCTAGAGGGAGGGTCTGGTATACATCCTTTGGATGCAGAGGGCACCAGAAACATTGAGGTGTGGCCATCCAAACCAAAACAAACTGCTTGAGGGAGAAGAACAGTAAGCATTTATTCATCCATTTCCATGTCCCATGGCACTGTACTTGGACTTAGTGCAAATGCCGCACAGTTGCCTGGTTAGGTTAGCAACAATTCTCCATCTTACACACAGTTCAGATCCAGAAGAGACTGAGGTTCTGGCAACAATAACAAAATGTAAGTAGTGAAGCTGGGATTCAAATCCAGGACTAAGTCTAGGTCTCATTTCATTTACTATGCAGTGCCACTTTCATTCTTGTTACCTGGTATTATACCTTGACTCAAGTATAATTCTCTCTCAATCCCCCTTCCTGTACGTAATAATCTCAAATAAATAATTTATTATCTAACAGCATACAGTGGCTGAACTATTTTATCTTCTTCTTCTTCTTCTTCTTCTTCTTCTTTTTGCTTTTTGGGTCACACCTGGCGATGCACAGGGGTTACTCCTGGCTCATGCACTCAGGAATCACTCCTGGCAGTGCTTGGGGGACCATCTGGGATGCTGAGAATCGAACCTGCGTCAGCTGCATGCAAGACAAATGACTTACTGGTTGTGCTATTGCTCCCGTCCCATTAAACTCTAATTATTTTAAATAGGATTTCAAATAAGAGGAAAATGGAGCAAAAAGGAGAGTAAGATTCTGGCCATTCTGCTGCTCCCCAGAAGAGAAACATCATAAGACACCCTTGCATCTTGCATTGTAATCACTAGTATTTAATATTTCTCTCAACTCATAATTTTGGAATTTCTACAGTTACAATAAAATTTTACTGCAGTGAAATGAAATAAAACAAGAATAATAAAATGCCCAAAGCCGAGATTATTTTTCAGAAACCACTTTCCAAAGTGTGTTGACTATTTGGTACTTACAAAAGACCACATCATAATGTTATTTCATTTTTTTTTTGAATTTATAGGTGAAATTTAGAATTTTAATCTCATACATTGAGTTGTATATAACATTGAGAGAGACAACTATCATTTTGCAATAGGGCAAAAAAAAAAGACCTCTGAAAGATGAATGATGAGAAAACCATGAGAATATAGACAATTTGCTTTCTCACATCCTAACTACATTGAGTTATTTTCCAAAGTCCAGTCTCATGAGAGAGGTAAAATGTATTTACTTAGCTGCTATATATAGGTAAACATGGAAAATATATGTCTTAGGATATTTTACTGCTTGCCAAAGACAATCTTCCTATGTCTACTGACTATTAATCAAGTCAACCTGCTTATAACGAACAAATGCTTTAAAATAATTACTTATTTGGTAAACTGATTCTACCAGTTTTCATCTTTTGATATTTTCCTCCCATATCATTTGCTAGAGGTGAAGAGAAGTGTGGTATAAGAAGAAAATTTTGTATGATTTATTGTTTCTGAAAAAGTAACTACTCTGCTTACAAAGTATTTGAATGCAGCACTGAATTATTCTCCATACTGTAATTAAAACTCCATAAAAATAACAAAAGAGCTTTAGTACTTACTTTATATTGTGTTGATATTTAAAACATTTACCTTAGAGTATAGAACCATATCATTTAAGATAAGTATGATTTTTTGACTAATAATAAGGAAATAATATAGAATATATTAAGTCAAGCTGTTTTTTCTATCAATCTCTAGTATTTGCTAGCCATTAAAATAAGGTTTTTAGAACCACCACTATCTACTTTCTCTCATATTTCAGGCTTAGTTCCCATGACTGCAATGAACCTTGTGTTATGCTAGCCAGTATCCCTCTGCCACGCAGACTTCCCCCCTGTCTCCATTTGACTCCATGACTCTACTCTACAAGATTACCTCTAACCATCTGAAACCTATTTCTATTATTAGATTTGAAGACATTTGCACCAGGTCACCAAGGAAGGAATGGGTAAAGCTACAATTCAAAGCCAGGCACTGATTTGTTAGAGTCTCTGCTGAGTTTATAAAATGTAGTAAGAGTGGTATTGTCAAAGCTGAACTGGAGTCCCAGTGCTGCTATTTCCAGCTGTGTTTGTGGGCTGGAGAGTGCATCTCTCTAATAATCAGATTCCTCACCTGTAAAATGAGAAATAAGAATATTCTTACCCTCACGGATTGCTAGAAAAGTTAAGGCAGATGACCCCTGCAAAACACTTGGCTCAGTGCCAAGTCTAGATGAGATCCCCCCCTCCACTATAAATGTCAATAGTTATTTCTCCATAGTTACACACTAATATTTATTTACATTTTTATTTTATGCTTCCACAACTGAATTTTATGAATTCTGAGAGGGAGAAAAAGTATATTTGTTTTATTCAATCTGTTTAGAACATCAAGGACAGTTCTTGAGCATTCTAGGTATTAAACATACAACACACACATGCATGCACGCACACACACTATTAATTGATTAATATCTAAGCCTCTTTTTATTCTTTTTGCATGGAGGCTACCCCAGGAATTCTGGGGAACAAAGCCATTGAGGCAGTGTGGATATGGCAGTTTGATGACTAGGTCAGCAGTACTGGGTGCCATGAGGACCACACCTGAAGGTGCTAGAGAGGCTTTCAGTGCCCAGGTCAATTTCAGGATTTCCTACGTGCTTGGCACGTGCTCCATCACTTAAGTTACCTCTGCGGTCCTATTCTTATTTTTTTATGTCAGACATTCTTGGTTGCTTATTAAAAATGCTACCATTGAAAAATGTTTCAAAATACAATCATTAAAAATGTATGTAATTGAGACAAGGGAGCTAGCAAAGTGATACAATTTTTGCCTTGCATGTATTCGGCCTGAGGTTTGATCCCTGATATCCTATATGATCCCGAGTCTTACCAGGAGTGATTCCTGAGTGCTGAGCAAAAAGTATCCCTACGCATCACCAGCTATAGCCACAAATCCCCCCAAATATATACAGATATAGCAATGACCCACACAACTTACAAAATAGACACCTCTCAATAATGTAAATATTTTAAGTAATCCTTGCTTCTGAGCTAACACTCAGTAAACATAAAGGCCCTCCCGTTGATCGTCGATTTGCTCGAGCGGGCCCAGTAACGTCTCCATTGGAGACTTTGTTGTT
>JAOXYA010000001.1:3423067-3434847 GCA_028565675.1 Sorex palustris
CTGCGTGTGACCAGCATGTTATTGCAGCAGGGAGGGTGCTTGCCTTGCATGTGGCCAACCCCGTTCAATTCCCAGCAATGCATATGGTTTTCCAAGCCCCATCAGAAGTCAGTCCTTGGGCAGCGCCAGATGTGCACCCCCTCCACTCCCCAAACCCCTCCCCCCCAAAAAAAATAAAAAGAAAAAAACTAGTGGTGTGAGCACCAGTGCACATGTTTCTTTTTTGAGAGCACAGTGTCTCCATGTGTTCTGAGAGGGCTCAGGGCCAGCAATGTCTGTCTGAGGTCTGTCCAGAGGAGAGGTGCCCACTCCTCAGCCCAGTGGTACCTGGGGGTCGAACTTGCACATGCAAGACTATGCATAAGCTACATTCTTTGTTGTCATCTGCCCCCTGCGCCACGTACACACACATCATACATCTTATTCCTTTTGGTTTGGGGGCCATACCCAGTGAGCTCAAGTCTTACCCTCCTGGCTCTGAGCTCTGGGATCACTCCTGTCACTACAGTAGAGCTCAGGGAACCATATGTGGTGCCAGGGATAGAACCCAGGTCAGCCGCATGTAGCTCAAGCACCTTCCCCACTGTACTCTCTCTCTCTGCCCGAGAACTTAACTCTTTTTATCTTGGTGACTGAGGAGGGTGTGTGTATGAGGTGTTTGGGCCACAAATGGCGGTGTCCAGGGATCACTTCTTAGCTCTGAGGAGCATTCTTCATGGTGTGCAGGGGATCATATGGGGTGCTTGGTATCAAACCTGGGTCAAGTTAGTGCAAGATGAATGCCCTGCCCACTGCAATTGCTCTGGCCTCCACAAACCCATCACTCCAGGTGGGGATTGGGGGCCATATGTGGCACTAAGGATTTGAACCTGTGTCATCCATATGAAGGAAGGGCATGTTCCCTGCTCACTGGACTATCTTCCTGGCTCCTATGAACATAATCTTAAAGAGCCAGAGGCCCAGAGCATCCTAGGCACTAAGAAAGGAGCACCTGTATAGGAGAGTCTGTTTCCCCAGTTCCTACTGGGGCCACATGTCACCTTCATCTGAGGAGGGAGGGTTTAGTCCCTGAACTATCTGGCCGCATTTTGTTTTGTGGGGCTGGAGGTGGGAGAGGAGAGTTTGGGGGGCATACTGCTTTGCTCAGGGGCTGTTCTTGGTATTGACCCTGGTCTTTCTTGGAGGCCCCTCTGGTGATGCTGGGGAGTGAGCCAGGGTTGGCCCTGTACAAGGCAGGAATGACCTATGTAATGTCTCTCTGACCTGTGTCTGGCCCCATTTTGGAGTCACGTGTGAATCCCCACTCAGACTGTATAAACCCTTTACTCGGGGATGACATGTGGCTGTCCTGGTGGCTCTCTCTCGCCACCCACCTTCGATGCTCTCAAGCGGCTTCTCAACCTGGGACGGCTCTTGCCTTGAGCGGACGAAGGAAGAACGAGGGCCAAGCTGATTGCTGATAGCTGCCGTTTATAATCTCTTGTTTCTCCTAGCTCTCTCCACTCCTCTCTCTAACTCGTACAACACTCTCCGTGACCCCCCCCAAACCTCCCCAGCCGCTCTCACTCTCAGCTCCCTGCCTTCTCTCTAACTTGGCGTCTCTTGCGTCTGCTGTCATCTTCTGTCTCTGTTTCTCAGTCTTCTCTTCTTCTCCTTCAATTCCCCGCTTCTCCCTGCAGCTGCTCTTTTTTTATCCTCTCACAACACGCCTCCCCATGAGGAGCGTAGTAAAAGTGTTTTTCCAGACTTCCCGACCACCTGCAGCCCACAAGGGCAAAACAGCCCTTATGGTGTGTTTCTCCTCTCTTTAGACCTGCAACTTGGTTAATATCTTTAATTCTCCTTCCTAATATTTTCCATTCTGTACAGACACAGTACTATACACTTTTAGGCTTGTAGGGTGCCTCTCCTGGGGACATCTCCCTACAGACCCAGACTATAGTGCTTAGGCCCGGTAAATCATTCCTCACCCCAGCAGGGTCCAAATCTAATTATTAATTTGGGATCATGACAGAATTTGTCCATGACCAAGCTCTTATAGTCAAACATTAGGGAACTTTGGCCAGGCCCATTTCGATGCCAGGTTACCAAACCACCACTTTCCCTAAGTTCATCCAGTCCCTCGTCGGGACCCTGCTTTTGGTAAGGGTAAGGGCTGCTGAGGCTTAAGTTGAAAGAGCAGATGTCCAGGAGGTATATTAGCTGTAGTCAATCAACTCCCAAGCCACAGGCTTGTCTTTTTAACTGTCTTCCTGTATCCATACAAAAAGCACTTGCTCTAATCATGCAAAGGACAGTAAGGAGAAGAGAAAGACAATATTTACAAGTCAAACTCTGATCAGGAGACAAAGATAATTGACAGTGTGGGGGGCATTCAGTAAACACAAGTTCCCAAGGGCCAGGGAGGAAGGGCAAACCATTATTCTGCAGGGTCACTCTTCTGGTTTTTGCTTGGGAGCCACACTTGGCAGTGCTCAGGACTTACTCTTTGGTTCTGTATTCAGGGGTCACACCTGACGGGCTCCGGGACCATGTGGGTGCTGGAGATCAAGCCTGGGTGGACTGCCTGCAAGGCCAACACCCTGCCCTGTGCTATGGCTTTGTCCTGCCTTTCTTTCATCTGTTCGTGTTGACACTGCATGTCGGGAGAAAGTGGAGGATGGGTGCATGGTGTAGCTGGCAGCTGGTGGGGTCTTCGAGAAGCCCACTGTGCTGTGCTGTGTGCCTGCCTGCCCCCAGCAGCCCATGCTGCCTCCTCACCTGCCCCCTTTATCCCCTTTTTTTCTTTCAAGAAAGGATTTGGCTACAAAAACAGCAAGTTCCACCGTGTGATCAAGGACTTCATGATCCAGGGTGGAGACTTCACCCGTGGCGATGGCACTGGAGGTAATGTGGGCAGAGGGCACGCGTGGGTCGAGGGGTGAGACTCCCCCTGCCCCAGCTGCAGCAGTCAGGAGGGGCAGGGGCCTGTGTTGGCGGATGTGGCCTTACCTGCCTAAACACAGACTGCTGGCCCAGGTCTGATCCAGGGTGGCCTGTTTCGGATGCACCAGGGATAGGCCAATTGAGGGGCAGAGTGCTAGAGGGGACCACTTTCCCCAGCCCTACTCTTCTCTGCCCAAGAACTTAGTTTCGGGGATGTCGGGAGGGGTGTCGGTCCACACCCAGTGGTGCTCAGGGATCAGTTCTGACTCTGCACTCAGCGATCAGTCCTGGCGGTGCTTGGAGAGCCATATGTGGGGTGCTGGTATCAAACCTGAGTCAGACTTGTGTAAGACACATGCCCTGCCAGCTGCGCTCGCGCTCAGGCCACAGCAAACCCATCACTCCTGGTGCGGCTCAGGGGACCATATGTGGAGCTGGGGACCCGAACCCAAGTTGGCCACATGCAGTGCAAGTGGCCTGCTTCTCTGGACTCTCCCTCCTGGGCCCGTTCCCAGTGCCCCGTCTCACCTCCGCGGCTCTGGCACCCTCAGGGCAGGAGTGTGGGGATGTGCAGTTTCGCTCCAACAAGAGCTTGAGGGCCCCTAACTGCCCCACCGTGTCTGGGCATGGCAGGCCAGACTCGAGTTCCTGCTGAGGGCACAGCAGCCCTGGCACAGCAGATGCGTTTCCTCCCGCCCCAGAGACCCAGATGGGCCCCAAGTTGATATTTAAGGTTCAAACTCATATTTTGTTTGGTTTGGGGCCCCACCTGGTGGTGTTACTCCTGTCTCTGCACTCGGAGATCAGTCCTGGGGGACCTTATGGGGTGCTGGGATTGAACCCGGGTCAGGCGCTCTCTCCACAGGACTGTCCCTCCAGCCTATTTGCTGGTTTTTCATCCTCTCCTTTGGAAGCCCTGGGGGGACTCTGGAAGGTCACACTTAGATCAGTGCAGAGGGTGGACACGTCCCATGTCTAACAGAGTTTGAGAACTGGACCCAGCACGTCTGAGGTGAGTCCTCTGAGCGCACTCACTTTCCTGGACAGTGCTCGGGGCTGTGGGTGCCCGAGTATAGGTCAGGTGTAGGTCAGTTGCCTGCAGAGCACGCCTCAGGCCAACGCAGGGAGAGGGATGAGCCGGCCTGGCCGGGGGCCTTGTGGGCAAAGGAGCAGCAAGGTCAAGGTGTGAGCTGGGGCTGAGCCCAGTGGACTGGCACCCATGGGAGGCCCTGGGATTGACCCTGCCACCACCTGATCCTCTGAGTTCCTGCCATCCCCTAAGGAAAGAGGGGGGTTCAGGAGGCCGGGAAATGGAGCCCTGGAACCGGACCAGGGGCTTGTCCTCCTGAGCGATATTCCACTAGGCCTGGGGATGTCTGGGGTGATGGCAGGGCTGAACAGGTTTGTGTGGTGCCCAGAGAGGGTCTCGTGGAGGGAGAAGCAAAGATCCCAGAGCCAGGCCCCTGGGTGTGGAGTCCCTGCTGTGCCGTTTTCCAGCACCTGGCCTCTGCTTCAGCTTGTAATTGGGTGTTTAACTCCTGCCTCATGGAGTTGGGTTGTGATGCTTGGTGCACACCCCAGCCCACCATCTGTGTGCCGGTAATCACAGTGCCTCAGTTCCAACAGAGATTGGAGAGCGTGGAGGTCACAGTGAGGAGTAATGGGCCCAAGAGTTAGTGGGGTGTGCAGACTCTCACCTTGTACGGAACCAACCCCAGTTTGAGTGCTGGGATTGTGTTGTCTCCTGTCAGGGCATGCGCCTTGTATGCAGCCAACCCAGGTTTGCTCCCTGGTATCCCTGAGCACCACCAGGACTACTTCCAGAGTGCAGAGCTAGGAGTAACCCCTAAGCATTGCCGGGTGTGACCCAAAAAAGCGAAAGATAAAAATGAAATAAGAATTAGTGCCTGGGGCGTGTCTCTGGACAGGACATGCAGCTGTGTGCAGCCCCGAGCCCAGCAAAGATTGAGCCCATTTAGGTGTTTACCTTGTCTCTGGGGAAGGCTTGCGCGCAAACATAGGTTGTGGGCTTACTCAGGAAACCCAAGAGCGGAGTCCACCTTGGTTACGACCACTCTGATTGGGTACTTCCGGTGAGTACTCTGGGCGGGCCTGGTCTGAGTCTGCCTCAGCTTCCCCCCTGTAGAAGGTGGGTTTGGGGGACCGTATGGGGTGTTGGTGATTGAACTCTGGTCAGCTGCACCCAAGGCAAGCGCCTTCCCCGCTGGACTGTCTTCTGCCCTACAGCTTTTGCTTTCTGTTCATTCTTAGGTAAGAGGTGCTTGGCTTTCAGGGACACAAATAACAACCCCTAACCTCCCCCTCTGCCACCCCCCCCCCCCACCACCAGTGCTCTCTCTGCTTAGGAGGGGGCAGTATGTGGTGCTGGGGATGCAGACTCCCTCAGCGTGCAAGTACCCGCGTGACCCTTCCTTAGAGGCCATCACAGTCCTGCTGTCAGAGGAGCTGTGCATAAACTCTGGCTTCTAAATAAGTATGGTTTATGGTCAGGAGATACTTCCTTTTATTTAAATGTTACTTTAGGCACCATGATTTACAGTATTGCTCTTGGGGGATTCTTCAGGAACATCCCAGCACCGCCCCCTCCCTGAGTGTCGCTTCCCTTCACCATTGTCCCCATGTCCTGCAGTTGTTTGATTTATGTCCTCATGTACCCAGGCTGTGTGAGAGCTTCCAGGGTACTGGGATGGCCGGAGGTGAAGTTAAAGCAGCCCTTGCCCTAGGCTGTGTCCATCCGTGCTCTGGCGTCCAGACCAGAGGGGAAGGGGTCAGAGGTGTGTGTGGCCCTCACGCCCCACCTGGCTGCTGAGGACAGCTCAGACTGAGACCCCGGCTGTTGCTTGTCCAGGGAATGAAACTCCCCCGATCTCTCCTCCCAGGTAAGAGCATCTATGGCGAACGCTTCCCTGATGAGAACTTCAAGCTGAAGCACTACGGTCCGGGCTGGGTGAGCATGGCCAACGCGGGCAAAGACACTAACGGCTCCCAGTTCTTCATCACTACGGTCAAGACTGCCTGGCTGGATGGCAAGCACGTGGTGTTCGGAAAAGTTATCGAGGGCATGGTGAGTTGGGGTGGGGGTGGCACTCGGTGGGGTGCTGCTCAGGGAGCTGCGCTCAGGCCCTGGCAGCACCAAAGTTGGTCGCGCAAAGCAACCCCACACTCAGACCCAGTGCATGGCAGAAACCTGAGGGGTCTGGAAGAACAAGCCAGCTTCCCGGTGCACCCCAACTTCTGAGCACCCCCAGGGCCTGTGTCCATCCCTGCGCGGCCTAGCCTGGCCTGTGCCTTAGGGGACCCTCCCAAACGCTGCGGCCCACAGTGGCGCTGGACCCCAGGGCCTCCATCTCCCTGTGCTTGGACTCCTCACCCTCCCTCATCTTCTGCTTCACTTTGCAGGAGGTCGTGCGCAAGGTGGAGAGCACCAAGACAGACGGGCGGGACCGGCCCCTGAAGGACGTGACCATTGCGGACTGTGGCAAGATTGAGGTGGAAAAGCCGTTTGCCATCGCCAAGGAATAGAGCTGCAGGGAGCACTTCCTGTGAGCATGTGCCTGCAGCCAGCAGGGTCCTCCAAAGGCAGAGACTGCCTCCGCGCCATGTTTCACCAGGGGTGCTGGCGTCCAGCGAGAGGACCGCACCCACATCCACTTGCCCGGCCACCCACCCACCAGGCCCGGTTTTATAACAAATTCTTACCAATGCTGCAAAGTACAAATAATAAAAGGTGGGTTTTTTTTTTAAAAAAAAGCAAAACTAAAACTAAACCCTATGTGAAGGCTGGGTTCTCCAAAATGTAAGGCTCCCCTCCTCCATGCACCTGGGTCCTAAAATACGACACCTAGGTCAGATACCCACTCACCTGGAATGGGGATGTGGACATAGGGATCCAGGCCAAAGCCTAGTACAGGCTGATGCCATGGCTGTGGGCTAGGAAGGCAAGAGACCATGAGTCATGGAGCAGAGGGTGGGGTCAGGCCTCCTGTTGGTGGACTCTGGATGACCAGACCAGGGACCCACTTAGGAAATGGGCACAGGAAAGTTGTGACCAGCAAAGGACAAGCCTTCCCGGATGGCCACCAGAGGGCAGCAGCAGCCTGTGTAGGTCACAGCGCCAGCTGTCACCCGGCAGAAATTTCCCCAGAGAGCCAAAGGGAGAAGCAATAAGATCCTGGGGATGGGGGGGTGGGGGGGGGCGTCAAAAAGGGGCAAGACTAAGTGGTCTGGAACCACCTCTAAGGGCTGCTGATTTCTCAGGGACAGGCCGAGGTCTGGGAAGCAGGTAATCGCCCCTAGCCTGCCACCCCCAACACTTGGTCCCTCTGCCAAGCCATGTCCCCAGAAGGCACTCACCCCCAGCTGCTGGTCTTGGGGTCTGCGGGGGAGTGCAGAAGGCCCAGGAATTCCAGAAGTTCCTTGGGCACTTCCTGGTTCAAGTGCAGGATGACCAGGAGGGCAGAGTCACCTGTCAGCTGGGTCATTTCACACCAGAGGCATTCCAGAATCCCTCAGCAGAGGCCAGGTAGGGGAGCAGATGCTGCTACTGAAGCAGGAGGCGAGTCCATGCCCAGCACAGGGCCAGGAGTAGCCCCTGGGCACAGCTGGGTGTGATCCCAAACCCTACAAGGATCCGAGGTCTCCAGGACAAGAGCACGGAATCCAGCTCAATGACTCTGCGCATCCTCCTCCCTGAGACTCTTATCTGACATGAGGCCAACTAGGCCTATCCCATCCTGCCAAAGCAGTGCCTGCAGCCCCCAGACTGGAGAGAAGGGCAGCGTCCCCTGCCCCCGCACCTGCCCTGCATCTCAATCTCAGCAACTCAGGATTTTCAGGCCCATTTCACTCCAGCAAAGACACTGAGGGCAGTGAGTGACTTGCCCCACCCCCATCCCCACACCCTGCCCACGCCCCCCTGCAATGACATCCCCCACAGTACCTGAACGTGGGCCCCCAGGTATCCCTGCACCTTAATTTAGGTCCCCACACACCTGCACGTAGGCCCATAGGTATCCTCCATACCTACACAGGCCCCCAGGTACCCCCGCATCTGCACGTAGGTCCCCAGGTACCCCCCCACACCTGCACATGAGCCCCCCAGGAATCCCCTGCGCCTGCATGTAGGTCCCCAGGTATTCCCCACACCTGCACGGAGGCCTTCAGTTAACCCCCCACACCTGCGAGTAGGACCTCAGGTACCCCACACACCTGCACGTAGGCCCCCAGATACCTGCCCATATCTGCACATAGGCCTCCAGGCCCAGGCGCTGCTGCTCCAGCCCTATGGTTCTCCAGCCAAGCAGGCGTTTGGAGGGAAAGTGAGGCACTTGGTACAGTTTCTTGGTCTGCCAGGAGGGCCCGATCAGACACCCCTGCAAGTGCTAGGGATTGGGGGTGGGGGACAGGTGGCCAGTGGGCGGGGAGGGGGGGCAAGGATAGGGCAGGCTGGGACATACCCACTCCCTCCCCAAGCCTTAGGACTGTGGGAGGGTGGGGCCAGGGTGTCCCTGTGCTTCGGCTAGGAGTCAGTCAGGGTCTCAGGGTTCCCGGGCGCCTCACCCACTGGTGCAGCATGTAGAAATCGCAGTAGCACCTGGACAGCGTGTGTCTGTGCCCGCCGCACCACACCTGTACTCGGAATAATTGCGGTAGCATTTTTGGCCTGAGCCTCCTCTGGGATCCTCCTGCATCTCCACGATACAGACGGGGTCAGCCAAGACCCTGACGCGCTGAACCTGGGGACAGGTACACGGCGCCCCCGCTCACCAGGTGGCCTTTGGACTCTGCCTGGACTCTGGGGCATCAGAGCCCGCCAACAGAATGTGAACCAACAACATCAGGGTTCTGTGCCTATTGGAGTCTGACCTCAGCCCTGCTCTTATCCCTGCCCCTCGACACCTAGGCACACCCTGTCCTCTCTGGCCCCACCCCTGGGTCTCGGTTCTGCCCTCACCCTTGTCCCAGGACATTGAGCCAAGAGTAGTGGTCCCTAGAGCTTCATAGTATTCCAAGCGATGCGATAGTCATCCAGAGACCTTCCAGTTGCTCGAGGAGGACTGATTTTTGCCTCCAGACTGCTCCAGGTGACTTGTTACTTCGTTCCCAGACAGAGTACTCCAGGATCCTCCATAGATGGGGACATCCAGATGATCAACTTTATCTACTTTCAGCATACATCTCCCATCCAGAGCGATCCCTCCAACCATCATTAATTTAGTGGTCCCGTGTCTATCCCAGCTGCCTTTTCCACCAGCTCATGAGGCAGGCTTCCAAACCATGGAGCGATCCTCCTGGCCCTTGTCTCTACTGTCCTTAGATGTTAGTCTCATAATTATCCTACTTTGTATTCCATAAATGAGTGCATTCTATGTCTGTCTCTCTCTGATTAACCTGATACTTTCCATGTCCATCCACTTCTAAGCAAATTTCATTACTTCATCTTTTCTAACAGTTGCATAGTATTTCACTGTGTAGATGCACCATGGTTTCTTTAACCAGTCATCTGTTCTCAGGCACTCAAGTTGTTTCCAGATTCTGGCTATTGTGAACAGTGCTGCAATGAACATACAGGTGCAGATGTCATTTCTACTGTTTTTTTTTTTTTTTTTTGCATCTCCGAGATATATTCCCAGAAGTGGTATTGCTGGGTAATATGGAAGCTCAATTTCCAGTTTTTGTAGGAATGTCCATATTGTTTTCCAAAAAGGCTGGACCAGTTGGCATTCCCACCAGCAATGAATGAGAGTCCCTTTCTTCCCACATCTCTGTCAGCAGTGGTTGTTCTTACTCTTTTTGGTGTGTGCCAGTCTCTTTGGTGTGAGATGATATCTCATTATTGTTTTGATTTAAATCTCCCTGATGAATAGTGACGAAGAGCATTTTTTCATGTGCCTTTTGGCCATTTGAATTTCTTTTTTTTTTTTTTGAGGAAGTTCTGTTCATTTCTTCTCCCCATGTTTTGATGGGGTTGGAGGGAGGATTTTTTTTTTGTAAAGTTCTACCAGTGTCTGCTATATCCTAGATTTTAAGCCCCTAGCTGATAGATATTGGGTAAATAATTTTTCCCATTCTTTGGGCAGAATTTTGGTCACATTCTTTTGAGGTGCAGAAGCTTCTGAGTTTAATGTAGTCCCACTTGTTTATTTTTGTTTCCACTTGCTTGGTCAGTGATGTTTCATCCTTGAAGATGCCTTTTACTTCAATATCATGGAAGGTTATGCCTACATTTTCTCCGATGGACTTTATGGATTCAGGTCTGATATTGAGGTCTTTAACTCATTTTGATCTGACTTTTGTGCTTGTCCTTAGACAGAGGTCTGAGTTCATTCTTTTGCATGTAACTGTCCAGTTTTCCCATCACCACTTGTTGAAGAGGTTTTCTTTGCTCCACTTCACATTTTTTTTCTCCTTTATCAAAGATTAAGTGATCATATACTTGAAAGGCTGTGTCAGAATATTCAGCTCTGTTCCATTGGTCTGCGGATCTGTTTCTATTCCAATAGCATGCTGCTTCAGTTACTACTGCTTTGTAGTACAGTTTGAGATTGGGGAAATCCCGATCTTATTTTTCCCAAGGATTGCTTTAGCTATTCGTGGGGATTTATTGCTTCATATGAATTTCAGGAGTGCTTTGTCTATTTATCTGAAGAATGTCATGGATATCCTTATAGGGAGTGCATGGAATCTGTATAATGCTTTAGAGAGTATTGCCATTTTGACAATGTTAATCCTCCCAATCCATGAGCAGGGGATGTGTCCCATTTCCTAGTGTCCTCTTTTACTTCTTGGAGCCAGGTCCTTCACCTCTTTAGTTAAACTGATTCCAAGGTACTTGATTTTTTGAGACTATTATGAATGGTTTTTTTTTTTAAAAAAATCTTTCATTATTTGTGTATAGGAAAGCCATGGACTTTTGGGTATTGATTTTGTAACCTGCCACTTTGCGATATAAACCTATTGTTTTCCTGTAGAGTCTTTAGGATTTTCTAAGTGTAGTGTCATGTCATCCACAAACAGTGATTGTGTAAACACAAAAGAACAGCCATGGCTCTGTCTCTCCCCATCGCCTGTGTTCGGTAGTCTCAGGCCATTTCCCCCACCCTGGGGAGGTTGATGGCGATGGGCATGTGAAGGAAGGAAACGAGGGGCCAGGCTGGTTGGTGTCAGTTGCAGTTTATTCCATTCCCATCTCTATTCTCCTCTGATTCTCCTGCTCCTTCCTCCCCCATGCTACTTCATTCTCCTTCTCGATCCCCCTTCATTCTCTTGGCTCTGGAATCTGGATCCCCCAGATACAAGTGATAACTTGACTTATTCCTTTCCTATCTCATGCCCTTGATATCCTTTTCCTTGCCTAATTGCTATAGCAGGTACTTCCAGCAGTATATTGAATAGAAGTGGTGAGAGTGGACAATCTTGTCTTATTTCCAGTCTTAGAGGGAAGGCTCTTAGTTTTTTCCCGAGAATAATGTTTTCTGTGAGTTTGTGGTAGATGACTTTGATTATGTTGAAGAAAGTTCCTTTGATTCTCATTTTGTTGAGAGTTTTTATCATAAATGGTTGCTGGATCTTGTTAAATGTCTTCTCTGCATATATTGATATGATCATATGGTTTTATTTTTCCTTTCATTGATACAGTATATTAAGTTGATTGACTTGCGAATGTTGAAACATCCTTGCATCCCCGGGATGAATCCTAGTTGGTCATGGTGTATGATCTATTTGATGAGTTGTTGGATTCTATTTGATAGTATTTTGTTGAGGATCTTTGTGTCTGTGTTCATCAGAGTTATCAGCCTGTAATTCTCTCTCTCTCTCTCTCTCTCTCTCTCTCT
>JAOXYA010000001.1:3476459-3486487 GCA_028565675.1 Sorex palustris
ACGGGACAGGGACAAATGGAGACGTTACTGGCGCCCGCTCGAGCAAATCGACGACTAACGGGAAGTTAAGTGTGATTAAGTGATTAAGCAGGGGCCAGAGAGATAGTACAGAGGGTAAGGTGCTAGCCCTGCATGTGACCAACATGGGCTCGATCCCTGGCATCCCATATGGTTTCCCCGAGCTCACCAGACGTGAGCACAAGGCCAGGAGTAATCCCTGAGCATTACCGGGCGTGGCTCCTAAATAAAAATAAATAAATAAACTGACAGTTAACCAAAGTGCCACACTCTTGGCTTTGACTTTGCTTGCAACTTGCGGCCTCATTTAAGCACCCACAAAAACCCTCTATAGAGAAGGTTCTCACCAACCCTTCCATCTCTTCCTTGTGACAGACCAAGGGTCATGCCACAAAGAGAAGCACTGATTTCCATTTTTAAGAGTAAAAGCAGATCTGAGCTACATACTGTATATCAAATTTGGTGAGAGAATATTTCATGACAACCTACCCATAGGTTTTGTTTTCTCAACCAGTAGGAATGGGGTTGGAGACAGTAACACACAGAAGTTAACAATGCTGCTCAGTGGGGCTGGGGTGATAGCACAGCGGGTAGGGCATTTGCCTTGCACGCTGCTGACTGGGGTTCAATCCCAAGTATCCCATATGGTCCCCCAAGTACTTCCAGGAGTAAGTCCTGAGTACAGAGCCAGGAAAAACCTCCTGAGCATTGCTGGGTGTGACCCAAAAACAGAAAGAAAAAAAAAAACAATGCCGCTCAAAGAGGCAGAGATCTTGACTTGGACATATTTCTCACTGTTCTTTTCTTTGGACAGTAAAATCAGAAGTGGGCACCATTTTCTGTGGTGGATACAGACTTGAGGAGCCTTGGCTGGGAATCCTTCCTGAGAAGTATAGGGAAAGTCCCCTCAAATCACCAGGGATTCTATCTTACTTTTTCTTGCTCTCACTCTTTCATCTATCTGTCTGAATACCAAAGGATGTGGGGGGTTGAACTGCCATGTGTAAGGCAATTGCCCTGCCTGCTGTGCTATCTCTGGCCCGCAGAATTTCTTCTTGTTGAATGGTATCATCCTGTCTTCCACACTCTTTGGCTCTCCTGCTCCCATTCTGGGGAAAGTTTCTGTTCTGAGCCATTAGGTGGGTGCTGGGCATTCTGGGAAGGCTCTTACTTACCCCACTTAACCTTCTAGGGGGGAGGAGCAGGTAGCCCTATTTACAGTGAAAAAAAAAAACTGAGTTCAAGTGGTTACAACATTTACTTGCTCAAAGTTACAGTATGCCTATAAAGCAAGTTTCTTTTTCAGACCTAGTACCAGAATCTAGGTTTCCAATAGCTAAATAGTTAACCTCAGTGTGCCTCGGTTTTCATGATCATAACTGAGGAAGAATAACAGTGGTTTCTCTTTAAGTCACTTGCAAGGAAGGGGATGAGGGATATCATGCAGATCGGATACAGAGATGAGTTTGAGGCAGGTCACAGTGAAGGTTTAGGGATGAATCGTGCTTCTAGAGTGTCATCCAGGGCTACCCACATTAGCATCACCTTGGGTGCTAACTTCACTCCAAGATTCCAGGGCCCCTTCCTGTATTTACTAGGGAGTGATTTCTGGAATCTATATTTTAAGCCAGCATGCAGGAGATTTGGACACTCACATTGAAACTTGAGAATTTTGGATTAGTGTATGTGTGTATGTGTATTTATGTGTGTATGTGCCTGCACGTGTGTGTATGTGTGTGGCAGCTCTATCCAGACAGCACTCTCTCAACAGCCTCTCTGCACGTTGGCTCTCCTCAGTTCCTACATATAAATCATCCTCTGCACCAGTAAAATCAGGAATTTAGCTAAAAGAGTTTCTTATTCTGAGTCCAAAGATCCATGTAGATGTACATAATACTGAGTTTCTGATTAATTTTTGTTTAAAATAAATTAGCAGTTTATAAATTATCAGTGCCGTGAAGCTCTGTCCTGGGGTCTTAACAGTATAGAGTTCCATCCACTACCTGATATGAAGATCACCCCAAAAGCTCTGGGTCCCCAGAATCACTCTGATACCTTTGTACCTTGGGACTAGCTATGTTGGCTGAATACCTTGTGTAAATGAAACCAACCATGAAAATTTAAGTAAACAGTATTCATTAACGTTATGATCATGTATGGCATTCTCTATTACTAAATGATCTAGGTACACAGATATTATTCACTTAAATAATCAATCACTGTCAACAAATTATAGGATGTAGAGAATGAAATTAGCGAAATGAACTATGGATGTAAAATTCATTTGAAATTCAATTTAGTGACAACACCAGCTTTCAATTAGTCCTCCCAACTGTTTGCACATCTTCCTTTGGCACAGATTTTAAAAAATAAATAAATATACTTAACCTTTTTTACTGCTCAATGGCTGGTTGGCACAACAGTATTATTGTTTTGGGGTTCTAATAATCTGGAAGTGTGGCAATGAGATAGGACTTGGGATAGGGGCATGGGAGCAAGTCTGAGCAATTTCTGGAGCTTCTGCTCATAATGGAGGAAGGTGGAACAAGAGGGGCCCAGAAGAAGGAAGTGGGGGTATGCTTACACTGAGGCACCCCCAGTGGCATCTACTACTGTTGTATAGTTTCAGGGCCTGAAGAAAGCTTCTCAATCCTGACTCATGCTGCAAATGCCTCACTCCGTTCCACAGACACAGGGGCTTGTATTGTTTTCTGCCATGTCCGCTCAGAAGCCAGCCCTTCCTGGGTACCTTGACTCTAGAACCACTTTGTTCCTTCCTTGGCCCTAGAACCACTTTGTCCATCTGCTCAAGTTGCAGATGGAGAATCCCCCCCCCCCACCACCACCACCACCAACTCACTGGAGTGATGAGTCACATTAGCCTAGTCACAACTATGAGTCTTCTTCCTAGGGAAGCTGCCCTCTCTTCTGCTGTATGTTCCTGTGGCTGCCCCCTACTACCATCAAACCCCAATCATCCGCTCCTTGAAATCCTCACCACACAGCGACCTGCTTGCCTGGGGAGAATCCACTCTGCCCACTTCTGACAAGCTTGACCAAAGCCAAGATCAAGACCTGGCCATGCCCCCAGGTACCACATAATCAAGACGAGTGCCTGCACAATATACGCACCACTCCTCACTTCTGTTCTGCCTGGATCCTCATCTCTCCAAGCTGGCCCCCAACTGGCCTCTAAGTATGGCCTCTTCTCCCCTGCTCATGCTTGCTCACGCCATACATTCCACCTGCTAAAAACAGAAAACCCATTTCTCTGTACTAGTCAAGTCCTTCTCTCAGTAGAACCCAGGGCCCATGCTGGAGAGAGCTCAGCAGGCTGAACCTTTAATCAACAGGCTGGAGAGCCAGCTGAGCCCCAGCACTGCCAGGTCTCCTCGGCACCACCAGGTGTGCCCCCGCCTTCAATACAAGCAAACCAAGAAACCCAAGGCCCTGCTCAAACTTCACATCTGTTGTGACATTTTCCCTGCCACACCTGGTTCCAAGGGTCTGTCTTCTTCAAACACTTAATGTCTGGGAAATACCCCTTTTTTTGTTCATTTTCTTTGGGGTATAGGAACTTCCTCAGAAGTTCTGGGGCCACCAGGGCTACACCCAGTAGTGCTCAGGAGGCCTGTGGTACCATAGTCACACCCAGGTCTGTGCATGCCAGGCATGCCTTCTAACTCTGGGGATGTTTCCTCAGACTCTGGAACATTCCCTTTGATTCTTAACATGTTGCATGATTTTCCCCTGAACTCTCAGCGAGTGACCCCTTCTTCTGAAACCAGGGGCAGACCTGTGATCTGACCACACAAAGTGTTCCACATCCGAGCTAAAAAAGAGGCCCATTTCTCTAAGCACAAAGCTGTGGTGAGGACATCCCAGCCATGGAGAGAACAGGAAACTCTTGTGGGATAACATTGGTTTGTCCTTCCTCCCTGGCCACAGGAAGCTTTGTTTTATTGAGTTGCACCCATTCACAGTACTCCCAAGACACTCCCATTCTTCTGTGTTTATCTGTAACCTCTTTCTTTGTGCTCTGCTCCCCCAACCGGTCAATCACCTTTATCTCCCAACCAGACTCTGTTAACTTGTAAATATTGTTTTTCTCTTCTCCTTAAAACGTCCTTTGCATAGTTAATTCAGAGCAATGTCCTTTTTGCATAGACACAGGAAGACAGTTAATGCTATGCTTTTGTAACTTGGGAGTTAATTGACTCCAAATAATATTCACTCCTGGGCATCTGTTTTCTCAACTTAAGCTTCAGTTGTGCTTACTTCCTACTTACTTCCCCAAAGCAAGGTCCAAACAAGGGACTGGATGGACCCAGGGCAAGCTGTGAGCTACCCTGGCATCAAAATGGGCCTGACCAAAGTGCTATAATACTTAACTATAAGTTAAGCGCATGGTCATGGACAGATTCTGTCATGATCCAAAAAGTATCAACTAGATTAGGACCCTGCTAGGATTAGGAAAGATTAATCTGGCCTGAGCACTGTAGTCTAAGATCTATAGCGAGATGTCCCCAGGAGAACTGCCCTATAAGCTTAATGCATCTCTTACTATGTCCATACAAAATGACTAATATTAAGAAGTAGAATTAAGATGTTAATTAAGTTATTGGACTAAGGAAAGGAGAAACACCCCTAAGTGGCATTTTGCCCTTGCGCCTGATTGGGGATCAGGAAGGGCTTTGATATGTTGATTGTGCTACCCCCAATGTGGGGGAATTGGGAAGAGACTAAGAAGAGACCAAGGCAGTCGGTGAGGGTGAGTTGGGTGAGTCAGAGTGGAGAGATGAGTGAGAGAGACAGGAGACGGGAATGAGAGACTTAGTGAGACTAGAACAGGTGCGTGGGAAGAATGGAATAAATGGCAACTGATGCACCAACCAGTCTGGCCCTTGTTTTTTCCTTCGCCTGCCCTTGGCATCAGCCATCCTGGTGGGAAAGCGGCCCAAGATCACCAAACGCAGGCTTCCAGAGAAAGCCGCGGGGTTTCCTTAGTCACCTGGTGATTACACAGACAGGTAGCCAACCCAAGCAGAGAATGGGATGGCTGGGGGTGGGATATGACAGCAGATTAAAGGATGCCCCCAGCCCTGCCCGGCACTCTCTCTCCCTCCCTGTTTTTCCCCCTCCACCACTCTCTCTCCTTTCTCTTCCCCTCTCCCTCGCCCTCTCCCTCCTCCTGTCTGTCTGTCTTTCTCTTGTCTCCTAGCACTCCTCTCTCTCTCTCTCTCTCTGCACCCACTCGGTGGACTGCAGAATCAGGTAGGGCTCCCAGATGGCTGAGTAGAGACAGGCCCTGTAGGCTCAGACAGGCCAGAAGATAGGCAGGGCTCAGGGGCCCAGGAAAGCTCAGGTGGATGCAGGGCTCAGATGCCAGGCAGGGGAGCATAGGAGTTGCTCCTATAGCATAGGGGATGCCAGGCATTGAGCATAGGAGTCTCCCTAATGTGCCAGTGACTGGAGACTAGGAAAGTCAGGTGAGGATGACAGGGACTGTGGGGGTACAGCTGAGAGGCCCAGGCCCAGGTACAGAGCTCAGGGATCACACCTACACGCAAGAGGACATGCCCCCAAATGAAGGAAAGCCCGGATGAGATGTCAGGGACCTGCTGGGGTACATCTGGGAAAGGCTCAGGGACATGGTTTTTGTATGAGGATAGAGTGACGTGGGGACATGACCTGACCAACATACACTGGTGGGAGACTGTTCAGGACGGGGTGGGATATCATACACTGGACGGGCAGTGTCGTCAGGGACAGGGCTAGTGATGTCTGTCATACCTAAGGAGACATTTGATGAGGGATCCATTTTTCGAACTCTACAATAAATTCTAACATCAAAATCTTCTGAGTTTTCGTATGCAAACCTTCCATACAATTCTCAAGAGCCTGCCTGCTTAGGAAAATCCACTTTTGTGCTCACAGGAAAAAGCCATCATACGTGGGGTGGAGGTCTCCAACCCCCTGAGGAGAGATGGGATGGAATCTGGACCCTGGAGAAGGGGAGTGTTTCCTGAGAAATGAATCAAGAAATAATACTCTGAGAGCCTGTTTTCTCTGTTAGCTCTGACATTGGTGCCAAAGAAGCTTCTGATTTGGAAAATATGGTTCCGAGGTGGAACACAGAAGAAACTCAGCAGATATTTGTAGGAGGTGTTCCCCAAGGGCTGGAGCGATAGCACAGCAGGTAGAGCGTTTGCCTTGTGTGCGGCCGACCCAGGGTTCAATTCCTCCATCCCTCTCAGAGAGCCTGGCAAGCTACCGAGAGTATCCCGCCTTCATGGCAGAGCCTGGCAAGCTCCCCATGGCATATTCGATATGGCAAAAACAGTAACAAGTCTCACAATGGAGACTTGTTACTGGTGCTCGCTTGAGAAATGAACCTTGGGAGGACAGTACTACAGTGCTATAGTTCCCCAAGGGAATTGGGGAGATAGCGTTCACATTCAATGCCAGAGCCTCCACCCTCCTCCTCCTCTCCCTCTCCTCTCACACACATTCCTCTCCACATTCTTCTTTAACTTGAACATCTCCAGTGAACCATTTCCAGGTCTACTCATTTTCAGGAAGCATGCATCAGTGAAAATGGTTCTCCGGGAGGTCAGGACACAGCCCAGGGGAGAGTGTATGTCTCAGGCATGAGACCCGGGGTTCCTTCCCTAACACCAAAAGAAAAATTAATTGAGTGATCTTTTTGTGTGTGGTTGAGTCCCTGTTTATCACCCAACAAGTATGTTCCCTAATCCTAACTCTGACTTTTGAGCCACACTGGACCTATCTGGTTTGTCTTTGATGGAACAGTAGAGTTGATACCACTGAGCATTTTCCCTTTACTTGCTTAAATTTCTTGTCCTTCCCTTTAAGTTATATGCTCGATTTCCTATCCTTTTCATTGCAGTGACCATGTCCCAGAACCTTACCCAGACTCCGGGCAAATCAGCTGCTGAAGAGCAGGTCTTGCCTCTCTGGCTTATTCTGGGAACATCTGGAACATCTGCAGGACACTTGAGAAAAACAAGTCTCTCAGCATGAAACGCTCTGACCAGTACTGTGCTCTCCCCTTTGCAAGGGCAGTCCCCAAGTATTGTGAAAACGCATGGACTGTCCCCAGCTCACTGTCCTTATCCCTTAAACGATGGATCTGGACCAGGCTTCTCTGAGGTCTCTGTCAATGATGCCAGCTCCATGGGCCTCCCCACCCTGGAGAGATCTACACACCTTCTTGAAACTCTGAAGTGATGGCAGCCGTTCTCTTCTTCCTTTTACAGGCACAACTCTAATTTGCTTTGTAATAGTTTCCTTCTTGGGAGTCACTTTCGTGACTGTTTTGAGGAAGAGGAGGCCGAGATTGATCCTACTAAGTGGGGGAACCCATACATTGCACATACTCTTTCTTCTGTGCTCCCTTGATAATCATTCCTTGGCCAAGCTGGACGAAGGAAACTCCCACTCCCAACCAGCCTAGTCTAGGTGCAAGACACAGCCCCAGGAGGGGGTGTGGGTGTGGCTATGCTGTGACATTTCTCAGCAACCCCGGGGGTGGGGATCACTCAGAGGAGTGTTTTGGTGACCCTAGTCTGCCTGCTGAAGTAATAGCACAGCAGGTAGGGCTTTTGCCTTGCACGCGGCCAACCTGGGTTTGATTCCTCGGTAGCCCGGCAAGCTACCGAGAGTATCCTGCCCACACGGCAGAGCCTGGCAAGCTCCCCTTGGCGTATTCGATATGCCAAACACAGTAACAACAAGTCTCACAATGGAGACGTTTCTGGTGCCAGCTCGAGCAAATCGATGAACAACGGGAGGACAGTGCTACCGTGCTATAGTATGCCTGCATGATGGATGTGAGGTTGGCTGCCCACCCTACCCAGGAGGTTGCTATGAGAAGTTAAATTGGATTTTGTATATGTCAGGATCAATCATAAAATTACCATAGCTACTTTTTTCCTTAGGCAGACAATTTTGCTCTGCTTGGGAGCCACAACCTATAGCGCTCAGGAGCTACTCCTGACTCTGTTTAGAAGGGACCACTGGTGTGCTTAGGAGATCCCTGGCAGTGCTCAAGGGTCCCTCCCATTCTCTAGCCTAGGAGGGAAACATTTTGTTTTGTTTTGTTTTGTTTTAGGGCCAAACCCAGCGATCCTCAAGCCTTACTCCTGGCTCCGCACTCAGTAATCACTCCTGCGGTGTGGTATTGGGGGAACCATACTGGGTGTCAGGGATTAAACCCAGGCCAGGCAAACACCTTACCCACCATATATCATCACTCCAGCCTCTAGGAGGGTAACTTTTATGACAGGGTTATAATACCATTATTTGTTCCTACACAGAGACATTATCTGTGGAACCTGGTGTTCACCGAGTATCTCCAAATGTGGACAGAACATACAAACATACATTTATTTGTATGCAACTTACCAGACCAGAATGTGGCACAGTATAAATCCAGCCTCAGACACATTTATTCTAATCCTAGAGGGGAAAGTGCCCTGTAAAAATAAAAACCCTGCTCTTTCCTTTTTACCCTAAGTCTCTGAGAAACAAGAGGAGCGTTAAGCTGACGCTTGAATTCTACAGTGTGGGAAACATCATCAAAAGAGAGGTGACAGATATATTTTAATGGCCTTGTAACTTCTCCTTAGCTGTGAAACAAGGTGGCTTTTAAAACTGCCCCCCAGGGAGACTAAACAGTGGGCCAGGACTGTTTTGAATGGAAAGCTATAAAGTCCCTGCATTTAAAAGGAGTGCTACTCTGTAATCACCACCACTCTTTACGGAGCCTGGGGCCAGGCCTGGCTCCCTCAGTCACAGATACCTCTTGGTAATCACTGTTCTTCTTGGGGGCACACCCCAGTGTGCTCAGGCTCCCTCCTAGATCTGTGTTCAGGGATCACTCCTGGTGGGGGGGCTCGAGGGACCTTGAGGGACCGTATGGGGGGAGGCCAGGGACTGAACTTGGGTCGGCTGCTTCCTCCCTCCCCTCCACCCCTGCCCGCGCTGGGCTCCTGTCTGGGCCCTTGCTGAACCGGGCTCAGGTCCTGGCTCTGTGATGCTTCAGCAACACACACATACACACACACACACACACACACACACACACACACGTGCGCGCGAGAGGTTTCCAGGAGGGGAACAGGACTTGAACCCAAGCCCAGGTTTCTGCCCAACAGCCGCCGCCTCCCCCTCCTCCCCGCCCGACCCCTGTACCAGGAGGAAGGTGGACAAAACCAGTGGTTTGGCTATCTTTCCTTCTCACTCCAGAATTCCCCACAAAATGAGATTTGTTCTTGGGGGCAGGGGAAATGAAAGAAACTGAAAAAAAAATTATTTTTTAAAGAATTAAGCCTGGGGCTAGAGAGAGGCAGGGCTAGAGCAGGGAGAGTCCTCACCTTGCAAGTGGCTGACCCAGGTTTTATCCCTGGTACTGCAGAGAGACCCCAAAGCCCAGCCAGGGATGATTCCTCAGTGCAGAGCCAGGAGTAAGCCCCGAGCACTGCTGTGTGCACCTGCAAAACACAAACTCAAAAATAAAAACTGAGAGGCTGGAGCAATAGCACAGTGGGTAGGGTGTTTGCCTTGCACGCCGCCGACCTGGGTTCGATTCCCAGCATCCCATATGGTCCCCCCAGCACCGCCAGGAGTGATTCCTTAGTGCACAGGGAGTATCCCCTGTGCATCGCCAGGTGTGACTCAAAAAGCAAAAATAAATAAAATAAAATAAAAAGTGAATCAAATTTTAATATCTAAGGACAGTCTAGAGGAGATGGAGAGGAGCCGGGCTGGCGGGCTGCTGCCCCTGGCAGATTCTCCTATTCGCTGGTATGAAACCTCCAGGCTTAGAGCTCTTCAAAGACAGCAGACAGTAAGAGCTGAAAGCCAGAAACAGATGACTCCAGGGTAAGCAAAGGTCACGGAAGGAATAAAGAGGGCTGGAGCGATAGCACAGCGGTAGGGCGTTTGCCTTGCACGCAGCCAACATGGCCGACCCGAGTTCGATTCCT
>JAOXYA010000001.1:3567550-3580782 GCA_028565675.1 Sorex palustris
AAAGTCTCCAACGGAGACGTTACTGGGCCCGCTCGAGCAAATCGACGATCAACGGGAGGGCCTTTACCTTTTATTTACGTGGGTTATTAGCTGTGGAAAGAAGAAAGCAACACAGCCTGGATGGAATCCCGCCCTTGAGCAGTAACACCTAGTAACCTGGAGTAATCTCCTTAGATGAGATTTTTGTCCTTGAGTTAATCTCCTGGAGGAGTGGCCTTCCCTCTCTTTGTTGATTTGTTAATGTTCAACCTTACCTTTGTATCCCCACCCTACATGATTCCTATATAAACTAGACTGTAAGAGTGGACTGGGGGGCTCCAGAGAGAGAGAGAGAAGCAGAACGAGAATCAGAGGAGAATGGAGAGGAGATTGGAATAAACTGCAGCCGACACCATCCAGCCTGGCCCTCTTCCCTCCTTCATCCTCCCTTTGCCATGGCCACCCTGGGGTGGGGGAAGAGGCACAGCCCTTGGTAATTTTATTTTTTGAATATACATAAGGAAGGAAATAGACGATATCTAAAGAAAACAAACCTGCAGACTAGGCCATCGAATCAGGGTTAAATAAGGCTGTGGGGAGTGAACTGGAAGGGTCCTAGGAACAGTGGAGAGATGGTAACTTTTTGATGATGGGTCGCCCTCTTCTTTATGAAACATCCTGTCTTCCCCCCAATCCTTAGGATGCCGTAGTATAGTACCCCAAAAACATCAGTATTACAATCTGGTAAATCATTGTTTTCTCATTGTTGGCCTCAAACCAAAAAGGACAAAATTTAAAATGGGTTGTGTACTGTTTAAAACAAAAAAGCTGGGGCTGGAGCAAGAGCACAGCGGGTAGGGCGTTTGCCTTGCACGCGGCCGACCCGGGTTCCTTTCCCAGCAACCCATATGGTCCCCCGAGCACCGCCAGGAGTAACCCCTGTGCATCACCGGGTGTTACCCAAAAAGAAAAAAAAATAAGTAGATCAAAAAAAGCTAAATGGCATATCTAACAAGTTTTGTCTGTTCTGGAATATTTTAAATCTGTGCACTGGTACCGGATTGTATTTCTCGATCTGTGTTGAGGAAACCAGACTTTTTGCAAATAACAGTTTTTCTTCAACTGTATCATTCATTAAGAAGACAACATTTCAGATTTTGTGCCTACTTATTTCTACATTAAATATTTGTATTTGTAACAAGCCAGTGTATGCAGAATAAGCCAGCAAAGGAGTCAGCTTCTTCTCTAAGTCCCTCTCTGTGTTCTTAGGTGTACTGTCGGGTGCGCCCACTGCCCTTTCCTGACCAAGAGTGCTGCATAGAGGTGATCAATAACACAACCATCCAGCTGCACACCCCGGAGGGCTTCAGACTCAACCGAAATGGGGACTATAAGGAGGTAATTTCTCTTGCATCCAGGCTGTTTAGTAGGTTTTCTGACTTTAAATTTAACAGAATTCACATTTCTGCCTTTTTGAGACGTCTCTGCTTTGCTGTAACCACCATATTGGTAGTGCCTTTAATTTCTGGAATGTACCTTTGGCGTACTGGAATTAGGGGATTGCTTTTAGAGGATTATTTCTTTTGCTGGATGTTAAAACTTGTATTAGGGGGTCATTTAATGTAGAGTAAGTTGATTATACTAAGCATTGTACAAAGATACAATTTCAGGCATAAAAATTAAAATAACACTAGGCATTATTTGCTTATAGCAATCTCTTGAAGGGCTTTTGTTTTTGTGAAGTTTTGAGCAAAATGGTCTGCTGTACAGACATTTTGAAAGCCAGGATGGAGACTAGAAAGAGGTTTTTTACTCTTTTGGTTTTTTGGTTTTGGGTCATACCCTGCGATGCTGAGGGGTTTCTCCTGGCTCTGCACTCAGAAATTACTCCTGGCATTGCTTGGGGGACCATATGGGATGGGATCAAACCCAGGTCGTCCGCATGCAAGGCAAGTGCCCCACCCACAGTACTATCCCTTGGCCCCATATACCTGGTAGTACTCAGGGCTTACTTCTGGCTCTGCTTAGGGATCACTTCTGGCAGGGCGCAGGGGATTCCATGAAGTACTGGGGGCTCCACTTGAGTGCAAAACAAACCACCTACTGGGTGTAATATCTCTCTGCTCCCCTCACCCCCCTTTAAAAAAATTTCTTGTGCTGGGTAGGAACCCAGGATTGAGAATGAGGAGGGGAGGGTTTAAGATGTCTGAACAGATTTTTTTGGGGGGTGTCGGGTGGGGGGTCACACCCAGCAATGCTCAGGGCTTACTCCTGACTCTAAACTCAGGAATTATTCCTGGTGCTGCTCGGGGGACCATATGGGAGGCTGGGGATCGAACCCAGGTTGGCTGTGTGAAAGGCAAACATCCTACCCACTGTACCATCACTCCCACCCCAGAAGATGGTTTTTTTTTTTTTAAAAAAAAAAAGATTGGAGCCATAGCACAGCGGGTAGGGCGTTTGTTTGCCTTGCACCTGGGTTCGATTCCCAGCATCCCATATGGTCCTCTGAGCACTGCCAGGAGTAGTTCTGAGTGCAGAGCCAGGAGTAACCCCTGAGTATCACTGGGTGTGACCCCCCCAAAAAAAAGGTGACTAAAAAGGTCTTTGTGGACTTTATAAGCTTAGTTGGGGGCACAGATAGTTAACAAATAATCGCTATAGAGATAGGCAGAAAGACAGGTGTACTAGAGGAGATGGATAAGGGACCCCAAAGATAGTACAGGAGGTAAGGCACTGGCCTTGCATGCAGCTGACTTGGGTTTAATCCTCAGTACTACATATGGTCCCTCAGCCCTTTCAGGAGTGATCTCCCGAGCACAGGAGTGAACCCAGGAGTGAACCCTGAATACCGCTGGGTTGTGGCCCCTTAATAAAACACAAGAATTATGAGGATTCAAGAGAGATTAGTTTAGACTGTTGCCTCTTTTTGAAGCTACTGTTAATTGTCATTTCTTACACCAAATCATGGCCTCTGCCACTAAGTTGTAGTCTATTGCCTGATTTTAGTAGCACGTTCCTATATGCAACACTTTTTTCTTTCCTTTCAGCTCTCATCTATTATTCTCCCCTTTTGCAGTATCTTTTTCCAACTCCGACCTGTAAAAGTGCTGTAAGCATTTACTGTGTATTCCTCCCTCCTGCCCTGAATAGACAGTTCTGTGGGGTACTTGTTTGCTGACCATACTCTGAGAAGCTTTCATAGGATGTGTTGACGTTCAAGTGGCCTGCCTCAGAACTTTTTCATATCATATTCTCAAGAGCATTACCTTTTAAATCATTTTCATGTGCAAAACATTCCAGGGAGTTTCAGGGAAGTCTTTAAATGGGCAAAATCCTGTCTTATCTGGATCCTGTTTATCTTTGTGCAGTTATCTCTTACTTTTTACCCAATCCTTTGAGTTCCTTGGATGACCAGAATCCTGTTTCTGTGCTACTCACTTGCCTGCTCTTTTCTTTGGTGAAATCTCATCTCTAGGTTTTAGCTTCCATAGCATCTCCTCCAGAGGGACAGCCCTACCTCCTTCCTTGTGTTTCCTTATCTTTTATTTATTTATTTATTTATTTATTGCTTTTTGGTTCACACTCGTGATGCTCGGGGGGTTATTTCTGGCTTTGCACTCAGGAATTACTCCTGGAGTCTCTCGGGGGACCATATGGGATGCTGGGAATTGAACCCGGGTTGGCCACGTGCAAGGCAAACGCCCTACCCGCTGTGCTATCGCTCCAGCCCCCTTGTCTTTAGACTTGTCTTTCTTTTAGTCTTTTTTTTTTCTTTGCTTGTTCTTCCTTGATGGCACTTTAGAGCAGTCTATAGATTTAATTAGAGCAGCCTATAGATTTAATTACAGGTTTGTTTTCTTTTTCCCTTGATATATCTTAAGGAGACTCAAGCTCTTTGTGTTCCGTTTCTATGATATTCAGTAAATATTAAGCAGCAGTGGTCCTAGGAAAACTTCGTGGAAGAGCAGATATTTGAGGATGCAGCATAGTTGAAAGCTGATGGACTGAATTTCACTTATTAATTATGAGTGTGTATAAATAGTACAGAGGTTCGGCCGGGATGAAAAGTTCCCTGCGTTGTGACATCATTGAATGGCAGAAGAAGCACTAGACTAGAAATAGCTTTGATGATAAGTAGTAATAGGGGCTTGGGTCAGTTCACCCTTCGGACCTTAGGTATGTTTATTTTTCACCTGGAGAGGGACAGTTTGTTCATGAGGACTCGAGGTCATTTGACTAATTTCTCCATACTGTATAATTTAGCTAGTTCTGACAGCTACTTTCAGTGCTAAGGTTCCTTATTCTTTGTGAACTTCAAAACTGTTTTATTGGACTGGAGTAAAAACTTTCAAAAAGGTGAGAGTTAGCTGAAGTAGGGGAGTGATCTTTAAAAAGTTGCACAGTGAGCAAAATAGTAGATTGTGGGCCAGAGAGATAATAGGTAGAGTGCATCTTTGCACGTGGGAGAGCCTGGTTTGCTCCCCAGCACCACATGGTTCCTGGAGATCAGAGCCAGGAGTAGACCTTGAGCACTTCTGGGTCTGGCTCCACTACTAGCCTCTATCAGAAGCTGTAAAAATGAACCCCTTCACTGCCATCCTAAGGCATACTGAGACATGGTCAGTGTAAGTGTCAGCTGTAGTATGTTTGAATACAATTATATGTATCTCCTTTTGGGGGACAAGCTTGTTAATTTAATTTTTGATTATTATTTTATTTTTTTTTATGAAGCAAGATAGTTTCTATTGAAACTTTCTCTTTGGACCATACCCAGTGATGCTCAGGGATTACTCCTAGTTCAGCGCTCAGGGATCACTCCCAGCAGTGCTTGGGGGACCATATAGAATGCCAGGAATTGAACTCAGGACCCTTGCTTGCAATGCAACTTTAAACGCAAACTCAGGTCCCTTGTTGCCTGCAACCTGCTTTACCATCTCTCTGGCCCTGAAACTTACTTAGAAAGATGTGAGGAAAGAGAGAAAGTACATGTTCAAGAGAGAGCAAAGGCTTCTGCAGAGTGGAAAAGGCACAGAGACAAGTGAGGTGTGTGTTCAAGGGAGAATACGGGCTTGGTCCCCAAACTGTTAATTTTTAAAACATACGGGGCTGGAAGTTAAGTAGGTGAAGTGCTTGCCATGTAGATTCTATCCTTAGTAGCCACATAGTCCCCTGAAGCCCTCCTAGAGTGATCCCTGAGCACAGAGCCAGGAGTAAGCCCTGGGCACAGCCAGTGTGGCCCCAAGACCAAAAAAGTAAAACTAATAAAAATATAAGGGCATTAAGCAAAATCCACTAGAAGTTCAGAAAACTCCCCAAATCTTTTAGTGTCTGCAATTTGGTATACAAAATCCCACTGAGTCAATTTTAAGAACTTAGTGACTTTTTAATTTAATTTATTTTTGGCTTTTGGGGTCACACCTGGTGACGCTCAGGGGTTACTCCTGGCTCTGCACTCAGCAGTTATTCCTGGAGGTGCTTGGGGAACCATATGGGATGTCAGGGATTGAACCCAGGTTGGCAGCATGCAAGGCAAACTTCCTTCCCTCTGTTCTATTGCTCCAGCCCCAAGAACTTTATTCATTTATGAGTGGTGCAGCAATCTTCTCTCTTTCTTTGTTTTAACAAATAAAACTAGAAATAGCAAAAAATAAAATAGAGCTTTAGTCCCTGGGTGAATAGGACATTTAAATTTTGATTAAAAAAAAAATAACAAGAAGAGGGTCAGAGTGATAGTAGACCAGGTAAGTGCTTGCTTTGCACACAACCAATCTAGGTTCAATCCCCAGCACCCTATGTGTTCTGTGTATTGCCAGGAGTAAGCCCTGAGCATTGTCAGGTGTGGCCCCAAAACCTAAAAAGTGAGTGGGGGAGGGAGAGGAGCAGAAGAGACAGCTCAGTGGGCTGTGTGTGGCCTGTTAGATGCAGGAAGTCTGGTTCTGTCCCTATACCACATGGTCCCCTGAGCACTGCCTAAAAACAAACACAAATGTATCTATAACATACATTGTAATCTCCAACCTATTTTTCCCAGTAGGAATTTTGTAATATTATTGTACTTTATAATATTTTGAAAAAATTTGATCACTTAAATATTATTGCTCTTAGAGTCACAATTTACTAAGAATTATCTGTAAGAATTCAGATGAGGGGCTGGAATAATAGTACAGTTGGTAGGACATTTGCCTTGCATGCAGCCAATCCAAGTCGATCTTCAGGACCCATAGCTCAACCAGGGGTGATCCCTGAGTGCAGAGCCAGGAGTAAGCCCTGAGCACTGCCAGGTATGGCCCCCCCAAAAAAGAAAAAAAGAATTCAGATGAGCTGCAGGGAGATACCTCGGAGGACTGAGTGTTGCTTTACCTGAAAGAAACCTGGGCTCACTCCCTCAGACCACATGGTCTCCTGAGCATCACAAGGCATTCATTGCACCTTTGCCTCCTCTGTTGGTGTATCAAAGCACTTGGTTATGCTGCCATGCTATTGTAAGTGCCTTATAGCAAAATAGGAAAAGGAACAAAACCATGTATGAAATTATGTCTAAGGATTTTCTGATTTTCCAGTCTGAATTGTTACATCTCTTGATCTTTGTTATTTAAATAAAATCAATCTTAGTCTGAATCCTTATGGAACTGAGACTTTCCTACATGCTGTTTTAACCTAAACATAGTATAATTCCATTTCTACACTTCTTACCTCTTCCTTTCCCACAGACGCAGTATACATTCAAACAGGTGTTTGGAACTCACACCACCCAGAAGGAGCTCTTTGATGTTGTTGCTAATCCCTTAGTGGACAACCTCATTCATGGCAAAAATGGTATGGCTTTTGGAGTTTGGCTGGACTTTTCCTTTTGCTCTCCTTCTGATAATTTTTTTTTTAAATATTGTGTGTTTGGTTTATATTTGATCTTGAGTTTAGATAAAATTTCTTAAAGTTATATTACATCGACTTTTTTGCCTATGTGAACTTTGTTTTTCTACATCTGTTGTTGTTGGGTTGTGATTCTGTTGTCAAAATTTGTGGTCCTAAGTTTGATTAACATGGTACCACCAAGTGTGGCCCTAAAACAAAATAAAAATGTAATTTTAATACAATTAATAATACAAGTGGGGGAATTTTGATACAATCCAGTGCAATTTCTAATGCATAACTGAGTGTGACTTGCTATGTTGTAGGTCTCCTTTTCACATATGGTGTGACTGGCAGTGGAAAAACACACACCATGACCGGCTCTCCGGGGGAGGGAGGACTGCTTCCTCGTTGCTTAGGCATGATCTTTAACAGCATAGGCCGGTTTCAAGCTAAACGATATGTGAGTATCACTATTGTGACTGACTGTATCGTGGATATAGTGGTTTGGGAGCACCAAAGTGCTTGATATGGGGATTTAAATATGTTTAAATTTTAAATATTATTTCTGAAGATTGGTTTTTGCTTCATTCTTTAGGTTTTTAAATCTAATGATAGGAACAGCATGGACATACAGTCTGAAATTGATGCTTTATTGGAACGACAGAGAAGAGATGCCATGCCCAATCCAAAGACCCCCTCCAGCAAGTAAGTAATGACATTTGTATGTAGCATCAGTCCTCCAGGGGCCTCTTCTGGTTTCTTTAGGCAGAGATTAGATTGTCCCACATGAAGTGAAGAAGTTGGTTTGACACTTGACCTCAGTGAGAGCAAAGTTGAAGAATGGTTTTGTTTGCTCAGATTCTCTTGAGTCTGAGCATTGCCCTGAAACACTATTTTAAGAAGTTTCTCGCTTCCTCTTTGGAGGAGGTGGGTGTAAAAGCCTGTGCTGAGTGCCTAGGATAACCTGGAGTACTCTTGGCTGCCATAGACTCTTTCCAGCCCATGGGGTCTTTCATTTTTCACTTTGATTTCTAATATCTAAGCTCAGACTTTTTGGCTTTTTTTTCCTTCAGGCGACAAGTAGATCCAGAGTTTGCAGATATGATAAATGTACAAGAATTTTGCAAAGCAGAAGTTGATGAAGACAGTGTTTATGGTGTATTTGTCTCATATATTGAAATATATAACAATTACATATATGATCTTTTGGAAGAGACGCCATTTGATCCCATAAAGCCAAAGTAAGTAGTGAGGGGAGCCCTTTCATAGCTGCTTAGGGAAATCACTTTACCTCAGTGAGTATTCGATTCCTCCCCACCCCCCATCTCCCATATAAGGGACTGATGCTTGATTTTAGACATTTAAAAGACGTGGCCCTGGCTGTATTTTAAGAAGACCCTTAATTGCATAAGGAAGTGCTTTCCTGGACCTCTTAGGACATGACAGTGTTGGGGATGTGTAGCCTATTGACCCTGTGACTTGGTCATCACCAGGGAGCAGCATAGTGCTGTTGTTAGCTGTTCCTCACATCACTGGTTAGTGTGACATCATATCCACAGGGTCACTCATTCCACTAGAGGATAAGACTACCTAGGGCTGGGAATGTGGCTCTGTGATACATCATTTGGCCTTGCATGGGTGAGGCCTAGATTCAATCCCTGACACCACAAAAAATAATAATAATAATAAAGATTAATGGGATAGAAAGAGATTACAGTAAGTAAGGCACTTTTTCTTGCATGCAGCCAACCTGAGTTTTATTCTTTCGTGATTCCCCAAGCCCTGACAGGAGTGATCCCTGAGTGTTAAGGGCAAGATTAATTGCTGAGCACAGCCAGGTGTGGCCACCCCCCAAAAACCCAAAACCCAAGGAAGGACACCTCCCAGATCTGAGTCCTTCCTTGCTGAGATGGAAGTTCATTCACAACCTGGAATCCAAACCAGGGATCTGCATTTGTACTAGTATCTTGTTCGTGAGACATTTTTTTTGGGGGGGTGGGGGGAACTCACACCCGGCGATGCACAGGAGTTAATCCTGGTTCATGCACGCAGGAATCACTCCTGGCAGTGCTCGGGGGACCTTAAGGGATGCTGGGAATTAAATCTGGGTCGGCCGAGTGCAAGGCAAACGCTCTACCTGCTGTGCTATTGCTCCAGCCCCTCATGAGACGTTTTTAAGCTAAATGCTTAGCTTTAGTGTTGTCTTTATTATGATCCCTTGTAGCATAAAAAGTGCAAAGACCTGTACAACTAACTTGTTTGTATAACTGATTATTGAAGGAACAACTAGAATTAGAAAACCATTAAAATGAGAACAGGTTAGAGCTGGAAGTGTGGCTCAGTGGTAGGGTGGCGACATTTCATGATGGGGGTGTTGGGTTCAGTGCACCCCAATACAGCCAGCCATATGTATTGTGAGAACAGGTATTTACTTGTCCTTCTCTTTATATTTAAGTTTATAAATTACTCACTTTCCATACGTTTCAAAGTGTCTGTTATGGGTACCCATTTTTCTGAATTTTTACGATAGCGTTCATTGCTGGTTTATGGTTCTGTGACTTGTATGATTTTTGGCTTTTCTGTTAACTCCAGGAATAAACTTAAAGGGTGCTTATTTGACACCAAATTTAGATTTCATTTGTTAGATTGGTGTTTAAACTGTCTTTTCTGTTGTTAATATATATATATTTTTAATACTATGAAGAAACTTTACAAGTAGAGTTTTTTTGTTGTTGTTGTTTGGGATCAGATGTGGAGCTGGGGCACTGAACTGAGGTGACCATGTATAGGCAAGCACCATAACCCTGTCCTACCTCTCTGACTCAAGTGGAGGATTTTTAAGGAGCCTCTGTTGGGACTCTGACCTGTGTATGTTGCTAGGAACTGACTGCGGGAGAAACAGTAACTTATTCCTTATTCCTTTGGTAGGTGGAACAGTTGCAGCACACCCTTGAGGAACACAGAGTTTGTGTATGTGAAGGGATTGATTTTCCTTTAGAGGGTGCAGTTATACTAGTGGTGGCACCTGTGGCATGTTTGCATGAGGTGGTTTATGCTGGGCGCTGGGCTGGCTGCTGTTTCTGTGCCCCTCCCCTCTTCCTGAAAAATCTACCATTTACTGAGTGATGACGGCAAGTAGATGTTTCTCTCCCACCGTGCACAAAACTGAGGCCAACAGACAGCTCCCGTTTCCATCCTTTCCTATCACACAGACTAAAACTTGACCAACCAAACCGTGTGAAAGGATTACCACTCCTGGTATACACCAAACCGTCTGAATTTGTTTTCTGCTGGCTGGCATTGAGGAAAGAACCAGCCAGATCCGTTGATGGGTGAAAATCAGGAAAATGCTAGATTTTTAATGCCCGCCCTGTGCTTATGTTGTTGCTGTACCATTACTGTGATCTCTGATTGCTTAGTGAGTGTTGTTTCATGTGCTTTATTAGAACAATTTAGAGCAACGTCTGTAGACTAAAATAGGCTCCTAACTCCTGTTATGTAACTAATCCTGACTGTCGAGCTTTTTACTTATCCATGTTGAGTGTTTTGCTGGAGTCTCACTTAGGCTTTTTCCTGTAGAAAGAAAGGATAGTCGTTGGCTCACCTGGCCTTTTCCGTCTTCAGTTGACATTGGTTTCTCATCATTTAGAAAACTAATATTTTTTTTCTTTTCCGTAGAATTCCTCAATCTAAAGTGCTCCGTGAAGATCAGAACCGTAACATGTATGTTGCAGGATGTACAGAAGTAGAAGTGAAATCAACAGAGGAGGCCTTTGAAGTGTTCTGGAGAGGTTAGAGACTTAGAATGAGAAATATATACAATCCTAAATGTAGTCCGGAGAGTTTCTCACACAATTTGACAGTAGTACTTTGTGATTTAATGTAATGACTGAACTTAGGCCATTCAATGATTTCTCTGTCCTCATAGGCCAGAAGAAGAGGCGTATTGCAAACACACACTTGAATCGTGAGTCCAGCCGTTCACATAGTGTGTTCAACATTAAATTGGTTCAGGCGCCCTTGAATGCAGATGGAGACAACGTCCTGCAGGTAAATACAGAGTGTGTATTCTCTTGTTCTAATTGAGTCTTTAATTTCTGGACTTAAAGTTAAATCTTTGTTGCAGTGAAGATGGCTCAAATAAGCTTATATGCAAGGGATTTTTTAAATTTTGGGCCATAGTGCGAGGCTCAGATCTTTCTCCTGGCAGGCTTGGGGGACCAGAGATCTAACCCAGGTTGGCTATGTGCAAACATTCTACCTGCTGCACCATTGTTCTGGCTATCAGTATCTTTTTACTACAGGAGATGAAATAAGAATGTATGATTTATGGGGCTGGAGTGATAGCACAATGGGTAGGGTGTTTGCCTTGCATGACCAACCCAGGCTCGATTCCCAGCATCCCATATTGTCCCCTGAGCAGTGCCAGGAGTAATTCCTGAATGCATGAGCCAAGAGTAACCCCTGTGTATCACCAGGTGTAACCTAAAAAGCAAAAAAAAAAAAATATATATGGTTTGTTTCACTGTAGAAGATCATTTTATATGTGGCGTAGAGATTTTGCTCATGAATGTAAGATGTCAGAAAGTAACTTTTCAGGGATGAGACTGGTCAGGAAGTGGCTGTTCTGAACGGTTCTTCTTTGGCTGAGGCCAAATAGGGCCCTTCCATCTGCTCATCACTATTTACTGCTGCATTCATCGTGCGACAAACCTTTGTTTATGAATTTGTGAAAGTGTTTGGTCTGGAAAATGAATGTTCATCACTTTAAACTATCAAGATGAATTATCAACATGTGTCTTGAAATTATGGCATCATAAAGATTTTCAGGAGGAGATGGTAGGAGATCCAGAGGACCACAAGGGTTACAAACTCTCTGGTCTTAATTCCTTATGGTATAGTGATGATCAAAAGAGGTAGTGCATGTAAACGGAAAGCGTTTAGCCCACTACTTGGCTATTGTAAGCATCCCATAAAAGCTGGCTAGAAAGCCTCTAAATCAAGCTACATGGACTCTGGATTTCGTTTTGGGCTACACATGACAATGCTGGGTGGTCATTCCTGCCAGAGCTTGGGGGAACCATAAGTGGTGCTGGGGATCAAACCCAGATCAGGTTCATGCAAGGCAAGTGCCTTAGTCACTATACAATTTCTCAGTTCTTTGAATCATATAATTATATAATTGCGATATGAGTTCTGTACTCCTTGACCTTTGTTATAAAAATAAATTATTTGACTACAAAGTCACTAAGTATTATAAGAAATTTGTTCTAGACTCACTGTTTTATATTTCTGGGTTTTTTTTTTGGGGGGTTTTGTGTGTGTGTGTGTGTGTGTGTGTGTGTGTGTGTGGTGTTTTTTGTTTTGTTTTGGGGCCATATCCAGCAGTGCTCAGGGATTATTCCTGAAGCACAGGTCTCCGGGGACCATATGGAGTTCTGGGGATTGAATCCAGGTAGGACACATGCAATACAAGCTCTGTACCTGCTGTACTACTGTTGGGCTATCACACCAACCCTTGTTTTTGTTTTGGAGTCACACCTGGAGGTGCTTAGGTCTTACTCCAGACTGCACTAAGGGACCACTCCTGGCAGAGTTTGGGGGACTGTGTGGGGTGCTGAGGATCTGGCCTGGGTCCTGCTACATTCAAGGCAAGGGCCCTACTCTCTCTACTATCTCTTGGGTCCCTCTAGTCTCATTTTTTTTCTACACATTTGTTGACTGTTAGGGTCCTGTTCAAGGTTAAGGAATAAGTGGTTAAAGATAGAGCCCCTGCTTTATTAGAGCTTATAGTATCATGTCAAAGACCAGATAATGGAAAAACCCTTTCGTACCATGAGTATATTTACTTATTTTAGCAAACTCTCCCTGCAAACATGTTTCTTTTGGCCATACTTTAAAATTTTACTGTGCAGATACTATATTCATAAGACAACTTGTTAGTTTGAATATACCTTAAGATATTCAAATTGCTACAGGAACCATATAAACTCAAAGAATATTACCACTTATATCTTATTTTATAATTGCCTTTATGATCTTTTAGGAAAAAGAACAAATCTCTATAAGCCAGCTGTCCTTGGTAGATCTCGCTGGAAGTGAAAGAACTAACCGGACAAAAGCAGAAGGAAATAGATTACGTGAAGCAGGTGAGCTAAGCATAGTTCTTACTCATTGTTAAAACTTTCTAAACACTTGTAGTGTAATTTCTCACTTGCTTATTGGATAAGTATAACTATCTTCAATTTGGTAATTTAGAAGCTTGATTTAGTGGGCAGTGAAAATTTTTTTTTTTAATTATACTGATTTGGTGGGCTGGAATGATAGCACAGCGGTAGGGCGTTTGCCTTACAAGCGGCCAACATGGCTGACCCGAGTTCGATTCCTCCGCCCCTCTC
>JAOXYA010000001.1:3605488-3630320 GCA_028565675.1 Sorex palustris
GCGCCATGAGGATGCTGATGCACTCGCCTCACAGGTACAGATTGACCTGCTGGCGGCACCATCCCCCCCAATCAGTCTTTTTCAAGCTTTTCCAGGGAATTAAAGAAACAGAAACACTCCCAGTTTCTATGAGGCACATACCACCCTTATATCAAAATCAAACAAGAGACACAATATAAAAGGAAAATTACTGGCCAATATCTCTGATGAACACAGGTACAAAGATCCTCAACAAAATATTATCAAATAGAATCCAACGACTCATCAAAAAGTTCATACATCATGACCAACATGACAAGAGGGGGGTTCATCCTAGGGATACAAGGATGATTTAATGTTCACAAGTCAAACAACATAATTCACCATTTCATTTAAAGAAAATATTTTTTTTTAAATTTGATCATATCAATAGCTGCAGAAAAAGCTTTTGACAAGATCTAGCACTTGTTCATGATGAAAACTCTCAACAAAATGGGAGTTGAAGGAACTTTACTCAATATAATCAAAGCCATCAATCACAAGCCCAAATCAAGCATTGTTCTCAATAGGGAAAAACTTAAATCCTTACAGTCAAGATCAGGCACAAGACAACATTGCCCACTCTCACTAATAGTTCCATTATTGTTCAATATAGTACTGGAAGAACTTGAGATAGCATTTCGGGAAGAAAAAGATATTAAGGGCACCCAGATAGGAAAGAAAGCAGTTAAATTCTCACAATTTGCAAATAACATGATACTACCAGAAGGTTCTATATCTCTATAGTAATGTGGCAGATTACAAAATCAATATCCAAAGTCCATGGTTTTCCTATATGCAAATAATGAGAGGGAAGAAAGTAATATCAAACAGTCCTGATCACATTCACACCTCAGAAAATCAAGCACCTAGGAATCAGCTTAACTAAGGAGGCAAAGAACCTGTACAAAGAAAACTACAAAACACTACTTCAAGTAATAAATGAGGGCATAAGGGAGACACATTTCCTGCTCATGAACTGGGAGAATTAACATTGTCAAAATGGCTATACTCTCCAAAGCATTATATATGTTGTCCCTATAAAGATAACCAAGAGAATTTTTCAACAAAATTGATCAAACACTCCTGAAATTCATAGGGAGCAATAACCTCCCACGAATAGGTAAAGCAATCCTGGAAAAAAAAGATGGTGGGCATCACCTTCTCAAACTTTAAACTGTAGTACAAAGCAGTAGTAATCAAAATGGTTTGGCATTAGAATGAAGATAGACCCACAGACCAATGGAATAGAGTTGAATGTTCTGACACACACACACACACACACACACACACACACCGTCAAATATATGATCATTTAATATTTGATAAGGGAGCAAAAATACAAAGTGAAGCACGGAAGTCTCTTTAATAAGTGGTGCCAAGTAAAATGGACAAAAAATGAACTCAGGCCACTATTTAACTTCATGCACAAAAGTCAAATCCCATGAATGAAAGTTCTCAACATCAGACCCGAATCCATAAAGTCATTGTCCTCCTGCTGTTCATCGATTTGCTCGAGTGGGCAGCAGTGACGTCTCACAACAAATTGTGAGACTTGTTACTATTTTTGGCATATTGACTATGTCATGGAGAGCTTGCCAGGCTTTGTCGTGTGGGCAAGATACTCTAAGTAGCTTGCCGGGCTCATGGAGGGGGCGGAGGAATCGAACCCGGATTGGCCAGGTGCAAGACAGATACCCTATCTGATGTGGAAGAAAATGTAGGCAAATCCCTCTGTGATATTAAAGTTAAATGTATCTTCAAAGATGAAATACAACTGACCAAACTGTATCAATCACATCTTGTTTCATCCATTCTGCATGCCCAAGGCACATGGTAATTACTCCCAGTAAGTCAAATACACAAGTGTTTCCCATAATGGGCAATATCATGCCATCCTCCTAGAGCACTAGAATGATCAAAGTTAATAATAGTAGCCTCAGGAACTATACGGGGACACTTTCTATTTTTTTGTTTGTTTTTTTTCTATTTTTTCTATTTATTTGTTTGTTTGTTTGTTTTTGAAAAAGAAGGTAGAAATTCCAAGAATCTTTGTGTTGTGTTTTGTTTTGTTTTTCTGAAGAGAGAACAGTAGAGTAGACCAAATAAGTTCGGATGCCTCTGAAATATACAAATAATGACCAAGAAAGAATACACTAAAGTATATTAAGAAGTTAACACTATTTCCACTAACATTGCAACAAAAATCTTGGAGTAGTATCCAAAGAACTAACAAGGGTCAGGTATGGGGGTGCGGAGAAACTAGGACAGAAACAAAATTTGCTAAGTACACAGTAAAAAAGAATTGAATTGAATTATACAAATGCTTAGGAAGTTTTCCTAAATGTCTTAAATTAGTATTTCCCTAAAAATTAGACATAATTTTGTTACTTGTTATAAGACTGCAATGACTTGATATTAGAAGTTAACATGTTTTTTTCCTCATTTAATAGGATTTCTATTAAAATGGATCTCTAGGCTATCATCAAATAAATTATCAAAACAATAAATAAACAACAATATCCTTCCTCAGCATCTCTAGGACTTGAAGAAGATGAGTATCTTCTTGCTCTTTTCAAGTGTGGACTGGGAATCCTATTGTGGGGGTGGCCAAGAAGATCAAATTCCACCAATGGATCTGGTGCTGTTCTGACAGACACATTTTTTTTCTTATCAAGCACCTTTTCTGTGAAGTGAGTGACTTGGCATGACCAGAGCTCTCTTCAGGATGGGGTCAGGGAGGAATCTTCTCTGTGTGGATGTCAACAGGTGAGTCCTTGACAGTTTGAAGTCAGAGTGTAGTACAGTGTTTCTCAACTCACTCGGAAGGAGTTCCAAGGATCCTCTCTTTATTGGGGGGTGGATCCTCAGGCAATGTTATGAAATTCCCAGGGCCTCTCCTGGTGGATCTCAGCCAGTGGAACCAGACAGTTCAACTCTTTGACCAGAAACCACCAGGGTTACTAGAGTGGTGCTTGTGTGTGTTTGAGGGGACAGGGTAAAGGGGAGAGGGAGGCACCGGGCCAACACCTAGCAATAATTGAGGGACTCGAGGACTACCCCCAGCAATATTCCATGCAGTTCCAGACATCAAACCAGTGACCCGTGCACATGCAAAGCTTGTGTTCTCACCCCTGTGCTATTGCCTTTATCTGGAAAAATAATCCTCTAAGTGTTATTTTACAGATCCACGCTAGAGACGGATTGCATAATAACAAGGAGGTTATAGAAGATGCTTGATTCTTACAACACAGGGGAAGCTATACTTCTGCCTGCCTGTTGCCTTCTCTGTCCTGCCTCTTCAACCTGACCCTCACATTGCTGTGGAGGGCAATCACAGAAAAGACCACTTGAAGTTTGTTGTCTTCAACCAAGATAGAAAATAATGTTTGTTGAAGGTGTAACTGGGGTGGGTACAGGGTAGCATAGGATGGCACAGAAAGACACAGCTTGGCATGGATTATCACAAACTGGCACTACCTGGCATAGATTGGTACAGAGTAGCATAGGACATAAGTTAACAGATATTGGCTTTTGTTTATGAAATTAGTATTATTTGGTTTTTGAGCTGTGATGCTGGTCATTCAATGGCAACAAAAGGTCATCAAATGGAGATGGCATTAAGATAAGAATTGGAAAAGTCCAGAAGGCAGAAACAATGCTTAAGAGCAGAAGACTCACCTTTAAGACAAATTTCTGTTGCACCTGTGTCTTTGCCTTTTTGGAGTGATACACACTGTATGAGCAGCTAATGATCAGTTAAACAAGTATTGAACTACTTACCTACAATCACTATTACTCTATACAGCTATATAGTAGTCAGAATCTGAATATTACCCAAGTTTCCAACAACAGGTGGGTGGATTAAAAAATTATGCTACATAAACATAAAGCTAAGTTATAAAAATTATTTTTCCTTTTTATGTTATTGGTCTTAGGGGATCACACCTGGTGGTGCTCAGAGCTTACTCCCGACTCTCTGCAGGGATCACTCCTGGCACAACATGGGGGAAATGTGTGTGGTTATGGAGATTGATTCTGGGTCTACAGCATACAACACAATTGCCCAACCTGCTGTTCTATCTATTGGCCTCTCATAAATGAATTGTTGCTTTTATAATTTATGCAGGTAGGGTGTTTGCTTTGCATGCAGCCAACCCGGGTTTGATTCCTCCGCCCCTCTCAGACAGCCAGCAAGCTACTGAGAGTATTTCGCCCACATGACAAAGCCTGGCAAGCTCCCCTGATGTATTTGATATGCCAAAAAGAGTTACAAATCTCACAATTTGTTGTGAGATGTTACTGGTGGTGGCTGCTTGAGCAAATTGATGAACAGCAGGAGAACAGTGCTACAGTGCTATAATTTATTTCTCTGTCAATAATAACACTTACTGTATCACTGTCATCCTGTTGTTCTTCAATTTATTCAAGCATGCGCCAGTAACGTCTCCATTCATCCCAGCCCTGAGATTTTAGCAGCCTCTACTTATTCGTCTTTCCCAACATATTGGAGGCTCTTTCAGAGTCAGGGAAATAAGACCCGTTTTTATTACTGTTTTTGGCATATCGTGCCACAGCTAGCTTGCCAGGCTCTGCCGTGCGGGCGAGATACTCTCGGTAGCTTGCCGGGCTCTTATTCTTTTAAATGTATTTATTGTTTTGCTTTGTGGGTCACACCCAAAAAGGGGGTTACTCCTGACTCTGCACTCAGGAATTACTCCTGGCGGTGCTTGGGGGACCATATGGGAAGCTGGGGACTTAACCCAGGTCGGCTGCGTGCAAGGCAAATGCCCTCCCCGTTGTGCTACCGCTCCGGCCCGTTCTTTAGAGAGATGCTCAGGAGAGGAGAGTCTGGCCCTACACTGATTCCTCCCAGGGTGTCTGGAGCAGAGGGCAAAAGCAGGGAGGAAAGGGACTCAGTGAGGGATTTCGACCCTTGTTGGTGGGAGTTGCTCCATCCAAGGCCGAGTTCTTAGAACAAGGCGGTCCTCTTGTCCCCCTGGTCACACCCCAGGCCTGTTGTCCGTTCCTGTTGCAGTCAGCTGTGGACAGGGCAGGGCAGGCCCACCCACCTTCCGTCGCTAGTGGCTGGGCCGCATTGCTCACCAGAGGTTCAGCAGCTGCCACATTCCACCAGCCACTGTGGCCACACTGGGCAGGGAGTGACCCCTGAGTCACGGCAGGCTGAGACCCATGGCTGTGGGCTGGCGAGAGGCGTGTGTCCAGAGCCCAGCAGGGCTGATACCCGAGCCAGTCCCAGAACGGACTGGGAGGGGCAGGGGAGGACTCCCGCAGGCCTGTCGCAAGCATCTAAAGACCCCTCATCGAGGCTGGAGCAATAGCACAGCGGGTAGGGTGTTTGCCTTGCATGCAGCCGACCTGGGTTCAATTCCCAGCATCCCATATGGTCCCCCGAGCACCGCCAGGAGTAATTCCTGAGTGCATAAACCAGGAGTAACTCCTGTGCATCACCGGGTGTGACTCAAAAAGAAAAAAAAAGTGTGTCATTGAATTCCTGAGACCCACATAGACATTTGCCCCAAAGTGCTGCATTGGTAACTCCGGTGTCCCGTGAGGAGTCAGTCTGCAGGGCTAATGCTACCTGGGGAGTGGCCTCCAGGGCCTCTGGACCTGGTCTTCTGTTTTGTTTCTGGGCCATACCCGGTTATGCTCCAGGGTACTCCTGGCTCTGCTCAGGGATCACTCCTTATGGCGCTTGGGAGACCGTATGGAGTGCTGGGGATCAAATCTGGGTTGACTGAGTGCGAGATTAATGCTAGACCCACTGTCCATTTCTCTGGTCCCTGGGCTAGTCCTTCTGTGTGCACTGGACACATGATCCTCTGGCTGGAGCTCAAAGGACATTGGAGAATGTCTCACCCTTCCTCAGTCCATGTGGGAGAGCAAGGGGGCTTAAGGCTTGCCTGTGGTCATAGAGTATGTGGGCAGAATTTGGCTGGGATCCCAAGCTCTGGAATCCACATGGGGACCATTGGGCTAACATCTTTTGGGGGTGGGCATGCTGGCAATGCTCAGGGCTTACTCCTGGCTCTGTGCTCAGGGATCATTCTTGACAGAGCTCAGGGGACCATATGCAGTGCCAAGGTGGACCCTGGGCCAACCTCATGCAAGGCAAGCTCTTTCTGGCCCGAGTGATAGTACAATGGGGAGGGCACTTGCCTTGCATATGATTAACCCAGATTCTATTCCCAAACCCATTTGGTTTTCTGAATCTGCCTGCAGTGATTCCTGAGTGCAGAGCCAGCAGTAAACCCTGAGCACTGCTGGGTATGGCCCCAAAGCAAAACAAAAACCCAAATACACAATCCAATTAGGATTGTAGCCGATGGTGGCCACACACAAGACAAGTTCCTTCTACATGTCTCAGCCTGACATCTGCTTGAAACAGAAGCAGGTGGCACCTTCATAAAACCAAGAGAAGTGTGTGTGGAGCTGCTCTCTGGGGCCTGCGGGGGTGAGGAGACAGCACCAAGGGTGGGAGGCATGGTCTTGGGGGATGCAAGTTGTGGGGGTGCATCTCGGGGGCACCCAGCTGCATACTAGGGCCTGTGTTTGAGTCCAGAAAGTTTCTGGTTCCAGCTCTGCCTTGTGGGTCTGCACGGCCTGTCCCCTCATGTCATGTGCTGTCCCTGAAATGCCTTTCTCTCTGCCTGTTCCATCAGACCATGGTCTGACCCCACCCTCCCAACTAAGTCCACTTTCCATGGCATTGACCTGAATGCTCTACTTTTAATCTGCTTTGTGTCACCGGCATCATTTATAACCATATTTACTTGTGCAATTTTCAGCTTTTTTTTTTTTAAATTGTGCTGGGGCGAGGGAGTGAACCCAAGACCTTGCACATGCAAAGCAAGAGCTTGACTGCTGCTGAGCTGTAGTGTCAGTGCAGCTGTAGTGTCAGAGACCTGGGAACAGGGAAATTGTCACGGCATCTTGAGCTGATGACTCAAAGATATGGATGCCATGGATAAGCTGGGAGCTACTACCCACCTGACTCGCGGGATGATATCCATATGACAAAGTTTATTGGGGAGGACAATGGTTATCAAGTGTTTTTTTCTTTTTTTTTTTTGCATTTTGGGTCACACACCCAGCAATACTCAGGGGTTCTTCCTGGCTCTGCACTCAGGAATTACTCCCGGCAGCACTGGGGGACCATATGGGATGCTGGGAATCGAACCCGGGTTGGCCGCGTGCAAAGAAAATGCCCTACCCGCTGTGCTATCGTTCCAATCCCGAGGAGGACAATGGTTAAATAGGGGCAGAAAGGGATGCATTAATGCAGGTCACAGACGGGAAGAGGAGGGTGAAATCTATGGTTCCATGGGCTAAATGGGACGGAGTGTCACAAGGTGTCACGGGCTCTCTATGAGCTAATCCAGAGATGGAACAATAAACTTCCAGATACACAGGTGTTGTTTCTCCCCATCTCAACCCTTGGCTACAGGCAATGGCCAGGCCAGAAAGCTGTGCTAGTCATTGAGAGTTGCCACTCATCCTGGCAATAGTTCTCCCCCATCAAGGCCGGTGCTTGGAGCGTGCCACAAGCATGATGATCAGGGAGCTGCCCCAGGAAGAACTCCAACATTGGGCGAAACGATCACTTTCTCTTTCCCTTTGAAGTTGGTTGTTATTTTGTTTTTAGGGCTACTCCTGGCTCTGTGCTCAGGAATCACTCTTAAGTAGCATTCAGGGCACCGCTGTATGATGCCAAAGAACAAACTTTGTTCTTTGTACCGTAACCCCTGTACTCTCTCTTCTGTCCTCCCTGGCTTACTCCTGGCTCTGTGTTCAGGAACCACTCCTGGAGGTGCTCAGGGAACCAGGTGGGATGCTGAGGATCGAATTTGGGTGGGCCACATGCAAGGCCCTCCCACTGTGCCATCTCTCCGGCCAAGCCCTGACAATCTTTAGAGGTGTTTTCTTCTCTCCGCAGGTGCAAGTCATTCCTTCTAGCAAGTCTGTGGCATGATGAGCAAGGATGAGGGTCACAATTTTGATCCACCTATGCTCTTAGCTTCCCCCTTCATGCTTGCACTGCTCCAGCTTCTTGGGGGTCTGGAACATCCCCCTGAGGCCCTGGTTCCCACTGGGGTGCTCTGTGAGCCTCCACCTAGCCCAGTGATTCCACATGTGGCACAAAGTTGATTTTCAGAGGACGCCCTTGGGCCCCTCCTCATGTGGCCACTCTGCTGGGTCCCCCCAGAGGCTGCTGGAGATGGGGGACCAGAGGGATGGCAGGGGCAGAGGAGATCCTCTCCCCATCCCGTTACCATCTGTGAGGGACATTTTTCACTCAGGTGCAAAGAGACCCTCATTGTCTCCCCCGGGGAGGGAGGCGGACTCACACCCACTTCCTGCAAACCATCCTGCTGCCCCCAGTAGCTGGTCTTTGGGGGGTCTTATAGCCCAGCAGCCGTTCCTTTATCCCTCCCCGAGATGGAGCCCAGCCCGGGCTCCAGGTTCTTCTCCTTGACCTCCCCACTTGGAATAATGGGCCATGGTACAATCCCACAGAGCGTTTACGGCTCCCTGGAGGTGCCCCTCCCCCGCCGCCCCTATGTCTGTGTGGAGGAAGCTCGGCTGTACTCCAGGCCAGCCCTTTGCTTTTGCTGCGGGGCTGCTAGGGTTCTTGCTCCCAGCTCTTGCTCTGCCAAGTCCAGCTGCTGGCAGAGCTGGCCTCTCTCTGCCACCCTTGGAGCCGGGCTGGCTCACAGGGCCCAGCTGAGTTCTTAGCCTGTCTCTGGCTCTGTCCTTGGCCAGGCTTCCCGGGGGCCCCAGAGTTGTCCACTCTATAGTCTTCTGGGTAGGTCTGGTGCCTGCCTCTCCCACCCCAGGACTTCTCTGTCTTCATGTCCACTCCTCTGAGGACTGACGCTGCTCCCACCGGGAAGGGAGTTGATCCCAGATGAACCGTCTCTCTCTCTCTCTCTTGAGGAGACAGTGCCCCGGAACCCACTAATCTCCTTCTCCAGGGCTTCGTGCTGCTCTCTGCAATGTTAATCTCTCCTGGCACTTGGTGCTGGCAGAAAACGTCCAGGAGAAACCGGATCTTTCTGAGCAAAGCCAGGGTTGACTCGCCCCTGCTCACTCGCTCTTGCATACACGGAGTGGATTAGCTGACGGGGGAGGGGGGGCGGCAGGAAGAGCAGCCCCGTGTTCAAATTATCTTACAAAAGGGGGCCCAGGAGGCTGTGGAGATCACCCAGGTGTCCCACAGAGGAGGAGCTGTCTCCGATTGCCTCGCAGCTCAGCTCATCTGCAGGGGCAGCCTGGTGGAGCCCCTGTTTCTGGAGCAGGAAGCCCCCTCCCCTTCTCTCTATACACTGCACCATGTGCAGGGAGCAGCTCCGAGACCCCCCTCTGTGGGCCCTGTCCTGAGTCCTCGCTGACCACACACACGGTCTCATCTAGGTCAGCCTCATTCGCCATCAGCCTTCAGCAAGGCAGGGCTGCTGTAGTGGGGGAGGAGCTCAGAGTCACACTCACTCCTGCCCAGCCGGCCAGAGACACTGTCCTCCCTGTCCCTGGCCCTTGAACTGTTCCTCACCTGCCTCTCACCTGGGGCCCACGGAGGCGCTTATCCTCTCTGCCCTGTGCATTATTATTGATGGGGGGTTTGGTTTTTCTGCTCTGCCTCACCCACTCCAGGCAGGTGCTTGGCCCCCCTGCAGACTCCTTCCTCCCCGCAATGTGGATTTGAGAGTTCTGAGGAGCATGAAGACAGAGAAGGGTCGGCAGGACACCCTGAGTTAGAGAAATGACAGCCCTGGGCAGAGAGCCCAGCCTCACCTCCCCAGCCATGGTCACGGATACAGCAAGACAACGCAGCCGCCCCTGAGGACGCCCGGCATGTGCACCCAGCCTCTCGGGGAGGCCCGCATATGGCCTCAGCCATTTCTCTGCCCCAACACAAGTGTCACGTTTTCTGTAGGTAGCCCCTGGAGCACCCACCTTTCTACATGCGTGACCTCAGACGTGTGCTTCAGCCCAGCTGTGCATGTTTGTAAGATTCCATAACACAGGGCCAGAACCATCGCACATCAGGGAGAGCGCTTGCCTTGTACGTGGTTAACCTGAGTTCAACCCCATTTGGTCTCCTGAGCCCCACCAGGAGTGATCCTTGAGCACCGCCAAGTGTGGTCCCAAACAAAGCAAAACAACAAAACCAAACGTACATGTGGAAGCTGGGAGATGGCTCAGCGCTCAGGGATATGTAGCTGGCACATGTTAGACCTGAATTCAAACCGCGGTACCATATGGCCACTGGAGCACTCGGAAAGCCCCTGAGCTTCAGCATGAGGGCTCTGGTGGTCCCTAGAACCTCAGGGCTTGAACTTTCCATTGGCTGAGGATTGCTGCAAGTTGCCTCTGGACCCATGGAGTACTGCTTAAAGCACCCTCCCAGATTCACAGAACTAGAGAACATGGGGCCAGAGAGATAGAGAGAGGTGAAGACTGTCCATGCAGCCAACCCCAGTCTGATCCCCAGCATATGGTGCCCTGAACATTGTCAAGGGTCTCAGGAGAGCACAGAACCTGGAGTAGCTTCTGAGCAATAAACAATACTCCCCACTGGAGAGAATAGTTTAATGACTCCCTCACATGTTTAGACCTAGTTTTGAAAGGTCACAAGCCTTGTCCATGCCTTGATGAGTTAAATAAAATACTTTGTAAATTTGATATGATTTACTTAATGCCTCCTGTTGACCCTGAAAATAGAACACATAAAATACTGTTTATTTTTCTCTTTTTGGGTCATACCCGGCAATGCTCAGGGGTTACTCCTGGCTCTGCACTCAGGAATCACTCCTGGCGGTGCTGGAGGGACCATATGGGATGCTGAAAATCGAACCCGGGTCGGCCGCATACAAGACAAACGCCCTACCCGCTGTGGTATTGCTCCAGCCCTTAAAATACTGTTTTTGAAGAAGTTGAAAAAGATGCACAGATCTCTCTCTCTCTCTCTCTCTCTCTCTCTCTCTCTCTCTCTGCCGTGGCTCGCTCAGCCATGGCGCCCAGCAGGTCTGGTGTGCACCGAGACGAGGATGCTGGTTGCCGTGGCAGGGACAACGGGCCCACAGCGGCTCTCCTGTCCTTGACGCTCTGCTGTGCTGCTGTCAGTGTCATGTCAGAAGCTCAGGAATGCATTTTGCTGGGGCTCTGGGACCTGGGAAAAACAAGGCCTCCTGTGCCTCATTCCAGCACCTGGGCGTGTTTGAATGTGCTGCCCTCCAGCCTCAGTTGCCTTGGGACTCAGGGCAGCTGCCTTTTGAGGAAGAGGTGAAGGCAGGAGGCAGAGGCTGCATGACCCCGCTTGGGATCCATCTGCTGTGTGTCTGGAAAAGGCACTTGGCCTCTCTGGGCCTCTCAGGCTGCTCTCCCCCAGCTAATCTCTGCGGCATCCGTAATCCCAGGGACTGCATCTGTGATTGAGCTCACAGGTGGGAGTATCACCCTCAGCCCTGGTTCTCAGGATGGTCCCATAGAGGCCTGGCTCTGCTCTGGAAGGGGATACCGTGTCCCCACTCTCCTGGGGTGAACCAGAGTGACCCAGATGTCACAGAGGTCACCAGGCATGGACAGGAAACCGTGAGTCCTCTCCAAAAGCCTCCTCTGCCCCTTAGATGAGTCCCAGGCGGCCCTAAGGAACTCCTAAGAGTTCCTCCTCTAAGTGCATGTGGAGGAGACAGCTTCGGGAGACCCCTGCAAGCCCCTCCCCCACCCCAGAGGGCTCCCCAGCCCCTCCAGGAGTCATCCCTAAGCACAGACCCAGGAGTAATTCCTGAGCACTACTGAGTGTGGCCTCCAAACAAGCCAAAGCAGAAGAGCAAGCAAGCACGTGATGGAGAGGGGTGCTTTTGGAATACTGTCATGGTCACAGTCCTCCCGTTGTTCATCGATTTGCTCGAGCGGGCCCAGTACCGTCTCCATTGTGAGACTTGTTGTTACTGTGTTTGGCATATAGAATACGTCACAGGTAGCTTGCCAGGCTCTGCCATGCGGGCGAGATACTCTCAGTAGCTTGCCGGGCTCTCCGAGAGGGGCGGAGGAATCGAACTCGGGTCGGCCATGTTGGCTGCGTGCAAAGCAAAAGCCCTACCCGCTGTGCCATCACTCCAGCCCTTGGAGTACTGTATGCAGGAGAATTTAGAACCCTGATCTGAGCAGGAGTGTAAACCACGGTGCCTGAAAGTAAAGAAAAGGACGAAACGTGTGGCTTCTTTCTCACATTAAGATGCCGAGTGGGCTGGGAGGTGACTCAGGGGTGGGAGTGTGTGTTTTCCATGTGGGAATTCTGGAGTCAGCCCCTGCACCACACAGTCCCCTGAGCACTGCTGGGAGTGATCCCAAGCACAGCGCAGGGACTAAGCCCTGAACACTGTTGAGTGTGGTCCAGATACCCCTCTCCCTCAAAAGAGTCCTTCCAGCCCAAGGAGCACCCCTCTGAGAAGGGAAGGACTGTTGGCAATGCTGGGCCCCTCCTGCATGCCTGGGACTGTCTCTTGGTCTCGGCAGTGCTCAAAGACACCAGGGCGACATCCGGCCTTGCTCCCCAGCTCACACCAAGATTTTCTTTTGTCCAGGTACCAAGCCTGCATCTAACTCCCAGTCCCCAGGGCAGGGCTGAGCTGTCCTCACTGGCCTCTCTTAGGGGAACATTCTTGAGTGTCTGAGGATGCTCTGTTCTCCCTGGCTTTGTCCCTTTTGGTTCTCAGACTTCCATTGCGCTCCTGGCCCTGTTTCTGGTATCACTGGATTCTCTGGTGTGTGTGTGTGTGTGTGTGTGTGTGTGTGTGTGTGTGTGTATGTGCGTGTGTATTTCTTTATGGTGTTCAGGGCTCACTCCTGGCTCTGCACTCAGGAATCACTCTTGGCAGTACTCTGAGGACCTTATGGGATGCTGGTAATCAAACTTGGGTCAGCCACATGCAAGGCAAGTGCCCTACCTCCTATATTATCGCTCTGGGCCCAGCAATACATTTTTTTATAGATACCTTCAGCATTAAGTGGCTGTGATTGTTTTATATGATTTCCTCCCTCACCTTGTTTTCTTCGGTGATTTGTCTACTCATGTGCTTTGCCCAATTCTCTGTGGAATTGTCTTTTTTCTTGCTGATATGCATAAGTTCATCATACATTCTGGATACTAATCCTCTAGTTATTAAAATACTTTTCTCAATCTTTTCCATTTCATTAATGAAAGTCTTTGCCCAGCAGACTTATACTTTTCAATTTATTCTGACATTTTATAAAACTTCCTTCATAGTTTGCAGTTAACATATATTTCTCTTTGAAGGGATGGAGACTTTCTCTCTTTCTCCTTCTCTCCCTCTCCTTCACTTTCTGGTTAAGCAAAATCTATAGAAGGTATTGTTTTATACATTAAAAAATGTTTGATTCAAATTTTTCTTATGCTGATGTTATAAAATTATTCTTTAATATTTATAGTTTTTCTAAAAATAAAAAATATGGATTTTTTCCCTAATTTAAGTCTTTAATATCCTTGAAATGTGTGTGTGTGTGTGTGTGTGTGTATTTTCAATGCAAGAAAAGGGACTAATTTTACCTTTCTTTCCCCCACTGGCTGGCCAGTTTTCCCAGAACAATTTATAAAATAATTCATTTCTTCATTGGTTATTTATAGGCTAATTCATTACACTGATTTGTAATTCCACCTCTGCTACATCTTAGCTATATTTCAGGGTTTATTTCTGAGCTCCCCAGTCCATTCCGTGGTTTATCTATTCCTACAGCAACACCACAGTGCTGATTTTAATAGCTTTATAATAATTCCTTATATCTGGCAAGTGGAAGTCTTCCAATTTTGGCTCTTTTATTTCAAAATTGCCTTGGCTATTCTTGGCACTTTTTCCTTTCATTTTAATTTTAAAATCATCTTGTTAAGTCCTGTGGAAAAATTCCTTCGGGATCTTCGTGGGCTGGTGTTGAATTAATGGGCCCGGTGTGGGGAGTGGCTGTGTTGTCTCCTGCCTCTATCTCCCTGTTAGTTAAATCTTCTTACGGGGCCCTTCAAAAACAGTTTTATATTTTTCTCCTCATAGCCTTGAAAATTTTTGATAGATTTAATTTTAGATTACGTGATTTATCAGTTTAAAGAAAACATTTCGCGTTCCACCACTGCACGCTGCATCGGCTGCATATATTCCAGAGCGAGACTTTGTTAAGTGGAGGAAGGTGCCGCTATCCCTGACGCACTAGAAGTTTTAAAGAAAGTGTTTGTTTTTGATAGGAGGCTTTGAATTAAAATACGAATGGGTTTGAATGTCATCAATATTATTTCATATGATTTTTCTTCATTTTATCTGCTGAAATGGGAAATGACATTGAGTCATTTTCCCCCCCCCCCTGAAGTTAACTCTTGCTAGCATTTGGGGTCTAAGCATCATTTGGTGAGGGGGTGGTGGGAGAGAGAGGGAGGGAGGGAGGAGGAGGAGGAGGAGAAGGAGGAGGAGGAGGAGGAGAAGAGAGAGATGGAGAGAGAGAGGGAGAAAGAGAGGGAGAGAGAGAGTGAGAGAGAGAAGAAGAGAGTGAGCAGTATCTAGCTGCCTGTCTGGCGAGGGGTTGTAAGGGGAAAGCCTGTGTGGAGAGATTGTGTGGCTGTCAAGCTCCTGCCTTCCATGTGTTTGACTTTGGTTCTATTTCAGGATATGTCAGGAGTGACCCCTGAGCACTGCTGGTGTGGCCCAAACCTCCCCACTCATCACCAAAAAAATAAATAACAGGCATTATCTTACGGACTGTTGGGCACGTTTGGGGCCTGGTGCATTTGTGGGGGTAGTTGTTGTTCTCTAGGCTTATAGATGCCTAAAGCTGGCTTTGAAACAATTTGAAAAAAGAAAAAAATAAGGGCTGTTCCCCTTTAAAAGACAGGTGTGGGGCTGGAGCGATAGCACAGCGGGTAGGGTGTTTGCCTTGCATGCGGCCAACCCGGGTTTGATTCCCTGTGTCGCAGGCACTGTCAGGAGTAATTCCTGAGTGCAGAGCCAGGAGTAATCCCTGAGCATTGCCAGGTGTGACCCAAAAAAAAGCAAAAAAAAAAAAAAAGGTGTTACCCCAGCGGTGCTGGGGGTCAAGCTCATGACCTTGCACTTGCCAGATATATTTTATTTCTTTGTTTTGGGGTTTGGGGCCACACCTAGTGGTGCTCAGGGGTTACTCCTCTCTCTGCACTCAGGGATCACTCCTGGTAGACTCGGGGGATGATGTAGGGTGCTGGGGATCAAACCCTGGTCAGTCACATGCAAGGCAAGTGCCGTCCCTGCTGTACTATCACTGGGGCCCTTCTGTGCTGGACATGCTCCAGACCACCTCAGCCGTCTCTGGCCCCAAAAGCGGGCTCATTCTTTTTTTAAGTTTGGGCCACATCTGTTGGTGCTCAGAACTTACTCAGGCTCTGAGCTCAGGGATCACTCCTGGTGGGGCTCAGGGGGGGGCCACATAGGGTGCTGGTTATTGATCCTGGCTCAACCATGTGCAAGTCAGGTGCCCTACTCACTGAACTCTCTCTGGCCCCCAGCAGGCTCATTACCTGGGCATTTCTTGGACTTCTCTGAGCACATCCACTCCAGAGCAGCTCCAGCCGTGTTATCTCTGGGATGGGCCTCTCTGGGCCTCTCTGCGTCCTTCCCCAGTCTCTGAGCCCACAGAGGGCAACTCCCTGCTCTGTAGAGGCTCCTCCCAGCTCTCCCTCCCCACCCCTGTCACTAAAGCTGCTTCCTGGCCCACCACCCTTGTGTGCCTCAATAGCCCTTTCCTGCTCCCCACTCTGCTGTGAATCTTGCTGTGACTTGCTTTAAGGGGATTGGGGCAGGCAAGCCCTTCAGACCCCGTTCCTGGGGGTCCTGGTGCCCTATGTACCCTTCCCTGCTCACTGGAAGCTGCCTCCTATTCCCTTCTCCAGGGCAAAGCTGGAGGTAAAGGCAACGGTCTGGCCTATAGGGAGGCTCCCAGCCAGCTTCCTGCCTGGGCCGAAGCATCTGGTCACTGCGCTTTGGTCCTGGAGTTTCATCTTGGACTGAGACGGAGAAAGTTCCATGCCAACAGCCTGTTACATTTTGAAAGCTGGGGGAGTTGTGGGGAGGGGAGGAAAGGAATTCTTTTTTCAGAATGCGCTGGCCTAGAATTCAGCACCGTGCTCTCCAGAAAACTGATCATTGTGACTGCCTCTGAGTTAGATGGTGTTGATTTATAGGTGCCTTCTCCATTTCTTTGGTGATCAATCATAACAGGACTTTGATTACTTATTAGTATTTTTGGAGAACACCAAACATTCTCTGTAATCCTTCTTTGCATGCTAGTTAATTTATGCACCCAGTTTTTTCTTTTATTTTTTCCCTTTTTAATTGTGAAATAAATCATACATCCCAAAGAGTGCATAGAGAGGATGTGCCAGCTTTAGGAATAGAAATCAAATAGATAATCACACATTCATAGCTGAGTGTAGAGAACTGAGTGCCAGGAGCCCCCAACTCAACAGTTCAAACTCTGCAGGTCATGGGATCCATCCCCTTATACCCCCCTCCTTTTAACAAACACACACTTCTAGAAACCTCTTCCCTAGAAGTCATCATTTTGCCTTTTTTGCAGATGAGTGTCTCTTGCCTTTGTATTGTTTGAATCAGGTTCCATTGAATTATTATTGAAGGTCTAGAAACTTCTCCCTTCCCTTCCTGTCCCCAGTGACAAACTGGATCATAGTGCTCCCTGTTGGTGCTCACACAGCCCGTTGCCCCCTTGGTTGAGGTGCTCACCTGAGTTGAGTGCTCTTCTTCAGTTGAGCTTGTGCACATGCTCACAGGGGTCACCCCTTCGATGGTGGTGCTCCCACACATTCCTACGTTAGTGTTCCCTGGTGCTCATGGTGGTGCTTGCCCGAACATTTGCTGTACTCTTCACCCATGTATCATCACACGTGGTTTTGGTGCATTGGCAACAACACTCTGTTGTAGCCCTGGGGGGGTCCCCACACAGTAGGGTCCCCACACAGTAGAGCTGCTGAGACCATGTACGGCACATGTGGGCAGCCCTGGGGGTCAAACTCTTGGTCATGCACTTATGAGACACTTTTGGCCACCAAGCAATCTCCCAGCTTAGCATCCTTTTAAAGGTCTTCGGGTAAGTGGAATTGTGTTGCTCACAACCTTGCTTCACAGTGTGCTCTCATCCTTGGCCTGGCTCCAACCCCTCTCGCATCCTTCCTCCCTGTCCCACTCCCCTCCTCCCCTCTGTGTTCTATCTTTCTTCCCTCCTCCCATTTCCTTTCTCTGTCACAGCATTAATCAGTAATCAAACTGTGCTAATAAATAAACGTCTGACAAGACTGAGAAAAAAAGAAACAGAGAAGACATGTCTATCCTGGATTAAAAACCACCTAACCCTTTTTTGGTGTTGTTTTGTTTGGGGGCCACACCCAGCTGTGCTCAGGGCTTACTTGTGGCTCTGAACTCAGGGATTCCTCTTGTCTTTGCGAGGGGATCCTGGGGAGCAAACCCAAAGCAAGCGCCCTCCCTGCTGTCCTACTGCTCAGGTCCCACCACTCCTGTCCTCCAGGGGCCTGTGTTGGGGATGAGTTCGGGTATGTGAGAGCTCAGCTCTTGGAAAATGTTTCTGCAAAGTGGTTGTAGCACATGCTACGGCCACTGTGGGTGCCACAGAGCCACGGCCTGGCCAGCTCCTGGTGTGTGGGCTGGGATTCTCGCCGAGGGAGGTTTGGGAGCTCGGGAACCAGCTGTTATGGAGAGGAGGATGGGGAGAGCCCAGCTTGGGTCTCCTCCAGCTCAGCTTTCAAGACCCTGTAGGGGCTGGATTTGTGCAGTTTTTCCCAAATGATATTTACTGCCTTTCTTGTCAGTTATCAACGATCAAGCTTGTTAGTCAGAAATCTTGAAGAGGGACAGAATGGAAGAGGAGTTGATTCACTCTTTTGGTTCAGCAGAATCACTTGAAAAATTTAACTCATCTTATTTTTTCTTTGGTGGTGGTGGGGTGGGAGGTGGCAGTTTCCCAAGCAGTGCTCAGCAGCCCAGGAGGCCCCCTTCCCTCCTGGAAGTCACTGGGCTGTGATTCACTGCAAGGGCCTGCAGATGTGAGGGGAGCCTGTGAGGCAGGGGACCAAACTGGTGCTGGCCGTACGCACAGCACTTGCCTCCATGGCTACATGATCTCTCTGATTATTACTTTTTATTTACAATAGGGGCCTCACTGGGCAGTGCTGTGGGCCCTGCAGTACCAGGTATGGTCAGGGTCTCCCACAGGCTAACCATGAACTCTACTGCCCAGAGACACTCTCTATAGCCCTGGGGATGACTTTTTTTTTACCCAACATTGTTTGTATAATCTTTCTTGTAAAAGGTAAAGGTAAAGGCCCTCCCGTTGATCATCAATTTGCTCGAGCGGGCCCAGTAACATCTGCATTGGAGACTTTGTTGTTACTGTGTCTGGCATATCGAATACTCTCGGTAGCTTGCCGGGCTCTCCGAGAGGGGCGGAGGAATCAAACTCAGGTCGGCCGTGTTGGCTGCGTGCAAGGCAAACGCCCTACCGCTGTGCTATCGCAGTCGGCCGTCTTTCTTGTGATTACACAAAATTGGAACCTTATGATATAATATTTTGTAAGCTTTTCCTGTCTGTTTGATAATACAAACAACATTTCCCAATGTTATTAAACGTCCTTCTACCAGGTTCTTTTGGAGTCTGCATTATATCCTATCTCTGGATGCACCATACTTTTAACCAATTGTTGGTATCTCGTGTATGTAAAGACTGCTACATCCACAAATCATTGCATGCATTTGTATTTCTTAGTAATCATATCTGTCTTTACCAGAGGCCCCTTGGAGAGGGGTGGGTTGAGTTTCTCTCCCTGCCACAAGCAGAGCCCAGGCAGCTGCAGACCTCCAGTACCCAGCCACAGCCATGCTCAAGGCCACTCTCCACAAGCTCGGACGAGCCTCACACATGAAGGAACCGGCTGAGGAACCCAGGTATGTGGGACCCTTGGCTGAGATCTCTAAGCCTGCTTGGATTGGGACTGGGCCTCCTCCACCAGGTCTCCCATTTTCCAGTAACTTGGCAGTCACACCCACAAACTATCCCCGGCGCCAGGTAATCTCATCAATGGCCAAGATTCAAAGACTATAAAACAAAGCTCCCAGAATAGAGTGACACAGTTCCTCCTATTCAGAGAGTCTGGCAAACTACCGAGAGTATCTCGCCTGCACTGCAGAGCCTGGCAAGTTCCCCCATGGCGTATTCGATAAAAAACAGTAATAATAACGGCTCTCAATTCCCTGACCCTGAAAGAGCCCCCAATACGCCATTGGGTTACGCTAGCACATGGCAGGGACAAATGGAGACGTTACTGGCGCCCACTTGAGCAAATCAATGAGCAACAGGATGACAGGTGATACAAATAACAATCATACCTAAAACTGAAACTGTCGGACATCAAACTTTTGGGGGAGCTGTCCTCAGAATTGTTTGGGGGACACTGATGCTATCCCCTGGCTGTGGGATATATGGTGCTGGGGATCAAACATAGGGCCTCCCACATGCAGACCATGTGCTTTACCACTAAGCCTCCCAATTCTGAGCATCACTGCTCTTGTGACAAAGTCTTTCTGTCAAGCAAACCTCATATTTCATCTTACTTAAGGTGCACACTTGTAATTAATCAGAAACATCTATGTTAACAAGCAGAACTCCTGGCTACCAACGTCATGGGTGTTGCCATTGGACATGAAAGTACATTCAAGTTCAAAGCAAAGAAATCTGGCTATTGAAGTTGCACAGGAAATGTCTTCCCTCAGACCTTTCACTTCGCAGTGCTGGGGTTGGAACCTGGGCACTCACACATGCAAGGCCAGTGCTCTGTCACTTGCCTCCCTGCACCCCTCAGATTTTTTTCAATATTGATTCTAACCTAGAGTGTCCACATTTTGTGGTTTTCAGACAATGTTTCATGCCACACTTGGGAGCTTGGCTAAGATGTTTCCCCCTTCCTCCCCTTTACTGTAAAATCAAGGGCCTGTTGGTGTCAGGAGTTGGACCAATGTCATGCAGGGAGGCAGTTGGTCTTATTTATTGACTGATTCGGGGGGCCACACCTGACTTCTCAAGGGACCGTTTGCAGTGGTTTGGACCATCATTACCACTGCAGCCACATGTGAGGCAAGTGCCCTGGCCAGATCAGCTCTTCAGCTCTGCAGTTGCTGTTAGGTTAGCCTGTCGGAGGCCAGGGTGAACCGGCATCCTCTCGCATGGCACAGATGTGGAGTTTGAGGCCCAGAATTTTACTGGCATCTCGAGGAAGCCTAAGCCAAATTTTGGAGACCAATTCAAGTACTCCTTCTCACTGTTGCTCAGGGCCCCATAGGTCCAGGCTGCCCCCAAAGGCAGAGCCAGACGCTGGTGCCTGACATGGGGCGGTAGGGTATAGTAGTGGGAGGGTCTAGCAACCTCAGGAAAAACCTTTATTTATTTATATTTTTGCACTCTTTTTTTCTGTCATTTTTGTTTTGGGCCACATCTGGCTGTGTTCCAGGCTTACTCTTGGCTCTGTTCTCCGGGATCACTCCTGTGGGCTCGGGGGACCAGGTGAGATGCCAGGATCGAACCTGAGTCAGTTGTGTGCAAGGCAGATGGCCTCTTCACTGTCCCATCTCTCCAGCCCGGGTCCTGGTCCTCTTGACTCCATGACTTAGGAAAGGATCTGCCGGCTCTTCAGGGGACAGTGTCCCAAAGGAGAGGTCAGGGACCGGGAGGCTGTAGCACAAGCGGGAGTCCCAGGCTTGACCCTCAGTTCTGCATGACCCCCCACCAGCAGCATCAGAACCCCCGAGCACAGAGCTGAGAGTAGCTCCTGAGTGCTGAGGAGTGTGTCATGCCCCTCCCCCCTACCCCTGGCCTCGTTCCCAGCGCTATAACAGTACCAAGGGCGGGGGGAGATGACACGCTACTTTCTCTGTGGCCTGAGTGGGTCCCCTGCGGGCCTCCCGTGGGTGCTGATTGCAGAACTCTGCAGCATAGCGGGCGGCCAGCAGGCACACGGGCCCCAGAGGGGCCTCCTCTGCCCACTGGTATCCGGGGCCGGGTTTTTGTGCTTCTCTCTGGTTTGGGGCCTGAGCCCGTGGGGGAGGGCTCCCCATACTGAGCTGCCCTGCAGATCCCCATTCTCTGCTCTGCCTTTTTGGCAAAGGGCGGGACGGGGGTGCTTGTCGGGGTCTGTGCTGCATCTCCTCATCTCCATGGGGGTAGTTGGAGAGTTCACCAGGAAAGGGTTCCCAGAGATCCCCAGGGACTGACGCAGGAGAGGCCCCAGGACTGCGTCCAGCTTGTGTCACCCCAGACCACCCACCTCCAGGCGTCGCAGTCAGAGCAGTACCCCGAGAGCAACAGCGAGGCCTCCTGTGCTTTGTTGAGTTGGGTTTGGTTTGGGGGTCACACCCGGCGCTGTGCAGGGCTTACTCTCAGCTCTGCACTTGGGAATTTATGCCTGGAAGGCTCAAGGGACCATAGGGGATACCAGGGATTGATCCCAGGTCTGCCAGGTACAAGGCAAGCGCCTACCTGCTGTATTGTAGCTCTGCCCCCACGGCAGCCTCCTACAGTCTGTCTGGTCAGGGTGGCCGCAGACCACAGCTCCGTCCACTCAGTAACACAGGACACTGAGCCGAGAGGCAGGAGCTAGTCCCTGCTCCCTTCAGCTTCTTGTACGCAGCCCAGCTGGTCTCCAAGACACACGGTCCGTGAGGGGTTCTTTGCAAGCCAAACTGCCTGTGGGGTGACCCCCGGGGTCCACTGCAGAGCCCTCTCAGCCCAGCGGCAGTCTCATGGCTCTGCTCAGGGATCACTCCTATGGGCTTGGTGGACATAGGTGTGTCAGGACCAAGTCCGGGTCGACCCACGTAGGGTGAGCGCCTCTGGCTGGCTGTGCTCCCAAGCCCCACAGTGGCCCGCCTCTGCTGGCCAATGGGCCGAACCCCCTCACCTCTCCTGCCCGCCCTGCGCTCATGCTCCAGAGCTGGACCACTCCCACTTCTCTGTGGCAAATCCATCCACTCCCCTGTATGGGGAAACACCCTCCCTGTGCCCGGCGGCAACCCACTCTGGCCTGCCCTGTGGTGGACACCACTGCAACCTGAGGCTGGACCCCTTGCCAACACTCACAAAGCAGAACACCCTCTGGACTTGGCCTCTCCCACTGGCCGTCCATGACTGGCCCACAGCCACTTCCGGCAAGTCACAGCTTCAGGGATACTAGCCCCGTGGCCAGCGCATCCTGTCCAGGGAGAGTTTGGAGCAGATGAAGTCCAGGAGGATGAACATGTCATTGGTCTTCTTTCCATACTGGCTCTGGGCATTTGATTTTATTTGTTCATAGTTTATGCAGTGCCAGAGCCTTATACACGGGAGACACAGAGCTTATCACTGAGCCACAGTCCTGGCTCTGGCTGGTAGATTTTATTTTGTCTTATTTTATTCTTTATTTTTTGGTTCTGGATCATGCCCAGGTGTGCTCAGGGCTTTCTCCTGGCTGGCGCTCAGGGTTTACTCCTGGTGGGGTTCAGGGGACCATATGCGGTTACCAGGATCAAACTGGATTGGCTGCATGCAAGTGTCCTACCTGAGGTACTATTTCTCTGGCCTTGGATTTGTGTAATTAATTTTTTGTTTGTTTTTAAAAGTTTTGTGGCCATACCCCACAATGCTCAGGAGTTATTCCTGGCTCGACAATCAGAAATTGCTCCTGGTGGTGCCTGGGGGAGGAGGGCATAAGGGATGCCAGGGGTCAAACCTGGGTGGGCCTTGTGCAAGGCAAGCACCACACCCTACCTGCTGTGCTATCGCTCCAGCCCCAACTTTGTGTAGTTTAAATCACATGTAGATAAACTTGGTGTGTGTGCGCGTGCGCGCGCATGCATGCTTGCACACACATGCAAGAACACACACACATACCTGCCCCCCCACACACACATACATGTGCCTGCGTGCATGCTCCCTTGTGTGTCTGCTTGTGTGTGCCTGCTGGGATGTCTGGGCAGCTCAGCCCGGCCTCTGGCCATCTCCCCTCCGGGAGCAGATGGAGGGCAGGTGCTGTGACTTCAGAGCAGAGGGAACCAATTAAAGGATTGTTTTTTTTCCTTCTTCAAGGAAATTCGCCTTTAATTTCCTTTGTGATTAGCCTGCTTATTGCTAAACATAAGCTGATGGCTGAGCCCCTTTGATTTCTTCTTTCAGTGAGTCTCCTTCCCCTCCTTTCATTTCCATTGTTTTATATTTAGCCCCAGACAGCTGAGAAAATATGCAGTGTGTGCAACCCGGCCAGCCTCTCCACTTTTCACTTGTCCTGGGTAGATTCCAGGCGCTGCCTCAGCGTCCTTCTGTCTGCTTAAGGTACGGGGAGAGTGGCCAGGGTACAATCGGACACTGTCCTCGACAGAGCTGACCCAGGCTCAACTGTCTGAACGGAGGGACCTGGAAGATGGTTCAGTGGTTTCCATTGCTTGCTCTGCCTGTGTGAGGTCCAGAGTCCAAACCCCAGGGCTTCCCCATGCGCAAAGGCAGTCCTGACCTCTACAGAACCTGGGGCCTTCCAGAGAGCAGGAGGAAAAACTTTTGATTTTTGAAAGCATCATTAGTAGCCCTTCTGGTCCTGTCCTGCTGTTTTTTTCGCTGTGATAGAGATGGCCACTGATTCATTCCACAGATAGCAGTTGTGTTGGGATTCGATGGTGAACGAAAGCAAGGTGCCTGTTCCCACGTTGGCAACTTCCCCTCACTATATTTAAATTTGGGGGCCACACCTGGCAGTGCTCAGGGATGACTCCTGGTGGTGGCTCGCCGGGGGTCCAGCCAGGGGTGTCAGCTCCCAGAATGCAAAGCCTGTGCTCCAGCCCTTTGAACCCGCATCATCCTCCCTTTTAATTGTGATACTCAGATAGCAGTTTCCCCACATCCCCTTCATAACCTGACCAGTCCGCAGGTCTCCTTGGGGGAGGCTTGGCAGGGCAGGTCCTGGCTGTGGGCCATGCAGAGGGCGCCAGCCTGGCAGGGGCCCACGGCAGAATATCAGAGAACTCCATCTCCCCCCGATCCTGGGAAATCAAGAGCACAGAACGGTTAATTCAAACATTCCACGGGGAGGGGGGGAGTGGGGGGACAGACAGGTCTCTGGAAGCCACGAGGAGTCTGGGCGGGAGCATCAGAAGGGAGGCTGGCACAACTGTGTCCCAGGCAGCACGCCCAGGTTTGTCTTCACCGCCTGGGGGCCGATGGGACGGGAGAAGGGCAGGGTGAGGCCGGGGGTTGAGCAGTGTGGAGATGGGTTCAGAGCTATTTCGGGTTAGGGCTGAAAGAAACTCAGACACAGAGGGAGAAGTTGAGGCCTTCTTTGCAGACCAAGTGCCTTAAGACACATTAAGTTGAGGGGCCGGAGTGATAGTCTAGTGTGGAGGGTGTTTTTGCCTTGCACGCGGCTGACCCAGGTTCAATCCCATATGGCCCCAAGCACTACCAGGAGTAATTCCTGAGTGGTGTAGAGCCAGGAGTAACCCCTGAGCATCATTAGGTGTGACCAAAAAAAAAAAAAGACCAAAACTCAAAAATTTGTTTAAAAAAGAAACTTCAAGTTGGAGAGCTCCAAGTACAAGTTTTGAAAGCAGGAGGCTTGGGTGTGACCCCCAGCACTGCACACCTCTCCCTCCCCCCCCCCCCACACTACCAGAAGTGACTCCTGAGCACAGAGCTGGGAGTAAGTCCTGAACGCCAA